>OX453286.1:4033700-4248700 GCA_949710005.1 Ricordea florida
TCTGGCTGAAATTGGGTAAAACACTGCCCCCTAGCCCGTAGGAAGACCTCTGTTCTTTGCATATGTATGCCTAATGTTAATAAATGGTTTATGTTCGTTGTAAAACGCACCAGTAGTGACGTAACAAAAGATTACAAATAAGATTCAAACAATGCAGACCACGGCAACAATGGTCCAAAACAAAAATATCTTCACACCGTTTTGCACCGAACATAAACCCAACGAACCCACCATAATTTGACCACCCCCCCACACCCCCCACACCCCACACCCCCCACCCCCACACACCCCCCCATGAAAAACTAAACATGCCACGACCTGCTTAAATGTGACAGAAAACTTAGGCATCTTGGCAACTGTTTCAGGTGTAAAAGTGGTGCCCTGACAAGTTGACAGTGGCTAGTTAAAGGTGTATATTTTCATTCCATTGCTCTAGATTTTTCTCTTTTAGGGATGACATTGAGGGCAGTCTCTAAAGAAGCTACAAAACTAACAGTGTCATTTTCAAAGCCACCAACTCCTTCTGCAAATGTAAGTTTTTTATACTGTAGGTTTAATGATAACCACGCGATATCTGAGCTAATGGGACAAGGTAAAAGAATTACAAATTACTTTCTTTTCCCTCCTCTCCCACTTCATCTTTCTCTATTCTGCTCCCCCTGCTTCAATGCAGCTTTTAGTCATGAACAAAAACACATAAACTCTGTCTGTTTGCAATGCCCGCAGGATCTTCAATGCTTGCTGACTGGATTTGAGACATCAATCATAGCCATGCTGACAATATTTCGTTCTTTGCCACTCTCACAAGGTAATTAAAGGTCTTAAATTTACTGACTTTTAGTGGGTAGGGAGGCATGCACTCCTTTGAAGTTGACATGGAGAAAGGAGAGATAGAAAGCCTCACAAAATTAGAAGAGATTGATTGATTGAACCTGAGAAGCAGCAGATAGAATCAAGGTCAAGTGATATATTGAAATATATTATTTTGGGATGCCTACTCTATCTAGAGCACAGACTCCTTTAATTAGTTTGTTATGGAACGTCCTACATGTAGTTAAGGAAGGGGTTGTAACCTTAACACATGGCTTTTTACCAGTTTATATGTGGAACCCCATCTTCCCCTTAAAGCACGTATCAAACCAAAAGTTTCAAATTTGGCGACTAAAAGTGCTCCCCTACTTGCATGTGGCCAAAATGATTGTATTACAAACCTGTGACATAGGAAATACTTCAGCTGTGAGAAGCAAACAACTTTGCAAGGCATTTGATACACTGTATTTCATCAGCATTGTCAGAAGCAGACTTGTTCCCAGTCCATGGGACACGAATTGGTGAATTTTGAGGTTATTTGGAGGGACAGAAAATTGCATTTTAATATGTTTTGTTGAATTTCTTTTCTCATTTCATTAATCAAGACACAACAAGCTTAAAAATATGTGAACAAATTTTTACTCCATAGGCACTTTAATAAATGGCAGAATTGTCTACAGGGAGCAGGGTTGGCACACTGGTGAGAGCACTCACCCTCCACCAATGTGGCCCACTTTTGATCCCCGGTCCCGACATCATATGTACACATGTGGACTGAGTTTGTTGGCTCTTTACTCTGCTTGGAGAGGTTTTTCTCCAGGATCTCTGGTTTTCCCCTCTCCACAAAAACCAACATTTGATGATTTGATTTAATTTTATATGGTTTGATTTGATTTCATTTGTGCTTTACACTGTCCCCAATAAGTATGTCAATGCTAGGTACAGTTGACATTCAAATAAAGTTCATTATTATCACCTTCTTCATCTATGTTGTGCAATCATTGAATCTTGCACCCTATACAAATTGTCAAAAAAACTTCTTCACCAGTTTTGTACCTGTGAAATAAGCTACTGTCTATGCATGTCATATTATGGACACGGTGGTATCCTGTTTCTTGTTTTGTTCTGCAGGTCTCACTCTCCATAGGAAACTTCAGGATTTGATAACTGTTGTGTTAGGAGACTGTCAGGCATTAGCCATGTCATTTCTCAAGGAAGGTTGTACAAGGTATCAAGTTAATAGATTCTCATGATTATAAACACCTTAGAACAGTCCAAGCGTCAAAATTCAGATATGCAAAACTTAATCCCAATGGGTACAACAATAATGATCAGAATAATATTATTGTAAATTAAAAAGCAAAACAATGATACTTATTATTTTCCTTATTTTCATCAGGTTTGGCACATCTGACATTTGGTGCTTGAACTGAGCTTATGTTTTGCAAACAACCTTTTTTTGTTCCAGCTGCTCTGTGGCCATCATTGCTTAAAACCAAGGCTGTAATAATAATTTCTAATTTAATTTGGTTTTAATTTTTGCAGTGTTAGTAGTGCAAAGACTCAGTCGACTGGAACATTATGGGAACATTGTGGTTCCCTCAGTAACTTACCAAAAGGTATAGTACAACAGGGCTCTCCAGACACTCTAGAGACCGGTGAAAACTGCCCGCTAGACATCACGAATGCGCTGTCTATTCAAAGCAATGGGTTCTTAAAAGGGATACTAAAAATAAATCCACCATAGTTTGTTTGATTAAAACAAGTCATTGACAGCGGCAAGATAAAAAATCAATTAAAATAAGAATATACTGATATCTTTGGGCCATGGGATTCACTTGATAACTTCCGCTCTTAATTAGTGGTATAATTCTTTGGCGGCCCCCCAAATTAAAATGCTTGGGGAGCCCCCCCCCCCTGAACCCCCACCAATGGGAGGTGGGCAACCCCGTTCCCATACCTACGCCATGTGAAAGGTGCTCCACGCTTTTTAACCCTTTCACTCCCAAGGAGTAAAATCGTCTGGCGTTAGCCAGAGTAAAATCTATAAAGTCACTCTTGGGAGTGAAAGGGTTAAATTAACCCTCCGCCATCTACTTTCATTTCCTCTCCTTAATAATGGCAATGATGATAATCCTAAGTGAAAGATCATTGCAGTTATGTATGCAACGTAAGCAGTTACAAAGATAAGTAATTCAAAACAAAGAAATATTTAATGAAAGCTAGCCTAATGATATTGATATTATTGTTTTGATTCGTAGGCTGACAAAAACAAGTACTGACAATTAAGAAGCCAGTCACTACATGTAATCCAAAAATGTGGCTATGTAATTAATGTATGTTAATATATTTTGCAGACAACAAACAAGCAGTAGTTGGAGTTTTGCAGTCTAATTTGGAGCTGATAAAAGATGCTCTCTTGGAAGCAGAGGAGGTAAACTCAATAGTAGCAGATTATGCCTTTGTAATGCAGAGCCAGTAAATGTTGGAAAATACATATGAAAATTCCCAGCTAAGCCCCGTCTATCCTGTCTAGGCTCAATCACATTTGCTTTAAATTTTTATTTCAATTGCAAAGCTTCAACTTGAGCTATGAAACTTAGGGTATGTGTTACCAACCAAGCAACTTTTTACTTTAAGTCTCATTGATCGACATCCAAATTTTCCTACTGATGTCAATTTATGCTGTAGTAATGAATACTGATTTTGGAACATACAACAATTTCATCAATTATAAACTGTGTCAATATTATACCTATCCTCCCTAATAGTAGCTTGCAAACATAGACATTTTCCAGTACAAAACAAAACATCTGTGTTCAGAGGCTGCCCTTACTATACTGTCTGATATCTGTGGAAACCATTAACTATAAACTTAAAATGATTTTTATCTTGAAAATACTCTTTACTTTTTAATAGTTTTGGCAACACAAAGACTACAAGTATTGACAGGAGAACCCTTGACAGGAAATACTTCCCTCAAAGAAGGGTCACCTCAGATTACAATCAAACTTTACAAAGGTCGACCACACCACCGGGGTCTGCATCACCCTCTTTTCGAACAGTGTTGTGGGATCTTTTAATGTCCCACCAGAACAGTGCTGTGAGAGGGGGTCTAAAGTTCTTTTGTCCTTATCCAAGAAGACTAGAATTTCTAACAATTTGTAGATGTCACATCAAAAGCAGCACATTCTTCTCAGTTAAATTTAAGACCTTTAGTGTTAGTTCTGCCGAGGTTTGAACTCACAACTTAATTCCTGCTTGTCAGGTTGGTGCTGTACCAACTGAGCTAACCAGGTGGCAGTTAAAGTAAGGCTTAAAGGGTTGAGTATTTTGTACTTTTGGGTGTGAAAAGTTAAGATATTCTTCTTGCAGGCTCAGAAATGTAATGGTTGCCCAGGTGATGAGGAAAGTGATGATGAGAAATCAAAGGAACAGGGTTGGTCAGATGATGACAAGCTCTTGGTGACACCATGTGTAGGACTTGTGAAGGTGAGCTTTCTCGTGATGTGTGTCAAAGATTTATGGTGCAACTAATGGAACTTAAAGACAACCCAAATAAATTTTCATACAAATTTTCATACAAATTTTGGTGCTGCATGAACAACAGATTTGTGATGAGTTTCTACCAACTAAGATGACTCTTTTTCAATCTTGATATGTTGTGTACAGTTATAGAGCAATTTATTTGCATTTTAGGCAAAATATAGAACATTTGTAGAGATTCAGATACCTGATTCATAAGAAATCATAAATCGTGTGATCGTGAAGATCATCACTCATCCAAGTCTATCTGAACAAGTTGCAACAAAACCAGTAATCTGATAAGAAACATGGACTGCTGCTACTAACTATACATGAACTTTTATTGTCATTTTTATTTCAATTTTATGTGTTTTGGGCCCGAAGTAATTGCATGGCGTAAGCTGTTGTGGAGTCCCTGCCTGTATTGTATTATATTCATATTTTTTTTTTATTTCGTTTTGATTTAATATTAAGTTGGCAAAGCTCATGAAATAAAATAAATAAATGGTTGTGATTGGATAATTTGTATAAAAACTTGTTTATATTATTAAGGTGGCCTTGATTTCATTAGTCACACTGTAAGGAAGTGGTTCCATAGGATCAATCATGATATGAAAAAAACTTCTCTTAATTAGGCTATCAAGTACCACTGTTAAAATATGTCCTTAGTTCCTTTAAGGATAAATTGCTTTATTTCAAGATGCAATAGACTCTTATTTCAATTTGTATTTTTGTATTAGGCAGGCAGGGCTAGTGTTAAGAAGATATCAGGTGCCATTTCCACAGCGGGTGAAGTAACGACAGCAGAAAGTATTCAGCACTTAGACACGATGGCCGAGGAAGTCCAGAACACAAGTCCCAGGTGAAATAGGTTGCTCAGTGTTGAAGGATATTTCATATTCATTTATCTAATCATTAATCTTTAGAATCAAGGTGAATGCTGGTAGAATATTTACCAAGCTGTGAAGCGGCAGTGTGGATGATTCTAGGGCCATGCAGGGTTCAGTTTAATAAAACATTTAAAAGTAGAATTTACAAGTGCACATATTTTTTTGAAACTCTTAAGCAATAGCTATAATTGTAAATTGCATTTCTTTCTAAAATTTTCTTGAATGAAACCCAAAATGCTTAACAGGCTTTAAATCAGTCTTGCTGAATAGCCTGTGGTCAGAAAATTACTAGTCGTAACTTTAAGTGCTTTTGTACAGTCAACTTCAAATCTTCTTGGGAAGAAACATTTTTGTAAAACAATCTGTTCTTTCTTTCCCTGAAGTGTTGATGACGTTGTGACAAGTTTGTATTCCCCAATGAATCATCACCATTTATCAGAGGCAGTAAGTATGATTGTTATTTAACTGAAATATTTTGGAACTGAAAAATGTCAAAAAATTTCTTTGTAGTGTACAGATGCTCCTTCATGAGTGATCCACCCAGTTAAAGGTCTTATTGCAGTAAAATGGCTGGTTAAAAAGCTTTTAGATCTGGTAAAGGCCTCTTAACTTAAAACTTTAATGTGAATTAGAAAACGGAAAATCACACTGATGATTTTGTAAGGTGATGCAAGCAAAAGACGAGTCTGAAAGAATTCCATAGTATTTTGTGATTCATTTGGAATTCTCCCAAACTTCTTCAGATGGTTGCTTCTTCTCAAGTAAAAGCAAAGCTGCCATTTATATTTCTTAAAAATTATTAAATCAATGTAGGAAGTTTAGTTCAGTTTCACATGGTTGTGCTTGAAATAGCCTTTTGCAATTGCTTTCAGAGAAGGTGTTATGTTTAAATTTTACTTTTAATCATCCAATGCACAGGCTTCAAAACTAGCCAATCAGCTGAAGGCCATGCTTACTAAAGCCAGGTGTGTTAATTGGTTTCTGATATTTACCTGATGTAACTTGGCATATGTGCTATTTGTAACACGGGATGGATCAGTGTAGTTTAGTGTCTGAGTATAGCAATACAAAAGTTCTTCCACCCTTCCAATGTAAAATAGTGAAATGAATTAACTTCTGCTACCCCTTACACACAAAAAAACAAGACACCAAAAGAAACTACTCAGCCCATACCCTTGAAATTTCAAATGTGGATCTTCTAACCCCATACGAGGACTTAATAACCTACAAAAAAAATTCTTCTAAGACAAGTAGTGTTTTCGAAGCAAGTAGGATGCAACTAAGTAGTCTGCAAAATAGTCTCCTGCCTTTTGTTGCTTTTTAGTTGGTTTTTGCACTGGTTAGTCAGTTTCTTGGTTTTACCATTTTTACATCCACCGTGGCATTGTTGGTTACTGCTTGTGTTTTTTCTGTTACTGTGGATAGGTGTGGTAAATTGATTTAGAGGGAGACCTCTTGTCCTGTTGCTTGTTTTTTTTTTTTCTTTTGCAGATTTGTTAAAAACTATCTCTTTAACCCTTTAAGCCTGGATAGTGTCTTTACAGATTTTACTCTGGCTAACGCCAGACGATTTTACTCTGGCTAACGCCAGACGATTTTACTCGTCACAGGGAGACCCCTCGGGGCTTAAAGGGTTAATAAGTAATTATTAAAGAGATCATTAACTTTAGCTTTCAAATAAATGTATCCTTGTAAAATTTCTTTCAGAAATTCACATTTCACAATGGAATCCGACTTGCAGTGGCTTGACTTTTTAAACAAAGCTGTGGATCACAATTTCAATAATCTAACAAGTCTTCTACTGAAACAGGGAAAGGAAAACACTTAGCCTCAAACTGTAAACCCACCGAACATGAGACAAAATTAAAGGAAATTAACGTTATTGTAATATTAAATGGTCTAGAATAGCACGACTGTTTTTCACCTTTATGAATTCCAAGTTCGGAATTTGACGTGAGCGCTTCCGAAGATTCTCTGATTCTTTGGAGAAATCAGGACTCACGAGAACAAGTGATGTGCCCATGTCTCGGTTAGTCAGACCTTTCTGATCATCCCCTCCCTCGAAAGAAACGAAAAGCGGCAATTGTTCGTTTCCCCCCCCCCCCCTCCCCCTGCCTTCCCCAACTCTCGTCCAGTTCCCTGAAAACGTTAAAGGTGACTTCAGTCACCGAAGTCTTGGCGGAGTTTGAATGGAATGTAAAATGTGACAGATTATGTCCATTGCGATAGATAATAAAATTAACAAAACTCATTTCATTATAGTGTTTGTATTTGCTTCTCAAGAGGTTATCAAAAACCGCAAAAAGGGGTCAGTGCTGAAAGAAACTGGTGCCACAGTGGAAAATTGAAACACAAGAAATGGCTTGTCAGACGAGCTGACAAGTGTAAGTTGCGCCATTGTAACATTACAAAGGAACAACGCTCTTAAGACCGTGTCCACGAGAGGACCAGGCAGGTGTGACACAAGCTATCTCTCCAATTTGGATGAAACTTGGTCAGATTGAAGGTCCCACCAAATAACCCAAGAATACAAAGTGGGTGCGATTTTTAAATTTTCTCTTGGGAGTTAGACCACCCCCCCTGTATTTTTGCCCAAAATCCCCAAAATTTCACCAAAACAAACATCAAAAGTAGACATTGCTCCTGGTTACAAAATACAATGAATTTCAATCCCCTTTCACAGAAATAAAGGCCAACCCTATATCTATTGATAACAGTAGTTTCAAGTCATTTGGAACGGCAGGTGCCAATCAAGAGATGTCAGCGTCCACCCATGTCACAACCAATTATGCAGTCAGACAAATTAAGTTGTTTTGCGATCCCAATATCTATAAAGTCCAACCTTCTTTTTCAGAAATTTTTTCATCACGGTTCACACATGTCCATGGACTGCTAAAATTGAAAATAACATTTTTGGCATCTGTTATATTTTCGCCTCAAAAACCGTTTGAACCATGTGTTTTGAAACTGTTTCCAGCAAAGGTGGAAACAAGAAAACTATGAAAAAAAGACATCAAATGATCAGTAAATGAACGTTAAGTCCAAGAAAATTAAATATTGCCTGCAGTTATTATTTGCAGCATTTAAGTCAACCTGAAGGAAATATGCATCCAAATATCCCTTGAATTGATGGTGACTAGCAGGTAAATTGGACTCGAATTAACCATATACAAAAACGAATGATCAAGATATTTTAATTTAAAGTGAATAGTGCACCCAAGATGAACATCTTGTGTTTAGTAGATGACATTTGAATGCCGACTGAATGATCAAGGGCCACATTTTTGCCTCATATAATTTGTAAAATGAACAAGAACTTGCATCAGTCTTGCACGTAGTCCACGCTCTGCCTTTTGGACTACGTCGATCCTCGGCGGTAAACTTCAACAGAAATTATTATATGAACTGACGAAGTCCCCCAAACTTACAAAATGGTTTATCTATTGCAATTTCTCACCGAAAAATCAAATTGAATTTAAACATGTTGTTTAAAGCTGCATCTTGCTCAGGTACAAATTGACTGTTTGATCGTGGGAACATCAGCCCGAGATCTTTGTCAGCGGTGAATGTACTTCAGCTTAAGTTGAAGTCTTTTGTAGCAAATACCACCTTGAATTTATTTTTTGATAACTGGAAACGTTTATTGAATAACTTAATAATTCAACCTTCAGATAAGATTTGTACTTCATTGTACATTGCCTTGTTTTTATACATCAGCAATGTAAGACACAAGATGATCTAGCGTGATGTAGTTACTTTGGAATGCACGTGATTTCTCGTTTCATAGATTTCACAACAGATTACGTTTTGCATTTCTTATTGATGAGACCTTTTCTGGTGCAACATATCAAAGCGAACTATGGCTTCACTTTCTTGCTCTTTTGAAGCTTTTTCAACAAACAGGTGTGACATTTCACGTCGCTTTCCAGGGGTCACCGAATTTTCCCCCTGTCGTCATGTCAAAAAGATATCAAGGCTCATCTAAGAACAGTGAAAGTGTCTCAGACTAGTGTTTTAACAGAGAAAGATTTGATCCTCGCTCGAACCGGTCATTTTAACGAAGATGGTAATAAAATGACAATATGTCCAAGACACCGAGCTGAACTTGGAACATTTTGGCGACCAGGAAGAAAATGTGCCCACCCGCTTCATGGGGATCACAGAGGTAAGCCGGAGAGAGGAGCGAACCTGGAAATATGCAAAGGACATCTGTGATAGAAGAATCGCTGCATTAAAAGGCCATATGCGACGTTATATAAATGAAGGTCACGACATCACAAGTGCTAGGGATATGAAGGCTGCGATTGATTCCTGTGGTGGTGTTAAAGGGTGCCATGCAGCAGTTGTGAAGGTACAGGAGTCTAACCAAACAATGAAGAAGCACACGATGTCCGGTATTCAGGCTCTGACGAATTTTAGCTTTGAAGATGGAGGTCTGCGAATGTGGAGGGCTTATAATGTGGGCCCTGGAAAGTTGTTCACATCAACGCAGGTGAAGCGATTTGGGACCCCCCAGGGACCTACCGGTCTCCACGTCGTGCAGCCCTTCAGTACACCACGAGAGGATGTTGGTGTGTTTAGGTCCGTGACAGGGAGGGTTGAGTGTGAGCACCCCCAACAAAGCACTCAACAGTCTGTTGAAGATTCATCCACTGATGAAGCCACGCAGACCTATTTCACCTGCCCTGAAGAAGGATGTACAAAGACATACCAGTCTTTTAAAAATCTGCAGAAACACCTCGATGCGGGGAAACATCTTGTTAAATTAGAGTGAGAAACGATTTATGACGTCGTAAAGAAGAAATGGGCTGGTATGTGCAAAGAGGTTACGAGGCGCTACTTACACAAAGAAACAGCTTCTAGCTCACAAACAGCTGTTACTGATGCCACTTGTCAGATCTCAAAGGGATGGGCATTAAAGACATCCCGAAAGGCAACACGCTTTACCGATAAAGTAGAGGCACATTTGAAACGGATTTTCCTGGAAGGTGAAGAGACAGGAAGAAAGGCAGGTGCAGTGGATGTGTGCAGTAAGATGAGAACTCTTCGAGATGAAGCTGGCAAGAAAGTATTTAACAAAGAAGAATGGCTTTCTACAGAGCAAATAGCCCGATACTTCAGCAGATTGTCTGTGTTGTATAGGAGTGGCCGACTAGACATAGAACAGGCTGATCCGAGTACTGTTCAGGATGAGGAGGAGGACTTTTTTGCAGAGGCAGCAGAGATGTGCACGAGGCGTGAAATAAGGAGACAGTTTGAACTGTAGGGTATGAACAGTGGTGCTTTAGTTGCACGACGCGCGGAGGTGGCTACACGAGTAACAGAGTTCGTGATTTTGTCGCGAAAAATCCAACTCATTGAATTTCTCGCGATTTCTTTCTGTGATATTTTCTGCTGATGCCATCACATCACTTGCGTGACAGTGGCTACACGTACGATTTTGACCGCGCGCCGGCTACGCAATAATTTGTACCAAAAAATCGCATCGCCATCACAAGCAAAGTATCGCTCATACAGCCGTGGCTTACCTCTTGAAGGATTTTATAAAAGGCACTAAAACATAGTAATGTTCAAATGTATACGATCAAACATGCAAAAGTTCCCTACAGCGACCCATACTGCGCGGTATGCGACCACGTACGTTTTTAATTTACCGCTGACTGAAAATGGCTAAATCTCCGGGCTCATGTTCTCAGACTAAGTAAACATGTTTACTTTTAATTAATTACAGCACATACTTGATGCAGCCATATCCCCGCGATAATTTAGAGTTTATTTGGGCTTAAATGGAATGTCTTACATTTTACGAACGCAGGACTTCATTGCTAAGGCCAAAAACATAAATCTGAGGGGAGAAATCCTGTGACGATGTACTGACATGCAAAGCGTGGTGTAAGCGTTTTATTTTAGTATTTATCAAAGGTCAAGTATGTGACCTGAAATCATCCAGTCGCTATTCAAATGTAATTTAAAAACACAAGAATACGATCGTTCATTTTGCGCTCATTGGACATCTAGAATTAAAAATACTGGGCCGTTCCTTCTCGTACACTGATACTACGAGTCAAATTCAGCTGTTATTTTTAATTCATTACTTTCAGGAATACTCTTGTGAATACTGTGGCGTCCAGCCTGATTTAAAGGCTACAAATAATACTGTAGACATTCTTAAGTACATTATCTTGGAAATTACGTTCATAAACTTATCAAGAAATATTTTATTTCTTAAATTTGATGTTTCTGTCATTGACAGAACCAGGTCAGGTCACGTGTTTCAGACGACTTTTGAAAACAAAACATAATAGATGCCAAACATTTTATTCTCTATTTCAGCAGCCCCAGGATGGGTCTGAATCGTGGTGCAAACAGCTCTAAAAAAGAAGGTTGCATTTCACAGATATTGGAATCGGAAAATGGCCTAATTTGTATCATTGCACAATTTTTCGTTACATGGGTGGACGCTGACATCTCTTTATTGCCACCTGCCGTTCCAAATAACTTGAAACTACTGCTATGAACAGATATAGGGTTGGCCTTTATTTCTGTGAAAGGGGATTGAAATTTATTGTATTTTATAACCAGGAGCAATGTCTACTTTTGATGTTTGTTTTTGTGAAATTTTGGGGATTTTGGGCAAAAATACAGGGGGGGTGGTCTAACTCCCAAGAGAAAATTTAAAAATTGCACCCACTTTGTATTCTTGGGTTATTTGGTGGGACCTTCAATCTGACCAAGTTTCATCCAAATTGGAGAGATAGCTTGTGTCACATCTGCCTGGTCCTCTCGTGGACTCAGTCTTAATATCATTTCCCCTGTAAGGTTAGGTTCAATTAACAGGTGAATTAATCTTTCTTCATGATTATAATTGAGGCGGCGGACTTGCCTCTAAGCAAGTCCACCTGACTGGAGAAATTTAAAAGTTGATGACCAATTATACTTTAATGTGAAACTGAGTCCCTTAAACCACCATATACGTTCCGTATTTCGCTTCTTTGTGGGGCTCAAAAAAGTAAAAAAAAAACGAAAAGTTAATTTTTCCTAAAACGTTGTTAATACCCTTTTTGTCGGGAGTCTATGGTTTTCTTTTGCCGTCCTATAGCCTAAAATGTTCTCGCGTGCATTTGTCGGATTAAATCTTTTTATTTTAACTGCGCAGTCGCACATTGAATACGCCTTAGTAACTGTTACAGCTAAGACACCAAGCCAAGAAAGATTAGGAATTTCTTAAGTTTGTGAACGGGTATTGCGCATGCGCAGGCCATGCTTTTTACTTTTTACATGTCCCAAAAGCAGTTGTAAAGATGTATTCAAGTTTCTTTCCCACAGAATCCAAAAGCACCGTAGATCCCTTATAGAGTAACCAATTTTTGGCGCTAGAGTTCAATAAAAACCAAATATCAAAATCGTAATCACCACAATGAAAAAGCGCATCTTGGAAATATATTCAAAATACCTCTCCACTTCAACTAGCTTTGCGCAGTGGCATTACCGTAGCCAGTGAGGTTCACCCGAGGCGCGGTTATTGCTGATTGAAAACTTTTCCCAATACCCCGCGAGACGGCTTGAAATACAGCCGGCTTTGCAATTTTTGATGGCCCATACGTGGGCCTTACATTCACTGTAAAAGTAAGTCGGGCGCCGTGGTGTGTGTGGAAAGTGCGCTTAATTTAGCATTGTTATCATCTCTTTCTCACTACAATAGTCCACTAGGCTATATCAAGAACCATATCTATGTGTTTCACCAAATATCACCCCTATTTCCCTTCTCGGGTTTTCGAACTTTGATGGAACACTGTCTCTATAAATTAATGACATCAATCTCAACAAGGGATTCTTACCTGTTTTCGCTTAATGAAATATCGATTCTCTTTACATTGAATGTAAGGCCCACGTATGGGCCATCAAAAATTGCAAAGCCGGCTGTATTTCAAGCCGTCTTGCGGGGTATTGGGAAAAGTTTTCAATCAGCAATAACCGCGCCTCGGGTGAACCTCACTGGCTACGGTAATGCCACTGCGCAAAGCTATCAGTTGATTGGTGAGTCCGGCCAACAGATCGAGAGGAAAATTATCCTCAGTGTGGGACTCCGATTGACTCAAAAAAAGTTGAAGAAAACGAACATATTGTTAAGTCATTCTGTGAATAAAGTCGGCTTAGCCTGTATGGTAAGGCATTTTAGCTATGACTTATGTACCAGTTCCAAAACCATCCGAAACTAGACAAACGATTGACGCATGCGCATTGTAATCTGCGACCAGCAGAATGGTTTAAGCACACCGCAGATCTTTAATTAGCGCATGACTAAAACAATATGAGCTCAGTACCTCAGTTTTCAAAACACAAGGAGACCTACGTGCGAATAATAATGGTTACACGTTTGTTCTCCACTCATTTGCGGCAACCCGCGGCTCTCCGAGCAAGGGCCGTCTTATGAACGATTTGCTAGTTTTCACACGAATATTTTCCAAAAAGTAAGTTACATCAAGAGTACAGCTTCAAAAGCGCAAGCCAAGTCGTATGATCGATTTCAGCTTTTCACACGAAGTAATATCGACTAACTCAAAAAAGGGGATTCTGGACCTTTACGCTGTACAATCAGGCTTTACATAGTCTGTTAGATCCAACCCATGGCATTATGAGCGAAAGCCGAATTATTATCGATTTGCTAGTTTTTGAACGAATGTGTTCCGGATACATCAATAGTGTCGTTCTCTTTGGTTTTCTGATCTAATTGAAACAGTATGTGGAGCAACACGCAGATGAGTCTGTATACTCGACTTGAATGCTGAAGGCAGGTGAGGTCTTCTGTAACGTAGCTACAATTGTACGTTTGCAAGATAGCCACACTTTGTAAGTCGCACTTATGGACTGTGCCTTCACTTTCTTATCAACCTAAGCAATTTATGAATTACACTCGACGGCCATTCAAAAGGCGTTGTAAGACTATTTAGCTACAGTCTTAAAAATCATGATAAAGTAAAGAGCGGCGTCACGTATGTCGACGGGAGAAGGAAAGTTGGGTCACGCTCGTGAGTGACAGTGAGTGCGTTAGCTTCATCTAATAATCGGCTTAATAACTCTGGATACTAGCCTGCGTGAAGCCCTTACAACAAAAACAGCAAATGTATGCACGAATTGTAAGGACACGCCTGAATATTTCCGAAATAAAAATACCAGCGTGCAATAGGTTTTAATCGTCATCTTGGTTCAATTTCAGGCTTAAATCTTCTCCATATTTTTCAGTCGAGGTTAGTGTCGTTAGCGTTGTCTTCCTTGGTGGCTGAATCTCGTAGAGTCGCATCGTCTGCGACTTCGAGTGCATCGCTTTTTCCCGCCATCCTTTGAGCCCCCTGCCAGTGAGGAACCAAGCCCAATTTTGACGCACTTCTGGTTGGCTGAGGCAATTGAAATAAAAGATGAAGAATCCTTGCAGGGAATTAAATATGCAGAAAAGATACTCGAACACCCTGGTTCCGACACCTTGGATTAGCGCCAAGGCTCCAAACAGCCACGTTAAACCGAGCAGAACCACTAGCGTCGCGGCGATACGAAGGCGTTGGCAACCCGTGGTTCTCTGTATGGGTGTGGCGACGCTACTTCGACACAAGTTATAGAGGACAACGACGAAGATAACAAAGTTGAAAAGAAGCAGAATGCAGGCCGGAGTGAACTGGGCCACAAAAAATGGAAGGCCAGTCAGCACACAACTGATGGATAAATGACAACCGGAGCCCATTACCAGGAGTCAACAAACTGAAAATATTTAATACTAGAAATGTGACTCCCGAAAAACCTGGCGAAGCTAGTTTTTTTAGGAACTCGTAATTGTTTTTCCTATCAGGAATAAAACCCCAATTTATGTCTTTACTTATATACATTTATAAAAACTCTCGGCTCGATTTAATCGAGCTTGTGAGCCACGTCGTCTGACCGGAGGCGACTCGATTAGCAACCTCGCTACGCTCAGCCTTTTAGCCTTGCTTCGCGAGGAATAATAACAATAATAATGACAATAATATAATAATAATAATAATATTCATGATAATTACAATTAATGATAAGGTAAAAAAATGATAATGATGATATAATGATATGTATTAAGTATACTCAGGAGCCCATGGGCTCCTGGTATACTCAGGTGATTAAACAAAATCACGCGCTCTGATTGGTTCGCTATCTCGGATTATCAGCCGATAATCACCTCAACGAACAAAATGGCTGCCAGTCGTTCACGCGCTTTTGATGAAATAATTTTTTTTTCGTGTTGTACAATACTTTTTCTTTTCTTTTTTTGAAATAATCACATGTGTATTTATATTAAAACAATTATTCGCCTCTGGCTCAGTGATTATCGGTGAATATTCACCGATAATCACTGATAATCACCGACGATCACCGATAATCACTTTGCCTTCGGCGAATAATTGTTAAATATACATATATAAATACTCTCGGCTCGATTTACTCGGGCTTGCGAGCCACGTGGTCTCACCAGAAGCGAAACGATTAGTAACCTCGCTTCGCGAGGAACTAGCACAAGGGGACGCACAGGGAGGGCAGCAAAAATGGCGCCAACGTTTCCCAATGATAGTTAATTATAAGTTTCGACAATAATAAACCTTTCTTTTAAGCGATCGTAGCAATGTTAGCAAAACTTGGCCTCCTTTCTACCTATGAGGTTTAGTTATTCAGATTTTTATGATGTGTGAAAATCTAAGGAAATGCGTCGGAGCCAAAGACTGCAGTGGAAGCTTCTTTAAGCATGCGCGCAGGTTACCATGGTACATGTTTGTGTTATGTGGACTGGGTTCTGTCATAACTTTCCTATTTTGCGGAATCGCGTCGTCACAGAGTAATAAATTTGGCTATTTTTTTGTATGACAACAAAACCTATCGTCGCCAGGAGGCTTTCAGATTTGAAAACACATTGCTTGGGGAATAAATAGATCCCCAAATACACCTCAGTTTTAGCAGGAGTATGTTGTGCCAGGTCATGATTTTTCACCAGTCCCGTACAGGCGAATGTTTTTCATGGGTTATAGATTTCACTCACCTCGTTTCATTCCCATAATACTTTGTTGCTGTTCCAGCTGTGATTCCAACGATTATTGCAGGAACTCCCCACGCCACGACAGAACAACGTAACGTGTACTTCGAAGGATACGCAGACGTAGGTAAGGTCTTTACTAGAGAGAGGTACATGCTATACGCCTCTGTTGCCATCCAAGAGATTGTAGTGAGAAGGAGATAATGAAGAAGTAACGCTGCGCACATACAGACCTCTGAGCTGCCGCGCCTCTCGGCGCCCGCAAGAAACACAATCAGCAGTAGTATTAGGGACACGCAGAGACTCATCAGAATGTTCTGGGCTGGGGATTTACGAAGAGGTCTGGTAAGGAAAGATATAAAACCGACTCATATGAGAATTTTTTTTCAGAGGGACAAGTGGAATTTAGTTACCTTAAATGTGCCATGATTTGATACACATTTTTTTCTCTCTTTTCTAAGACATTGAACAGTACTGTAGTTTGGTACTGTCTGCTTCACTGTACAGTGTGGTTCTAAACTTTTCATCTGTGGATCAAACCATGCAATGTGACCATTCTTTGTAAAGCTACTGAACATTACTGTACTGTGGTACTGTTTGTTTTACTATACAGTGTGGTTCTAACTTTCTCATCTGTGCATCAAACCATGCAGTGTGACCATTCTTTGTAAAGCTACTGAACAGTACTGTACTGTGGTACTGTTTGTTTTACTACACAGTGTGGTTCTAACTTTTTCATCTGTGGATCAAACCATGCAGTGTGACCTTTCTTTGGAAAGCTACTGAACATTACTGTACTGTGGTACTGTTTGTTGTACTATACAGTGTGGTTCTACCTTTTTCATCTGTGGATCAAATCAAGCAGTGTGACGACCATTCTATGGAAAGCTACTGAACAGTACTGTACTGTGGTACTGTTTGTTTTACTATACAGTGTGGTTCTTACGTTTTCATCTGTGGATCAAACCATGCAGTGTGACCATTCTTTGTAAAGCTACTGAACAGTACTGTACTGTGGTACTGTTTGTTTTACTATACAGTGTGGTTCCAACTTTTTCATCTGTGGATCAAACCATGCAGTGTGACCATTCTTTGTAAAGCTACTGAACAGCACTGTACTGTGGTACTGTTTGTTTTACTTTACAGTGTGGTTCTATCTTTTTCATCTGTGGATCAAACCATGCAGTGTGACCATTCTTTGTAAAACTACTGAACAGTACTGTACTGTGGTACTGTTTGTTTTACTGTACAGTGTGGTTCTTACTTTTTCATCTGTGAAGGAAATTTCGTTTATATCTTACTTGAACATCATGTAGGTGAGGAAAGTGATACCAGCCCCAGCAATAGAAATGGCACACCCCACGTAACTGATAACACTCAGAATTGCGTCATGAACTTTCTGAGTTTCATCAGAGGCATGCAGTTTTTTATTCTGTGTCATCAGAGCAGCAAAACTTGTGAGATGATCACAAACGCAAATTATGCTTTCAGGTTCGCTTTTGTTCAAGGAACATCCACGCGTCGACCAGTTTCCTTTACCATCTGTGGAAAACAAAACGAAGACGACTTTAGGTCATTTTGTTTCTTATTTAGAATTTTGAAGTAATATGTATCAAACACGAAATAAAGTGTACGTTCCATCGCAGATCAAACACCGAGAAAAAAGCTGAAAATACGAAGCGCAGCAGAGTATTTAGGGCAAAATTCGAAGCGTTTGATATGAGATGAAACATATATCGAGTGTTTGGTATAGCCTGTCATAAGAAATTATTTAGGTGGAGAAATTGACGATGCAAAAAAAAAAGCTGTGTTTCATCAGATATCCAAACACGTCGCTGTGCTTGATTTCCTTTGTCTTTCTCTTATGTGTCATTAACGAGTCTGAAAAACAAATAATGAAATTTGCACTGCGTATGGAAAACTAACTTGAAGATTTTCACCTTTTTTAGTCTTATTTCACTGTTGGACAAAAATATTAAGCAGAGTGTCGTAGGCTTAAATGCATGGTTTCATTCACAGAAAAAATTGGTAATGCAGTAGTTTGTATGGCCTTTGGTTTTACTACCAAACTTCGATTCGATACAGTTAGCGGGTCGAACGAGTCGCCATTTTGAAAAAGCCATACTGTTAAGTTTTTATGAATTAATAAATCAATCAGAATCATTGAATCAACCTTGTTCCTCCCACGGTCTTCTCGGCTTCGACGGTACGGACTTTACGATCTACGACGACAACGTCAGCGAGAACGCCACCACACAACAGACTTAAATGAAGAAAACAATGGCTCTGCACATGCGTTTCGAACTTTGGTACATTTTTTTTGCCGTACGTTCTCTGCCAATCTACAACGTCAAAGGACCAAACCTCAAGTTTTAACGAAAACGCGAGCACACGACGGAGAATTTTGATTTTCTTTCTTAGCTTGAACACCGTTCCTCCCAATTCAGTTCCTAGATAGTTCAGATAATCTTTTTACAATAACTGAGCGAATTCTCGCGCGCTGATTGGCAAATTTTTATCATCAATAAGAGTACAGACACATAAAATTTTAATTTATGCAAGGTTTTTTCGCGTGATAAGTGAGCTGTCAAACAGTCAGATTTTTACCCAATCAAATTGTATTACGTGTTGTCACAAGCCAATGAGAAGGCAAGAAAAGTTATTGAGAATAGTTGCGCCCTGATTGCGTCAATTTAAATAAAATTCAGCATTTTTCGAGTTTACTTGCTGTTTACTTGCGTTTTCTTTCCATTAAAGTCTTCATTTGACCTTTTTCGCGTTTTGTTATTGTAAAAAACCAATTGACGTCCGTTTTTTATGCGTCTGTCCTCTTATTGATGATAAATTGCGTCATAACATTGTCAAAGTTTGTTGTAGATCCACTCGCCTATCGGCTCGTGGATCTACAACACTTTGACAATGTTATGACGCAATTTATCATCAATAAGAGGACAGACGCATAAAAAACGGACGTCGATTTGTTAAATTTTAAATGACGTTTTCATGGACGTCGCCGTTGCAGGTCTAAAGTGGCACGTGACTTTGTCAAAGAACCACCATGTTGTTTGAAGCAACGTCGAGAAGACCCTGGGAACAAGGTTGCCAATGACTGCTTGTATTTTTAATTCATAACACACACGTACTTTCCGAGTAGAGGTCCCAGAATACGCACGACAGCCTCGCAGTTGAATTCCACACGAGTGGGGTAAGGCTAATTTTGACAGGATTCTTCAGCTCTTCAAGCTTCACTCCCCGAACGCTGGCGGCGATGACCCGAGTGTTTACGATGCTGTTATTCTCTTCTTCGTCAACAGACTGAAACAACTTGATGTTCCGAAAGTATGTGAATCCCACTTGGGTTTCCTTTTGAGCAGACATTGCGGGATTTTCAAACATATTTCTCGGCAAATCGATGCGGGCCTCAGATTCGGATCCACTTTGAGTCGGCGACGAGAACGAAAGTCCAGAGAATGAAGAAATATTTACTCTCGTGGCTTGTATGACAATATTTGGGCTGTAAAGTGTACGGCTTGTCTGATTTTCACCCAAAGGAAGGTTCTCGACAAGACTGTCAATGGCTTTGAGCAATCTGAAATTGAGCGAAAGGGTTTCTTAGCGGAACGACAATTGCCAGGAGGAAGTTGTCCTCTGATACATTAAAAGGAAACAGTTGAACTTCTGACGATGGTGATCTTCCAGAAGTTTTGAAAGAGCCCCTTTGATGGTCAAAAATTTCGCTTTTTTTTGGGGGGGGGGGGGAGCGTGACTCCAATTCATTCTCACCCCTAAGAGGTACTGTTATACATCGAGACAACTAAGTTAAAGTTTCAATATCAAAACTAATATAAATTATCCCATTTATGAGTCATGAATGACACAAAACAATGAGTTAAGGCTCAGGAGGCTGATCAGGTTCCATTCTCTAACTCAATACCATATATGGTAACAAGGTAAGAGAAACTGAAAAGGTAGGAAGAAAGTCCACATGACGTTTATATGAGTACCACACCACATCCCACCGCACCCCCCACCCCACCGCACCCCACCCCACCCCACTTAGTTAAATAATTCGAGTGTAGTTTCTAAAAAAGCTGCTAGCTCCTTACTTATTCAGGTGTTACGTTTACTCACTTTGTAGACGCATTTGTGTCTCTCTGACTTTCTTGGAGATCCTCTTTTTTTAAATCCATTATTTTATCAACTATATCTACAATGTCTTGGCCATTCTGTTGACGAATGCAGAAACGTCAGTGGAATAAAGCTTGTAAACCGACTAGACCATCACTAGAAATAAGGTGTCTATTATTGTGCGCTCACCAAGAGAAAATGAGGAAAGAGAACATAACCCCGTCTGATATGATTAAGTGGACAGAATCTATTTTTAGCTCGGAATCTATTTATATCTCGTTCCATGGCTACGCGGTTTCCCTATGGCGCGTTGAAATTACGACCACGTGATGAGGACATCAGCCATTGGTCAGTTAAAATAGTTTCCGGATCATAGTAAGAGAACCCAGTGTGGAAGATGCGTTCTCTTACCTTATTTTCTCTTGGCGCTCACTCTTCCTTTACTGCAGCTACTTTTTCGACCCTTCAAGCAACACTTCTCTCTCTTTACGCAACACTCCGTTTACTTCACCCAAAGCCCCTAACCAAAGACTAGAGGACTGTGATGGGAAAAAGCGTCGGGTAACGATAAAAAAATACTTACGAAGGAGACTACTCGCTTACCTGACCAAGAGTTTCACGCACATTCACGATTCTCTGCAGGATGATGGCCGTTTGAGAGATGTCTTCATCGTTTAATTGACTCCCTGATTCGTTTACTAAATTTTTGACGTCTTGACTTACGTTTCGTGCGTTCGACGCATTGACGCTAGCCTAAAATAAATCACAGATATGAGACGTGTATTCCACTAACAAAAGTTCCGCAATATTCCTGAAAATGGTCACACAGTGTTCGGTTACATCGAGTAGTGAAGAAGTAAGAACCTCTCGGTAAAGTAGAACAAACAGCGCCACCGTTGTACAGCTTGCACTGCATAGTTAAATCAAACAATACCACAGTACAGTGCTGTTCAGTAGCTTTACAAAGAATGGTCACACTTTGATCCACAGATGAAAAAATTAGAACCACACTATACAGTAAAACAAACAGTATAGCATACTGGATACGTATACGCTATCAAAGACAAGGCGGCGCCGTGGATTTAGACAGGAAATGTTCCCGTGCGCTGTTCACGCTAAAATGCGCCACAAAAGGGTACGTTTCTATTTCAGACTGCCATTTTTCCATTTCAGACTGCCATTTTTCCATGGCATATCCTTCTACAGGTATTACAGAAATCTCTGACGACCCCTAAAGCAAAAAACCCCAACCTCGATCCTTCCCACCCAACACAGGCCAAAAAAGCGTCCTTGGATCAAGGTGGGCAAAAACCCGACCACAAGAATTTTATGTTCTGTGCCCCGCCTTACAAAACATATGAAAAGAGGATCAAAATAATTGAAAACAGAGAAAATTCAATTTCAGAATATGCTTACCGTCGCTAACACAACCAACTCTCCGGTCACCCTACTATTGTAGTTGCACAAGCGTGTCTCTGGGTTTTTCCACGTAGCTGATCCCAGTCCGCCCCGCCTAGTGCACACGCGTGAAGAATTTGTTCCTTCCGGTCCATACGGACAAGGGAAAACTGCAGTGGCACCGAGTGGTGTATTACTCCAGTTGAAGATGCCTTGCAGTTTGAGTTTACCCGTTGATTCTTCACTGCAGAATCCTGCTGGGCGAATGCAGAAACCCACAAGACGTGAAGCGTGTAACTGCCTTTGAATATCTTCAACCACAACCTGTCCATATTCAATCTACCAACTACCATATTTGGAAAGCAAGAGAAACCAAATGTCCAATCAGTGCCAACCAGCTCAAAGACTGGAGCAAGCAGTTTCCAAATATGGTAATTGGGAAATAATGAATCTGGAGAAGCTGTGAATGTGAGGTACACGTTACGAGTCTTACGGGTTTCTAGCGAACTGAACAACCACAAGACAACGACGATAATAATGATGATGATAGTAATAAGGATAGCAATAACAATAACCACAATGATAAGGATAATGAGGACGAAAACGATAAAGGTAACGTTAATGGTAACAATAACGACAACAGTAACGACAATGATAAGGATAACGAGGACGATATTAAAACGACGAAGGTAACGTTATTGGTAACAATAACGATAACAATAACGATAATAATAAGGATAACGAGGACGATAACGATAAAGGTAACGTTAGTGGAAACGACAATGATAAGGATAAGGAGAATGATAACGATAAAGGTAACGTTAGTGGTAACGATAACGATAACAGTAACGACAATAGCTACAATTTATTTATTTATTTCAATTGCCTTTATTACAATATTAAAAGGGGAACAAAGTTAATTTACATAGATAATACATGGTAATTATAAACTAGGGAGAGTATAAGGCGAGGAAGTCTAAAAAAGCCATAAAGGCTTATAGGTGGGGCTCCCTCTTTAAATTAGATTGGAAGTTAAAATGGAATGTAGAATGCAATTCAACAAGTGTAAAATACCAAGAAAGCTTAATTGATTAATTAATTAATTAATATTCATAACCTCGCTATAAAATTCACTGATGATTTTACTAATTAATTAAATAGGATTTGAGCAACCGTTTGAAAGATGTTATGTTAGTGGATTCAATTATCGGATGAGACAGAGAGTTTCACAATTTTGGTCCTTGGTATAATATTGTAAATTAATTGATGTTAGTTCTACAGACCTGGGAGCGGAATAATTCATCATATCTAGTAGAATAATTATGAATTTGGCTTACAGTTTGAAACGAGTTAAGAAAAGAACGAGGCAACATTTTATGGTAATAGATGTACGAATACAAACTGTAAATGTCAGAAATACCAATTTTATTTAAAAAGAAGTTTACTAGGGGCCCTATCATCTGCACCAAGAGAAAATGAGGTAAGAGAACGTATCTTCCGTACTATGATAAGGGGACAGAATCTATTTTTAGATCCGGAAACTATTTTAACTGACCAATGGTCGATGTCCTTCTCATCACGTGGTTGGGATTTCAATGCGCCATGTGGAAACCGCGCAGCCAGGGAACGATATATAAATAGATTCTGCGCTAAAGATATAAATAGATTCTGTTCCTTATCATATCAGACGGGGTTATGTTCTCTTTCCTCACTTTCTCTTGTCTGCAGGTAAAATTGACAATGATAAAAAGTAATAAGGAAAAAATGATCATTGCCACCTGGTTTCTTGGGTGTTGTAACCACGCGTGCGTCATCGCTGTCCACTTTTGTGACCGTTATCTTTCTTGTCTTTGTTGTGATAGGTGTCTGGGTTGTTGAAGGACGTGTATCTCGCGTGCTTACTACATCTGTGGTTTTGTTAAAAATCTCCGGTGGGTAAGAGTGGACGTCTCTTGATGGATTACAAGATAGTGTATGATCTAAAAACGTTTTAAAAGAATTATTTTACATTACACTTCAGACTACAGGGTGAGTGAAGCAGGCAGTATCACAATGTACAGTAATGATCATGCAGTTTCTGAGGAATGGTCACTCCGGCGCTGCAGGATTTAACTTCAACAACAACAGATGAAATTTAGAATCTGGCTGTCTAGTTAAACAAACAATACCACAATACATTACTGTCCCTTATGTAGCTTTCCAAAAAAAGTCCACCCCGCATAGTTTGATCCACAGATGAAAAAGTTTAGAACCACACTGTATAGTAAAACGAACAGTACCACAAAACAGTACTGTTAAGTAGCTTTCCAAAGAATGGCTACACTGCATGGTTTAATACAGATATGAAAAAGTTAGAACCACACTGCATAGTAAAACAAACAGCACCACAGTACAGTACGGTTCAGTGGCTTCCCAACAAATGGTCACCAGCGTTTGATTCTATTGATTAAAAAGTTAGACTCACACTGTATGGTAAAACAAACAGCACCTCAGTACAGCACTGTTCAATAGCTCTTAAACGTCAGTTTCAACAAGCTGCATACAAGTTGAGACTTAAAAACACACTACGCGTAACGTTATTTGTACCTGTGTAAACAGTGCAGGGCAAGTCACAGTGCTTCCCATACCAGCCATGAGCGCATGTGCAGGTGCCATTACGGTGATCGCATGCGGCACCGTTTTGACACTGGCATGTCGTGTTACATCCGGGACCAAAGAAATTCGGGTCACATGTATTGTTGCAGTTAGAACCTTGGAAGCCAGCTTCGCAAGAGCATTTGTCAGGCGCAGTACAGTTCCCATGGACACAGGTTTGGGAACAAACTGGAATGGGGCATTCGACACCTCTCTGTGCCCAACCTTTACAACAATGGTAAACAAGGGTAAATTCTTGTCTGTATAACGTGCGGTAAGCTATCTTATAAACAGTTCTAAATTTGGTACACTCATAAAAAGGAGCGCCGCATTGTGTGGTCGTCGTTGTCTGGTGACTTCTTCTGTAAGATTGTGAGTACGACGCCAACTGAGATTTCTCCCCAATACACACGTGTAATCCATCTGAGGCGAGGTCACCGTCAACAAGATAAAATGCCAGCGGTAAAACGAAAACAACGGCAAACATTTTCAGACCTAAATTAAAGAAAAGAAAGTTAGTTCGCCTGTGGATAGAAAGATGCTAGATGCTCTTACAAAAAGATCATAGGGAAACACTGACTGGGAAACTTAAAACACACTGTCCGTAGGAGACTCAACTGGAGGTGGCTGAAGCACCCGTTCTTCAAAAGTTTTAGAGACCTTAAGATGTGAGGGTCCCCTCTGAAACCGCAAACCGCAAACACCAGCTGGCAGTTTCCCGTTCGACGTTCGCCGTATTTGCAAAATCTGGCTTTAAGATTTGAGGGCTACTCTTAGCTCTTATCAAGGCATTCGGCGATGTGAAGGTAGCGGTATGATTTGGAAATCAGCACAAATAAAAAAATACATTGAGTTCTGATTTTTAGTAAAAAATGATAATTATGTTTCATTGTCTGCTGTGATATAACTTAAAAGCCTTTGTGACCTTCAAATGTCTTGGTAGTATAGTTTACTGTACGACGGCCATGTTTGTTTATGACGATGCAACCAAGTAACGCGGCTGGTAATTCTTGTGATCTCGCGACTGACTCAGATGAACCTCCTAGTCATCGAGATGGATCTTCAAAGAAAGCGAATTTGAAGCCCGAACGTGGCTTTATGTTCGTAAAACTAGCAAAAAAAACCCTGCCGTAATTCAGTTACCTCTACACACCATCCGCGAAGTTGAAACCTGAACCTCTAACGTCAAACGAACCAATCAGAACCAATCAGAGCGCCGCAAGAATTGTAGGCCCAGTCCGACACCGGCACCATTTTCAACATGGCGGCGACTTCGCAGCCAGAAATTCATGTTGATGTCAAAATATATTACAGGTTAAGAATCAGAATTTGATAAAAATTCCAAACCATAGGTGGTTTTCACATTACGGCATCGGCCCCATGCTGGTGGAAGTCAGCAATAGATTAGCTCTTTTTCTTTGCCCACCAGTGTAAGTTCGTTTCACCAGTCTCCAGCGCCGAGAGATTGAGATGATGTAGCTAGTGTATTGTTTCGTTTGGACACTCATGAGTTCAAGTTAGATCAGATTAATAGCGTACACCTGAAATTATATTCTCTATCACCCAAACTGAGTTCTATGACGAGGTTGTGGTACTGGCCGTGTGCTCTTCTAGCTTCTTAGTGAAAGACTGGACATATACCCATTCTTTTCTTCTAGCATTTTTTTCCCAAAAGCAAAATTAACCCAAACGCAATAATTGTTTCGTACTCCATTTTTAAAGTCTTGTTTTCATTTAACGTTTCGTTCCTATGTCGGTGTTCACATTACCGACATAAGCGATTATGTCGTTATGTCATTATGTTGTTATGTCGTATGCCGCTAGTGTGAACCTGGCCTAAGTCGGCAAAACTACTTTGTGCCACAGAGCAGAAGGAGCGAAAGATGAGTAATGCTGCATACCAAGTATTTGTTATCATAGTAGCCAGGGGTTAAATCAAGAGTTGACTCATATAAAGTAGCTAGATGCTGGGCTCTTTTGCGCAGGATAAACGTTCTCGTATGAAGGAGCGGGCATTTAAAGATGTCTGGCAAAATGTCGGGCCTCCGAAGTCAACTTGTTAGTCTCGAATCTTAGGCTCTCTAGACTTTGGACCGTCACGATGTCTCGAAATGTGGCTTTAATGCACGAAAGCAACAGGGGAGCATTGAAGTGGTATTTTTTTTAAAAAAGAGGTACGGTATTAGTGTCGGATTAACATTTGAAAGGTGAACTTAAGTCCTACTAAACAGATCTTAAAACAACAGTCTGGCAGAGTTTTTCGTTCAACACTCCTCTAGGAGCACGGAATGATCGACATCACAAGAAAGTTAAAGTATAAGCGTTGTCAGCTTCCCAGCCGCTCTCAGTTACATTCTCGCAAACCCATGCAAGTCACGCAGTGCGTTTCCCAAAACAACGTGTGTTTACAACAAGGAAAGTTATGCTTGCTTCTCGTGTTAAAGAAACTAGCACAATTATGGTGAAACTGTTTATAACTGTTTTCTTTTTCTACAGTTGCTATTATGCGTAAATGTAAAAGGCTATATTAAACTTGCCTGAATTGTATGAGCTGCCACGAGCTTTACCTCCGCGTTTCCTGTCCATTTAAGGGTGCAAAGCCACGAATACACCGACTCAACTATATAGTTCGTGACTTGAAGCGTGAAATTGTCAACAGAATACGCACAACGGAAATCCGGTTCTAGTTCATTATAATTCATCTCAGAAAATTGCGCGTGGCTCACGGGCCATGCATCATACATTCGAAGTATATATGATAAAAGCCTCATCTACACGAGTAATTTTTTTTTGAGAAGTTACTTGTCAATTTTAATTGCTCGTGTAGATGATCAACAAGTTTTCCTTTACAAATTTCTATTGACAAGGTTTCCTTGCTCGTGTACCGAGACGACGGGCAAGTTTTCCTTGACAAGTTTCCGTTTCGGTTGTGTCCACAGTGTCATTAATATTCCTTACAACATTTTCCTTGTTGTCCATCAACACAAGTAAATTTCTACCTTGACAAGGAAAAATTGTCCATTTTATCCTCAACACGAGCAATTTTATCTTGTTAAGAAAAAATTACTCGTGTAGCCATGAGGCTTAAGGTCCTATTTTTAACAACTATTGGCAGAAAAAGGCAAGCAAAGTTTGTTCCACATAAGTTATGATGCTCTATAAACCTATTTGAGCATTAAATTTTTGTAAAACTACTGAACAGTACTGTACTGTGGTACTGTTTGTTTTACTATACAGGGTGGTTCTAACTCAGTTTTCATCTGTGGATCCTGAACCATGCAGTGTGACCATTCTTTGTAAAGCTACTGAGCAGTACTGTACTGTGGCACTGTTTTTTTTTTTTACTATACAGTGTGGTCCTAGTTTTTTCATATGTGGATCAAACCATGTGGTGTGAGTATTTTTGGAAAGCTACTTAACAGTGCTGTACATGTATGTGCCTGAATGCAGAATCTATGCAACAGTTGGACAGTATTGTCAAATAGTCTTGTAATTTGTTTCTTCTATTTTCCCTATGTTCAGACGAATTTCTGAATTTTATTAAAACTATTTTCCATATTACAACTACTATATCGAATAAACGTAACAACTAACTTAACTCTTCTACTACGAACGAACGGGGACACACAAAAAAAATGTAAACTGCGACGAGATGTTTTCGAGATGTTAATTACTTCAATTGTCGTGTCATCACCCTAAAAAGAGCTTTTTGTACCATTTTGACAAACTGTAAATTTGCCACATACTTTGAAATAAAAAGCAAAAACAAAGTCTCCTGAAAAGTAACAATGGTAGGATCACGTTTCCAGTTCTACCCGGGGGGGGGGGGGGTACTCCCATATATGGGCTATATAGGTATGTGCCGCGGGATAGTGTATGGTTTTTGAGGTTCTCAATCCTTAAATAGGGTATCATTTTTGCACATGTTGGTATAGCTAGTGTCCCGGTGTGATCCTTAGATAGGGTGCCTAAATTGTATTAGCTAGTGTACTATACTATTCTTGATGTTAACTTCCGGCAGGAGCCCATGACATGGGCTCCTGCTTCCAGTAATCTTACAGAAACGAAGTAAAGTTGACCGTTCAAGTTATTTTAGTTTTTGTTTTTCCCTTGAATATAGGGTGTCATTTTTCGGGTTTGGACCATAAATAGAGTATCAATTTTCGTTTGCTTCATCCTTAGATAGGGTCAGGGTTTGAGACCCTTCGCGGCACACACCTATCCGAAATTTATAGGAGTACCCCCCCGCCCCCTCCCGGGCAGTTCTATGTAATAATGAGTGACGTAAATGACTTAAATGGAACGGAAACTGTGAGGGGCTTCTGACGGAAAAGATTTTACCCTACGATTGTAGAACAGCGCCGTGTCTTTTGATTCGTGGAGGCATGAAGAAAAACGATGCTCTTTGTTAGAATGAAGTTTCCATATTTGTTTTCTTCTTAGCTCTGCGGGCAGAGCCATGACAGATATGAGACTTACTTGAACTGAAAATCATATAGAAATAGAAAATTGCATAAGCAACACTACTCTTGTTGCCGGCAATGAACCGTTCTTCCACAATTAATTACATTCACTTATTGCGGGAGGTTTTAAAAACAAATGCTTGAATGGACTGTTTCGATGACGTAAATTTTCCATCTCCGTTGCCACCCTTCTCTTCTGGGGATGCGGAAGTGGAATAAAATCCTTTGCAATTGTTTTCGTGGAATAAAAGGAACTACTAATAAGAAACGAATTGTGGTTCAGCCACACCGGAAGTTATTGATAACGGGGTGGTTACAAAGCTGTTAAAATGGCCGCCGTCTCCAGCTGTTTACTCTTATGTTTTGTTATTTTTCATTCGTGGGAAATCGGTGTTGCAGTCTTTTCCATTGCATGCACATAAAATGCACAACGCTTTAATCTTACAGATGGTAAGTAAAATTGCGAACATTTGCCGAGACAGAAACAGAACTGTGAACACGTTCGCAAAACGAAAACGTTAATTTCCGTTGAATGAGAGAGCTTCAATGTGTTTAGTTTTGCAAATCTAGCCAACCATTAGCTTACCTTGAACAATAATGCAATTTTACTGTTTGTACGGACCACTGAACGTTTGTGTTTCAATTCGCATGCATATGAAGCTACAAATTAGAGCGATGTCCAGAAGAATTATATAGCTGCGTGTACTTACGTAAACCTGACTTGTCTTTTTGCAAGCATTTGCCGATTGTTGGCAAATTTATAAGATCGATAGCACGTCTTTGTATATGTAAAAATCTGACTGCAGTTATGTTCTTGTTTTGTAATTAAAAGAATCGTAAATCGGTCTGCTTAAACCATCTGAAGATTTCAGGCATAGAGAGCGAAGTTTAATTTTGTGTCATGCCTGTTAATGAAGTCGTGATGAATATAAATAAATAACAGATGATTAAATAGTATCACTTTCTGCTAAGTTAACCTATTTTAAACAGTCGTCATTGTTAACACAGCGGCTCTAAAGGTTCCTGCTTTGTTTCCATACGTAGGTTCCGTCCAGTAAAACGATTACATGTGGGAACTGCAGTATGTGGACCATAAGCAAATAGAAGAGACATGATATATAGTGCTTAAGCGATAAAAGAATGGTGGACTTAGTACTTAACAAAAGTTTTACGTTTGTTAAAATCCTTGGCTGATTCCTCCCTTGCCTCGCTAAATTACACCTGCAACTTGTGAGTTACCTGAAAATCAAGGTATTAGTTCTACATTTAACAGTTTTTGACTGCTGTTTTATATTGTTTCAGTCAGTGTAAAACGTTCGGAGACAACAAGCAGTTGGTTTGTATAATAATTTGCTGTTCATTCTGTAGAGTATGCTGTGTGTTACAACATTTCATGAAACACACAGTAATTTCCTAAAATTAGTAGGAAGGTAAAAGGAGGTAATTATGATCAAAGAAAAAATGGAAACCTAACAAAGCATAGAACAACTTGTTCTGTATGAAGAAAATTAAAGGCACACAGAAATAAAAGGAAACTAAATTTTCAATTTTCAAGCTATTGCAGAGGAGGATGATTAACAATGGGCTAATCTTATTATATTATAATCTTTCGCCTTGATGATCAAAAGTAAGTTTACTACATGATTAAACACATTCAGGACTTTGATTGTAACAGAAGAATGCAAGATATTATATGGTTAGTCAGGAATTGAGTCATGCGTTTCACCTACATGTTCAATTTTTCTGTAGATTCCAGTAATATACAGTAATAATGAAATTTGTGTTATGCTATTTTATGTAATGGTTATTGATTTGGGACACACTAATTAAAAATTGTAGAGCTTTAAAGGGAGTTTATTCTGTGTCTTATCTTTTAAGATAAAAAAGTTTTAAAACCATTTCAGTTTAAAAACCCTTTTATCTTCAGTGATACAAACTCTCTTTTGTGTTGCTCATGTATAATTTCCAGGGAAGGAGAATTTGTTAGAATACGAGCACAATTCATCATTGTTGATCATTCTTGTATGCATGTTTATCACCTTTTTTCATTACAATTGAACCTTGCTATCTCAAACTCTCAATGGGAAACAACAAATAGTTTGAGATAGTGGGGGTTTGAGATAGCTCATGGTAAATGACTGAAAAAAAACCCCAAGGGAAATGAGTTTGAGCTTGAAATAGCGGGACGTTTGAGATAGCAAAGTTTGACTGTACTACCGGTATGTATTGAATCAGATATCATTATAAGAATTCAAACCTGATAGTTGTTAGTAATTGAAGATTTAACATGTACTTGTGACAATGCAAATGTTTTTCCCTATTTTTTCATATTTTTAGAATGATGTGGTTTCAGCTTGCTTTATTATCAATTTTGTTTTTTGTGGATGGAAGCAAATTAATAACAGGAGATAATCCTGTGTACACCAATACCTGGGTACTACAGATTAATGCAAAGCCTCACAAGGTTGATAGCATTGCTCATAAGCATGGCTTTTCAAGTTACAAAAAGGTAAGAACAATGATACCTTAATTGTTCTAATTAATTTATATCTTTGATCTCTGTTGTTTTTCCTTGTTACAATAATTTTTTAACAAATCATTCTCAGTGTGATAATTAGTACTTTGACTGTGTGTAAAATTTTGTCGCAGATGTATTCCAATTACTACATTTTTGAAGACAAAAATGTTCCACATGCCTCTTCTCAACCAAGTAAAGTGCATGAAATAAGTCTCCTTAAAGAACCAATGGTAAGGATTTATTTTCAGCAGTATCTGTCATAAATATATTTATTATTTTGTTATGTTGACTGGCAGGACAGAAATATGAAAATAACTACCGCTCTTTTAACCCTTTCACTCCCAAGAGTGACTTTACAGATTTTACTCTGTCTAACGCCAGACGATTTTACTCTGTCAAACGGAGACCCCTTGGGAGTGAAAGGGTTAAAAACTATCTCCCTTAACCCTTTCACTCCCAAGAGTGACTTTACAGATTTTACTCTGTCTAACGCCAGACGATTTTACTCTGTCAAACGGAGACCCCTTGGGAGTGAAAGGGTTAAAATGACTGAACTATACGTACAATAGCAGCCAAAAGATCAGTTTTGAAAATTTCAAATCTGATCTTTTGGCTGCTATATTATAGAAGCTTTCCCTGAGCCAAAATGAAGGATGTTTTCTGTGTGTAATACAACAGCAAACTGACTGATCCAACCCTTAAACTGCATGCTGATGTCTTCCTTGGACTGGTAACATTTAGGATGACTGTTACACTTATCATAGATCCTCCATTATATCACCCAGCTTCAAATAAGTGGCCCTTCTCTAGAAGAGCTTTAATTCAGGCCATCCCTTCCTATTTAGCCATTTTCCTCCCCTGAAAAAAAAATATATAAATATCACCCAATCAGATTGACGAAGTGAATCAGAGATTAGGCAATACTCTTGAGCTGTCACAGAGGGATTTATATTGCATTTAGCTACGTCAGTAAGCCACCTCTCTCTAATATAAGCCACCCTCCTAAGGAACCTTGAGTGAATAAGCTACCCTGGTGGTTGAAAAAAAGAACATTTATGGTTCATATGAAAGTTCCAAAAAAGTTGAAACTACTGTTTTTAAAACCAATATTTGGTTGATTCTTTTATGTGATTCACCCTAATATTTTATGTTTCCTTGTTACTCCAGGTGATCTGGTTTGCACAGCAAGTTAGACAAAGAAGGGTACTTTATGACCAACAACACGTTTCACAGCACTTATCGTTCAGTGATTTAAGGTGGAAGGACCAACTGTGGTACCTGGTAAGTTAAGCACCAACAACGTCAGGGAAATAATATTAATAGTTATAATAATTAACAATTATTCGCCGAAGGCAAAGTGATTCTCGGTGAATATTCACCGAGACGAAGTCGAGGTGAATATTCACCGAGAATCACTGAGCCTGAGGCGAATAATTGTTTTAGTATAAATACACAGGTGATTATTTCAAAAAAAAAGAGAAAAGCATTTTACAACGCGAAAAAGTTCTATTTCATCAAAAGCGCGCGAACGACTGGCAGCCATTTTGTTCGTCGAGGTGATTATCGGCTGATAATCCGAGATAGCGAACCAATCAGAGTGCGCGATTTTGTATAATCACCTGCGTATTTATACTAATATTTATTATTCCTTTATTAAGAAAGACAAACTTAAGGTCTGTTTTGTTAGTCGTTAATTTAAGCAAAATATGTTGAAAATAAGTCCACATATATAGAGGATATTACACGGTGGCGAGAAGATATGAATTTTATGTTCGAGTGGCAAGAAAAAGATCTGACAAGTGAGCGATGCGAATGAGTGAGATATTGTTCTTGCCACAGGAACATAAAATTCATATCTTCGAGCCAACGTGTAATGTTCTTTTCATTATATGGAGACTAAATATTGAAACCAATTCAACAAAAGCAAAAGGTGGGAATCGTGACGTCATTGAACAATGAACGATACAACACTCATAAAGGTGACATACGGAAAATATGCCACTCGGGTCCTGGATGAAGTGGCGTGTGGAATCTACAAGAGGTTTAGTTCCCAGTAAAACACTCTTCTCCATATAATAAATATATGTTGTAGTTCAATTTTTTTCTGTGGTTTAATTGTGTCCAAACCAGTTCAATTTTTTTGAACCAGTCCATTTTTTTCGAACCAGTTTTTTTTAACACCTGTCTGAAAAGGGATTTATTATCTTTTGGGGTGAAGTAAAAAAATAGGGGCATGGCATTTTAGGGGGGTGAAAAGAATTAATAATTATAAAAAATAAAGTTATTAGTAGATTTATGATTGTGACTCCCCTCCCTTAACTTCTCTATTCTCTTCTCTCCACCCACCACCTTACTTTGTGTGTACAACTCTTACACACTCACTACCCCTACTAAGTCATGTACATAATATTCTCTTATCACATATTTTTCTTATACTTACTGAGACTCGAACCCACAACCTACAGACTTGAAATCCTCTCTCATCACCATTGAGCCACGCAAGAACTTGATGCAAATTGCTTTCATAATCTTGTTTATAAAACAACTCATTAGTCCCAGGCCCCCTTTCTCTCTCCGCCAATTTGATTAAATATTCAAATGGGCAGCGCATGCGTACTTAATACAAATTGAGACTTCGAAAACATGACTGAACCGTCGACTGAACCATGCGTTGCAAAGGAAATATTTTACCAACACTTGGATGCATTAAAAAGCAAACAAGTTAAAAAGGAATCGCAGATAACGCTCTTTATTGAGGATGCATTTTACGATAAAGCAAAAGCTTTCCTAAAATACCAAACTGAGAAGAAACTCGGAATTGAGTCGCAAGAAGTGACGACGTCAAAGTGGGAAACCTCGACAATTATTAGAAAAAAATGGGTTTACTCAGATGGCTCAATAATAACTACAAACAAGAGAAAGGTGGTACCTAAAAGGGACCTTTATGAAGTGCTATCTCTCGCTCACAGTCGCACTGCTCATCGTGGGCGACAAATTACTTCCAAATGGATAAACAATAACTATTCCGAAGTCAACATTAAAGTGATAGCCATATTTGTTGGCCTTTGTCCGATTCACGTGGAACAGCAGTCAATTACGAGTCGAGTTAAGCTTGTTACTAAACCTATCCAATCTCCGAAATTTCTTTCTCTACTCGAGATGGATCTAATGGACTTCCGAAACTGTGCTTGTGATTGTACCCATAAACACACCTGGGTAATGAACATTACGGATCACCATACAAAGTATGTTCACGTTTCTGCACTAACAGATAAATCTGCGGATGAGGTACTGAAAGCATTCACACACTACTGCTTCACATATGGCTTTCCGAAAAAAATCCTAACAGACAACGGAAGAGAATTTACAAACAAAAAGATGAAAGCATTTTGTCAAGAAAACGGCATTCAACTTGCTCATGGTTCTCCGCGAACTCCTACAACTCAAGGTTTGGTCGAAAGATCAAATCGATCATGGAAAGAAGACACAAGATCGAGCCTTAATAATGAGCACCTCTTCCAGAAATCGAAAGAAATGGTGTGAAAAAGTACAAGAAGCGGCTTACACTAGAAACATAAGCTACCATAGAGCAATAAAAATGAGTCCATACGAAGCTGTGTATGGCATGAAGGCCAACAGAGAAGTATTTCATTCTGCTAACTCTGGGAATGATAAAGAGGTTTATGATGAAACAAATCCAGAACAGCATGAAGATTTACAGGATGAAGTTGAAGAGGAACCACCCAAAAAGCGACAAAAAATAATGCAAGATCAAGAAAAGTACAATAAAGAAATGATCAAGCAAACACAGAAAAAAAATGAAGCTAGAAAAAAAAAATTTCAAGTAGGAGATATGGTCTCCATTAAAATTGATCGTGTGGACAAGACGTCACCTCTTCATTCAAACCTTCTTTTGGGAAAAATTGAAGAAATTGTTAACACTTATGCGCGTGTTGTGACCAAATTTGGTAGAGTAAACACATTGATTTCACCCACCCGTTTGTATCCGTGCACAGTTACATCTCAGAACATTGAACTCGATTACACAACTGAGCTATCATTTTCTGCAGCATGTAAGAAAGCTATATAGTTTAATGAAATGTTTTGAAATTTCAAATATTAGTGAGGATTTCTCCTTTTTTGGCAGAATGTAATTTCATGAAATAAAGACGAACTGTACAATGCCACAATCTATCTTGTTCCTAACCCTAACCCTAACCATTCAAAACTTTAGCTCTTAACCCCAATCATTATAATAAGCCCTTAATTAATAAGAGTAAAAAATAATATTTGTACATCACCCCATGTAACAATTCTCATGACTAAAATGTAGAACACAGAATGTAGAAAAACTTTCAAAAAAATACCCATTAAAAAAAAGAAACTAGTTTAAAATAATCAAACCAGTTTAAGAATTTTAAACTGGTTCAAAAAAATTTCAAACCAGAAAAAAAATTGAACTACAACATATATATATATATATATAAAAAGTTATGATGCTTCGAGCCAACAGGGATGCCACACGCCAGAAGGATCCAAAAGGATTCGTAGTCCAAACCTCGAGTAATGAAATTTGTAGGCAATTGTGGAAAACGAGGACGGACAACTTCGAGCGGAAAAAAAAAAAAAATATATATATATACAGTAAAAAATCTAAAAAAAGTTTAAAAATTTAATAAAAATAGACGTTTCGGTCAATGACCTTCATCAGTTGCAGTGCTTTTAGGGACTTTTCAGGCACTGCAACTGATGAAGGTCATTGACCGAAACGTCTATTTTTATTAAATTTTTAAACTTTTTTTAGATTTTTTACTGTATATATATATATTTTTTTTTTTCCGCTCGAAGTTGTCCGTCCTCGTTTTCCACAATTGCCTATATATATATATATATATATATATATATATATATATATATATATATATATATATATATGCAGTTAGATATAGCTCTTTGGCTTTCATGCCCAAATTGAGCACTCTACTGGGATGAGTCATTGCCGCTAGCATTGCGCATGCTCGCTAGTTCTCTAGTTTGAGCACTCTGGCATGACTTAAATGATACCACAAGTGTGGTTTTGTTTGAGGTGGCTATATAGCCATACCTTCATCCTAGCATCAGCACTGCACTGATGAGGCCCAGAAGGCCGAAACAGTACTGTCTGCAGCTAGTTATATATATATATATATATATATATATAAAAACGTTTGAAAAAGGAAGGACGGACAACTTCTGACGATAAAAAAGTAAAAAAGTTAAAAATTTAATAGAAAACGTGTCGGTCTTAGACCTTCGTCAGTTACAGTTATCTCCTGTAACTGACGAAGGTCTAAGACCGAAACGTTTTCTATTAAATTTTTAACTTTTTAACTTTTTTATCGTCAGAAGTTGTCTGTCCTTCCTTTTTCAAACGTTTTTAAATTCATTTTTGTGGTGAGGCTTGGACTGTGAATCTTCATTGATCCTCCTGACGCAGTGGCATTCTTTGTTGGCTTGAGGCATTTTATAACCGTTTTATATATATATATATATATATATATATATATATATATATATATATATATATATATATATATATATAAAATAATAATAATAATAATAATGTTGATTTGCAGGCCAAAAATTTACTTAATCCCCTTTGATTTACAGTTCTTTAATGTATTTTTTTGGTTGATGTAGACGTGTTGAACAATTTTTATTTTAAATTTCTGAACAGTCCTCACCTGATAGCAAAGGAATGAATGTGTACGAGACATGGAAGCAGGGATTCACTGGCAAAGGAGTTGTTGTTGCAGTTGTTGACGATGGACTGCAACGGTCACATCCTGATCTCCAACGCAACTATGTATGCTCTGTTTACTTGGTCATGCATTATTTATTAAATGGCTGGTTCCCGGAGTGGGCAAGATGAAGCAAATCCTGATTTCTGTTTGGTCTATCTTGCTTGCTCAGGATTTCCTGCTTTCGTCCCATACAAAAAAAACAAAACAAGATAACCATGTGATAAATCCTTTATTGGCCTTGCTTGTTTGGTCAAGATGGCCAGGTGTTAGCCTTGTTTCTTGTTATATTTTTATTGACTGCAACTATGTCTTGGTCAGTAGACAAACAAAAAAATAATGCTGCCAAAATGAAGCTGTCATGACCTCATGACCTCATGCTTAGTCAGTAATGCAAATATACCAAATCACAGGAATAGTACATTTTGTTTTAAAAGCCACATAGCAGCCACTAAAAATAGTTTTTGATGCTCAAGTTCAGAGCTCAGTTTGACTACTATTAGATGGTTTACACTTGCATGCTCACTGCACTGGGCTTTGAATAGAAGTGAGACTTGCGGTGACCAGATTTCGTTTCAGACTGTTGTGCTCTTGAGTTGTCTTTCACTTGAGAGCCAAAAAGATCTTAAATGCTACTGAATGTCCAGGACTCAAAAAGTAAGGCTGTAAATAGTCCATTTAGTGTTATCAGTAATGTACAGCTTTATGTCCTGTCAATGATGCTAAACATTTGTAACATTAAAAATTACAAAGCTATAAACTCATTTGACTTATTATTTACACAGGATCCTTTGAACAGCATCGATTTTGTGGATTTGGACAACAATACTGACCCTGTGGGAGAGGGTTCAGGGTAAAGTTTACATCAACAGCACAAATAAAAGAATTCCTGCATATCATACTTTTATTATTAGCTGAGCAACGACTAGCTACAGGATACCTACATTAAGCTTTTTCTCTACTCAGTAACGTGAAACTCCTTAGAATATTGCCTTCCCCACCCCCATCAATTTGTGTGTTAGTCCCCTAGGGAGGACCCCTAGCATTTGGTGTGTTGCTAGTGTCAGTATATGTTACCAGGTTAAACTTAATACAGTAGGAAAAAGGTACAGCTTATGGTTGATACAAATTCTCTTTTGCAGTCAGCAGTCATTTTCAACGGAAGAGCCTGCTTGCAGGCTAAAGCCACCATTCACAAAGATTGAAGAGAATAATTGTTTTAGTATGTACCAGTCAAGGAAACTCATTGAAATCACTTGGAAACGGCTGTAAAGCAAGAAATGATGCTGGCATTTTTTTTTCGCGCCCAAACTCACTTGCACGAAGAATTCCCAGAAGCCCCGGCAATATTCCCCTTGTAGGAGATGAACAGTGTCGAATATCCCGAGATAGTGAGCCAATCAGGTTGCTCAAAATGCCCAGGTTGCTGAGTTAATATTTAATAATTGGCTATTTTCTCCTACATTCCCATCACTACAAGAAAATGGATGCTGATCACGGTTGTGATTTAAAGGGTAAACAAAGATTTTATTACTGTAGGCATGGTAACCGTTGTGGTGGAGTTATTGCAGCTGTAGCGAATAACAGTGAATGCGGAGTTGGAGTAGCATTCAATGCAAAGATTGCAGGTATGCACATCGTCATCATTAAGAATGCTTGTGATTAAGAAATAACAATAGCAATAACAGTAACAGTATTTATTTGAACATGATTAAAAATTCAGCAAAGCTGATGTGGTCATATAATCTCTTGCAGCAAGAGAAAATGAGGAAAGAGAACATAACCCCGTCTGATACGATAAGGGGACAGAATCTATTTTTAGCGCGGAATCCTATTTATATCTCGTCACATGGTTGCGCGGTTTCCCCATAGTGCATTGCAATTAAAACCACGTGATGAGGACATCAACCATTGGTCAGTTAAAATAGTTTCCGGATCTAAAAATAGATTCTGTCCCCTTGTCATAGTAAGAGAACTCAGTATGGAAGATGCGTTCTCTTACCTCATTTTCTCTTAATTGTAGTCATCGACATCCCTCTATCTTCTACTTGTTTTCCTTTTTACTTAATGGCGTTGCTTAATATTGCAGTTATACCGGAGATTTTTTGTCATTGGTGTTGCCGTTACAGTTACCTTTTCATGCCAGACTCTTTGCAAGACTTCTTGCAACTCTTCTGTTTTTCCGTGCTGTATATAGGTATTCGTCTTATAGGTCAGGATGATCCTACAGACGCTATGGAAGCTCTGGCCTTCGGTTACCATCGACAGCAAATCGACATTTATTCATGTAGCTGGGGACCTGGAGATTACGGCTGGACAACGGATGGACCAAAAAAGCTGGCCAGTGAGCAGCTCGAGAGAGGCGCGCAAACTGTAAGTTCAGCGTCAGTTAAGAAGAAACACAAGAAAAGGTTTATCAAACGATTTGATAAATACCTCTTATTAATCGAGTTCGAGGTCCGTAATGTAAAATACGGACCGAGTTTTTTTCCGTCGATTTATGGCCCAAGCGCTTGGGCCATAAATCGACGGGAAAAAACGAGGATCCGTATTTTACAGTACGGACCGAGAAAACGAGGTTAATAAGATATTTATTATATCTCTGGAGTCATTTTGGCGACCAAAACAAACTTTAGCGGGCCGTACAGTGAAGTACGGCCCGCTAAATTGACCAATCGCAGCGCGCGTACTAACTGAGAGATATAATAAATACCTCTTACTAACCGAGTTTGAGGTCCGTACTGTAAGTTACGGACCGAGTTTTTCCTCGCGAATTTATGGCCCAAGCGCGAAGCGCGCGGGCCATAAATCCGAGCGGAAAAATCGAGAATCCGTAACTTACAGTACGGACCGAGAAAACGAGGTTTGTAATATATTTATTATATCTCAAAACAAACTTTTGAATTTGACCAATCACAGCGCGTTTACTAACTGAGAGATATAATGATGTAAGTTGTACCACCGTAAGGATGAAAGAATGAACGAATGAATAACTTCAATGATGTGTCAAAAGATATACCGTAGGGAAAACCGTACGCTAATTGCGGACACCTAGTTATCTCTAGATCTTATCTTAATTATACAACTACCTCTAAATCCAATATTGGCAACTGTCCAATTTTTCTTGTGCTCATTTATTCCAAATTGCACTTGAAAACATTTGATTACCTGCATAAATTACAGTTAGTCAAAAGTGTGTTATTACCGCGACGGTTAAATCTTCAAGTCAAACACATCAATTCCTTTGTTTTGTTTCTCTCAAAACAGGGACGCAGTCACAAAGGTTCAATATATGTTTTTGCCTCGGGTAACGGTGGTCAGAACTTCGATAGCTGTGCCTACAATGGATATGCTAACAGCATTTACACCATCACCGTATCTGGGGTTAACAAGGACGGCAAAGTCCCGTCGTATGCTGAGCCGTGCTCAGCTGTTATGGCTTCAACATTCAGTCGCGATGTCACTGAAGAGATTGTGAGTTGTTTGAGTTTATTTGCCTTGTCTCATTCCTAAACAGAGTGCAATTGGAAATAGTTTGATGCGACGCTGGTTTTAAATAATAAATGCCGATAACTTATAAAGTTACAATGTACCGACCAGTCGTTTTGACACTCCTGTCTAGTGCCTTCTTCAGTGCCTTAGAGTGATTAGCGCTTTCGATCTTTTATTGTAAAAAGCGCTATAGAAATATTAATTATTAATTAAATATTACTTAGATTTGGCGTGGGAGCTCTTTTTGAACCTGCACTGAAAGGCATTGCTTACAAGAAGTAAATATAGAGTATAAAAATAGAGAATAAACATAGAGTTCATTGTCTTGGAAAAAAAAAAGAAGTAAATATGTGTCGGGCAATAACCCTCCATCGTCGCGGTTTAACGGAGCGTGGGTGCTATTGATATGCCAAGCTTGTAAGCAAGGTCTTTGATGGAAGCGGCGATTTGTGGTGATAATTCGAAAATTATCATTTAATCATTTAATGTATAGTATCACAATTGGTAACACTAACTGCGATCGTACTGTTTCCTTTTTTTCCGGCTTGTTTTTCTCGCCTCATTCAACTTTGTTTGGACAACATTTATAGTCTAACCTTTGCTCCGGGGAAAGTTTTCATAAAGACACCGAAATATTGCCGACGTCCATTTTCCAGATTTTAGGTAACTCATAAAACTGCCGAGAGTATATTTTTCCTTACCTTTTCATAGACACGTTTGTCCGAGGTGTCAATGCGCAATGGCAGAAAATAAATTAGTAAACCTTTTGTTTTGCTAAAACGTCGTCTGTTTTCTTTTATTTCAACATAGATCACTACAGATCGTAATGGCGTTTGCTCCTCCACATTTGGAAAGAGTTCTGCCGCGGCTGCGATGGCTTCTGGGATAATAGCTCTAGCTCTTGAAGCCAAGTAGGTATTTGATGAAACACTGACGCTCTCGTTTGAGATACAAAATCGCTGAAGGAACAAATAGCTTATCTATGCCAAGCCTGTAGCACCCTGTACTTTCAAATACTTTAGAACTACTTATTGGTTCATGTTAGTATCAAGGTCTTCTCTTTTTTCGTATTCTGTTTGTGGCAAATGGAATTGCACACCTCCTACAGCGTGTCGTATAATTGGTCGATCATTGCTTGCAACATTTTTTTTTCCAGCGCAAATCTAACATGGCGTGATGTTCAACATTTACTTGTTTATTCGTCCCGTCCGGATATCCCCCAGTCAAGTGACTGGAAGCAAAACGGCGCTGGGAGGTGGGGTAAGTACAGTTAGCACTAGACAAAAAGTAATTTAAGTGGTGGGGTGAGTGTAGTTTGTTTCTGTTAAAATGGTTGATTTGTGGAGAAAAAAGTGTGGGTATTGGGTGTAGGTGTGTGTGGACAGTTTGTAGTTGTTGTACATAGGATGCTAGTAATGCTCCTGCCTTCATTTTCTTAGTAGGGTGGGGTAAGTAAAGCCGCCAGAACTCTTCTTTAGGGGTGGGTATGGAATCCACCGTACTCCGAAATTTCGTTTATCTTATACCCGTCGCTATTCTATTCAATCTTTATGTTCTTCCCAAGTCATATATTCCGGTGCTAACGTCAAGCGCTTTCTCACCGTTAAGACTACGACTCGTTAGAGCGAATGAGCAAACTCGTGAATGGGAATGGAATGTAGTCGATGTTATATATTGGACAGAGTTGTGTTATATTCAATAGCTTGAGTTAGTGTGCTTGCATTCGAAGGATGGTGATGAGTGTAATGACTGTACAGCAACGTTCCTTGTGGCCAAGGAGATACAAAAGGAAAGAAAGTTATATTGTAATTATGCCTATGACGTTCAGTACACCACTTCATTACAAATTGAAAACTGCTATTTTGGTAAAGGTTAGCAGGAAATCAGAAACTAGAAGGGCTTACGTTTGTCTGTAAAAACCTTCGTGCATAATTACATTTAATAGCATGCACGCGCTATATACTCCGCAGTTGACTGATTCTGATAAAACTGGCAATCGATCCGTTCATTTCTTTAATTTCGAGACTTTTAATGTCCCCATTTTCAGGTTACTATTCTCACCCACGAAGACAGTAAATACTGTTCACCGATCTTCACAGTGTGATAAGGCAAGGACGCCTTTCTACTACCCCCTAAAACATATCAAAATATGCGAAAAATTTGTTTTAAACTCATACATTACCATACCAAAATCAAAGGAAAACATAATTTAAAACAAGGAAAAAATTGAACCACAACATATATATCTATTTGGCTGTTTCAATTCCCTTGTCAAACCCAAGCCTTACAAAGATGCCGAAACTTTAAACCACTTCAAAGTTTAAGTAACCTTACCTTACTAAGCGCATACTCTGACTTGAAGGAGCAATTGGCATTCTCTTTCAGTAAGCAACTATTTTGGCTTTGGACTTATGGACGCCTCTGCTCTTGTAAACCTCGCTAAAAAATGGCGTCTAGTGTCCAGGCAGGTCACGTGCGTGGTTTCCCAAAATGCAGTCAATCGGTAAGAAATGAACTGTCCTTTTCCTCTGTAACATTCAAAATGGAATTTGTGTGACCACGTGTTCCTTTCATCTTGTGGATCAAACCATGCAATGTAACTGTTGTAGTTCAATTTTTTCCTTGGTTTAAATTTTATTTTCCTTTGTTTCAAACTCATTATCATACATTACCATACCAAAAAACAAGGGAAAATAAAATTTAAACCAAGGAAAAACTTGAACTACAGCATAACCATTCTTTGTAAAGCTACTGAACAGTACTGCACTGTGGTAGTGTTTGTTCTACTGTATAGTGTGGTTCTAACTTTTTCATCTTTGGATCAAACAATGCAGCGTGACCATCCTTTGTAAAGCTACTGAACAGTACTGCACTGTGGTACTGTCTGTTTTACTATACAGTGTGGTTCTACCTTTTTCATCTGTGGATCAAACCATGCAGTGTGACCATTCTTTGGAAAGCTACTGAACAGTACTCTTCTGTGGTACTGTTTGTTTTACTCTGTGAATCAAACCATGTAATGCGACCATTCTTTGGAAACCCGCTGAACAGACCTGGTACTGTTTATTTTCCTATAGAGTATGGTTCTAACTTTTTCATCTGCACATCAAACCATGCAATGTAACCATTCTTTGAAAAGCTACTGAACAGTACTCTACTGTGGCACTGTTTGTTTTACTCTGTGGATCAAACCATGCAATGCGACCATTCTTTGGAAACCCACTGAACAGACCTGGTACTGTTTATTTTACTATAGAGTATGGTTCTAACTTTTTCATCTGCACATCAAACCATGCAATGTAACCATTCTTTGAAAAGCTACTGAACAACACTGTACTGTGGTAGTTTTTCATCTGTGGATCACACCACGCAGTGTTACCATTCTATCGAAACCTGCTGAACAGTCCTTTACTGTGCTTAGCCAACAACCAAGATTTATTTTCTGTCTAGAGTCATTCAACAATCCGGTTGGACTGAGGAGAAAGTCACAGTTTCCAAGGACATCTGTGGTCAAGCTAACACCATCAGCCATTTAGAGCATGTCGTGATAATACTCCGCGCCACTTTTGATAGGCGTGGTTACCTTGAAGGCTACTTGAACTCGCCTAATGGAACCGAGTCTCACATCCTGCCGTTTCGTGCCAATGACCTCTTGGCGCAGGACTTTGACGATTGGGCAATACTCAGTTTGCACTTTTGGGGCGAGAACCCCGAGGGAACATGGCAACTCAGCCTTAAGAACCATTTCCCGGAATACAAGTTCACAGGTATTTGACCTGTTTTTTACGCTCTTAGGTTACGTCTACGCTATAACGGATCCGCTTTGGATCCACATGTTAGGATCCGTAACGGTGTCAAATTGAAGCGGCACAGGGATTCTACGTATGGGTAAAATGGCGAAAACACTTAACCGCTATCCTTTAGAGATTGCGGACCGGTATCTTGTAAATACAAGAAATTGCGAAAACCGCTTCAGTGTCACTGTGAATGGGTTTAGAAATTACATAGATCCACTCTGTCTCGGGAGAGTGGTCTACAGTGTGAACGTAGCCTTACTCGGAGCGAACAACCAGACTATATCCTTGAGTGGGTATTTCACAGACCGGGTCGTTTTTACACTACAAGTTGCAGCCAAAACCTGTTTAAACAAAGGTCTATTCAATCTATATTCAATGGTTCTCTCTGTTGTTTTCCTTGGACGAAGAAACCGCCAGACGCTGATTGGCTAGCAGGAACCAAGTTGGTGTGAAAAAAGGAAACGTTCGCACATTAGCTAGGTCTGTAAAAATCCTCTATCAAGGGGGAGGGATGTAACAGATGAGGGGAGAGGGGATGGTAAGGCTTTGTCAGGAAAACGGGTGCTTGGTCTAGAGAAAAGTTCCGTAAAACATTTGGATGGTTAATCACGCAAACAACTTAAGCAGTGCGGAGTATCTCAAAAGCTATCTCAATATAACATGCCGTCATTTAAAGGTTAAATTTGCCGGTTACGATTTGGTTTTAGTCTTAATTCTGATTGGCTGAAGAGGTGGCGCCACCATGCGTTACTGTTCAGTAGTCTCTTACAGAATGGTTCGGTGAACTTAGATTAACTTGGATTCTTTTGGAAACTGGCAGGGACTCTTTTCAACTGGACACTTATACTTCATGGAACAGCGTATGATCCACTAGACAGAAACCCTCATGTAACAGCGCCAGGTACGTGTTGCCCTGAAGTTGCTTACAGGTTTTGACATAGAAAACTGCATATAGTCCACGTATAGAAAAGGAAAGAAAAACGGTTTCAGTAGCTTTTAGGAGAGTTTTTGTCCAGAGTGGGAACATCATTGTTAACTAAAACAAACAGTAGCACAGTACAGTGCTGTTCAGTAGATTTTCAAACAGTGGTCACACTGCATGGTTTGATCCACAGATGAAAACGTTAGTAACACACTGTATAGTAAAACAAACAGTACCACAGTACAGTACTGTTCAGTAGCTTTCCAAAGAATGGTCAAACTACATGATTTGATCCACAGATGAAAAAGTTAGAACCACACTGTGTAGTAAAACAAACAGTACCATAGTACAATAATGTTCAGTAGCTTAACAAAGAATGGTCACACTGGTTTGACCCACACTGTATAGTAAAACACATAGTACCACAGTACAGTTGTAATTCCACAAGTTGATATTACACTCTTCAATTCAATGATTATAATGCATTAAAGCTAGAGCAAAGAGACGATGATACTTAACTGAGTCTGAATCCTGTGGCTGAGATAGTTCAGGCTCGCTGCGAAAAATCGCACTTCTCAACTTTACCGCGATCGACGCCAACTGTTCCCGCCAAATCGTCGGGTCCCTAGGTATTATGGAAGTTTTTCAGGGAACGCAAAGGAAGCCGGGAGGAAATTTGCCAAAGATGCATTTATAGGTTGCGCTTCTTCCGTCTGGCAGATATTTAAGACGGCAGGTAATCCAGGTCAGCCCTTTGCTCTAAAGGTTTCATACATCGATGGACTTTCTCTTTTTTTCTTTCAGACTTAACTGGATCGACCACTGGAGCACCGATTGACGCCACTATTCAACCACCGACAGACTCCAAGCGTATGTTTAAAGCTTTTATGTTATTTAACAATTATTCGCCGAAGGCGAAGTGATTATCGGTGAATATTCACCGAGACGAAGTCGAGGTGAATATTCATCGATAATCACTGAGCCTGAGGCGAATAATTGTTTTAGTATAAATACATAGGTGATTATTTCAAAAAAAGAAAAAAAAGCATTGTACAACACGAAAAAATTATATTTCATCAAATGCGCGCGAACGACTGGCAGCCATTTTGTTCGTCGAGGTGATTATCGGCTGATAATCCGAGATAGCGAACCAATCAGAGCGCGCGGTTTTGTATAATCACCCGAGTATTTATACTAAATCTGATTAAGCTAAATCGTTGTTGCCCCAAAGTCAAGATGCAAACTCTTCTCAGCTAGCTCCAAACATTCATACAGTACAAGTAGGCAGATGAAAATTTCGCATCCTCTTTTACCAGAGTATATGGTAAATTGTAAATTTCTTCAAATCTTAACTGTTCCCGTAAATTAAACGAAACACCTTGGATCATGCGTTGGCAAGTTTTCGCGTGTCCTTTCAGAAACCCATTTATACCAGAAGTGAAGGCCTTTATCCTAGCACAGTCGCAGAAGGTGCTATTTTTAACTCCAGTTTCCCGGCAACAGAAACGAAGGAACTATTACATCGACCAATCACACGGCGCCTTGTAACAGGCTAATAAGAATGAGCGTTTTTACTCACAGCTTGGATCATAGGATAAATTTTTGTATTTTTCCGGGGGTGGGGGGGTGGGGTAGGGTTTGGGGAGAAGCGATTGGATTTTCCTCCGAATATTCTATTCTTTCTTGTCCAGAAGAGAATTTTGCAGGCTATGTGAGTTCAAAAATGGCCTCATTCTAAGAAAACACATGGGAACACTACTGGTATTGAGTTCCCGATTTCTTTCCATTTTTCGTAGGTCTAAGTGCGACAGCGATTGCTGTTATCAGCGGCACCCTTGCTCTGTTTGTGATCTTCGTCGGTGCGCTGTGCATTCTGGTCAAGTGCGGGGTTTGTCGTTGCGCCAAAAAGAATGTCGCTGCCCAGCCCCCGCGCGGAACGAAATGGCCGGAAGAATACGTCTCTCTTCGAAAATCTGGAAAGAGCGCAACGGACGTTTAAAAATTATTTTTAAAATGAAGGAACTACAGTCATCTCTTTACAAAGAAATGTTTCGCTGGTTGATTCCTCTCAAGCCTGTTACCAGTCCACATATAACTGGTCAAAAAGTATGGCCTGGGTACCAAGCTGTAGGTTTGGATTTATTTAGGATATACTTCATGCCAGTATGTCATATAGTCTCCCGCGCCCATCAAAATGGTTCGGGACACGATATGACATAATGGAAGGATTTATACTTCATGCCAGTATGTCATATAGTCTCCCGCGCCCATCACAATGGTGCGGGAGACTATATGGCATACTGGCATGAAGTATAAACCATTTACTTGCGCGAAGACTGGGAACAGTTGCACTGTACTAGGAAAATATTCCCAGCAAAACGTCTGTGAAAAGAGAATAGACAATGCACACGGTTTGTTGATCGGGGCATTTCGGCAGTCGATCGGAGGTCGGAAATACTTAACATCAGCGGTCGATATGACCGGAAGACCTTCGTTTGCCATCGGCGTCAATCGACGAATCAGCGTTCTTTACGAAAGACGCTAAGTAGGATACCTGATTATTCCGTAGTGTATTATGTTGTTACTAAATTACTTTTGTGTAATTGACGATAGCAGTGGTGACAACTACGCAAAGCGCTGTAATGGTTTTAACTTATTAATCTGTAAATAAAGTCACCCAATGTGACCATTGTCTAGAAATTAAAGCTACTGAACAGTACTGTACTGTGGTACTGTTTGTTTTACTATAAAGTGTGGTTCTAACTTTTTCATCTGTGGGTCAAACCATGCAGTGTGACCATTCTTTGGAAAGCTACTGAACAGTACTGTAATGTGGTACTGTTTGTTTTACTACACAGTGTGGTTCTAAGTTTTTCATCTGTGGATCAAACCATGCAGTGTCACCATTCTTTGTAAAGCTACTGAACAGCACTGTACTGTGGTACTTTTTGGAAAGCTACTAAATGTTCCAACCTTTCCACTGAAGAATGGGCGGCCCTTAAAAATCTTAGCAAGCGGAAAGATGTTGTAATTAAACCTGCCGACAAAGGCGGTGCGGTAGTCGTTTGGCGGTCCGACCTTTACCAACAAGAAGCTTTTCGGCAACTTTCCGACAAACCTTTTTATGCTAAAATAGACAAAGACCTCACCTTAACTAACCAAAAACTCGTCAAGGAAACCATTCAAGATCTCATTTCAAAACAAGAATTACCCATCACGGCTAAGAATCTGATTATCACAACTCCTAGAACTTCACGAATCTACTTTAAACCTAAAATTCACAAACCGAACAATCCCGGCCGACCCATTGTTTCTGCATGCAGTTGCCCAACTGAACTTATCTCCAGCTATTTAGACAAAATCATGGTACCCATTGTCAAATCTTTACCATCCTACATTAAAGACACCAACCACGCACTAAAAATCTTCCGCGACTTCAACTTCTCCGGCGAAAACAAGTTTATTTTCACCATGGACATCACTTCTCTATACACTGTCATACCGAACAACGAAGGACTTCTAACACTCAAATTTTATTTCAACCAGCGCTCTACTAAAGAGCCCAGTTCAGAAACGTTACTTCGCCTTGCCGAACTAGTTCTAACTCTCAACTGTTTCTCATTCTCCAACAACTACTACCAACAAATTAATGGTGTCGCTATGGGCACTAAAATGGGACCTAGCTATGCCAATCTCTTCGTAGGCTACGTTGAAAACCAATTTTTCAGCCAATACAACGGACCTAAACCTAAACTATATCGCTGCTACATTGACGACTGCGTTGTCATACTTCTCCATATAAATTGTACGTAACCCACAATCCTTTCATTCGCTCCGACGAAGGGCTAACGCTCGAAACGTCAGCACCTCCCATTCACCTTACGGTGGTATAACTTACTTAATCAACTCGTTTGATTTATCCAATTTCTTGTGTTTCAATTTCCCACCGACGCAGCACCAGTTTCTTTAGAAACTATCCCCACAATACTTGTGATCTGTGAAACTGTTTTATTATGCAGTGAAGGTCTTCCAAATTTGTATCTTAAGGTCAAACGAACAATATTACCATTTCTTGTTGACTTGCTAGCATTTCACAACACAATCTTCTGGTTTTATAATATTTAACATACAGTGTAAGGATCAACATTGAACGTTTAAGTTAACTCTGCATTCTGATTTTCTAATGGGATGTCGCCGTTGCTGGCGTCTATCTGTACTGTTCCTCCGTTCGCGTCTACTAAAGATCGCATTCTAGTCAACACTACATCGTTATCATTGAAATCCATTCCAAAATTAACAGTTCCAAGGGAAACAGTGTAGGTCTCAGTTTGAAAGCGGTCACTCAACTCCACCACTTCACTGCGGTGACAAGAACAACAAGTAGAAAACACTTTGGACAAGATGTCTTGAAAGCCACGTCGGTAGCTTTCATTAAAAATGAAATAGGTGAAAAAATTTAGAGCCCCGTTACAGTGCACGAGGAACTGAGCAATAAAACGAAAGTCCTTGGAAAGACAAACTGTACCCTCGCTAAACATATCGATTGCAACATACACGGTAAACGGGGACATCGACAAGAAGAAAACTACAACAATCGCAATCGACAGTTTAAACACTTTACGATTTCTCTTTTCCCGACCGAAGTGGACAACCAAATTTCGTACTCCATAGAGCGTTTGCTTTCTGAGTTTCTTGACAATTAAAGTGTACAGGGACGTGATGATAGACAAAGGAATTACGTAGACCAGTACAACCACAAGCGAGAAAATGATTTTTGCTATCGGTCTCGTCCAACTGACGTAGCAGTATGTTTCACCACCGAAGGTTCCGATACGGAAACCATGGAGGTACGGTATGTGAGTAGCCATCGCGACTAACCATATCACAAAAATCACATACTTTACTCTCGGTTTGACGCGGGCCGCCTTCAGAGGAAACCAGACGGCGTAAAAACGGTCCACAGCGATGGCCACCAGACACTGCACGGAGACGGCCGTCGAAACATCTTGAAAGAAGCTCGCCAACTTGCAGATGGCTTCACCGAACGCGCCGTCGATGAGCCATCGGAGATTTCCGTACAGAATTTCCACACTGGCTCGGGGCATGGCAAAGATCGGAACCAGAAGATCGGACACGGCCATGCTGACGATCAGCAAGTTGGTTGTCGTCTTCATTTTTTCGTTCCTACATACAACCATTATGATGAGAGTGTTTCCGACGAGCGAGATAACGAGAAGAAGGCAGTAAGCTAACGTTTTTGCAACTTTGGCGCCAACCGGATCCTCAACCATAACACAATGTGTCATGTCAACTCCCGCACCCGTTGTGTTGTTTGCGCTCATCGTAGTTTGCTCAGATTCCTTCTTTTGAAGATTTCAAGACTGAAAATAAGCAATCGTACCTCTTACGTTGTGCTTTTTCTAAACTCTTTTTTTCGACCCACTGTGAGTCACAGAAGTTTCACTGCAGTAATATTTTTTTTCAGTTACAATCCAACACCGCGAAAACCGCCAATGAACTTTTCACTGCAATTGCCGTGATCCTAAATCCCATGAGAACAAAAAAGCCGACTGAACTGAACGGACGCAAACATTTTCCTAAGCCAACTATAAACAAGCGTTCAATCGGAAAACCAGTCACGATACATCGACCGCTCAACGGCTTTCATAGACAAAATATTGAGACTGAGAATCACTCGTTTATTCGTCTGCTGTTCTGGTTGAAATCAGAAAAGAATTCGCGTATAGGCTTTGTTGACAATTCATTATTTTAAGGTTTTTTTGTCTCACAAATGTAGAGTCGGGATTTTTGCCGTCTCGCTTCATTAGAAATTAATCTAACTTCTAATGGCAACTTGCAGGTTTTTAAGAATCGGTAAAAGTAATCTTTTCTTGTTTCCGCTCAGCCGGTTTCTTTGAACGTTTAGGGTGGAGAAAGACAGTGTTTTAGAGATATATTGTGGTTTTGCGGTTAACATTAAAGTGGATCAAACTAAGAATGCAATCTATTCTAATCATTTCCCTAAAGATTTTTAGTACATTCTATCAAAAACCACTTGGAATTTTAATTGGTTTTAAAGCCAAAGTGAATTCGACCAAATAATATGCTATTCCTTTCACTCTGATCTTTCGCCACGAGTGATTTGTGTGATAACCATACCTCGTTGTCGTGATTCACAGGGAAGATCAACGAAAAATGTTCTTTCTTGAATGAAACAAATTTCTACACGTTTCTAAATTTAAAAAAAAGGAAAAACTTTGTAGACATGCTATCACCGTAAGTTCGGCCGACGAATTATTGCATTTCCATCATCTTGAAAACCGATACCTATGGTTTGATAACCGTGTTAAGTGGCAATCTTCAACAGGAAGGTGTTAAAATAGCTGTAAAATTGTCAGTGATTGGGATTAGTAACGATCGAATGCTCTCTGATTTTAATTACACGAGATTCTTCACATTCTGTGGAGAAATTGGTACAATCATATGAGAGCGGATGAACACACTTTTCAACCTTTTTTTTAAATTGTAGAACAAAGAAGCTGAAGTGAACGTTGTACAAACTTACTTGCTTTCAGTGACTTTTCCTTTAAAATCCTTAATCGATGTTTAGCGTGACTGACAAAAACACAGTTTCATACAGGGTGAAACCTCAGAGGCTAGGCCCAAAAACACTTCACTGTTCGACTGCTGCGCACTTCTTTCGTTTCTCCCACAAAACGTCTTTTGTCATGTCGCCCCTGTCTAGAAATGAAATTAGCTTTCATTGAGCAAGGAATGTGACACATGGGTGACGAATAATTAACATGTTAGTTCAGATTTAACGCCATTCAGTCCGCAAACACGATTGCAATAGACGCTGTGGAATAAGAGCAAAAAAGCGATTTGCCAAATGTTTGTAAAGTCATTGTTTAAGCGTGTCACCGTTTAATCCGCGTTGTATATAAGTGTCAACAACGAGCAATCACTTACTGAGCTTTTGTGTTTGACAGCGATCCCTAGGCAGGTTTGCCAAAAGGTAACTAGTACGAAATTTAATTAAACCTGTTTAAATAGCCACAACAGTGTTCCAAGAACAAGCGATAGTTGTCTTGGAAACCTTTAGAGGTCACGTCCTTAAGCCAGGTTGGCTTATAATCCTTTGTGATTGGTCCGTACCTTTCGGCGGTCGGTTCGGACGCTGTCGGGTGTGGTTCGCACCCTTCGTCACTGGTTCGTACTCTTTCGTGGTTGGTCCGCAGCCTTCCGTTGTCAGCTCGTTCTCTTTCGTAGTTAGTAAATCGACAAAAAAGATGGCTGCTGGTTTGATCGAAAGGCTGTTATATGTCGCGGGTTCAAGTGTTCTTTAAGGATCTTTAATTACGAGAATCGATCTTTAAAAAAGTGACTAAATTATCTTTTAATAACACCATATATTCAGAAACTATCTAATCAAAGAAAGCACTGCGTATTTACGTTCATGAATGGCAAAGGTTAGAAAAAAAAATTGTAGCGAATTAACTTTTGTTTTTGTAAAAAAGCACGCGAAAGTATCTTTATCGGGGTAAATTTGAAACATATCCACGTACGTAGGTACACATATTCTCTGAAATCGAGGTGAATAGTGGCAGAATATTTACCTAGTTGTGAAGAAGCAAGGCAAATATCTTTACATAAACCTACCTAAATGAATGACCGATCACAAATTCAGACAAATTCTGATTTACAAACAATGTGGATAAAACGGAGATGGATTTTGCACAACGCTATAGGTGTAAATTTGAAGCTATGCAGCTAAATCTGTACTCTGCACAAAACTTAACTAGCCAAGTTTACCTTTGTGGAGCAGGCGTTGTAAAGCTACGAAGTCACGCGAACCTTTCAAAGACGTTTTGTGCTCGCTATTCACACGAAACCAGTATAAGGAACCTATTTGATCTATTGTTTGATCTTCAGGTTATCATTATAAATTGAATTAGAAAGGTTATTTTCATTGGTTGCTGCACTATTATAACGCATGGAATTTCCTCTCATTATACTACGCCCTTTACACAACGCTCCCTGTTGACAGTAGTCTGCTACACAGCCGTTATCAGTGTCGTCACGCAACGCTCCTCCCCACTAACTTAGTGGGGAGGAGCGTTGCGTGACGACACTGATAACGGCTGTGTAGCAGACTATGTTAACAGCAGAGGGTCCCAATAGGTTTGGCGGGATGCGGGATTTGGCTTTTTTCGTGGTGATATTCGGGATTTGAGCTGAAAACAGAGGCGGGAAGCGGGAATTTCAGTTGCGAGTGGGAGCGGGATTTTGTGTGTTTATAGGGTTGGGAAGCGAGATTGACAAGGGAAACAGAGCGGGATACGGGATTTCAATTCCTGACTTCATCCTTAGCTGACCAGCGCAAAAACTGCAAGCTGGCGGAAATGAACCTTTTGTGCGTATAGCTGTGTCAGGTTTCAAGTAATGAATAGCAACGGCTCTGTACCCTGTCAGGACTTGTCAAACGTTTCCATTATTGCTTACCCCACGTTAGTATCAGACCATATGAGGCCTTTGAGTCCTACTGCGTTCATTATAATTTAACAAATTACTAATTAACGGCTTATTCTATTTTGCGAAACGAAACGAAACAAAACGAAATATATGGGAAAGGGAGAAAAAATGCTTATTAATCTAAACACAGCTTAAGACAACATTGACAATGTGTTTGGAAGTAATAGTTAACGAAAAATGACGGATTTTTACCTTTTTCGCAAAGTAGTAATTTCAATACAATTACTATTTTGCGAAATGGCCTTTTTTCACTTTGATTTAGCAAATATGGCCTTTTCGTCTGAAACAAATTGTGTCCACCAATAAAATGATTCATATTTCGAAGAGTCTGGTTACTTCTCATTTTATTCACCGCGCTAGAACTCATTTCGCAAAGTAGTAATTTTGCCAGAATTACTATTTTGCGAAATGGCGTGTTTTCACCTTTATTTAGCAAATATGTTCTTCTCGACCGTAAAACATTGCGTCCACCAAAAAAATGATTAATATTTCGTTGAGTCTGGGCACCTTTCATTTTATTGACCGTACTAGAACTCATTTCGCAAAGTAGTAATTTTGCCAGAATTACTATTTTGCGAAATGGCGTGTTTTCACCTTTATTTAGCAAATATGTTCTTCTCGACCGTAAAACATTGCGTCCACCAAAAAAATGATTAATATTTCGTTGAGTCTGGGCACCTTTCATTTTACTGACCGTACTAGAACTCTTTTCGCAAAGTAGTAATTTCGCCAGAATTACTATTTTGCGAAATGGCGTGTTTTCACCTTTATTTAGCAAATATGTTCTTCTCGACCGTAAAAAGTTGTGTCCACCAATAAAATGATTCATATTTCGTTGAGTCTGGGCACCTTTCATTTTACTGACCGTACTAGAACTCATTTCGCAAAGTAGTAATTTTGCCAGAATTACTATTTTGCGAAATGGCGTTTTGTCACTTTTATTTAGCAAATATGTTCTTCTCGACCGTAAAAAGTTGTGTCCACCAATAAAATGATTCATATTTCGTTGAGTTTGGGCACCTTTCATTTTACTGACCGTACTAGAACTCATTTCGCAAAGTAGTAATTTTGTCAGAATTTAATATTTTACGAAGTGAGCTGTTTGTCGTCCTTTAAATTTGTTTTCTTGCCCTGGTGTAAACATTAAAGTACTGATTAATTCCTGAAGACTCTGGAGACTTCTCATTTTATTTTTAGAACTCATTATTAAGTGCACTCAGCAAAATCCACTTATCACAGAAGTTATCCCAATAACCATAGCAACAACCACATACCCTAGTAAATGGACGAATTTGTGACATTAGGGACGGACCATTAGAAAAGCGATGGGGGGTGGGTAAAAAACAAAAAAAAAATTCATGCAAGGGAAAATGCCAAGAAGAAAATTTCATGCAAAGAAGAAGGTAAAAAAATGTGACTTTTTCACACGTAATAAAAAAAATTCGTGCAGAGGGGTTCACCTGAACATTCCTGCACAAAGCAGTGAGCGAAAAAAAAATTCGTGCAAGCTGAAAATTCCCCACCTCCCCCCCCCCCATCACTTTTCTAATGGTCAGTCCCTTACAAAAAACAAAAAAAAATCGCCTGATCGCAGGTTACGAAAGGGAAGAAAAGTTGTGGCGACCTCCAAAGTACCAAACATCCAGTCAACCGAGTGCGATCCGAAACAAAACGTGGTCACACTCCCATTCCTCCGATTCTGTGCTTGCGTTCGATTCCTCGCCACTGGTCGAGTCAGATTCTGCTAAACCAGGGGTAGCAGCTTTCGAAGCCATCAGCTTCAAACTACTGGTACCAACCTCTCTGGAAGTTGAAGGATGTGAGACTCCTGAAACATCGCTTGAAGGCTGGTCAAACCAGGAACCTTCACTACGGCGAGATCCTCCTGCTTTCATCAACCAAATCGCCTTTCTCCTTTTTCTCCGGGTTTCTTACGAGATTTTGTCCAAGGCGTCTTTTCTCCTTTCGATGAATTCATAATGTACGTTTTCACGGATTCTACATTAAAATATTCACTGATACCAACGGCCAAAACGACGCGACACAGCACAACTTTCAATGTAAAAAAAATATTCAAATAATTTTACTTGTATAAATTGTAATTTTAGTCCCGGATAAGATTTGCCGCGAAAAATCAGTAGGCGCTAGATGTGTTTTTAAAAATGGGATTAGAACGCCTTTAGTTATTGATTAACTCTTCTCCAAAGTACTTTTTCCCCGAAATCTCGCAATCATTGAAGGATAACACATGTAAACATAAAACATGAACAATACATTTGAAATGGCTAAAAAGAAAGAAAAAACTCTCAAGTACCTCTTTGATAGAACACTCCTTAAGAACAATGGACTGAATCGCTCTTTGTTTATTTGTTTTTATTTTTTATCAATATATATATATATACATTAGTGTGGTCCTATAATTTGGACCATACGAAACAGCACTGTCGCACTATAAACAATCGATGATTACTCCTAAAGCCTGAGCTCCTGTGAAGTTGTTAATAGTCAAATGAATGCTCTTGAAATAAATTGAGCGCTCTACGAAATACATTCTACCCAGAATACAAGTATTTGTTTCTTTTGCAATTAAAAAAGGAACAAAGGAATGCATTCGAGTACGCACCATACACACATCCGTGTTAAATTTTAAAGCATACCTTCAAATATATACATGTGGAGAAATTGTGGACATGAGGGGGAGGAGTTTGATTTTAGGAGCTCCCGCGACCTGCCAATCAAACCAGTGAAATTCTCGGTTTCCATTGGATAAGCACCCTTACGTCATCGCGAAAGCTAAAATTCAACATGGCGGCGAGAAGTAAGAGAAGTCAACATTCAGAAGGATTCTTTCGAGCGCTTGACTGCCTTTCCACCGCCGATTTCACCCAGGAAAGGCAGCGGAGGCGGAAAACAATCGAGGGAGGACGACGTTTTACTGTAGAACGTATTATATCTTGCCGGGAAGGACGAGTTGTAAGTTTGAGTCATGAAGCTTAAGTTATAAGCTTCTTTGTTTTGCCAACGTGCGCGTGTGTGTGTTGTAGCTTCCACTGCTTCTGAAATAAAGAAATTAATAGAAGCAATACTTGCGTGTTAGTTGTTTGCTGGTTTATTTTATTAAAAGTCTGTTTCGGATTGCCAGAGTAAACAAAACGTGGTCGGCTGAGATGGCCTGATTTCGGATGTAATTAAGCTTATTCAAAGGGACTCCTCCATTCAACAGGAGATCAACATCCTCCAGAGAGGGAGAAATGTCTGACATCGTTACAGAGGTTTATAAGACAATATATATCATTCACGGTCGATGAACGAGAATGCAATTTTTCCCGCCGATATTTTGTATTTATAATGTTATTTGTCTCAGATTTGCTCGGTCAAGAAAATCGAAAGCAACTTTGAAGCCTGGAAACCAGGAGAAGCGGTTACAAAGTTTATTGTTTTCGTTTTCAAGATGACAAAAAGCAACACTGGAAAGACGCTCGAGTGATGCGTTTCTTCATAGAAAATTTGCTTCCTGTCACGCTTTCGAGGGAAGTTAGCAACGCAAATTTAAGCGAAAATAAGTCGCAAAACCGCAGCAGATATTTGTTTTGAAGTATTTCTGTTGGTTGTTACTCAACGAACATCGTTTGGAAAGGGGAAAAGAGATGCAACATTTTGGATACCTCTTCTACTATCGCTGGGAACCGGATTTTAGTAAGCCTCCTCTTTGTGAAATTAGAGACAACATGTGGGCGATTCCTGGACTTTTGGTGGTTTTCTTTCTGGAACAAAACCGTGATCATTATATTTTACCGTGTCTTATTTTTTATGGCAATTTTGAGTTAGCTGAATAGTGGACGCGGAAAAGATGCAACATTGTGCAATTATTGAAACGGAGAGAGGTTAGAATGTTTTTTTTTGTTTTGGTCCATACAAAGTCTCTTCTTGAGAGGGCCATGTTTGTTTGATTACGCAATCTTAATCCCCTATTTATTGCGCGTGCGTGTCCATAATTTCTCCACATGACAGACTTTAATTCCGACAATTTCCCGCGTTTTCCCATACAAACCGCAGTCTTGAGTTCAGAACTTTTCAGGAATTGATGTTTATGCACATCATTTTGCGCCTTACAAATAGTAAATCGTTATTATTATTACATTATTACACATATTTTTATGGCACAAAAACAACTGCACTGCATTACAAAAGAGCCTAGATAATTCATTTCGCAAAATGAAATAGTAATTCTGGCAAAATTACTACTTTGCGAAATGAGTTCTAGTACGGTCAGTAAAATGAAAGGTGCCCAGACTCAACGAAATATGAATCATTTTATTGGTGGACACAACTTTTTACGGTCGAGAAGAACATTTTTGCTAAATAAAGGTGAAAAAACGCCATTTCGCAAAATAGTAATTCTGGCAAAATTACTACTTTGCCGAATGAGTTCTAGTACGGTCAGTAAAATGAAAGGTGCCCAGACTCAACGAAATATGAATCATTTTATTGGTGGACACAACTTTTTACGGTCGAGAAGAACATATTTGCTAAATAAAAGTGAAAAAACGCCATTTCGCAAAATAGTAATTCTGGCAAAATTATTACTTTGCGAAAAGAGTTCTAGCGCGGTGAATAAAATGAGAAGTAACCAGACTCTTCGAAATATGAATCATTTTATTGGTGGACACAATTTGTTTCAGACGAAAAGGGCATATTTGCTAAATCAAAGTGAAAAAAGGCCATTTCGCAAAATAGTAATTGTATTGAAATTACTACTTTGCGAAATGAGTTCTAGTACGGTCAGTAAAATGAAAGGTGTCCAGACTCAACGAAATATTAATCATTTTTTTGGTGGACGCAACGTTTTACGGTCGAGAAGAACATATTTGCTAAATAAAGGTGAAAACACGCCATTTCGCAAAATAGTAATTCTGGCAAAATTACTACTTTGCGAAATGAGTTCTAGCGCCGTGAATAAAATGAGAAGTAACCAGACTCTTCGAAATATGAATCATTTTATTGGTGGACACAATTTGTTTCAGACGAAAAGGGCATATTTGCTAAATCAAAGTGAAACAAGGCCATTTCGCAAAATAGTAATTGTATTGAAATTACTACTTTGCGAAATGAGTTCTAGTACGGTCAGTAAAATGAAAGGTGCCCAGACTCAACGAAATATTAATCATTTTTTTGGTGGACGCAACGTTTTACGGTCGAGAAGAACATATTTGCTAAATAAAGGTGAAAACACGCCATTTCGCAAAATAGTAATTCTGGCAAAATTACTACTTTGCGAAATGAGTTCTAGCGCCGTGAATAAAATGAGAAGTAACCAGACTCTTCGAAATATGAATCATTTTATTGGTGGACACAATTTGTTTCAGACGAAAAGGCCATATTTGCTAAATCAAAGTGAAAAAAGGCCATTTCGCAAAATAGTAATTCTGGCAAAATTACTACTTTGCGAAAAGAGTTCTAGTACGGTCAGTAAAATGACAGGTGCCCAGACTCAACGAAATATTAATCATTTTTTTGGTGGACGCAACGTTTTACGGTCGAGAAGAACATATTTGCTAAATAAAGGTGAAAACACGCCATTTCGCAAAATAGTAATTCTGGCAAAATTACTACTTTGCGAAATGAGTTCTAGCGCGGTGAATAAAATGAGAAGTAACCAGACTCTTCGAAATATGAATCATTTTATTGGTGGACACAATTTGTTTCAGACGAAAAGGACATATTTGCTAAATCAAAGTGAAAAAAGGCCATTTCGCAAAATAGTAATTGTATTGAAATTACTACTTTGCGAAAAAGGTAAAAATCCGTCATTTTTCGTTAACTATTACTTCCAAACACATTGTCAATGTTGTCTTAAGCTGTGTTTAGGTTAATAAGCATTTTTTCTCCCTTTCCCATATATTTCGTTTTGTTTCGTTTCGTTTCGTTTCGTTTCGTTTCGCAAAATAGAATAAGCCCTAATTAACGCGAAAACGTCTTTGAAAAAAGGGCGGGATCCGGGGGGGGGAACCTCCCATATGGAATGGACGGGGATGCTCGTCGTCTCGCTTAGGAGAGTAAATTTCGGATTTTGGTCTCGCTTAGGGTGTTCTGGGCAAAATGTCATTATTTTTAGCCGTGAAGGTCTCATTAAACAAGAAGTTCCGGTATAAAAGGAGCGTGGCCTGGCCAGTGACAGCCTCAGTTGTCATTCAACCGCGCTAGAAAACAGAGCTCCCCCGTTGCACGCGAAGAAATAACAAAACAGAAAGAATTTTGGGACGGGCGTAAATGGGACGACCGCAAATTAAATGAAACGACAGTGAATGGGACAGGCGTGAACGAGACGGCCGCGAATGGGACGCCCGTAAATAGGACGGACGCGAATGGGGCGGGCGTGATTGGGACAGTCGCAAATGGGACAGCCGTGAATGGAACGGCCGTAAATAGGAAGAGCGGGAGTGGGGCGGGCGTTAATAAGGCTATGCAGTTGATGGGCTCCTGGGCCATGAACGCGAATTCCGTGACTGGGACAGCCGTGAATAAGACGGCCGAGAATGAGACGCCAGTGAATGATACAACCGTGGATGGGACGGCTGTAAATGGGACAGCCGTAAATGAAATGGCAGTGAATGGGACAGACGTGAATGGGACAGGCGCGAATGGAACGGGTGTGACTGGGATGGGCGTGACTAGAAAGGCCGTGAATAAGACGGGCGTGAATAAAACGGCCGTAAATAGGATGGCCGTGAAAGGGACGGGCAGGAATGGGACGGACGTAAATAAGACGAATATGAATGGACGGTCGTAAATGTGACGAACAGGAATAAGAGGGACGTGAATGGGACGGATGCGGCTTTGGACGGCTTTTGGTCGTTAACGCCGTTTTAATGGACGGCTGCCGTTTCGACGGCTTTTGGTCCTATTGCCGCCACAAAAGTTTCTTCTTGGCATTTCTGCACGCATGCCATGTTCAGTAAGGCATTAATTAGGCTATAAAAAATTAACTCATTAGTGCTATAAAAAACATAAGATCGAAGGGTCGAGTTTGGCAACCAGCGTAGCGCAGTGGTTAAGAAGGGAATACGTATTCGGTACTCCTTGTTGAATATCCGGAGATGGGGGAGCCAGTCAGATTGCTCAAAATGGCAAGGTTGTAGAGTTGGTGCATACTACACTGGAATACTCCGGAGATCCTAATGCGGACTGGCTTGGAGACGGAGGATGCCTCTCAGGCCCCATTTAAACTACAAAAAACTGGGTCCGGACCGATAAAATAAGTGGTACGAAGTGGTTTTCGCATTGTTAACAATCCGTTCCATGTTTCCATGGGACCCACTTTGATTTTTTCCTGGGAATCCAAGCGATGAAGATCGTTCAAATTCTCTAAAAGTCAGCGAATGAGGTTATAAATATTGACAGTTTATTATCTTATTATTTAAGGAATATTCGTTTCATTGATATCTACATTCTGACTTCGGTTTGCCGAAGAGTGACGGATGTGACAACATAATTATTTCATCTGTGGATCAAATTATCAATTTCTATGAACAGCATTACGAAATACAATTAAATACAGATTGGGATATTCGCCCAGTTGCATTCCGATTTCCTGAGCCGAACCCAGTTCGGCGCATAAAAAAACTATCCGACTGTATCGCTCGAGTTTACCAATCAAATGAACAACATAAATGATTCTTTGTTATTAGAAACGACACGGAAATTTTGCCGTAAGCAACGCGGAAAAGTTCGTAACCATGGTTAAAATTGTCGGTACGGCAAATAGCTGCGCTGGGGGAGTGAGAAGGGGAGATCCTTGACATGCTTACGGTTTGAAATCAAGGTCTGATGGACATTTCAGAAACTACGTCGTTTAACGAATACATTTTCAGTTCGCACGCCACAAGCATCCGCATACGACGAAAGTAAAACTAATGTAAGAGAAAAAAAACATCCAGATAGAACGTTCAACAAACTTTCCTACCTTTTAAGAACTGGCCAGTAGTCTGAAGTGAGGTTTGAAGTTTTAACGAGTGAATCGCGGGTTAACACTCAAATAAGAATTTACTGAGTTTGGATCGACCAAGTCTGTCTTCACGGCTGTTATCTCCTGAATTAATGCATACGTGACCTTTAAGATTAACGAAGGGTCAACAAATCACAGTTCTTAGCACGACTTTGGTCAAGTCATATGCCTAAATTAGGAAGTTGCGTTACATGTCTTATATCACGTTTGCAGACTTTGTCTGCCTCCCTAGGACTGTGTTCTGTCATTTAGATAAAGCTCTATTATTATTCTAGCCGTTTGTTTTTTTTTTTTGAGTAGATCCGAAGAAAATAAACCGAGTAAAACGATTGCGATTATCAAGTTTCTTACAGTAGTTTCCTTAGTAATAATACACATGCAAAAACTTCAACGCGCTGATTGGCTGTGAACACGTCAATTAATCCCAAAAGCCTGGTTCTCACTACGACACAAGCACAAGGATAAGGAGAAAACAAAGGAGAACACAAAGGAATGAAGTCAAGCGTATGATATAAGACATCGACACAAGCATAAGACATCGACATAAGACCAAGCATAAGCAAAGTAGAGACAAAGGAACAAACAAAGAAAAACACCGTCCTTTTGTCTTGTAAAGCCCCAGAGGACACGTTTTTCTTTGTTTTTATTTGCTTATGCTTGTGTCGTAGTGAAAACCAGGCCAAAGAGTGCAGAAATGTGAAATCAAATTTCTGCATGAATATTATCAACAAGTATTCAAAAGATTTCGAGCGCAATATTGTAGAAATCAAAAAAGACAAAAAAAATTACTTGTGCTCATCTATTCCAAATTGCAGTCGTAACCATTTGATTTCTGATACCAACCTAATTTTTTCTGTTCAATTTGTCCTAAAATCGGAATGATTTCCGCACAGGTCCCTACTTCATTATTCATACGGTAGCCGTGCTGTTTCGTTCTTCGAAAACAAGACAAGTTTGCACGTGCATTGCCCCACACAATCCAGCCACAACATGTATAATAAAGTAGGGACCTGTACGGAAATCTTGTCCTAAACTCTATGGCAATAAATTTTCTATGTTATGGGTCAACAATTTTGCAAAGCCGCGGGTCTCGTTACGGCCCTGTTTGCGCCATGACATACGGCACCATACGGGGATTTTTTTCACCCTGATTCTCGACAGAAAAACTTTACTATCATCCTATAACAAAGCGTCGGAATTAGTAATTGGAAGGCCGTGGCTTCGATTCCTAATGGAAAAATTCGGGCTTCCTTACTTGGTCCCGAGTTTGCCTCTGACAAGGTGAGAAAATACACCTCTCACAAATTCACCATACTGGGGGCCCTTGACCACACCCAGCATATACCACATGTTGATTATTTCAAATACTAAATTGTCTTATTTTTTCCTACGTATATGGCCTCCTACATGCCTGCCAATTAAAATGTTTATCTAGTGGTGAAAATAAGCAAAATGACAACCAACCGACCTGGTGGGGATGGGGGGGGGGGGGGGGGGGGTAATGCCATATATGGGCTATATAGGTATGTGCCGCTGTGAAGGGTATAGTTTTCAAGCAGCTTATTCTAGCATAGGGCATATAAATCAGAGCGTTTGGGTCTACAATAGGGTATCATTTTTCACGAAACTAACCACTTCGTTGAAGATTTTATCTAGTATAAGAAACCAGGAATTGCCACTCAAAAATATATAAAAAACTTAACAAGTATAAATAAATCTGTTTTGAGAGAGAAACGATTGTGGTACAAGGTTTTGTTTAGGCTAGACTGTGCTAGTGATCTCAGTTTTTGGAAAACAGCTACTCTAGGATAGGAGTGATTTGGGGGGGTTTACCCTAGTATAGGGTAGCAAAATTCAGCTGAACCAGCTCTGGTATAGGCTAAGGGTTCCAGCGGCACATCCCCACCCAGAAATTCCTAAAGTACCCCCCATTCCCCCCACCGGGTCCACTGGCAATCTCTACTCTTTCCAGCCTTTCTGAACCCTACTTTGCATGGAACAGAAAAACCGAGAGATCCGTTGACCCCTTTCCCTAGACTCAGCGCGGCCATCAGGAGAAGAGCGGACATTACCTATAGGGACTTAAATAACAACCATCGTGTCTCTAGAGGTGATATACACAGTTCCTGAAGGTTTTCCTTAAATAATCGGATATTTTAACATTTTCCTCATACTGATTTTACTAGAGAATGCTTCGTCCTTTGTAATTAAACGAGGTTTGCTGGTTTGCATTTCGTAGAAAGCGGCATGAGCGATGAATCTCGCGATCAGTATAGGGAGGTCAGTTCAACTAATGAGTGTACTTCCCTGTTATCAAGTCTTGACAAACCGCCAAACGGCCAGGAACAGAGTAATACATGACAGCAAACTCCCTGCGACAAACAGAAAAACATCTTTAAACACATAACAGAGAAAAGATATGGCCTGCTAGGTGAATGTTATACTGTATGAACAAACAGCACTACAGCACAGTACTTAGACTTGCACACAAGTCGACTTTGGGACAGAAGTGCGAGCGAGCGAGCGAAGCGAGAAGTGAGCGACGGCGTTTCCCCACGACTGCGGACAACACGAAAACGGACTTTGAGAAAGTCTATACAGCACTATTCAGTAGCTTTCCAAAGAATGGCCACACTGCATGGTTTGATCCAACGATGAAAAGGATAGAATCATGACATACGGCACCATACGGGGATTTTTTTCACCCTGATTCTCGACAAAGTACAGTACTGTTCAGCAGCTTTACAAAGAATGGTCACACTGCATGGTTTGATCCACAGATGAAAAAGTTAGAACCACACTTCATAGTAAAACAAACAGTACCACAGTACAGTACTGTTTAGTAGCTTTACAAAGAATGGTCACACTGCATGGTTTGATACAAAGGTGAAAACGTTAAAACCACACTGTATAGTAAAACAAACAGTACCACAGTACAGTACTGTTCAGTAGCTTTGCAAAGAATGGTCACACTGCATGGTTTGATCAATAGACGAAAAAATCGGCACCACCCTGTATACATAGCAAAGCAAACCACTCGGAACTGAGTACAGAAAGACAACTTCTTACCAACTAAGTATTTGATTAAATCTAATTTCTGTGCCTCAAGCTGTGTTCCCAGTTTAGCAACCTAAAGAAAGAAAGTAATCAAATTTAAAAGAAAACGAATCTATTCACTTCATTCCACCAAACCTTAAACACGTTAAACAACATATTCCTCCTTCAAACACGTGACAAACTATTGCTTCTGACAAAAATCACCTTCACGGCTGAGCCACTAGTTTCTGCTGGGGCTGAAGCAAAGTATGTGACAAATGGAACCTGGTTTAGTGTTGTCTGTAGTCGTATCGACAACGATATGCGTCATCACAGTGGTCAATATGTTGTGGACTCACGAGGCGCAAGGTAAAAAAAAAAACAGTTTTTTTTTAGAGCGTGACCAAAAAAAAAATCTGAAAAAAAATCTGATTGGTTTATTCTCCAAAATGAGCGTTTCGGATTGGCTATTGCTTTGCGTGATACATTGACGGGAGGAGCGTTGTCTGGACTCATATCGACAACAATAAAGTAGCCAATCAGATTGCGAGATTAGTAGTAATCGTGGTAAAAAATGGTTTGTTCGTGGTGGGCAGATTATTTGCCGAAGCCGAAGACATGCGGGCTACTGACATATTAAGATAACTTTCGAAAACCGACTTCATTTCGGTCATTTTTGATTAACGGGTTCAACGCTTTTTTTTTATCAAATCACCCTTTGATAGCTAAAGAAAACGATCTGCCATTTTAAAGTATGAGTGTGACCACAACTACCATGGACACATCCTGTCTTGCAGCAATTTAGACGTTAGTACGCATGAGCAATCTACTATTTAACAATTATTCGCCAAGGGCGAAGTGATTATCGGTGAATATTCACCGATAATAATATTCACCGATAATCACTGAGCCTGAGGCGAATAATTATTTAGTATAAATGCACAGGTGATTATTTCAAAAAAAGAAAAGAAAAAGCATTGTACAACACAAAAAAAAATTATTTGTATAATACTGATAATCCGAGATAGCGAACCAATCAGAGCGCTCGATTTTGTATAATCAGCTGCATGAGTATTTATACTAATTGTGCATAGTTATTTGCAGGCCACGTGGTTTAAAGGAAAACACAAAAGTTACAAGGTCAATTTCTGGTCAGTCAAGCACTTACTTCAGTTTCTATTCTGTTTTCCGTATCTTTGATTCTCTGATCTCGCCCTGCGAGCTGCCAACAAAAACGAATGGAACAACAGTTACTAAAGAAAGAAAGGCTACTGGCCCAGGAACCCACATGGACGGAGCTTACCTGAGAATATATTTTTTTCCTCTGGATGGGATTCTAGTAAGCTAGTTGACCAGAGGGCTACACCTAGCATTACATCATAGGTACCCAGGAGACAAAGGTATTTAGTACTCCCAAGAGAAAATGAGGAAAGAGAACATAACCTCGTCGGATATAAGGGACAGAATCTATTTTAAGCACAGAATCTATTAAACAATTAGATTATGAGCTCGAGATTTCTATCGCGCGATAGTTGACGAGGGCGCAGCCCGAGTCAACTATCACGCATAGAAATCGAGAGCGAATAATCTAATTGTTTTAGTATAAATCTACTAGTCGTTCAAAAGTTTGTCTTTTCTGGAACAGCCTCGACCAGTAAACTGTCTAAATCTTCTTCACGGACACTTCGAAAACGTGAACAAGCGGCCGCCATTACGCTACTCACTATCTATCACAGAATAGATAGTGGGTAGCGTAGCCAATCAGAGCACGGCATTTGTGATAGAACGCTAGTAGATTTATACTAAATCTCATTAGATGGCTGCGCGGTTTCCCAATACCGCAAGTGGAAAGTCGAAGTCAAACGAAACAAGTCCCCATGGTGCATTGAAATTACGACCACGTGATGAGAAGGACATTCGCCATAGGTCAGTTAAAATATTCATTACTCCCCATTTGATGTGATCCTTGTCTGTCCCAATGTCACCCCCAGCATTATGTCAAAAGTACCACAGAAGACCCACAGGTACCACAAAAGATGCACACCAGAAAGTGTTAAGTATTCCCCATTTGATGGGGTGTTAGTCTATAACAGGGTGGTGCACTTGTCATCGGTTTCCTCAAGGGGGGGACCCCAGGCTGATGTGAGGACTTTGCTAGAAAAAAATAACCCAAGATACAAGAACTTTGAAATGCACAATTAGCAAACTCCCCAGTATTTGTCAAAGCCAAGCACTCGACTGGATTTGAAAATGCACCTCAGGACTTCACTTTGGTTCTTTGAACAGTAACCAAACACTTGAGACTTTGCATTCTAATGAAAGCATACAAATATTTGATGGATGGTCTGTTTAATAGACAAAAAAAACAATGAAATTTAAAGCAAAACTTATCATTCTACTCTGCTATCTTGCCATTGATCAAGCAAAAAGACAATCTTTTCCAATCTTCTCTCAGTTGAACAGAAGCAAAGTCCCCACATTTTTCTCCCAGGGTACGCTTAAGGCATTAATTAAGAGATCGAAGCCCCCACATTTCTCCACCACAAGGGCTGACATTTGTTTTAAAGTCATGTCCCCATAAAGTCCCCATATTTTCCCCCTAAGGCCTAGGGTCCCCTCCTTGGGGAAGCCGATGACAAGTCCATTACACCCAGCATTATGTCACAAGTACCACAGGAGACCCACACCTGAAAGTATTAAGTACTTCCTATTTGATGGGATGCTTGTTTGTCCCAGGGTTACGCCCAGCATTATATTGCTGGTACTCGTTTATACCCCTGGGTGGAGAGACAGTGTGGAGTTCTCTTAGGGGTTGTGACAATGATGACGCAAAAATCATAGGTAGCCTTCAGGACTAAAGTTCTTAAGTTCATTCCGTACCTCCTCTTTTATTCGACTCTTTTCTAAACTGAAATCCAGCGCCATTCCTCCTTTGAGTTTTGCAACTTCATCCTAAACAGCACAACACAAAGTTGCAGTATTTAAATGTTCTGTTACAACCTTTTGATTAGCCTTTAACGAAGAACTACTTGTAGTAAAACCCACAGAAAAAAGAATAGAAAACAAGAAAGAAATGTCATACCTGTAAAATACCTTTCAATGACTTCACTTCTTCTCTCAGTTTCTAAAAAGGAAAATTCTCCTTATTAAAATAGAACATGCATGTCATCTAACCACCAAAAAGAAGGATTTATATAAAACTTTAGAAATCATTTGAATTTTATAGAAGGTTATATCCACTTTACACTGTGGAATGAAATATATATACTTCCGTGGTACACTTTAGAGTGATTCATTTAATACATCATAGGGAAAATTATTTAAGTTACTCATCATCATTTTTCTCTGAAAGGAGTATTTGTATTTTAGAGTTTTGATTACCTACCTCATTTTCTTCCTGAATTTGAGTGAATTGTCCTTTTTCCAAAAGAAACATCTCATTTCTGCAAGAAAACAACAACTGCTCACCCATTTTACTTTGATGTTTTATTCCTGCCATTTCCCTTTAATTAACTAACTTTATTGGACCATCTAAAAGCAATGCTGAACTAAAGGACGAATTATGTTTTCCAAAGAAAAAACCACTTAGACCAAAGGTTTGTAAGATAAATGGAATTTATCAGGAGAAATAGGATCCATATACAGCAATACGACGGCTTTAACATAATTTGCTAATGTACATTGACTTAATGCACTAAGTTAAATGTGCCAATGAAATTCTCACCTTATTGAATCAACTAAAGCAGTAAATCTCACTTCTAAACGTTCCTTTGAAATAAAAGAAAAGTTGTAAAACACCAGAAAAAAATTAGAAATGTGAAACATAAAGGCTCAATATAATTTTAGTTTATAACAAGGAATTGAATGAGCAAGTAATTATGTGATTTGGCAGTAATCAAACCTAATTTAAATTGGATAATGCAGAAATAATACTGCAGATACTATACAGTAATGTGGCATGTATAACATCGAGTATAAATGATAGCGTTTTTAAATCATATTATATTTATATACATCGTACAGTATGGGATAGTAGGTAATCAATCCATATACAATACCTGGTCAATTTTTGATACTGTGCTATCAGCAACACTGCGTAAACTAGAGCTGACAATTTCCACCAATGACATGGTTAGTGATTCAGCTTGTACTTCACTAAATCCTACATAATCAATATGGGAAGGAAGATGGCACACCGTAATTAATAACAACAGTAATTAAGTGCCGAAAAGTAGAACATTCCATCGACAAGATGCACAAGTATATCTGTGTCATTCTGCTTCACAACCCTAAAGAGCACGAATTATAATAATAATAATAATAATAATAATCAACTTTATTTAACGAGGGTAACACGGGACAGTACTTCAACTGAATAACTGGTGGCCCTCAAATTAAATTATCAAATTAGTACCATTCTCTTCCAGTCTTCTGACTAGTTTGTGTGTATCAAAATGAAATATAACTCCACTGGGCGTGATGTATGAAGAATCCGAGTTTGATCTTCTTGGACAAACGGCACCTGGCAACAAGAAATAGAGATTTAAAAAATAAGCAAATTTCAGTGTTTTCCATGTGACAAGTGCACTGCTAGATATTTAAATTCAGTTATTTACTCCTGAGATGAGCTACATAGGTATGTGCCACTGTGAAGAGCATAGTTTTCAAGCAATTAATTTTTAGTCTAGCAAAGGGTATAAAAAGCAGAGTTTTAGACTTGGGGAAACGGGGATTGCCTCTTAAAAATAAAATTGTCAAGTTCTAATTTACTCACAACTTAGTATTTTTGGTAAAGAGCGCATCCATAAATGGCTATTTTATTCTATCATTTCAAAAGTAATTGCATGTCGTGATAGTACAGTGCAGCGACACCGAGACTAAACTTGTAACACCATAAGCCATGCATTTCGAAATGAAGAACAGAAAAGTTCCACCATATTGATGGTAAATTGTTTTGACACAGCTGTCTTAGTAGTTCTTACTATATTTATGGGCATTAGTTTTGCTTACCGAATCGGTTTTTGCCTCCGCTACCATACAAAGATGACAGCTTTCTGGATAATTCTCTAGGTCTTCTAGCGTTGGACCAGACTGGCCAGTTCTTGAGCGTCCTTGCAAAAGCCGAATCATTCGGGCCGAAGAATGCGGCTCGCAATAAACTACAACAATTTGCGAACGGTCTTTTACGAGTATTAAACATTTCCTAGATCAAAACATTTACCTAAATAATGTAAATTTTGTAAGAATTTCAAATTGAAGACTACCACCGAACACACAGGTTCCTTACACGAAACTGTACCTGAACTTGAATTTACCGCTGGTCACATGAGGATGACGTCACATTAGACAAATGGTTTACTGAGGCCTCCCACCACAGGCAGTCTACCAAAGGCATGCTAGAAAAAATCTTTTAATACATAACACTGCTAAAAGTGTACCAAATGTTCCTAGGTGTTGTGGTTTTTCCGACAGTGAAGGTTTTATTTTTTTTCACTGCTAGGTTAGAAACAGGAAGACAACAAAGCAATATAAGAACAACTCAAAACAGACTTAAAAACCTTCACAGCAAGGGACAAACTACATCGCACATGTATGACACCAACGAATAATAGACATAATAGAGTTTTATTTTCTAAGCACATTTACTTCTCACAGGGATTTTACATAATTTTTTTAGAAAGCTTACAAAGTGAAAAATACCAGATTCACATCATGAGATTTTTAGGATGCCCACAAAAATCCAAAATTTTAAAGAGCAAGACAAGCCTCAACCCAGGAAACTTGGTGGCAAATTCCCTGGTTGGGATTTGTCTCACTCTTCCAAATTTGGGATTTTTTTGGTTATTTTTAAACACTGTACCCAAAAACTTCCCATAATGGGAATCTGGTATTTTTTTCCTGCATTGGATGGTCTGTGTTGTTATTAACATTGGCAGATCTTAAAAGCTTTGTCATTCATTCCCATCCCATGATAAAATGTCACAAAGCCGAAGCCGAAACAATGCCTGCAGTGAAACACAGGCCTAATGATTGGAACATCCCGAGAAATTATCACTAGTGATAGGATAATATCAACATTTATTTATTAATAATATTATGTTATCATTATTAAATCCAATGCTAGATAATTTGGCCAACTAATGCCAGCTTTATATGTAACAGTTATAAACTACAATACATGCTTGGGACTCGTTAAAGTACAAAAAAACTATTTCACCAAGCTTATCTAGAATAATTAAATACCGGTATCTATTTAAAGCTAGTTAGGTTGTGTGTTTTACCTGCTTTTGATAAGAACAGGACAGATAGAAATTTAAGCTTATCAGTGTTAATGGCATAAAACAAAGTAAGATGGATTAAATAAAGCTTGCAAAAAATTGCTCTTACATGCAAGACAAAAAACATGATATTATTCCAAAGAACATTAAAAAAATACAAAACATTCTTGCCACAAATAATAGTAGTTACTAACAGTAACTGTAATAGCTACATGTATGATTAATGAAAGCTGCAAAATATAAAAAAACGTCTGGTGACTGTATCACCTTTGTTGCAAGTTAATTTGCAGTGATAAATCTAGGAAAATCGTATGTTGGGACTGTGGTCCCACTGGACTTGAATATGACGGGACATTCTTCATTTTTACGGGTCCAATCTTTTTAATGATAAAACTGGAGTTAATATTAATTAGTAGCATCATGCATTTATTCATGGTAAACTTTTTGTTGGTGAGTCATAGTTTATTTCACCTTCCTTCAAAATCTGTACATCTTCCACTGATAGATCTTGAATAAACCCAATTAGGCTTCGGTGTTTTGACAAAGGTATATTTTCTAGTATAGACCCATTTCAGATGTGACGTCACGTCACGTCACGTGACTTTTCGAACTGGAGGACAAGCTTGTAAACAAATCGCACGTGTGTCTGTGGCGTTATGGTGAACTTCTGTGCTGTTTTTGGCTGTTCCAATCGTTCAAACAGAGAAAAGGACAAAGGCTTTTACCGTCTTCCCGCGATAGTCACAAGATTGAACCCAAAAAAGCAAGCTTTGAGCATCAAACGTCGAGCGACTTGGCTCGCTAGGATTCGAAGGGAAGATCTTGCTACTGATCCCGGGGACTTTGTAAGAGTTTGCAGTGACCATTTCATATCAGGTAGGTAGCGCACTGCATGTTTTAGTGTTTCGGTCCTCGAGCTACAATGATCACTTTCTTGTCGATTTCGTGAAACGTACGTACAAGTTATTGATGCTGAACACGTCTTCCCTTAGCTTTATATGGTTTTGTCCTTACAGAAGTTTTTCATTGCCTCATTTTCTTAGGAAAACCTGCTTCAATTTACGACACGACTAACCCAGATTGGGCACCTAGTCAGAAACTTGGGTATAATTACCAAGGTGTTTCAGAATCAAGTCAGAAAAGACATGAACGATCGAAGGAAAGGGTTGAAAAGCGAAGAAGGAGTGACTGTGCTAGTGCCCTACTTGAACTGTCCAATAAATCCACTGAACAGATGTCACATTCAAATGCTTTACCTGATGTTGAGGAGTACAGGAGCAAAGACTGCCAGACCGAAGTTACTAATGAGTACATCACTGGATTGGAGGAGGAAAATTCTTTCCTCAAGGAACAGTTAAAATTAAACTCACTAAATGAAGATTCATTTAGAGAGAACAATGACAAGGTTTTGTTCTACACTGGCCTTCCAAATTGGTCACTGTTGCTGTGTGTATTTAATTTTATAAATAATTCAAGTCTAGAATTCAAATCATCCAAAGGGATTTTAAGTCCTTTTCAGAAATTTTTGTTGGGTTTAATTCGCATGAGATTAAATTTGTCAGGGAGGGACTTAGGGTACAGGTTTGGGGGCATCAGTGAGGCAACTGTATCCCGTACATTTCTTCAAGTGGTAGATGTGCTTTATGTCAGGCTGAAACCTTTGATCATCTGGCCGGACAGGGATGCCCTTCAGAAGACCCTTCCAATGGACTTTCGTAAACATAGAGAGAGAGAAAGCTACGGGGCTGGGACACAGAGATTAGACTAGTTAATTTTCTGTTTAAGTTTCAAAACTAGTCCTAGAATTGTACCAGAGATTTATCAGAGATTTATCAGAGATTTATATGGAAATATTTCTAGGACACGGGTATTAATCTTCTGAAAAAATTTGATTTAAACGATTAAGAAATACTTGCAAAAGTAACTATGGAAAAATTAGAAACTTTGAATAAAACAAATTTGAAAAGAATTGCGAGTTATTTAAAAATTAAAGGAAGATCAAAACTATATTTAAGAGAAGATTTTATTAATGAATTTAAAAAATTTGAAGAAGAAAAAATTATTAATTTAATTGAAAAAGTCACCACTACTTGCCCTTATATTTGCATACATGAAAAACATAAATATTTTTGCAAAGAATGTGGGGGATCGCAAATATGCATTCATGATAATGTTAAGTATCGGTGTAAAAGTTGTAAAGGCGCGCAAATATGTATACATGGAATAGTTAAGTATCGGTGTAAAGAATGTAAAGGCGCACAAATATGTATACATGGAAGAGTTAAGTACCGCTGTAAAGAATGTAAAGGCTCTCAAATATGTAAACACAATAAACAAAAACAACAATGTAAAGAATGTGGTGGAACCCAAATATGTGAACACGGTAAACAAAAAGCTTCTTGTAAGGAATGTCGAAAAAAATTAATTTCTGATTTAAAAAATAAAATAAAATAAAAAAAAAGATGAATGTTAAGTTGAATAGAAAAATAAAAAAATTTTATAAAGGTTTTACTATTGAATATTTTAACACTGAAAGAATTGATAATATGGATTTTTTGAGGTTAATAAAAAAAGATTGTTTATACTCTCTATCAAAAGCACTTTCTATTAAATATGAGGATGAAGGTAAAAGAGAATTAGTGGAGTTTCAAATTAATTACACTCATGTTAATAGTAATTTTAGTGGGCATAAGTATTATTATTGTTTTGCTTTTTCTCCAATCTCTGATATGAGTGTTATATTCCCCAAAGATGAAAAAAGCAATGATTTTTTAACGGATAGGGAAGAATCAAAAGAATTTGGAGAAGCTTTAATAAATAAAAAAGTTATTATTGATTCTTTTTGGGTAGTTATCTATACAAACACAGATAAAGTATTACATAAAAATAAATTCTACAAAGACTTGCATAGTGATTTAATTGTTAAAGCATGGCATCCATCTAGGTATTTAGATTGGTGTGTTGATATAGAGGAGTTAAAGTTTTTGAAAGAGTTATGGAGTGTAGATTAATTACTACTAATTATGTTATATAACCCAAAATGGTTACATAACAAAAATTTAACTAAATCTTATACTAAAATTTATGGGAGAACCCATCAGATCAAGTTTTTTCCATTCAACATCCAAGATGGTTAAATCAAAGTGGTTTATAACGCTATCATATTTTCGAACTGGAATTGTTGGATAATCCTTTGAGGGAATGTTTGCAAGTAGGTGTGATGGCGAGAGTTTCACAAGTTCCCCATATTTAGTTTTATTCATATATGACAACTTATTATCCACTATACTACACATAAGTCTCAGCGGTTCCTTAATCTGTATATTTATGGGGTATAATTTACCAGGATTTATAACTCTGGGTATACCTAAACCAACCGCTAACCCTCTCGTAAGTTTAATGTTAAAGTTCTTATTGGAATAAAGATAGTCAACAGCGTCTGTCTCGATGATTGTTATCTTTGCCTTATCGGTATCATTAAGAAAGGTCGACTGAATATCACGCAACGAATATGTACCGGGTTGTATTATTATTAGAGGCTGATTCTCATCATTAAACAATATCTGCTGATCCTTGAAATTAATTAATCTTTTGGTTTGTATATTACAATCAAGGAGTTGTATCTCCCGAAGATTTTTCAGCGGCGGATCTAAATAAATCCTTGTTTCAGACTCATACATGGTAATGCTCAACATTTTCTGTGTTTTGATTACATCATATTCACCTTTTTAAATTTCCATTGACGTAATCACATTCCTGAGCGACGTTAGAAACCAGCCTTTTTAAAGTAAACATAAAATCTACTTTTCGATTTCAAAACCACTTTACGTTTTGCTTGTTGCTATGTCGTAAAAGTATGCAATCTATTGTTCTACACGTGAACGCTGATCCAAAAACAATGATAATCACGTGAAATGGTCATGAACTACCGAAATAGATACCACGCTAACCCTCCACTGATAATTATAAATGCTAATATACGCAATTCATGCTCGCTTTGTGGATTGGTTTCATGTTGCGTAGTCACGTCCTGACCTTTGGTTGACTTTTCATTTTGCGTTGGAGGGATTTTTGGTTTCGGATTTGTCTCAACTATTGAATGAGGTAAAATAACCTTTGAAGAACCTAAGTTATGACTTATTCCAACCGGTTTTGATTCCATGTTTAGCGAATTATTCACCCCAAATTTCATATCACCAGTAGCTTTCATAAGTTTGTTATTATATCCAACCACGCTTTCTGTGTTTATGATCATATTACTCGGCATCAACCACAAACCAGGGGCAATAGCTAAATCAAGCCGTAATTTCGCTTCTTGTACAGCTAATTGATATCTTTGTATGGAACTAGAAATGTCATTCTCAATCACACTACTTTCAAATAAAGCCAAGAATTCTTGTTGTGTCTCGATTGCTCCGCCGCCATTACCATAAATCGAGTTTCTAGTGTTAACTTGTGCACCTAATATGCAGTAAACAAAAGCTTCCGCAGATCTATTCAATCTACCAAGTCCGGCTTTAGTGAGTCCATACCCAATTGTTGGGATAAACCAAGCATATTTGAAATCAGCAAAGTCATCATTACGGATAAATGATATTAGATTTCCTTTTTCTTTCTTACCGCCGTCATCAGCGAATTTACCGCCTTCACCGGGCCATTGATCTGCTTCATGATCATAATTTCTTACTACATGTACATTTTGATATCCCCCTCCTTTTCCATGGTATCCGGAACCATAATCAAGAAATATATCTCCTAAACCCCCGTTTCTACCGCCTTTCCATCTAAAATCAGAATTATTACTAACCCCAAATTCAGCGCACAATCGTTGATATGCAACTTTATTATATGGGTTATTATTTATCACAAAAGGTTGTTCATCTGGCAAAGGCAGTTTCAATTCATACAATATTCGCCTTATTGTGAAATATATATGAAACTTTATAAAACTACTAATTACTTTAGGATAATTTAGACTCTCGAAAGGACTTATACCACAACCAGATGTTGCGCACCATACTGCAAAGTTAAGTTGTTGTGGCCAATAGTTCATATCAGGCTCGTTCAACCATTTTTTGCCCTGTTTTCCGGATTTGAATGTTACAACTTGCGATGTAAATATGTTTCTCATTTTTGCTGTGAATTTCTTCGTATTTGAAACGTATATATCTAGAAAGGTTAGCATTTTTGTTACATCAGTTGTAAAATCATCAAAGTTAATAGCTGGTATTGGGTAATTTCGAATGGTTATGGATAAACTCTTTGGGAAAGATGAAACTACTTCGGGTGAACTTAACCCTAAATCTTGCCATAATAATGTTTTCAAATTAGAAGGAAGATAATCGACCCAGGTTTTCCCTGTGAGATCATCATTAGACATGATTGTTGTTCCATTAACTTTCCACTTAATATATCCTCCAAATGAATCATTCACAAATGTAAATTTATCAAGATTAGCGCTTGGATATCTATTTTTGAAGTCGTTTAATAACATCTTATTCTTTATTTTTCTTCGGTTGGTCCATATCTTTATATTTGGAATAAGATGTAAATTATTATCAATTAATTTCTTTTCTAATACCTGCAAAACAATTACAACCTACATCAGTTCTTTCATATGAAATTTTTAATGAGCGGGAGTGGTTAACTCTTTTAATAGCTCTGATCGAACTTCTCTTCTTATCTGCGACATGTTTAAGTTTTTTTCTGTATCTCTCCTAAATTTTTGGCGAACTTCTAGTTTTAGTTTTTGAAACTTATCCAACTCTGCTAAAATTATAGAAAATTCTTGATCGGATATAACATTATCTTTCAAAGCCTTTGAAACCAAGTCGTTAATGGTGTTTAATTTTGATTTTGCAATTGCAGCGGTTTGTTCGTGTTTACTAACTTTACCAGAAAGTTTTTTTGCTGCAATACCAAATCCAACCGATAATCCTCCAAAAACTCCGCCCACAACACCCAAAGGCACACCAACAACAGCACCAAAACCAGTAAGAGAAGTTCCTAAACCGCTTGCAGATAGTATAACTGAAATCATACCACCACAAACACTGATTTTTGTAAATATTCCTCTCGCCCTATTATATTTTTTCCTTACATCTTCATAATGTTTAATTTCTCTCTCAAGATTTTGTAATACTTCGCTTGATTTTTGTAGTCTGAAATTAATAGGATCTGAATTATTGGGCAATCCAGGGTAAATTCTGCTGTATTCATCCATATTATATTTTACTACTCAACATGATATCTTTAAATTTGTTACTTTCTCTTTTTTATACTTTCCACAAAATATAGAACTACAGCCATTATCAAAAGCCAAGCGTTCTCACCTAAAAATCCAATAACCTGTCCCGCTGTTTTGAATAGAAAGCTCACGATAGCTCCAACCATTCCAGGTAATATTTGACCGAGTTTCTTACCAAGAGTTTTCAACCCATTACCAACACCTTTTCCTAAAGTAGATAATCCTTTTGAAAGATTGGAAACTATAACTCCAATGATAACACCAACAGCACTAACAACAGAAAAAACTGTAAAACCATACTTTTTAAAGATGTATTTTAACCTCTCTCGTAATGGTAGATTTTTAAGGATTTCTTCTTTTCGACTCTCAATATCTGATAATTGTTCTTCATTTAATATTACATTCTTTCTAATTTGTTCTCTTAATTTATTAATCTCTGATTGTAATCGCTCTTTACTTTGCTCTAACTTTGATTTATTTAATTTATCCTTCTTATATTTATCTATTTCCTCTTTGTATAATTTTATTTCTTCCAAAATTTTCTCTTGTTGTATTTTTAACTCTATATTCTGTTTAGCAGCCTGATCAAAAAGTCTTTTACCTTCTGAAGCATCTCTTTCCATATTTTCTTTTTCTGCTTTTTGGCTTTCAATTACTAAACCAAGCCTTCTTACTTTTTCTTCATATTGAGCAATTTCTTGTGGGTGTGTTTTTGAGGCGGAATCCAATCCTTGCAACGCATTATCTAAATCTATAATTTTTTCATTTGCTTCTTTCAATTCTGACGCGATATTATTATATTTTTCCAACATGCTTTCATAATCAGCACCTAGAGACTTTCTCATTGTTTTTGGTAAATCTTCAAGCTTAAGATTTCCATATTTATCAACCGCTGTATGCGGTGCAGCATTACTCCTATTACTAAATCTAACGATTAAACTGCCATCTTCCCCAAATGTTACATTAAATGTTCCGTCATTGGGATTGTAATTTGGAAAATATCGTTTTAGTTCTTGCCCCGCTTCTCTCCTTCTTTCAAATTCCTCATCTCTTTCTCTAATATTTGCCGGTTTTTTCTCTTCATCTTTTATTTCCCATTGAAGTCTTTTTCTTTCAGCCATATATTCTGAATAGCCAAGATAACCCTGATCAACAGATGTAGATGTATTTGGACTATGGTAAAATGTTTCATCATTATCATCATCATTATCATCATCATCTACTTTTGGTAATTCCTCTAATGATATATCTCCTCCTTCTGCCATATTTAGATTTTTTACTCAACAGTAAGAAATCTTTAAATTGAACACAGTGAAGTATCTACAAAAATTTACTAGCCATATAACCTAAAGCCAACATACCTCCACCCACATATGCCATTTCGCCCATCTTTTGGTTGTTACTAGGTCTATAATAATCAGAGAATTTAGGTTCATGCATTTGTTCATATAATGCAAATTGTTCATTTGTAGTTGAAATATTTTTTGATGCTTGATATTTTTCATCTTTTTTCTTTATTTTCCAATCCATTAGTTTTTGTCTTTTTTCCTGATATTCTGCATAATCTCTTTGATATTTTTCCATTGCTTTATCATGTCTTATTTTTTCTGTATCAGTTTTATTTCCTGATAAATATTTTGCAAGATATGATCCACCAACAAAGGCGGTTGCATTTAATACAGCTCCTCCAATCATAAATGCTATTGTTGCCATTTTTTTAATTATTTGGTAAAATCTTTTGTTCCTCTAAATATGTTTTTAGATACATACTTCCGGATAATACAACCACCCATTTTGCATAATTTGTAATACTTGAGGATGGGTCGTTCATAAATGATTCTTTCATTACCTTTTTAGCTACATATCCAACTCCAGCTGCTAATCCAATAAGGACTGCGGAATCAGTAACAGTTTTCACAAGTTTATTTTCGGTTGCCATGATTTTTTACTACATCAGTAAGAAATCTTTAGATGACTTTAGTAATTACATCATTCCAATTTTTGGTCGATCTAGGGGCGGTGCTTGAGTATTTGTTTGTGGATTATGAACCTTTATGGGTGGGGCTAGAAAAGGTTGCGGTATTTGCGGTAAATCAGGTATCCTATTAGAATATTCAGACCTGGCTTTTTCCTTATATCTCATAAAAAGATCAAATGCTGTAAACCCCAATCCCACAATTGATAATACAGTTGAAAAAGATAACTCTGGTAACCATGATTTTGATTCACCATCTTCATTAGTCTCTTCTTCCTGTTTCATTTTTTCTTCGCGTTTCATTTCCCTGGCCAATGCATTTTTTGCTTTTTTATTATATTCCGCCAATTTCTTACCTGCTGCTACTTTTTTAGGATCTTTTTCCCGTTTTTTAGTATCTTTATTTTCTGGTTTAGGATCAGCTGTAATTTGTTCAACTTGCTCATTTTGTTCAGACATTATTTTACATATCTTTAAGAAATCTTTAGACCGCTTAGGAATGATATGTAAATAAAATAATAGTATACTTAGTAAACAGTATCATACCCATCAACACCTTGCTCAGTTTTGTTAGAATCATCTGTATTAGTAATTGTAACTTGCTGTATTTTTCCTATTTTAACATGTTTGGCAACCTGGAATAACCCGCTGGCAAGTGCTGCCAATCTTCCTGCTTTCAATGCTAAGAGCCCTACAATGTTTGTTAGTTCACGATTAACCAAATCATCATTCTTCAAATCCTTACAAAGAGCTTCTATATCATCAACCGGAACCATGTAAGAAATAATTTTAGAAATTAATTGAAGGGATGAATCCACCACTCCACCACTAATTTTCTTACCCATTACAGCCTGATAACGATTAAAATATTTTTCAATATCTTTTGCTGTTAATTTTTTTACATCACCCAGACTCATATCAACCCCTAAATATTCCTTTGTTGTTCCTAGGGTTGCGAGAATGGCTAGTGATTCTTGTTTAATTTCAATATCATCAGATTTTACCTCATCTTTTACCTCGGGTTGTTCTTCTATATAATCTTCAACTTCTGTCATCTTTTATGGTGGTACATTTACTATTTTTAAATCGTTATTCCCCGTTTGGTACTTCCAAATAGCAATTAAATGGGTATCGCAAACTCAAACATAGCCTAGAATATTTTTCAGTTTTCAGGTGATGCATAAACTTTTTACCTAATTCGTAATCCAAATCACCCCCATAATCTTCGAAAAACATCTTCATACCTTTTTGATCAGGCTGCTAAACAGAATATAGAGTTAAAAATACAACAAGAGAAAATTTTGGAAGAAATAAAATTATACAAAGAGGAAATAGATAAATATAAGAAGGATAAATTAAATAAATCAAAGTTAGAGCAAAGTAAAGAGCGATTACAATCAGAGATTAATAAATTAAGAGAACAAATTAGAAAGAATGTAATATTAAATGAAGAACAATTATCAGATATTGAGAGTCGAAAAGAAGAAATCCTTAAAAATCTACCATTACGAGAGAGGTTAAAATACATCTTTAAAAAGTATGGTTTTACAGTTTTTTCTGTTGTTAGTGCTGTTGGTGTTATCATTGGAGTTATAGTTTCCAATCTTTCAAAAGGATTATCTACTTTAGGAAAAGGTGTTGGTAATGGGTTGAAAACTCTTGGTAAGAAACTCGGTCAAATATTACCTGGAATGGTTGGAGCTATCGTGAGCTTTCTATTCAAAACAGCGGGACAGGTTATTGGATTTTTAGGTGAGAACGCTTGGCTTTTGATAATGGCTGTAGTTCTATATTTTGTGGAAAGTATAAAAAAGAGAAAGTAACAAATTTAAAGATATCATGTTGAGTAGTAAAATATAATATGGATGAATACAGCAGAATTTACCCTGGATTGCCCAATAATTCAGATCCTATTAATTTCAGACTACAAAAATCAAGCGAAGTATTACAAAATCTTGAGAGAGAAATTAAACATTATGAAGATGTAAGGAAAAAATATAATAGGGCGAGAGGAATATTTACAAAAATCAGTGTTTGTGGTGGTATGATTTCAGTTATACTATCTGCAAGCGGTTTAGGAACTTCTCTTACTGGTTTTGGTGCTGTTGTTGGTGTGCCTTTGGGTGTTGTGGGCGGAGTTTTTGGAGGATTATCGGTTGGATTTGGTATTGCAGCAAAAAAACTTTCTGGTAAAGTTAGTAAACACGAACAAACCGCTGCAATTGCAAAATCAAAATTAAACACCATTAACGACTTGGTTTCAAAGGCTTTGAAAGATAATGTTATATCCGATCAAGAATTTTCTATAATTTTAGCAGAGTTGGATAAGTTTCAAAAACTAAAACTAGAAGTTCGCCAAAAATTTAGGAGAGATACAGAAAAAAACTTAAACATGTCGCAGATAAGAAGAGAAGTTCGATCAGAGCTATTAAAAGAGTTAACCACTCCCGCTCATTAAAAATTTCATATGAAAGAACTGATGTAGGTTGTAATTGTTTTGCAGGTATTAGAAAAGAAATTAATTGATAATAATTTACATCTTATTCCAAATATAAAGATATGGACCAACCGAAGAAAAATAAAGAATAAGATGTTATTAAACGACTTCAAAAATAGATATCCAAGCGCTAATCTTGATAAATTTACATTTGTGAATGATTCATTTGGAGGATATATTAAGTGGAAAGTTAATGGAACAACAATCATGTCTAATGATGATCTCACAGGGAAAACCTGGGTCGATTATCTTCCTTCTAATTTGAAAACATTATTATGGCAAGATTTAGGGTTAAGTTCACCCGAAGTAGTTTCATCTTTCCCAAAGAGTTTATCCATAACCATTCGAAATTACCCAATACCAGCTATTAACTTTGATGATTTTACAACTGATGTAACAAAAATGCTAACCTTTCTAGATATATACGTTTCAAATACGAAGAAATTCACAGCAAAAATGAGAAACATATTTACATCGCAAGTTGTAACATTCAAATCCGGAAAACAGGGCAAAAAATGGTTGAACGAGCCTGATATGAACTATTGGCCACAACAACTTAACTTTGCAGTATGGTGCGCAACATCTGGTTGTGGTATAAGTCCTTTCGAGAGTCTAAATTATCCTAAAGTAATTAGTAGTTTTATAAAGTTTCATATATATTTCACAATAAGGCGAATATTGTATGAATTGAAACTGCCTTTGCCAGATGAACAACCTTTTGTGATAAATAATAACCCATATAATAAAGTTGCATATCAACGATTGTGCGCTGAATTTGGGGTTAGTAATAATTCTGATTTTAGATGGAAAGGCGGTAGAAACGGGGGTTTAGGAGATATATTTCTTGATTATGGTTCCGGATACCATGGAAAAGGAGGGGGATATCAAAATGTACATGTAGTAAGAAATTATGATCATGAAGCAGATCAATGGCCCGGTGAAGGCGGTAAATTCGCTGATGACGGCGGTAAGAAAGAAAAAGGAAATCTAATATCATTTATCCGTAATGATGACTTTGCTGATTTCAAATATGCTTGGTTTATCCCAACAATTGGGTATGGACTCACTAAAGCCGGACTTGGTAGATTGAATAGATCTGCGGAAGCTTTTGTTTACTGCATATTAGGTGCACAAGTTAACACTAGAAACTCGATTTATGGTAATGGCGGCGGAGCAATCGAGACACAACAAGAATTCTTGGCTTTATTTGAAAGTAGTGTGATTGAGAATGACATTTCTAGTTCCATACAAAGATATCAATTAGCTGTACAAGAAGCGAAATTACGGCTTGATTTAGCTATTGCCCCTGGTTTGTGGTTGATGCCGAGTAATATGATCATAAACACAGAAAGCGTGGTTGGATATAATAACAAACTTATGAAAGCTACTGGTGATATGAAATTTGGGGTGAATAATTCGCTAAACATGGAATCAAAACCGGTTGGAATAAGTCATAACTTAGGTTCTTCAAAGGTTATTTTACCTCATTCAATAGTTGAGACAAATCCGAAACCAAAAATCCCTCCAACGCAAAATGAAAAGTCAACCAAAGGTCAGGACGTGACTACGCAACATGAAACCAATCCACAAAGCGAGCATGAATTGCGTATATTAGCATTTATAATTATCAGTGGAGGGTTAGCGTGGTATCTATTTCGGTAGTTCATGACCATTTCACGTGATTATCATTGTTTTTGGATCAGCGTTCACGTGTAGAACAATAGATTGCATACTTTTACGACATAGCAACAAGCAAAACGTAAAGTGGTTTTGAAATCGAAAAGTAGATTTTATGTTTACTTTAAAAAGGCTGGTTTCTAACGTCGCTCAGGAATGTGATTACGTCAATGGAAATTTAAAAAGGTGAATATGATGTAATCAAAACACAGAAAATGTTGAGCATTACCATGTATGAGTCTGAAACAAGGATTTATTTAGATCCGCCGCTGAAAAATCTTCGGGAGATACAACTCCTTGATTGTAATATACAAACCAAAAGATTAATTAATTTCAAGGATCAGCAGATATTGTTTAATGATGAGAATCAGCCTCTAATAATAATACAACCCGGTACATATTCGTTGCGTGATATTCAGTCGACCTTTCTTAATGATACCGATAAGGCAAAGATAACAATCATCGAGACAGACGCTGTTGACTATCTTTATTCCAATAAGAACTTTAACATTAAACTTACGAGAGGGTTAGCGGTTGGTTTAGGTATACCCAGAGTTATAAATCCTGGTAAATTATACCCCATAAATATACAGATTAAGGAACCGCTGAGACTTATGTGTAGTATAGTGGATAATAAGTTGTCATATATGAATAAAACTAAATATGGGGAACTTGTGAAACTCTCGCCATCACACCTACTTGCAAACATTCCCTCAAAGGATTATCCAACAATTCCAGTTCGAAAATATGATAGCGTTATAAACCACTTTGATTTAACCATCTTGGATGTTGAATGGAAAAAACTTGATCTGATGGGTTCTCCCATAAATTTTAGTATAAGATTTAGTTAAATTTTTGTTATGTAACCATTTTGGGTTATATAACATAATTAGTAGTAATTAATCTACACTCCATAACTCTTTCAAAAACTTTAACTCCTCTATATCAACACACCAATCTAAATACCTAGATGGATGCCATGCTTTAACAATTAAATCACTATGCAAGTCTTTGTAGAATTTATTTTTATGTAATACTTTATCTGTGTTTGTATAGATAACTACCCAAAAAGAATCAATAATAACTTTTTTATTTATTAAAGCTTCTCCAAATTCTTTTGATTCTTCCCTATCCGTTAAAAAATCATTGCTTTTTTCATCTTTGGGGAATATAACACTCATATCAGAGATTGGAGAAAAAGCAAAACAATAATAATACTTATGCCCACTAAAATTACTATTAACATGAGTGTAATTAATTTGAAACTCCACTAATTCTCTTTTACCTTCATCCTCATATTTAATAGAAAGTGCTTTTGATAGAGAGTATAAACAATCTTTTTTTATTAACCTCAAAAAATCCATATTATCAATTCTTTCAGTGTTAAAATATTCAATAGTAAAACCTTTATAAAATTTTTTTATTTTTCTATTCAACTTAACATTCATCTTTTTTTTTATTTTATTTTATTTTTTAAATCAGAAATTAATTTTTTTCGACATTCCTTACAAGAAGCTTTTTGTTTACCGTGTTCACATATTTGGGTTCCACCACATTCTTTACATTGTTGTTTTTGTTTATTGTGTTTACATATTTGAGAGCCTTTACATTCTTTACAGCGGTACTTAACTCTTCCATGTATACATATTTGTGCGCCTTTACATTCTTTACACCGATACTTAACTATTCCATGTATACATATTTGCGCGCCTTTACAACTTTTACACCGATACTTAACATTATCATGAATGCATATTTGCGATCCCCCACATTCTTTGCAAAAATATTTATGTTTTTCATGTATGCAAATATAAGGGCAAGTAGTGGTGACTTTTTCAATTAAATTAATAATTTTTTCTTCTTCAAATTTTTTAAATTCATTAATAAAATCTTCTCTTAAATATAGTTTTGATCTTCCTTTAATTTTTAAATAACTCGCAATTCTTTTCAAATTTGTTTTATTCAAAGTTTCTAATTTTTCCATAGTTACTTTTGCAAGTATTTCTTAATCGTTTAAATCAAATTTTTTCAGAAGATTAATACCCGTGTCCTAGAAATATTTCCATATAAATCTCTGATAAATCTCTGATAAATCTCTGGTACAATTCTAGGACTAGTTTTGAAACTTAAACAGAAAATTAACTAGTCTAATCTCTGTGTCCCAGCCCCGTAGCTTTCTCTCTCTCTAACATTGTCCAAACTATGTTGTCATTATTGACTGTTTTGAAATTTTCCTGGACCGCCCTTTGAATCCCCTTGCAAGAGCCCAAACATTTTCATCATATAAACACCATAATACTGTCAAGTATCTTATAGGTATCACCCCTCAAGGTACTGTAAGCTTCATTTCTGAAGGGTGGGGTGGGAGAGTCAGTGATAAACACCTTACTGAGAATAGTGGGCTTCTTGATAACCTTACCCCAGGAGATGTTATTCACTAAGGGGAAAAAACAGCTAAGTGGTATTGAAGTGGACCAAACCCGCAGAATTGCTAATGTTAGAATTCATGTAGAGCGGGTTATTGGGAATATCCGAAAGAAGTACAGTATTCTAAGTGCAACTCAACCCATTGACTTTGTAACTGTTAGAAATGGGGATGTAACTACCCTAGATAAGATTGTGACATGCTGTTGTGCACTTGTTAATCTGTGTGACTCAGTTGTGCCATTTGAATAGACAGTTTTAATTCTGAGAAATCTTTACAATAATTAAATAGTTTGTCAACAATAATATTTTACTGTCAACCTTGACAGCAAACTCAATTAAAAACATGAGAATTACAAGGGAAAATGTGTTATATCTCGTGCTTTTGTACAGATTTCACCGCTGACGGCAGCACCCAATAGGCCTTTTTTTTAGTTACTGTTAGAGAATCCCGTCGCTTGCATCCAGCTTCGATGGCCCACAGAAGTGAAGCCACATGTGAGCAGCTCTCGCCAAGGCCAGCCATACAATCACAGTGGGCATAAAGCACTTTCCCGGACTTTTCACACACGACCCAGGGAGTAAGAGTCTTTTCAGACATCCTCTGAGAATGATTAACCTAAAAATGAAACATTATAGTAAATATAACCTTAAATATAACGATCAGCGATCGATCGGACGATAAACCAAAACAGATGCGAGACGAAAACATGAACAAACAAAACAGCAATGGCTTCCTCAACCTTACCTTCGCGATTAAGAGGCGATTTTCGCCGAACGTCTTGCTAAATACTTCTCGAACCCAACCATTCGCAAAATTTTGGTAGCAATCTAAGCTCTTGTAGTTCATCAGTTGATCTTGAGTGTATGGACTCGACGAAAATAATAGATACCTTCCCACATGGATGTACGTTACATCTGGCCAAAAATCCACATCATCCATCCACTCGTTTCGCGGAATTTCATAGGGATCTTGTCCACCTATATCTGCTAATTTATCTAAATATCGTTCTTTCGTTTCCTTAAGCTGTATCCCTTCAAAATAGCCAGGTAAAAGCCCTCGCTTTGTCGTCTGTTTTACCGCCATTTCGTAAACAAACGTGAAAGGTTGTCCTCCAGTTCGCAAAGTCACGTGAACTGACTTCATGAGCGCTATAATTGCTCTGTCAATTTTTGCCGATGCCTTTGCTCTACACATTTTCATGTCATGGCGAAGAAGTGGGGCCTGAATCAGCATCATGTGATCAGCAAGGCTAGCATGTCTTTCTAGTGTTGATTTCCGGAAGTTTGTGCATTTTGATTTTTTCACCATGCCGTTATCTTTGTTGTTGTCTGTGCAAACTTTGCAAAACATGAAGTTTTCCTTACTGTCGTAAGCTAACCAGGGATACAATGTCATCCATCCAGAATGAAATGAACGTTTTCTTGAATGAGACTCGTCTTCAGAAACAACGTTGTTTACAGTAGTGTCCGTACTTTCCGTTTCGTTATTGTTTTTACCGAAACACAACGGGCGTTTTCCATTTAGCAAGAGATTCCGGAAATTCCGGTTGGGATGTAAATGGAACGCACTTTTTTGATACGTTCCACTGGAAAATTTCCGGAATAAACGGAGCGTCTGAAAAGGTAGTCCCGTTTTCCCGTTGGAAACCTTCCGATGGAAAATGCGTGTTCCATTTACGAGTTTCATGAGGTTTCACCAGTTCCAGACCTTTCACGCCGGTGATTCTTCACGACCACATCTTCGGTAAAGAGAAATGACAGATTCTTCTACAGTCCCATGGGAATGAATGGAACTTGTGTCAAATGGAACACGTTCCTCACCGATGGAAATTTCCCAATGAAATTTCCGGAATTTTTCGGTAAATGGAAAACGCCCACAACGTCTTTTGACCTTTTTCGAGACGCCATACCTTAGTCTTCGGACCCATGTTGTTATTTTGACAACCTCGCCATTACCGAAGACCGAACAGACCGAAGTGCGTGATTGGATGGTTTTGGTGTGTGTAGTCCAATCAAATGCGCGTTTACATCTAGTACCTTATCCCACTCACCTTGACGCTTCAATGCCGAAAGAAAATGTCGGTCGATGTTAAGCGTGTGGTTGGCCCGAGGTTAGTCTTTGTTAAAATATAAAAATAGGGGAATTCCCCACTGAAGGAGATGCGTCCATCGTGACGCGACTAGCAGATTTCGATGCGTCATTTGGTTTAATTTTGCGACATTGTCGCAAGACGCACGCGTAGATTTATCACTGAATTTGTATGAGTGTTTTTCAATTTGAAGTGAGATGACTGATTTGCATATACACATAACAAGAGATTTTCCTTGAATCAATTGCTTACATGTAGCTTACATGCACTGCAGTAAAATAATTTTGTATATAATCCAGGACACACTAATAATCCCATCTTGTGCCCAGTTGGTTGAATAAGGTGGCCATTACATCAGTCTTGGCCTTTCTAAGAATGCACCATAAATTTAATTACATCTTAAAAACAATACAAGCTTAAGAATTGTGTTCTTATTTACAAATACAGGTTAGCCCAATAACATTACAATAAGTTTCCTGTACAAAATAATTACATTACATGTATCAAATCATGTTATTCGGTTTTTGAGCAATCTATACCAAGGAGTAATTGTTCATTTGTTTCATAAAACTGAAACATGTCTTCTAAACTTTTATTTCCATCCACAACCTGAAATCAAATAAAATGTATATAAAAAATATCAGAAGTGAGAATTACCAAAGAGAAATTTGTGTAGCAACAACTTCAATCATACCAAAATTGTTCAACTTGTTATGATACTTTGTTATGATACCATGTAGTGTCCATTCTTTACAAAGCTACTGAACAGTACTGCACTGTGGTACTCATTGCTTGTTTTACAATACTACTTGTGGTTCTAACTTTTTCACCTGAGGATCAAACCACCCAACATAACCATTCTTGAGAAAGTTACTGAACAGTATTGTACTGTGGTACTGTTTGTTTTACTATTAATTAATACAGTGTGGTTGTAACTTTTTCATCTGTGAAACAAACCATAAGCAGTGTGACCATTCTTTGGAACTCTACTAAACAGTACAGTAACTGTATTGCGGTACTGTGGTACTGTTTGTTTTACTATTTCTTAATACAGTGTGGTTGTAACTTTTTCATCTGTGAAACAAGCTATAAGCAGTGTGACCATTCTTTGGAACTCTACTAAACAGTACAGTAACTGTATTGTAGTACTGTGGTACTGTTTGTTTTACTATCAATACAGTGTGGTTGTGACTTTTTCATCTGTGAAACAAACCATAAGCAAGGTGACCATTCTTTGAAAAGCTACATTCTACAATGATGTAGCATATAATAAATTAAGGAAACTACACAATCATGACAAAAGTTTGGTAGATTGTGCATTCTGTTCTGCTGCACATAATGGCTCTAATGTTTTCATCATCCTGAGAGGAATATGTTTGCAAAGAATTCAAGCAGTGCTTCTGAATGGAACTGCACTGTACTGGTAATAAATAAGAAACAATTATTTATGTCAGACAGTCAAAAATTACCAAAACAGGTGCAGGAACATAGAACTTGTTCTTTTTTACCAACCAATCTTCGTATCTTTCGTGCAAAGAAGTTAGTAATTCCTAAAACACAGACACAATGGTTAATGTATGTTTTATCACTACATTTTATACCTTTTTGATAGCATTTTTCACCTATATACCTGATAATTACATCAAATATCAAACACAGTGTTCCCCATCACAGTTGCAAAAGTCACATAGACAGCTGGAAATAATATACTGTAAGGTGCAGTGGAGATACTTCAGTGACGTTTTGAATGTTTGAAATGTGATAAAATCATATACAAACTTTTTATATTGAGTTATTATTATTTTTATGATTGAGAAAGAAGAGGTATTGAAAGATGCAATGAGACATGTATCCTATATCTAAACAGATCATGGTACTGGATTTTCTTTGTCTTCCCCTAATGTACTATAAAAAGCCAAATGATGAATCTGCATTTAAAGTGCACATTGCATACCATTGACACTAAACTTTCCTCATTCCTACTTCTTTTTGTAATCCTTTCCATACACTTTTCTGGGGATGTTCTCAAGTAAACTAGAACAGAACATGATCAATCAGGAAGGAGAAATAAAAGAGAAGTACACTTTATGGAGAAGTACACTTATTCAAAATTGAGCATTTTCATTATAACGAATTCAAAAATATTTTCAGTGAATTTTGACAGATTTGTATAGGTAATCAAATGGTTTTGAGTGCAATTTGGAATAAATAAGCACAAAAAAACATTGCATGAGCCTGCAGGACAAGCGCAATTTGTTGTTTTTGAGATATTTACAAGTCCTTATTTATACAAAATCGGACTCAAAAACGATTTGGTTACTTGTTAATATTAATTTATACTTGCAAAAAATAATTTAATTTCAAATTCCTGCTCTCAATGTCAACGTTTTGCTCTCAATTCCAATTTTCTGCACTGTTTGGGATTAACATTTGTTCACTTTTTCTCAGTCAATCAATGTGTATAATATTTATCTCAAACAATAATTTAATATCAAACAGTGCAGAAAGTTGAAATTGATCAAATAATTTGAGTGCAATTTGGAATAGATAAGCACTTGAAAACCTTCAAAAACAACAAATGGCACTCTCAGGCTTAAAATGAAAGAGTTAACAGATATAAATAACACTAAAAATTAATTTAAACCATAATATTAAGATGCTCACAAACCTATCAAGTCTATTGTTGGTTTTCCATGTGACATTAGGTACTCAAACCATTCCTGGAACACAGTGTATTCTACTGACGATAACATACCACTGTTGACAAAACCACATAACATGATAATATAAATCACACATTTTCCGCAATGAACAACAACCCATTCCTTAACACCATATATATAGGTTATTCACCAGCCTAGGTCGGTCTGTATTGGGAAAAACTGTGCCCTCGGTCTTCGAACCGCCCGAGGCCGCAGGTTCGAAGACCGAGGGCACAGTTTTTCCCAATACAGACCGACCTAGGCTGGTGAATAACGTTTTTATTTTTTTCTAAAACCTAACGAAATGCTTGCAAAAAAACCCCGAACAATTAAGCGTTGTAATTACGGTGGCAGGTCTTAAACTGAACAATTTATTAGCGAGTAGATAGTATAGAAAACAGGGGTAATGCAAAATAAAGAGAGAGGCTTTACCGTAACGGTTAAAATTAATAGTTTTGTAATTGTAAACATTGCAACGAAGCAAGCGATGTATCGACGTCTCATCACGCAACGGATACCGCCCGCTGTGAGCGGGCGGGATGGGAGAATACCGCCCGCTCCCGGAACCAATCAGATTGCAGGATTTGTAGAATACCGCACGCTCACGAACTGAGAAAAAAATAAAACATGTTACCTAATAATAAACATGCAAAAATTTCAATGTGCTCATTGGCTAAGATCACATCAATTAATCCCAAACAGTGCAGAAAGTTGAAATTGAGTGCAAAACGTTTAAATTGTATGCAGAAATTTAAAAAGTTTGTATGTATTATTATTATTATTAGCAAGTAATCAAATGATTTCAAGTGCAAATTTTGATAAATAGGCACTTGTAAATTTTTCAAAGATAACAAAATACACTTGCATTACAGGCTCATGCAATTTTTTCAGTCTGAAAAATTTACTTGTGCTCATTTTAATATTCCAAGTTGCACCTGCAACCATTTGAACTTACCTATACAGATGTATCACACAAGCTGTTTTTTCATGGCAGCATTAAGAACTTAAAACGAGCTCCCTCGAGTGTACATGTCTCACTTGCTATCAATTTATGGTACTACTTGAAAAGAACTGTGATAAAGTAACTATTGTTCCAATATAAAATGCATGTCTACTTTCAAGTTCATACCTCCTATGAAGATTCTCCATAAAACAGAAATTTGCACTGTATGCACTTCTCTCTAGCAGCCGTACTGGAGCATTCTGATACACAAGGATCAACAAATTCATTTTAAGGAAATCAAAGAAACAGTAGTGGGGACTTTTATTGAAAGCTGGCCACCGGCAAACTCCAGCGGCTACTCTCCACAATGGAGCCAGCTACTATATATAGCCATTTCAACACCTGCTTTTTGTGTGGTTTTTGGATTTAACATTCAATATATTCTAAAGGCAGTTGTCAATGAAGGTTTTTCTGTTGAGATTCAGGGCTAAAAATTAACTCCAGTGCTTGGTGGCCAGTCGGGCCAGTTTCCTTGAATTCTTAGTGGCCCATCCCAAAATGAAGTAGCCCTCAATTTTTTTTAGAGTCACGTGGCAATCACAAAATCAAAATGGGATCTATATGAATGTGGATCGCTTGTGAAATCACCGTTAAAACGACTCTGAATTTCCACTTCAGAACTAAAAACTCAGTAGTAAACTACAAGTTGAGTTTTATTTTTAACTTTGTACTTCGCATAATTTACATTGCAACTTTTCGAATTCTGTAGCATAGTCGCACATCGGGCGTTCAAACCTTAACTTTTGGTAGCCCTGGTCAGTTTTAACTCGCCACTGGCAACCGTGCGACCGCCAATTTTTAGCCCTGGATATTTTGTCTCCTTTTTTGTTGTTGTTTTGTAACGAGTTCTACGTGTAACAATTTGACCAACAATATGATCACTGTCCGCCATCATGTTGAGTGGACAGAAGAGATGGTGACAAATCTGCGACATGCCACATGTTACAATACAGCAGCTACAGTTTTCATTCTATTATAGAAATAAAAAACGTGCCCGAGTGCATTGTTGAGTTATATAAGCACACGGGAATTTTTAAGAACACGAGAGAAGTGCATAGAGAAGCACGAGGCGCAGCCGAGTGCTTCTCTATGCACTTCTCGAGTGTTCTTAAAAATTCCCAAGTGCTTATATAACTCAACAATGCACGAAGGGCGCGTTTTTTTATTTCTTTTATAAAATGTAAACCACCACATTAACATAAAGACATATTAAACAAGAAAAGGATTGCGAATTTTAATTAATCACAATAAGTATTCTCCTTACATGTACATGCTTTCTTTTTATAGGCTTAAATGCTGAATGAAAAGTAAAACCGTTCCCTTTGTGGCAAGAAACAAACGTTTTCTTATTTCGGGACGTAGCTTGCGTGCATATGTTGAGTTATAATGCACGCGCGTGACGTAAGCAGAGTGCTTTATGGAGTTATAATGAACTCGAACTGACCAATCACAGTGCGCGCAATTACTCGAACATTTTATAATAATTTTTAAAATTTTAGTGCACACCCTAGCAATTACCATGTGACAAAAGATTATGTTATCATTTACTAAATGGTGTGTACTCTTTTAAATCTAATGTTATTTGTGATTTCAGTAAAGTGGTAAAAAAAAGTTGACAAATACAGGAAAATGAGTAGAAACTGCCACACATTACCATACCAAAAAGAAAGGAAAATAAAATTTAAACCAAGGAAAAATTGAACTACAACATATACGACTACTTTTGAAATTAATGAAATCCCTGCAGTGGTGAACTGAATGAAGCAAATCTGAGGGAAGTGACTTTCTTATCGGTTTAACTATACCTGTGGCTTGTGATGTATTTCCATCATTGTAAGCATAACATATGATTCAAACAAGAAGCTCCATCTTTTAGGATCATTGTACATCAATTCCTAGAAGAGTAGCAAGACAAAAAGAATAAAGTTTAATGAAATTGTTACTTTGTTATACTAACAGTCAGTAACTTTATTATCATGTCAAAATCTTCTAGCCGACCAAAAGTGGTCTACTAATCAGGGATACTTAACAGTAAACCTTTCTCTTCAAAGCTCAGAGCTCCTCATCTCCTGAGGGAATACCATACACTTCCCCATAAAGATATGTATTCATTTGATTACTTACAAAAATACAGATGTACTCAACTTCAGTATTTAGTATTATTGAGCTAATACTTAAGACTCCAAACCAACATTATGAGGAACTTTAGCTGGAAATTTGACTTTCACGGTATTACACATTTGTGTTCAAGCAAAGAGGATTATAGTAGACCTAAAAAGATAACAGGTTAGAATGGTATTTGAGCCCATGACCTTGCAAATGCAGAGGCCATAATCATCAGTACATGAAAGAGTCTGTGTTTGAAAGATATACAATTTTGTAAAGGAAATGCATGGCACTAATCAAAGAGAAGGTTAAAAAATTCCAAGACTGGGGTTCATATTATCATTTTAATAATTAATAATAATAATAATTTTCAAAGTTACTTACAATTACTTATAATAATTATTATTAGAATTATTTATATTGTAATTATAAATTGATCAGCATTATAATTATTAGAAATAACATATATAGAGGTGGGTTTATCAAAAACAAATAATTTTTTTTCTTACCAAGGTATTACCACCCCCAACGTTTTGCCACTTTTTTACTGGTTCTTCGATCACTTCAACCAGCTGATTTTGTTTGAAGTACTTGAGAAGGCTTGTTTTTCCACTTCCAATGTTTCCTTCCACTGCAACCTGAAAATAAAGTGATCGATCATTACAGGTTTCTGGGGTCAAAAATCTGACTTGATGAAATAGTAAAGTTTCATTATTTATTTAATTTATTTGCCACACAGAATAAATTACAAGTAGAATAAAAAAGATAATTAACAGGCTAATAAATATTAAATATTTAAAATAGGCATACAACTTGGAAGGAGTGACTGTGGCAGGGAAATCTCCGAGAAGCAGAGCTTATAAAATATTTGTCCCACAAGTCATATTTCCTGCAATCAATGACAAGTTATTTTATCACAGAGGAACTTGATTTGCTGAGAACATAAAAGGAAAGTGTGACAAACATTATTCATAAATTGCAATGTGCAGAAATGTTAACATTGATCATAGACAGGTGCATAAAACTGTCATTATTACCGTGATATTTCTTTTCGCTGAATGGCCATTAGTTCCACTGCAACCATAAATTCCATTCCGAGTTCCAATCATTCTACCTTGAAAACCTGTCAGAGTAAAAAACAAGCATGATGTGTATAGAGACACTATACATACTGCACATTTTACACCACACTATAAAATGTATTAGATTCAAAGGCATTCAGCATACTTTATAATCCTGACTAAGAAGAAAAATAAATAAAATTCTAGCTGACATTCGCTCAAAATTACCTTCGTCCAAACTTTAAGATAAGAAATTGAAAACATCTAAGTAGCACCCTTAAAATCAGCTGATGTAAAGAACCAAGATAGCTTAGCTCTTTTCTCAAGTAGGAAATTTTACTGAGTGATCTTGTTTGTGGGCTAGTGATGAAAGTAACAGACATGTTTTGCTCACCAAAATTTCCTCGTACACATGGGCAAGCCAAAACTGTTGCCACTATGTAAATCCATTTATTATATTATGGTTACAATAGAACACACTCTGATTGGCTACAGATTGGGCAAGATTTTCTTGTAATGACCGGGCATTGTGAATTTTTTTAATTTTTTTTTTCAAAGACAAAAGTTGGTTCTTCTGTCACTTTTGGCAAGGGCAGATCCAGAATCTTTTAAAGGGAGGTGGCACTATCAATAGGACACCAAAAGAAAGTTTAAATTTCTGCAATGGTTACTCCCCAATACTAAGCCTCTTCTTGAAATTGCAAATTTGCATAGTTTTAAATTAAATTGTTTTGTTTTTTTTCTGGGATGTTCTAATGGGGGGTGGCTAGCCACCCAATCCACCCCCTGGATCTGCCCACGTCTGGGTTCTATCGCATGGTCAGGTGTGTTTTAGTTCAGTGGACATGACTTTGAACGATCTTGTGCGCACAAGCGGATACTGAAAAACCCTACCGTTTTTCTTTGCAGGGCTAAAAAGGCAATATAATAATTAACTTATCAATCTCCTCTGTTTGGTCATTACAAGGAAATCTCAGACCTCAGCCTTGACGAATTGACCTCGTTCTTGTTCAGTCCATGCATCAAGGCCTTGGTCTGAGATTTCCCTGTAATATACCACTCATTAACTGAGAGTGGGGTCATTACAAGGAAATCTCAATCAGAGACCTTGATGTATTGCCCTCGCTATCGCTCAGCCAATGCATCCAGGCCTTGGTCCGAGATTTCCCTGTAATGACCTCACTCTCTGTTAATAAGTAGTACATAATTATTTCTTGCTAAAATTTACTTGGGGGAACTTTATATAAGTTCTGTTAAGAAATACTTGGGTGTCCCAAGTCCACACAGTTACCAAAAAAGTTATGGCAACAACATTTTTGTTTCTTCTCCTGTTTTACTTATGTTTCTAGTCCAAATGTGAAAACTAATTTAGCCTTTCTGATAATGTAGGCGAGCGAAATTAAATTAAATTGCCTTCTTACAAGTTCTTGAGTCGTTTAACCAATACATGCACTTTTGTTGTTTCGAACTGTGTAAACTTTGTTCGGTCACAAGCTGGAAATATTAGGTCGAGATCCTTCAACAAGAAAAACATTAATGTTCAATGGTTATAACGTAGCCATTATAACCATTATGATAACGTAATTTTGACAACGCAAGACTATCGAGGAACGTGTTGTTTTTGTGCGGCATAATTCTCCAATAAACGAAAAAGAGCGCGAAAAAGACTGACATTTTCCCTCTTAGCAAATGATTTTGTATTAAATTTGGCTTAACAAAAATATTACTAACCAGAGGATGAACCACCTTTTCCCCGCATAACTGCTACCAACTTGCTTTCAAGAAACAATCGAATTGCAAAGATTTGAAAACCGCGCGCAATATGCCACCACACAAATCACGAGATTTAACTTTCGCCTGAACTTGCCCGAATGACATCACAGGTAGGACAAAATCGGAAAAAAAGGAAAAAGCATTACTGTAAACATTCAAAACGGGTTTGCAGCTGAATAAGGGAACAGCTAAAAAGCTCACCTGTCGAACGAACTTCGTTACACACAGATTTTGACACCAGGACAAAAACGGCTCGAGATTTGCAAATCATTGCTTCTTATACCGTTGAGTCAGCGGAGTCTTCATGGTATTGATATTCCACGTGTGTCACGCACTTACGTCGCGCTTCAATAGTGACATACAGAACTTTGTTTACAAAACACACACATACTTGGAAACTGCAAAAAGGAAAAAATCAAAGTTGCAGATGAGTCAAAAATGCTATTTTGGAGTTCAATCAACCCAAAAGATCGACCTTTCATCGACCCCGTTTTTGAAGCAACAAACTTGAATAGTATTACAGTTTTTGGGTGTGGATAAAATCATAAAAATAAACACATACAAAACTTACCTCGAGTTATCTCGTAGGGAAATATGTAGACTTGTAGGATAATTTTCTGTTGCAAATTTACTACATCAAAAATGTTTAACACCTAAGTTACGGCAGCACGGCACTTGTCGGAAATGACATTTCAATTAAAATATGTCGAAGGTCAATGAATAAAAAAAAATGTTACCTTTGGTAAAAGCTAGAAATTCGTTTAAAACTTATCAAGATCACTAACCTCTGCTTCACAGATTTTTTATCAAAACACGTTACCACCAAGTACATAACATGGGTCGAAGCTATGAGCCATCGCATTGCCTCGCGGAGGGAAGATATCGAGTGCCGCCTGGACCCGACTGTATTTCTGCCACATGCAACATGGCGACCAAAGTGCAAGTGTTCGAGGCCCCTTCGTTTTTTACAAAACCCTTCCAAACTGTTAAAAGTTGTGCCCTGATGCTACCATCAACCAAAGCAGCAATTTACTGGCTAGTAGTAGTCATTGGTTCGTTTATCCACGACTTTCTTCCGCCTCCAGATACGTACTTCTCCAACAAAAGGAATGTGTTCAACGTGTACTTCGTGAAACTTGGTTGGGGTTGGACGCTCGGCTTAATGATTCCCTTTGTTACGTTGACGTCGTATATCTACACCTCGTGCGACTTTCTGGCAATGCTCAAACAATGTAGCAGACTTGCCGTGGCGACTTTTGGTTGGTACTTTTGGGTGAATTTGTTTGTTTACATCGAAGAGTTGACTGGCGTTTGCGAAGGAGAAGAAACGATAAATTCTAAGAGGGAATGTTACATACAGGGATATCACTGGGAAGGGTTCGACATATCTGGACACGTGTTTATTCTTATGTACAGCGCACTGGTTATCGGCGAAGAGATTCAAGTCAAGAAAGTGTGGTCTGACATTGTTCACTATGATGTACCAAAATGGACCTTTACAAAGGAGGTCCTACTTAAGAGGCAATTCCTGGTCACCCCGTTTGTAGAAGTCCTGTTTATTTGTGCAAGCTTGCTGTTACTTCTTTGGGAGCTGATGCTTGTTTGCACCACTGTGTACTTTCATTCTGTGCACCAGAAGGTGCTAGGGGCATTTATAGCCCTATTTACATGGAATATTACCTATGGTGTGTGGTTTCAGTATGATTATATTTCTCCTGGATTGCCCTGGGCTGCTAGAAATTGATTTACCCCACCCTAGGCCTCACTCTTATCATCTGTTTCAAACTCTTACATTCACAATCCTATTGAAACTTTTATAAAGTTTGCTTTTAAGACATTCTGTCATTCCCAGAAAGCTGGCGTGTTTGATCATTGGCCAATTTATTTACTGAATTTAAAGATTTCAATCTCTATTGCATAAACAAAGTATTTAATTGCAAAGAGTTGACATCACTTAAGAGACACTTAAAATAAACAAGGCAACAAAACAAGGTGCATATTTTCTCTTAGTATAAATACTTAAATGATTATACAAAATCGCACGCTCTGATTGCTTCGCTATCTCGGATTATTAGCCAATAATCACCTCGATGAACAAAATGGCTGTCAGTCATTCATGCGCTTTTGATGAAATTGATGTACAATGCTTTTTCTTTTTAAGTAAAAAAAAGCCACCATTTTGAATGTCACTGTGGATGTATGTAAGAGAAAATAGGGCAGGATTACAAACAATTTTGAGGCATGGAGGGTGGGTGGGGGCAGGAGAAACAGCTCCAAGATCTTTTTGTAATATCGACAACATCTACGATCAGTTTGCAGGACACAAGAGCCAGGCTGTCAAAATACGTGTTAGTAATTCTCCTAGGTTAGGTAAAATGATCGGCATTCAAGCAACCCTGTACAGTGGCCTGACTCCTGGTTTAATTCACTTCAGTATTCTAGAGGAATCATTGAAGTCACTATAAATGTTGCTTTATTTCTTGATACAAGAAAGCCTTGCAAGTAACAAACTTGGGTCTTTTCTTTTTGACAAGAAAGCCAAGAAGAACCTACCAGCTCTATAAGAACTTGCAACCCAGCTATGAATGAAAAGCATTTTCAGGTTACCTTTATATTATAATGCTATGCTCTTAGCATTTTCTGGTGCACAGTTCATCATACATAGGAACAACGGTTGTTTTTCTTCAAGCAACACTACATCAACTTAGTGTACTGTTGTAGGGTTGTTACAAAAAATCCAACTTGTGTAACTATGTGTTGAATTGGACTTTTCTAACTGCCTAAAGGAAGGATGCGGTCTTGAAAATTAACGATTATCCAATACAATAATTGTTTCATGAGGTGAACCTGTCAATTCAACAAGTATAAAACGATAGTTAAAGTTTCCCCGAGATGCCTGAAACAAAACAAGAAATAATATTTCATTAAGTCAATAATTACTAATAATTATTACCCGGGATGACGTAGTCAGCCAGCATATAAAATTCGGTAGCGCATTCCTTTCGTCGTCTTGGGAGTCAAAAATTGCCTTGTTTTTTTTAACTTTCCCGTATCCTGAGCCCGTCCCGAAAAAATTGTGATTTTTATTGGCTGTAACTCCGAATCACGAGCAAGTCAGGTTGGATTGCACCATGGATATCCATGATCGCACAATCAGCAAAAAAAACATACTGTGTCAGCAATTTTAAACCAACACATCCAGCGTAAACGCCTTCAAGCGTCTTTTTGTTATTATTACTTTATCTGTTGCTTGAAGGAAATCAACATCACTTCTACTGAAGAGAATAATCAAAGCAAGAATTGATGCTGTCCATATTTTCTTCTTCTACAAAAACTCCTTTGCACAATAATTTTCTAGAACCCATGCAACTATTCACCTTGTAGGATGCGGATAGTGTTGAATATCCTGAGGTGGTGAGCCAATCAGATTGCTCAAGATACCAAGGTTGCTGAATTGGTATATTTAAGCAATGAACTGCAGTTTCTATCGGTTTACCAGTGTAATAAAACATGCAGGATGTTGGGAAAACATGAGAAGAGCTTGTAAATCATGAGCCACAGGTAAGTAATTCACAATTTCTTCACATATCACTTCTCGTGTTCTCCCAACATCCTGTGTGGTTTGTTACGCTGGTAAACCCATAGAAACTGCGGTTTATTGCTTTGATAAACTAACTTAAAATAAAAACAGAAAATGCTTCTCTTTTCTATGGGTTTACTGGCACAATAACTCATAGGGTTTTGACCAATCAGAATGTGCATAGTATCCGAGTTATCTTATAAACGTGTATAAAATAGCCACCATCTAATTCAGTACAGTATCAGTATGTAGTACACAATTTAAATGATTGCTCATCAGCTTTACTGATTGATTTTAAATAATAAAAGCAAAATAAGTGCCCACGTACCTGTTTAACGTCAACATGAACTGTGCCTTTCCGCTTTGATCCCGAAAGATAAAACTTTACCCTCATGTAATTTTCTCCATCTACTAAGTATTCTTGATAGCTACATGAACAGCAAAGAGGAAAAAAAAACAATGGTTAAATGAACTATGGTTCATAATACCAGTCTGCTTCAGTAATTAGTAAGACTCCAAACTGATATTACAACATATGACGATCCCGGTCTTAAAAATTCAAAATTTGTTCATATGAGCTAAAATTTTGTATAGGCTCTGCAATTCTAAAATAGGCAACCTGTGTCCTGTATATGGTTTTTCAGTTTGGCATCCTACTTTGGAGGAGCAACATTATGTTGTGGTTCAGTTTTATCCTTGGCTTAAATTTCATCTTCCTTTGTTTCAAACTCGTTACCATGCAATACAATACCAGGAAACAAAGGAAAATAAAATTTAAAACAAAAAAATTGAACCGCAACATATACATTAAAAAAAAATAATATAATTTTCCTGGTGCCTGCTTAGCATTTTGTTAACTGAATTAACCTGTCAGGGCAGGCAGTTTCTTCAAATTAAAATGCCCCAATGGAAAATTATTAAATACAATACACTGCTTTCCTATAAAACTAAGAACTCCATGTGAAAATGTAGTTGATTCTGATCATTTCAATTTTTCTTTCCAAACTGTCACATACCATTATTTCACTTTGGAGACAAAAAATTGCAAAGTCCACAAGAACCTAATCAAGGATAATAAATTACTTGCCCAAGAGCCTGAACATTGAAGTTTGGAGGTTCAATTTTAAATGATCAACATCTAGCTTGACAAAAACTTTCACAATTCTTCATCCATTGCAACCACAAATTAGATAAAATGAGATCAAGAAACCTTCCTTTATCAAAACCATTAATTTCTTCACAAATCAAAACAATAACCATTGCTAGCAATTAAAGAACTGTACCTGAAAGGGTTTGCAATTTTTTGGCCAACTTTTCTTCCTGAGATAAGCAATGTCCCACATTTTTTTTGCCATTCCAGCTTCACTTTTTTAAAAAAAGGCATACAAAACCTTGGTTTTTCTAGTCAGTAGCATTTAGAGATAATTTTACAGCCAATTTCAAACAACTTTTAATTTTTTTTCTCAAAACATATAGTTACTTACATGGTAGCTCCTTCCCCAACACCCTTCAATTAACTGTAGTCTATTTTATACATACCTAACATGCCGTCGTCTTCCTCTAGATGTTGTTTCTCCATGCCCCATAATTGGTTCTCCAACAGCTTCAACTACCTAAAGTTGGCAAAAAAAATTAATAACAGAAATATGTGAAAGATGTGTTTTCAGCAATGTCACAGGCAAACTTGGATAAAGCAAATCAAAGGTACAAACTTCCAATTACTTGTTTGTATGCTCTACCACTGAGCTATAGGAGACTCATAGGTTCATATGACAAACATCCTGCATACTAAAAGGACTTGAATATCGAAGTGAAAGGGTTGTGAAATTATGAAAACAATATACAAGGCAAGACAAGGCAAATCCTCACTTTTGATTAGCTATCCAAGCAGGTAACATGGCCATGTCTTGCCCACAACTTTGTCTTGTGAAACAAATCTAAACAAAATGGCCCTGTAGTAAATCCTTTATTAATCAAGCTTGCTCGGTCAAGGTGGCTGGATATTTATGCTGTTATAATTATTTTGTATTTTTATTGATCTTGAGTACATGTTGTTCAATAAGAGAATGAAAAAAACAACTTGACCAAATTGAATATGCCTGGGAAAAAGGGAAGGGGTATGCCAGATTTCAGGTGACAGGGATATTGAAGGATTTGTTTGGGTTTGAAACTTTCGATTTTGGGATTTTTTTGGGTAGGAAAAATTAATTTTAGCAAGGATTATTTTGGGAAGCTTGATCAAAGTTGGGATTTTTGGGGTATGGAAAACAATCTGAAGATTTGTGATAGTTCCTGCATATCCTGGCTGCATTGTTCTGCAAACAAAGTAAAACCAAACTCTGAAATTTGGCATGGGAGTTTTTGGAAATTACATATAGGTCCAGGGATTTTTGGGGGTTTAGATTTTTGCCCCCATTCAATCATCCCTGTCACTTGAAATCCAGAGTACCCTCTCAGGCCAATATGCAGCCATATTGACCTCATGCTTGGTCAGTAATGCATACATAAATATAAACAGTACCTCAGCATTAGCTTTCACCTTCTTCAACGCACTTGCATACACTTTGTTAGCACTAAATCCAAAGAATAATTCACTGACAACAAACCACAGCAATGCACCTGAAGGTAAAGGTCCCAATGAATATATCTTAGTTATCAGTATGTTAATCTGAATTCATCTCACTTGGTAGAGCTATGTTAAACTTCATCAACCAAACTGTCTGGCATTGGACACAAGAGGAGGAAGGAGGGAGGAGCATGAGTCCAAAAACAGATGATGTCAGACAGTGGGAAAAAAATGGGGCAAATGGGGAAGAGACCAGAAGGTATTAAGCTTATGGCAAAGTGGAAAGACCCAGTTGCTGTCCTCTAACCCACCTGGCATAGTGGGCATAGGTGGGTGAGTGGGTATGTGGTTGGGAGCGTGGGTTTTTGACTGAGAAAGTGAGTAACCTTTTTTATTGGTATTACAGTGAAACCACTTTTAAGCAGAACCCCAATTAAAAAGACAACCTTTATTAAATTGACACTTAGTCTGGTCCCAAAATCAGCACCCAAAATCAGCAGATGCAGACACTAAAGTGAATTATATTAAATTTATAAGTTCTTTTCTTTAAAACCTATATAAAGCAGATGCTGGACTGAATTTACAAAACAGTACAGGATGACATCCTTGTAAGATTCTACTGTTGATCAGTGCATACATTTGGCTGTTAATAAACTGTTGATTACATCAATAATTGCTGAGACAGCGGCAGAGTGTAGTTTAGGTAGGTACTTCATAATTATATAGTACTTATAATGTACCCAAACAGTGTTTTTCTACAATACTTCAACTACTTTCTTACTTTACTTACTTGAGTTACTTTGCTTACTTGAGATACTTTGCTTACCTGAGTTACTTTGGTTACTTGGGATACTTAACTTACTTGAGATACTTTACTTACTCAAGGTACTTTGCTTACTTGAGTTACTTTGGTAACTAGAGATACTTTACCTACTTGAGTTACTTTGGTTACTTGAGTTACTTTGCTTACTTGAGATACTTAACTTACTTGAGTTACTTTACTTACTTGAGGTACTTTGCTTACTTGAGTTACTTTGGTTACTTGAGATACTTTACCTACCTGAATTACTTTGGTTACTTGAGTTACTTTGGTTACTTGAGATACTTTGGTTACTTGAGATACTTTACTTACTTGAGATACTTTGGTTACTTGAGTTACTTTGGTTACTTGAGATACTTTACTTACTTGAGATACTTTACTTACTTGAGATACTTTGGTTACTTGAGTTACTTTGGTTACTTGAGATACTTAACTTACTAGAGTTACTTTGGTTACTTGAGATACTTTACTTACTTGAGATACTTTACTTACTTGAGATACTTTACTTACTTGAGATACTTTGGTTACTTGAGTTACTTTGGTTACTTGAGTTACTTTGGTTACTTGAGATACTTCACTTACTTGAGATACTTTGCTTACTTGAGATACTTTACTTACTTCAGTTACTTTGGTTACTTGAGTTACTTAACTTACTTGAGTTACTTTGTAACTCAAGTAAGTAAAGTATCTCAAGTAAGTTAAGTATCCCAAGTAACCAAAGTAACTCAAGTAACCAAAGTAAATCAAGTAACCAAAGTAACTCAAGTAACCAAAGTAACTCAAGTAAGCAAAGTATCTCAAGTAAGCAAAGTATCTCAAGTAAGCAAAGTATCTCATGTAAGCAAAGTATCTCATGTAAGCAAAGTATCTCAAGTAAGGAAAGTATCTCAAGTAACCAAAGTATCTCAAGTAACCAAAGTATCTCAAGTAAGTAAAGTATCTCATGTAAGCAAAGTATCTCAAGTAAGGAAAGTATCTCAAGTAACCAAAGTATCTCAAGTAAGCAAAGTGTCTCAAGTAACCAAAGTATCTCAAGTAAGTAAAGTAACTCAAGTAACCAAAGTAACTCAAGTAAGCAAAGTAACTCAGGTGACCAAAGTAACTCAAGTAAGCAAAGTATCTGAAGTAAGTAAAGTATCTCAGGTAAGTTAAGTATCTCAAGTAACCAAAGTATCTCAAGTAACCAAAATAACTCAGGTAATAATAATAATGAACTTTATTTGAGTGTCAAGTGTATTTAGCACTGCTGTACTAATTGGGGACACTGTAAAGCGCAAATGAAATAAATTAAATCAAATCAAATGTTGGTTTTTGTGGAGAGGGGAAAACCGGAGTACCCGGAGAAAAACCTCTCGGAGCAGAGTAGAGAACCAACAAACTCAGCCCACATATGACGCCGGGGCCGGGAATCGAACCCGGGCCACATTGGTGGAAGGCGAGCGCTCTCACCACTGCGCCAACCCTGCTCCCTAACCAAAGTAACTCAAGTAAGCAAGGTATCTCAAGTAAGTAAAGTATCTCAAGTAAGTAAAGTATCTCAAGTAACCAAAGTATCTCAAGTAAGTAAAGTATCTCAAGTAACCAAAGTAACTCAAGTAACCAAAGTATCTCAAGTAAGTGAAGTATCTCAAGTAAGTAAAGTATCTCAAGTAAGCAAAGTAACAAAGTAGTTGAAGCATTGTAGAAAAACACTATTGGGGTACATTATAATTACTATATATGAAGTACCTACCGTAGTTTAAATGCTCACCTGTAATTGCAAAGCCAATTAAAATAATCCCAAAATAGCTGACGTCCTTTCCAGCTTGAGCAACTAAAGTATAAAAACAGATGCTCAATAAGGACGGAAACTTGACTCTCCTAACCCCTAAATATGTTAAATTGTGGCAGAAAACAATCAAGTTATACTCCCAAAAATTCACTAAAACATATACCCTATACAATAGCCCAGCAATAAAATCTAGCCGCATAACGCTATGAAAAAGCCTATATGAATAATGTTATGGAAAGGCCATTAGAATTTTACTCACTTGGGCGATAGACTAAAAGATAAAGGAAGCATACAGCAATGTGCTTACAGAGGAGAATAAGACACTTACAGTGTACATGTAGACACTGAAAGAAAAAGGGCAATCTACCCTGCAAAACCAACGCGGCGTTTCTGAATCTGTCCTTACCTTTTGCTCCAACTGTAAGTTGGGTTTGACGTCGTTCTTCGGATTCAATTAGATCCTTAAGAACCTGGCCTTGTTTGCCTTCTTCAGACGCCTTAGAGCTGAACCATCTACCGTGGTTGTTTGGTCGGTATACGAAAAGGCGACGAGGTGCAAATACCCCGCGTTCAAATGAGCCGAGCTCCGCGGGTCTTGCTATCTTATCAACCAAACCAACCAAGGTACAACACCTCCTTGTGACAATATACCTTGGTAAAACACTTCTCCATGCAAACATCGTCTGATGTGAGAGAAAACAAGTACACTCGCTCTTTTCGTCTCACACAGACGCCATGTTGGAAAATATGGGAACTTCGAACCAGACCCCAAGCGCAACGAGGGAAAAAGTGACGAAGGGGAGGCTCGGGTTTTTTTTCGTTCCGCGAAATTTTTTTGCATGAATAGACAACACGATATCTCCATAAGAATAATGAATAGCATAAATTGCAAAAGAGGCTTGAAATTATGGATATCATTAATTTAACGGGCCAAGGCTGATATCTTCCCGTGGTGCTTTGTTGCATGAGACCAGAAAAGAAAATGGCGGCCGCGAAGCGGAGCAAGCGAGCTGAAAGTTCCAAGCAGTCTTTCGAAGTAATCCTTAATGAAGTTTGTTAAAAAAATGAAAAAACCCAAAAAAAAGTCTCGTTATTTAATTTTTCGCGATCCTATTACGGGCAAACGCGAAAGTCAATACCCGTATAAACCTCGGTTCCAGCAACCAGAAAGAGAAAATTTCGACGTGCCATCTACCAGTGACGCCATCGCCAGCAGTTCAGCCATTAAGGGTAAATTTGATTTTATTGTAAAAATGTTAACTTATATTAAGGTTATTTTTTCGTTAACTGACATATAATAATAATGGAAATGTGCCTTCTAATTTAAACACACGATATTTGGCAATAATTATAGATAATTTTTCTGTGATCGCGTGTTGGAGATTTTCCCTTTTGTGGCTGTGCCTGGCCTTCTTATAATGAACAGACCGAACTAGAAGTTTACATCTACCTAGCTTTGTTGTTTGAGTGATGTTGGCTATATTTAGCTGGTCGCTCAACAAATGTTTCCATAGATACTAGTTGTAAAGTTATTTCTTTATTTATGCTATAAGTTAATTTGTGTTCCTCACAGTTTATAATTATCAACTTAAACATTTGAAAACCTTTTAAAATTCTGGTTTTTCCGGGATTTGCCTTGTACCCATGCAATACCCGCCAGTGCAGTTGTTTAGCCACTTGAGCTACCAAGCCAGTATTTTGTGCTAGATAGGTCATTGTGAGTTTGTAACGTACCTGATGGTGGTGAATAAATGAATGTGAATAAAAATTATATGAAAATCATTAATGTGTATATGGAAATGTGAAAATTTTGATCCACACAGCTTTGTGATCAACTAAAATAGTGTAGGAGGATCACAAATTTCACTCACATTTCTTCTGCAGTTCTCGTGTATGATTTTGGTATATTGACATTCATTATAAAAGTATGCTTAACTCCAATGCAGATAATGTAGATTTGGATGAAGATGATGAAGTGAGGGTAGAACAACAATCATCCTCTAATCTTGAGGGTAAGTATTTTGTATTCCTTAAGTTAGGCACACAATCCATGTTTATTACCTTTTATTCCTGTTAAAACAACACACGGTGCTTCATTTGGTACCTGTCGTGGACATAGAGGTTTTGGTAAAATCTTACAAGGTTTGGTAGAATTCCAGCAGTGTTCTGCAAGCATTCATGGTAGGATTGACTGAATTCTAAATTTATTGTTTTCTATCAGCTGTTGCATTAATGTCCCCTGTCAGATGCTGTCATGCTAAATTCAATGCTCCAAACATTATACATTTGTATGCATAATTTTATACTCTGATAGTGGATTAAATTATCACATTATCATAAATGAATGATATGAGTCAATATGAGGTCACTATGAGGTGAGAAGATGCATGCAATAACAGTTTTAACTGATTAAGTCATATCATTAAAATTTTATTGATACTTTTAAATTTTAACTGACATAATCTTTGGCTTATTATTGAAATACTCCTGTCATTTGTTACTTTTAAGCGACTCGCGCTATATAGCAAAAAGCAACTTTCTGAGTGCACGCGCAAGATTTAAGAACATAGATTTAAGCCAACTAAACTAAACTAACCAGTTAAGCTAACCAGACCGTTGTTTTCTCTATAATTTATTTTTTGTGAGACCCTTAAAGGTAACAAAAGCCATAATTTTTATTTTCGCAGATGATAATCTTGAGGCAACTTTAGCCAAATGTGATGAGTTTTTGCACTCACTTGATCTTCCTTTAACTCCAAGAAGTTGGGAGAACAGGATGTCCAATTTAACATCCCGCTGGGACACTTCAAGAAAACTTCTATTTGAGGCTGTCCTAAGCTATGAGGGACTCCCATTTCCAGATTGTTGCCAAGTGTGCTTGGAAGGGACAGTGCTAGTGCGATGTACGGAGTGTGCAGTTAGTTTTATGTGTCCATCGTGTGATGAAAAGGTGCACCAGTTTTTACCTTTTCACAACAGAGATGGGTATTTAAATGGGTATTTTCAAGCCATCCCTCCAACTGTCACACTTGACAAGAATGGAACTATGCAAAGTACCTGTAAGTACACCATTTCATAGATTGTAGTGAATGAGTCAAACATTATTCAACACCTATAATTGTAATGGCACCAAAGTTCCTTTACCCTGTTATAGAATTGTTACCTGGGACACTGTTCAAGTCTGTTCTTATATTAGGGCAGTGCTTATTCACATTTTCTTGCTTGTATGTGTCACTGATTGCTATTGCTGGCATGCTTTTTCAAGGAGATATTATATAGTGATCAAATGTGCAACCTCATGCATTGACATGGCTACCCCTGTGAACATGACCAATTTTTCATTGCTTGACAACAGTGTTACTGTCAACCAGGTTCCCCCGTACAAAGTGATCATGATGCCATGTTTTTGCTACATTTTCCTTTAATATAATTTTGTTGTGTATTGAATTTTCGTCAATGATGCAACTGCTAATAAAGTTTTTGCATTGCTACGCAGTGATTCATGCCAAAAATTCCGTGTAAATGTTTCCAAAATTTCTATCAATCAAACATTAAGCTGGCATTGAATTTCGCCTATGTCTAATACCATAAATGGATGCGTTGTTTTTTCCAAACTTTGAAACCAGCTTATTCTTTCATTGACAGAATTTTGGAAGCATTTCACAGGAGTTTTGGTTTGAATCATTGCTAAACAATGAAAATGGTGGTAAACAGCTTCCTAAAGTTATAGATTTTTCAACATACTTACATTTGCTCTTTGTTTTTATCTGCCCTTCAAGCCAAGCTATATCCAGTTGTCAAATTGCCAGCTTTCTGTTCCAAGTGTAATGAACCTGGAGCATTACAGCAAATAACTGTGAATACCAAGGAGACTCTAATTATTGTAAATGAAAAAGGTATCAACTCTGTATTTTTGTTGTAAAATTTCTGCATGCTGTTTGAATATGAAAATTTCATTTAATGGTTAATAAAATAATTATTGTTTTATGCTAATTAGAATTAACTAGTTTACAAACAAGTCTAGTTTTTAGATATTAGATGTATTTTAAATATATTTATATATGTTATCTCTTAGTTCAAATGATGACTCATTTAGACGTCTATCTTTTTGTAATCTTTGTCTCATGATATGCTTTTGTGTTTCTGTGTACCTCCAGGTCGGTTTGATTTAAACAAGTCTGTGATCCACTGCAAGAGGTGCAATGACATTGCTCCATCCTGGACACTAGCTGGTGTTGTCCATGCAGGGTATTGGCCGGGCAGTCCTACTGACACAACTTATGTATTTGATCAGCGCCTTTTTCAGCTGTGGGACTCGCTCCAGAAGAGAATGCCAGGGACATCTGAGACATCATTCATTAGAGCACTTGAGGATGTGTCTTTGATGAAAGGAAGGGTACTGCTTTAGTTCATTACAATTTTTTATCTGGTGCAGCAGGACGTGTTGCACAATTTTGCAACATTGGTTTATAGAACAAGAACCAACAACAGAACAGAAAGTATGGGCCTAGCTGTGATAACAATGCAGCCGCTGCACATTATTTTGGGACCAATGATTTATTTAAATGTAATTGCACATGAGAGCTACTATGCTTTCTATTCTGTGTTGTTCTTTTTTATGTATCGGAGTTTCTTATTCCTAATTCATCAGTTGCCAACCTTTGTCCTTTATTGGACATTATTTATTGTATGTGTTGCAAGGATGATTTTAGAATGGTACATCACTTCTATTTATTTTATAGAATAAACAAAATGATGCATGCATGTTCCCTTAATTTACTGTTAAAAAACACCTACTCTCATGCAAAAATTGATTATTTATTTGTGCCTTACATATCTTTTATTAACTAGTTATTACACCTTGTCACAGCAACTGAGTATATACTGTACATATGTGGCATTGGTTTCATTGTTTTGTTGGTTTATGTTTTGCAGGAACCAACAATCAATCATGCAACATTCAGTCGCTCGTTTAAAGAATGGAAATTTTGCCAGTATGAACTTTGTCGACTTCAAGGCATGGATTATTTAAAGTGTCCAACGTGTTCAATAAGTCAACATTCCTGTCATGTTGATGGAAACATGAAATTGTATCGTTACCAGTCATCAGGAAGGTAGGTTGTGAATTTTACTGTTACAATAATAATATTATTGTAACAAAAATTGTATATTTCAGCTGTATTTATGTTTTAATACCTGTTGAAGGGGTGCACATACAACCACACTGCTGGTATTTTTATACACTTCAATAAAAGAGGATCACTTTTAAATATGATACAAAATAGGTGTCTAACAAAGAAAAGTGTTTTGTTCTTCATTTTTAAAAATGTATTTATTGTTTTATTCCTTATATCATTTGCAGTCAAAGAAGGCCATCATATTATGGTGATGTGTTTATTGCTAGTAATAATGATGTTGACTGTCACATGAAAACAGTTTATGCAAAGCAGCCAAAATCTAAGGTTTGTCAGTTGTATGTATTTTGGACAGTATATTTAGTCAAATCGTGTAGCATTATTTTGTTTAATATGGCGTAGTGATCTTGTTGCTTCTCACACTTGATTGTCCTTTTTTACTTGCTGCCATGCTTCAGTTAAATAATATCAAAGCTTTTAGTACAGTTTTGTAATCAGGGAATACCTCTCTTTTTAACATACATTTCTCTTGGACTCAAAGGTCTAAAATTGATATAAATTCTACGTCCGTAATGTTTGGCTGTAGTGTCAAGATATTGCATCTTATTTCTTATTTGCTAACATCAGTTTCAATATACTGTGCAATTAATCTTACAGTGTATATTAAAGCTGATGTAAAAAGGCAGGTGTTTTCATGTTTGCGTTGTTTACAGGATAGTGACAATTGATGTGGAGATACCCACTGGCGGGCGGCCAACAACAAAGGCAGTAAGTCAGCCAAATTGGATGAAACTGGACTGGAGATAGCAGGTCAAACTAGAATGAAACAAATATCTGTTTTTTACCTTAATTTAAGTCTGGCTGATTTTACTGTACTAGCTGTATTTACAATTAAGTCCTTTATTTACAGGTTGCAGGCATGGCTTGGCCCAGTGGGCAGTGAATATGTTTCAGGGGGAATTGTATGGTTATGCAAACTATATTCATCTCAAAAAAATGATACCAGCTGGCGTCAAGTTTTTTTGGGAGGATATAGTTTGCAAATACTGGAAGTGGGCGAGAAAGGCTGGTGGTCTTGATGGAAGTGACATGAAACCTGCCTTGTCCGTTATGCATGCCAAGGCTCACAATTGGACATGCCAGGTAAACATATATTTATCCAATACAAAAGAATGCCTCACCGTACACCCTCCCCACCCTAATGCAAATACTCATATCATTTATAAAAAAATGTTTGAATAGTAATTATCCTACCTGTACCACCCTAGCTATTATTGTATATTGTTTTGCAAAAACATTCCAATATTGTAAGTCTCTTTCTGCAGTATTTTCACTTGGCTATCAGTCTAATTATAATCATGCAGGTTATATGGGGAGGTCGATGGCAAGATGGAAGTGCCTGTTCCACTGGTGAAGAAGTAGAACAGATCAACTCTCACATGTCACGATGTGGAAACACCACCAAGTACATGCTTCCTGAGAGTGAGTGGAAACCTTCAAGAAGAAGTTATATACTAGCCATGAAAGGAAGATCACACAGGCTGAAAAACAGATTTCTAGCATTTGGATATGTTTTTTATTTAAAACGTTCCAAGTCAGTGTAGTAATATTTAGAATTCCTGCTGTCTCCGAATCATTACCATAATTTGTAAGAATGGGAATTTAAAAAAAATCGTTCGTTTAAAAGAAATTAAACCACAGCACATAATACAAATAACAAATTGATGAAGAACATTATTCGAAACAAATGCTTAAATAAATGTTATTTAAATTTTACAGATCGAGAAGAGCTCATCACTGAGCATGCCCTCTCATGGAACAGGAGGAAAATTGTTGGCATGGTGCAGAGTCTTGCAAAACGCTACACTCGTGTGAGTATGCTCCCCCCCCCCCCCCTGCCCTTAATACACATACAGTACACATACATATGTTATTTGATGTTTAGGTCCTGGGCTGAAGATTTTTACTGAGCAAGAGTTGACGAGGGAACCTGAGGGCATAGCCCAAATCAACTATTTCACATAGAAATCAAGAGTCAATAATGTAATTTCTTAAACAATTCTTTATTCCATTGCATTGTTACATTAAAGGTTAAACTGTACATGTTGTTCACCTTTCTGATACTGGCTGTCTATTACAGAATCAATAGTGAGTACAATTCAGATTGCAGTATTTGTGATATAATCGTAGAGGTCAATATATGAAAATACTATAGGTTGTTAGCTTCAGAATAACCTCATCTATTCTTCTTATCTTTGGTGTGCTAGGCTGTTAAGATGCAAAGTGAATCAGAGAAAGAATTCACTGAAGTTCTTGTTGCATATAATGTACCAACAGTTCGATTTAAGGCAGACGAGTGGAAGAACATTGTTGTTTGTCATGCACAAGGTAAAATTGATATTGTGCATGGTTTGTTGTAATCATGCATTTCCATTTTAATTTATTATTCCCTACATTTTAAAATTATTTCATGAGATCTGTTATAGTTGTAATAATTAACAAGTATTCGATGTGCAAATTATAAGGCAAGGAAAATGTTTCCTAGTTTGTTTACTGCAGCTGCTGAAAAGCTGAAGCTGAAATTCAAGTCACCACGTATGGTTCCATTGTTCATTGCGATCAATCAAACAAACTGGATCAAAACCCACCAATCACTGTGCACAAAAGCTACCTTTTGAACCTGTCGCTTTTGTTTCTTAAGTTTCTGTTGCAATGATTTATGGTGGCATAAACTCCAACCGTTGGCAGTCATTTTGAATTTCGTATTCTGCTTTTTTTTGGAGGGCACAGTAAACATTCCAAAAATAGGTACGGCCATGTTGTATTGCAGTACCCATCGCTAGTGTACTGACACGTCAAAATTGCTGTTTGTTAGAAATAGAAGCCTTGCATGGTTCTACCAGCAGCGTGCGGCTTCAAGACGAAATTGAAATGTTGGTGTCATCTATTGAACAGACTACTCGTTCCATGAGCAAATTGGCAGGTGTGTGCATGACTTTTTTTCTAATAAGGGCTCAGGGTTAGGATTAAAAAACATATTCTGTTATATGCTAACATATTTTTTCTTGAGAATTTCCCTCTTGTTGTTTTCACAGAGTCATCAAAACAACGATCCAAACTGCGCACAAAAATATCTGCTGACAAGGCAAAGCTAACATCTCGGGTGCAGCAGTACAATGAAGGGGCAGCAGATATCCAAGATGCTAACCCTAACCCATGTATAGTTGCAGACGTCATGAATGGAAACTTCCCTTGGGGAAATAATGCAGGTGAATTATGTATCATTGGTACAAGGTAGGCATACATGTAGGTAACTATACTGATTGCTGTTCACGGCTGCTAATTGCTCAGGCTGTTAGATTGGTTACTGATTTGCTAATTCAGACTGGGTAATCTTGCTGCGCCGTGCTGACGAGGCCCAAATAGGCCGAAACAGCTTGTTTTTTGAAGAACTTACCTGACCAATCACCAATTAGGCTTATTGCTTGTTATAGCTCTCTTAGCAATACAACCTTTTTGACTTAAATAGGGTGCTAAACCTCTCTCTTTCTCTCTTTGTTCAATTCTTAATGTTCCTGTAGACACACCAGTACGTTACAAGAGATTGATCGTTGAAAAGTTTGAAATGACAAAGCGATGGGATGAAGAAGTTGCCCTGATCAAAATGGAGATGGCTCACTTCATAAAATTCTACATGGAGGTTGCTATGCCCCAGCTTCAGAGGATTGCAGATGAGTTGAAGGACAGACTCGATAGTTAGTTTGAATCAAATGAATTCAATGTTTTCCATTCTTGTTGAGTCGCCTTGTCTTCAAATAAAATGTATATTTTCAACTGTTTCTGTTTTTTTTTTTTCTTCATTTTTTGAAGATCCTCCCTGTGAATTGGACGTTGAGATGCCGCTCGAGACTGGTGAAGAGCCTGTGCAGTCAGAAAATGTATGCTAAGAATTGCAAAACCTTTTAAAACTTGTCTCTAATTGGAAATCATTTTGGCTAATAAATATCTTTTCACTCTTTTACGTTTAGGTGGAGATGGCCAGGTATACAACTGAGTCCCAGGACGCAGTCGTAATTGAAGGCAAGTTGGCATGCGTCAAAAAGGGGATCGCTTTCTGTAAAGCTCAACTGGTCAGTGCAACGACCTCATTCAAAACCGCTCTGTCAGGCAGCAGCTTTGAGGATTCCCTTGAAATCCAAGATGGTGACAACGAAGAGGAAAACGATGATGCTGTCGAGGACGATGTTGATACTGGTGCAATGTCTGATGACGAACGTGTAGACATCGACCAGCCCACCACAGGGGAGGATCTTGAAGTCACTGGGGAAAATCTGCCGCATAGCAACCTGATGGCATGGAAATTTCCTCTAGAGATTAGTCAATCGACACTTAACGGCCGTAATGGTAGCTATGCTTGCAGTGTCATTGCGCTCATCTTTGCTCATGAAGTACACCATCAGCGCCTTGACCTGCAACCAGTGCGTCTGCTATCTCCACTGTGGGTTGTGCTTATGTGTACTGCGATCAGAATTGGTAACCGGTTCTACGACAGTTGCCGCCAAAGCTTGCCACAGCGTTTCCTGTCAGCAGCAGAGGCTGCTACCATTGTTGAGCAAAGTGTTAGTGCTTCTGTTGACCTCCCTTTGCCGGTACGCGTTTTTGATCAACATGCGCCCACAACTCTGTTGCTCCAGTTGCGAAAGCTGTGTACGGGTAACCACGGTCATGCTGCCTTGCTAATAGCCAACGAGAAGACCGTCCTCTTTATGCCCATCGGGAAATGCTCTATTGCCTTGGTGGATACTCATCAACATGGCCTCCATGGTGCCGAAGTGTTATTGGGACAGCGTGACAGCTTAGACCAATTTGTGCATGCCAGCCAGACCGTGCTAGGTTTGCAGAATGACACCTACGCCAATCTTTCCTTTATTACCTTTTAAGTGGAAACCTGTGCAAGGAAGTTCCAAGCAAGTTCCACTCCTGTTCTAAAAGTCACTTCCAACACGTCCCTTGGTTTTTTTGCACAGCCTACTCCCGGGCGACGTACATTGTTGGTGATGCCAATCAACCAAAGCTTCCGGGCTGGCATGCTCTATCCCATCGACAATCATCTGACTCCATGCAGCTTTGTTAAGTGTGGTGTTTGACTTTCATGGGAAGCAACTGGGTTGTTTCTTTCTTTGCTCGTCAACATTTGTAGTGTTATTGTTTTTGTTTATGTGTTGATTTTGGCTTTCTTTGTCGCCTTCGACGGTTGTATACATTGTAGGCACTATTCATAGTGTTTTTGTTTGTATCCCTTTCGTAAGATCGCTTGCGCTTGGTGTCCTTTGTTGGTCTGCTGTGCGGTGGTCTGTTGTTTCCGTTTTGTATGCCTTTATGACACAATATTTGGAGATTTTTTTAAGGGGTGGAATTCGATTTCCCAGCGAAGTTGACCGGTGTCCCCCTGTTTATGTGTGGACCCGTCCCTCTGGCATTGCACTTCTCCGCCATGGATGGGATTAGATGTTATATCCGACAGCCATTGCACTTACCCTATTGGGGTGGGGGCTGCTCGTCCGCCTTAAACACAATACCGTAAGGTACTAGGTACTCTGTAAGGATTTGTAATAGTCTATTCAGCTTTCCAGGTATTCAAGACTTTCCGTGCAATGAAGAGTAAAAAACTCGCTTCTGATTGGTCTTCTGAAGTGGGTGATTATAGTACAGAGGCACGAATGACGTCACTGTGGCAGGACGAAGTTATTTTTCAGAAAATTTGCTTCGTCAAAGACAAAAACAAACAAACGTTCTTGGGACAGATCAATGGGGATATAGGTCCTTTTATGAGCTAATAAGCTAGAATGTTTGTTGTGAGACAAAACTGATGAAATTTTTCCAGACGTTTGTCTCTGATAAAATGCAGGAATAGTCAACAATGAACAAAATCATGCGGTCGATTTTTTCGAAGTAGTTGTTTGCTGGTGGAATAAAGGTTACTTTCAGAAAGCTGTTTCAAAACTTCTTTGGGATTCAGTATGTTAATTTAGAACTTCTTTATTTTAAGAAGTTCTTTACAGTTTACAACGTTTGTGAAAGCACTTGGTATGAAGCTCACTTTGGATAATCTCTCTGCCTTTAAGGTTTAAGAGAAATTCATTCTTTTTGTTTTTACTGGACCGTGTGGACCGCATGCGGCAAGAATCAATCACGCTACTCGCCTGAGTTTCATTGGCGTACTTCTTTGTTCTTGCCATATTTTGACGTCTTCTCTACGTTAAAAGAATTTGTTAGACCCGACTGTTAACTCTTCAGATCTATCAACGCATGTACCTCTTGTATAAAAATTCATCTATTCGACACATTCTAAGACGAGCAAAATGACTCGCATTACCGATGACCTGATAACGTGTGGGTGATTTTGCTCTTGAAAATTACTTCAAGTTATCCTTACTGAGCTTAATTGAAATTTCATGGAACAGACAGTCTAAATTTAAGAAAAGTGAGATAATTTTACGGAACCGTCGATTTTGGAAATATGACAAGAAAATACCATTTCAGTCTAATTTCAAATAACGTAACTCTCCAGAAGCCCACTTTTATCCCAAATGAAGGTAAAATAGGTGGTGAAGAGGCATTCTATAAACCCAGATCAACAAAACGCATTTTTTTACTCTTCTGACCTTAAGTTTGAACGGCTGATCTCGCAACTTGGACACAATGTTAAAGGCAAAGACGATCCTAACATTCTTTTGCGACAAGGTGAAGGGTCAAAACAAAAGGTAAAGAGAAGAAAAATATGCGCCACAACCTTTGCTTCACTCATTGAGGACAAGATGATCACCAAGTTTCAAGGTCACAGGTCGAAAGCAAAGGTCACAAATGCTAATCTGACCCGTTCTTTCTCACCATCCTCTCTAAGGACAAAAAGCAAAGGACCGTGGAGAAAATGCTGCTGGATGTAAACAATGAAAGACATGAAATAACAGCAAGGCTGATACTGCGACAGAGACATGATAGAGACCAAACCGAGCCTCTCGGTTTGGTCTCTTTCATACACGTCTCTGTCGCATTAATTCTTATACGCCATACCAGCCTTGCTTTTATTTCATGTCCGGTCACCAAGTTTCAAGGTGAACTGTCAAAAACAAAGGTCACAAGGACTAAAATGTCGTATTTTTTCCTCATAAAAAAATACTTTTGACTCTCCTGGCCTGGGATTTTTGTCACTGACCATGGAAATTGAAAGAGATATTAACTACGTAAAGAAGCCGTATATACTTTAGCTAAAAGGTCAAAGGTCATAACTAACGGTCAGAAAATAGAAAAATAAGCGCCCCCACCTTAGCTTTTGACCTTTGACCTTTCCACCTCCTGTCCTAAGTCCAGCCGTCAAGGTCTATGCGGTCACCAAGTTTCGAGGTCAACAGTCAAAAGCAATAGTCTCAATGACTAACGACGTTTGTTTTTTTTTTCATTAAAAAATTACTTTTCACTCTCCTGACCCTGGATTTTTACCGATGACCATGGTTAAAAGCAAAGGTCACAAGTGCTAATCTGGCCCGTTGTTTCTCCTCATCCTCTCTGATGACAAGGATCCAACTTCCAATTTGTGAAGAGGCATTCTGTCCCAGAAAAAATTACTTTTGACTCTCCTGACCTTGGATTTTAATCAATGACCATGAAAATTAGACGAGATCTTACCAGCATAAAGAAGTTTAACATACTTTAGTAACAAGGTCAAAGGTCAAAACTAAAGGTCATAAGAAAGAAAAAATGTGCCACGTCCAAGGCTTTAGACCTTTGACCTTTCTACCCCGCTGACCTAACTTAACACGTGAACGACTATTCGGTCACCAAGTTTCAAGGTCAACGCTCAAAAGCAAAGGTCACAAGGACTCAAAACGTCTTTTATTTTTCCCATAAAAAACTTACTTTTGACTCTCCTGACCTTAGATTTTAACCAATGACCATGAAAATTTGACGGGGTCTTAACAGCATAAAGAAGCCTAACATACTTTAGCGACAATGTGAAAGATTGCAACCAAAGGTCATGAGAAAGAAAAATATGCGCAATGACCTTTGCTTTTGACCTCTGACCTATTTACCTCCCGGCCTAAGTTCACTCGTCGAGGACAATACGATCACCAAGTTTCAAGGTCACAGGTTTAAAGTAAGGGTCACAGGTGGTAATCTACCCAGACAAAACGTATTTTTGGCTCTTTTGACCTTAGGTTTTACCTGCTGCCTTTGAAACTTTGACACAAGGTTAATAGCGTAAAAGATTCAAACACACTTTTGCGACACGGTTAAAGGTCAAAACGTAAGGTCGGAAGGAGGAAAAATATGTGTAACGACCTTAAGTTTTGACCGTTGACCTTTTTACCTCCTGACCTAAGTTCAGTCGACGGCAAAATACGGTCACCAAGTTTTAAGGGCGAGGGTCAAAACCAAAGGTCACAAGACCACAACCCAACTGACTCAGATGATCCACCTAACTTAGATGACCCAACTGACTCAGGCGATCGAGCTGATTCAGATGACTGAACCGACTCAGATAATCCAACTGACTCAGGCGATCCAACTGATTCGGATTGGATTGGATGACCCAACTGATTTGAATGACCCAATTGGTTTAGATGACCCATGATTGGAATCACCTGACTAACCAATATGATGACTCAAATGACTCTACTAAGTGAGATGACCAGAATGACACAACTGAATTGGGTGACCCAACTGACTTGTATGACGGAGATGACTTGTATGACCCAATTAACTCGTGCGACCCAACTGACTTAGATTACCCAAATTACTTCAGTGATCCAGATGACTTGCATTAACTGACTTGAACCGCTCAACTGACTTGGATAACCCAAGAGACTTGGATGACCCGACTGAACAAGATGACCCACCTGACTTAAATGACTCAACTGCCTTGAATGATCCAACTGAGTGAGATGACCCGATAAGACTTGAATGGCACAACTGACTTGGTGATTCAACTGACTTTGATGAACCAACTGACTTGGACGCCCCAGCTGTCTTGGATGACCCAGCAGACTTGGGTGATCCTACTGATTTGGATGATCCAATTGACTTGAATGACCCAACTGACTTGCACGATCCAACTGACTTGGATGACGCAACTGACTTGGACGACCAAAATGACTTCAATGGCCCAATTGACTTGGATGATCCTACTGACTTCAATGATCCAACTGACTTGAATGACCCAACTGACTGGGAAGACCAAACTGACTTGGATGACCCAACTGACTGGGATGATCCAACTGACTTGGATGATCCAACCGACTTGGATGACCCAACTGACTTAGATGTTCCTACTGACTTCAATGATCCTACTGACTGGGATGATCCAACTGACTTGGATGATCCAACCGACTTGGATGACCCAACTGACTTAGATGTTCCTACTGACTTCAATGATCCTACTGACTTGAATGACCTAACTGACTTGGATGACCCAACAGACCTGGATGACCCAACTGAAATCTGCTACGTGCAATTTATTGGTAGCAAAATTTACTCACTTCCCGTAAAAAAACAACATAAACAAAAAGACTCCATCTGATGAAACAGTATCTGGAAACCTTGCTTTCTTATTTATTTGGTGTCCAACTTTGAATAAACTGGATCATAACTTGGCTTATTTCACAGAGTGGTCCATTCTTGGGATGGATATTTAAAACAGACTAATGTTTACGTGAATATCTTTTATTAAAGTATTATACCCACTTTTATTTACTACTCATCACATTAAAGCAGCAACAGGTGCTTCTACCTGCAAACGACTCATGAAATCTTTTCTAAGAGACAGGCAAAACGAGTTTAAATCATAGTTTCCTTATATATATTTATTTCCTTCACATTTTTCTTTTCTTCCTTATATTTCTACTTCAACATAGCCTATCTATGCAACAATTATATTAAATTTCAATTTCTACGGGAGGAAATCTCGAGCTCACAAATAAACCTCAAAGCTTCTTCGAGATTTCCTCGCCACAATCTTATTTAACTACAAAGTCAACTTTATTTTCTCCGCTATTTGTACGTATTAGACATTTTCTCTTTCCTTAGTGTCCTTTCAATCTCCGTATTATTGTAACGTAATTAGATTTATTATTTTTTCTTTGTAAATAATGTGTGGTGAAATAAAAAAATAAATAAAATAAATAATCAAATTGATTACATTTTCCCATAAGCAACATATTTTGCATACAAAACTTCAAAACAACTTGATCTTGTAGAAAGAAGAAATGTATGGCATGAAAGTTCAATAGTTTTAGTGTTATTATCAAGCTGTACCACTACTTCGTAGTAAAAAAACGCAGTTATTGGGTAGTACAAAGAAAGGAAGTGTCGTTATTTAACAGATCACAACTGCTCGCAATCTAGTTACCAAAAAAGTCCAACGTTTAGGAAACATGTGAAGGATACCTTTTACATACTGAAATTCTATTTAATATTTTGTATTATGCTAAAAGCTACTTGGATCGTTACCAAAACAATGTATTTCAATAAAAGTGAAAACCTGTTCCTATTGTTGATTAAACATTATTAACTATAAATTGGGGAAACTTAAATCACTATGACGCTCTGTTGTAATATTCATCTTCCCCATCACCTTCTCATTCCATTCATGATATTGAAAAAATCGAAAAATAGTCTTTAAATACAAGAAAACAAATATATATATATATATATATATATATATATATATATATATATATATATATATATATATATATATATATATATGCTCCAAAGGCCTCGATTTGGGATTTTGTTATTAACCCTGTCCAGCGTAAACGTAGGTTTCTTCTGCATATCTTTGTAAACTAGTTTTCCCGTAATATTTACCGCATTGCAAGAGTCCGTTTTATCTATTTTAACTATTTTAGTTTTTAGGTTGAATTTAACCTAGTTCTGCAATTATCACGCTTTATAATGTAATTTATGCACAGTATTGTATCTTTTTCGTTTGGTCTATTAATTATCACCATGTATGACGTAATTTATAGCACAGCATTGTATTTCTCGTTTTGCATTTTTTCCCCTGTATTGTATTAACCACGATGTATTAATAGCACGATAGTATTTTTCATTCCGGTATGTAATCTCCCACACTGTAACTGTATTTAAACTTAGTTTCCGTCCTTTTTCTCCTGTAACTGACGAAGGTCTAAGACCGAAACGTTTTTTCTATTACATTTTTAACTTTTTTATCGTCAGAAGTTGTCCGTCCTTGCTTTATCTAACGTTTTTAAATTCATTTTTGTGGTGAGGCTTGGACTGTGAATCTTCATTGATCCTCCTGACGCAGTGGCATTCTTTGTTGGCCTGAGGCATTTTATAACCGTTTTTTATATATATATATATATATATTATATTATATATATATATATAACTAACTGCAGACAGTACTGTTTCGGCCTACTGGGCCTCATCAGTGCAGTGCTGATGCTAGGATGGAGGTATGGCTATATAGCCACCTCAAACGAAATCACACTTGTGGTATCATTTAAGTCATGCCAGAGTGCTCAAACTAGAGAACTAGCGAGCATGCGCAATGCTAGCGGCAATGACTCATCCCAGTAGAGTGCTCAATTTGGGCATGAAAGCCAAAGAGCTATATCTAACTGCAGACAGTACTGTTTTGTGGGGATAGTTTCTAAAGAAACTGGTGCTGCGTCGGTGGGAAGTTGAAACACAAGAAAATGGGTAAATCAAACGAGTTGATTAAGTAAGTTATACCACCGTAAGGTAAAAAGGAGGTGCTGACGTTTCGAGCGTTAGCCCTTCGTCGGAGCCCCTGTTTCGGCCTTCTGGGCCTCATCAGTGCAGTGCTGATGCTAGGATGGAGGTATGGCTATATAGCCACCTCAAACGAAACCACACTTGTGGTATCATTTAAGTCATGCCAGAGTGCTCAAACTAGAGAACTAGCGAGCATGCGCAATGCTAGCGGCAATGACTCATCCCAGTGGAGTGCTCAATTTGGGCATGAAAGCCAAAGAGCTATATCTAACTGCAGACAGTACTGTTTCGGCCTTCTGGGCCTCATCAGTGCAGTGCTGATGCTAAGATGGAGGTATATATAATATATATACGGAAACTGGGTTAAGCTCCAGCTGTGGCTCGAGTGCGACTTTACCTCATCACTATTTGTTATAGTTATACTATACCGGCCAGCTCTAACAAAGAGAGATGGTACTTTGATAAAATTTTTGTTTATAGCAAATGCAAACGTGCAAAATATACTTTTGAATCTATAACACTTTGTCTTGAATCCCAAATGTACAATTTGACCTTTAAAAAATAAACTGCAAGTCTGCAACAGTTACACGGAAAAGGGAGATACACTCGCCGTGTTAGAGATGGGATTATAACTGTAGTTAAATAGATTGTGAATTGGAAAAGCAAAAAAAAGTCCAGCTTTTAAATTTGCATTTTCATCGGCATCCCCCAGCACAATTGGAACTGGGACATTATCCACTGCATAATGGACCAGCATGCAGATAGAACCCTTTGGGATGGGGTTCCCGTGTATAACTGTCCTTTGTGGCTGAGGAACACCAATGGCATTGACCACTCTATCTACAACATAAGCCACGAGTTTCTCTTGAGATGGGACCATGTTAGACAGAGTGGCTGGACAATCTAGTGGAATGGGATCTTGTGATGAAGTGTTAGCAGGAGAAACACATGAACGTGAGCGTTTTGGTATTGTATACAGGTGTTCAGACACATCAGAGGAATGTATATGTTTACTTTGTGCATCAAAGTTAGATTGTGTAGAAGAATTAGCTGATGTGGAAAGCGTATCTTGTGTAGATGGCGCGAAAGGGTTAGATGGTGCAGAAGGTTTAGATAGTGTTGCCGGGTTAGATGACGAGGAAGGGTAAGCTTGTGTAAACAGGTTAGATTGTGTAAAAGGGTTAGATGGCACAGAAAGGTTAGATTGTGCATGTGGGTTGTTAGTATGTGTACATGGGAAAGATGGGGAAGGGTTATATGGTGAACCATCACATGGTGCTGCTGGTAGTGGTGCTGCTACTGATGTTGCTGCTGGTGGTGCTGCTGGCATTGCTACTGGTGCTATTGATGTAGCTGTCAGTGGTGCTGCTGCTGGTGCTGTTGATGTAGCTGTCAGTGGTGCTGCTGCTGGTGCTGTTGATGTAGCTGTCAGTGGTGCTGCTGCTGGTGCTGTTGATGTAGCTGTCAGTGGTGCTGCTGCTGGTGCTGTTGGTGTCGCTGCCCGTGGTGCTGTTGGTGTTGCTGCTGGTGTAGCTGTCAGTGGTGTTGCTGCTGGTGCTGTTGGTGTAGCTGCAGGTGGTGCTGTTGGTGTCGCTGCCCGTGGTGCTGCTGGCGTTGCTGCTGGTGGTGGTGCTGGTGGTGCTAATGGTGCTGTTGCTGGTGACGATACAGTGCCAGTAGCCTCAGTTGAACTGGATGCTTTCGATTGTGATGAATTGTCATCTGCCAATCGTTGTTGCTCTATTATTCAAAGAAACATAACACAATTACCGGTAAGTTATGATTCCCCTACATCGACTACAACACTAGAAAACATAGGCTGCCAAAATCATCAGAGTTCGTGCAAAGAATGAAATAACTGTTTTCTCGTCAGTTAAATGAATTTCGATCAGGCTCATTTATTGACCAGGAATAGTTGCTGCATGCGCATTAATCCACTCTCTGATCCTCGGCCTGTATATAAGCCCATCACCCTAGTTGCTACTGAGTGCTTTGTCAATAGTGCTATCACTGCTTATTATTACTGCGGTTGGTGGCTACATTGATGTATGTCAAAATAGCATATGTCATGATTATGTTGACCTAGCAGTGCCTTAAGGTGATTCCTCAGTATTGCATTGCGCATCCTTACTGCGCACGATTTCTGGCGTCATTAGCGCGCGCACATTAACGGTTTCTCTACGAGATTAAGCTTGCCAGAGAAATAAAGGGTCAGTTTCTACTTAACAAACACGATGACCTATCTTTTTTCTGCATAATTCTGATGAGCTAATCATTTTCTTTGAGTTAAACGAGTTTTAAAAAAATTCTTCATCAGGAAAAAAAGTTATCGAGAAAAACATGTCCAAATTCGATTTAGCTCTCCCACTCTACCTCCTTTCTTGTCTTTTTGTGAGGATATGATCAATCAATAAGTTTACTACCAGAGAGCTTAATGGTATGAGGATCAAACTACTTGTGAACATGTTTGTATGAACATGTAAATTTTTACTTCTAATATACCTTATTAGGGTTAGCATTAATGATTACGGTTGGCACAGAATTTTAGTTTGAAGAGAAACAAAATATTCTCTTTCATATTGTTAACGTAAGCAATAATTCCTGTACACTTAATATCCCTCAGACAACCAATCTTGACATTCTATAATGACAACAATTTCAGAGGTCCCTCTGAATAAAGGATGTATGTGTTGGCATGTGCAAACATCATCATCATCATCATTATCATCATCATCATCATCATCATCATCATCTATCATCATCATCATCATCTATCATCATCATCATCATCATCATCTATCATCATCATCATCATCATCTATCATCATCATCATCATCATCATCATCATCACCTATGTAAGGCAAGGCAACAGACAACTTTAAAATGCACTACTGGGATTGTGATAACTGGAAGATATGTACCTGTTATAAACCCATCAAAGACTTTAAGGGCCATGTTTCCTGCTTTTGACATGCTCTTCTTGTTGGCACCAACAAAAGCTTTGCCGATGCCTGGTGTGCCAAATGTCATCACTGTATCACCATTTGCATGTTTGTGGTAATAAAAAACCACCACATCCCATTCATGCTTTCGCCACAGTATATTTGCCTACAAACAATAAGACATTAAAAATAAATAAATTGTTAACAAAGAAGTGCCATGTGTCTTGGTATCCCTCATGTAATGTGTAACAGTTTGGCAGTTATGTTACAGTGGGGGCCTGCACTAATAGGCATTGCCCTTCAATCACCATGTAATCAAGAATTCCTCAAAGCAAGAGTTACATAGCTGTGAATTAGAACTTCTGAGACTAGCCAATTTTTTAATTGCTTGTAACTAATAAATACGGTACCCCCGCAGAATTTATTATTAATAAGTATTCAAGGTTACAGCTGTATAGGTATGAGGTCCCTGTTATGATTTCCCAGAATAACATTTATAACATGTACGAGTGAAATTTTTGTTTGACACAGGAATCGAACCCTAGCCATTTGAGCTACCAAGCCAATGTGCCTAAGTTGATAGCAAAACTGCAAGGATCACAAATTTTACTCATTTAAATGAGTGTTTTACAACCATTAGCTGAATATAATTCTACTGCAAATTCAGAAAGTAACCCCTCTTAAAAGAAAAACGCAGAGAGACCGTGGATGAAGAGCAATTCTGAGGAAATGCAAAGGCAAATTCCTATTTTATTTATTATTTGCTTCACTTTTGTTTGTGTAACTTACTTTTTTTTATTTGTTTAGTTTTATTTCATTTTACCTAATACATAAATTATTTATTTACACATATTTGCTTACTAGTTAGCAGTTTAATTTTACTGTAAACAGTTGTGTATAGATTAACTGCATCTCCAACTTTGCAACTCAATTTTGTGAAAAAAAAAAATAGAAAGTAAAAGCACAAGTAATATGATAGTCCCTACTTCATGTTAAGTGTGAATTATAATCAAGAAAATAATTATGTCCTCAGCTCTGAATGTTTTTGTGTTGTGAATGAAGTTCAAACAAGAAATTCATACATGGAACACTAGCCACGTGACCAGGCATTTTGAGAAAGGTTCGTCTAGACAGATCGGGACAAAACATGGAGGCAAAAGGGTAGCAAAATTGAGTCCACCACCCCTTTGAGAGCTAACATCAAATAAATTCAAAATACTTTTAAACACCTTAAAATAGACCAAATAGGTCGAATAGTACTAATAGGCTTAAAAGAACTAATAGGCTTAATAGCCTTTGGAAGAAACTCACTCAAAGAGGAAAAATGGGAAAAATGGCTTTCCCCACCCAAGTTTTTTGAGATATTTTAGAGCCATCCATTGGGGAAAGACTTAATCAAAAGCTCCATGGATAAATTTGCAGTAAAAGTGACAAAAAGCAACAAAATGTTTGGTCCTATATGCCTCATGAGCTCTTCTGAATATCGTGATAATAATTATTATTTTCTCGCATATGGAGAACCGATAAATACTCATTGGCGGCAGAATTAATATTCTAAACAGCTTTGTGGAGAAAGAGAGACACATTCTTGGTTTTAGTTTGTGCAAGATAAAGTGAAATCAGTCATTTGAAAGGAACTACTGGATGACAAGATCCAGGATTTGAAACTGAAGGCAAATAAAGCTTGTTTACTAGCCAACAAATTGCAAAAAAGCAAATTAGAAACAACAAAGAATGACAGGTATTCAGCTTATCTCTTATAAACATTTAGGTGACCTTTAGTTAGGAGATTATTGCACCCTCATAGATAAGCTGCACCCCAAATTTTGAGGCTACAATTTGAGCAAAAAGGTGCGGCTTATACACAAGTGTTTAAGGTGTTATTACTTACTCTTTTCTCCAGATATTGTCTTTGCTGGGTGGGGTTTGTTTGTCCCATCTTGTCAATGCTCTCCCAGTCAAACTCCTTCACTTTAAAATCCCCGCCACAGTGCCTGCATTTCTTGCAGGCAACCGGGCAAACCTTGCTGCAGCTGGTGCATCTCTGCAAACAAGCAAAATATTTTTCTAACCATCACATCTTACTTCACACAAACATCACATGACAAGTATCCATGTTAATTAAATACAGTTCCTTTAAAGCACTACAGCTCCAGACCATAGGGATACAGAGATACAAAGGATACCTTCAAATAATAAAACAATCTCTCGCTCATGTTGCATTATGTATTATAAAAACTACAAAAAATGTAAAATGACAATTTGGCAGATCACTTGGTGAAAAATTACCTTTCTTCCTCTTGAGATAGGTTCAAAATTGGGCTCGTCCACCTCCGAAATCTCAACCTGGCTCTCCTGTCTGACATCTAGATAATTAATTTTGAAATGAAAAGATGAAATCAACACAATGAGTAGAGGGGAAAGACTTGTGCCTATACTTAGTTGTGAGCTTGTAAGATAAGACGTTTCATTATTACCAAGATCAAATTATAAAATATCAAAAAAGTTAGACCATATTTAGTACTTGTGCCTGGAAACCATTAAATCTAAAGCCTTAGTAAAATGGTAATGATAGTGATGATGATACTAATGATGATGATAGCTGAAATTCACTTACACTCTCATTTGACCACCAACTATCATGTGCTATCATCGACTATCGTGAGCTATCGCAAACTTAGAGTGCTTTTAACAGTCCCTTTGACCATGCACATATTAAGCTATATACACATGATAGCTGATTTTGTAAGTTCTGAACTGTCATTGACTATCGTGCGCTGTTTGGAAAGGACTTAAGGGACAAAGTTGTTGCTTTCAGCTGGATTTGCAATGTGAGATGTCCAAAAAAGTTTAACTGTTGACTGTAAACAAGCAAAATTGTAGGGTGAAGAAATGCCAAATGACAAGGCAAGGCACTTAAGGCACACAGACCTCACTGCACTTTGCCCATCTGCCATGACCAATTTTTTTTTCATTTGACTCTCTCACTCAGTGAATAAATACATTTCACCCCCCTCCCCTACATAAGCTATATACACATGTGCCTCCCAAATGGTATGGTTCTTGAGGCGTGTTGGTGTAAAATATTATAAAGGATATTACACAGTGGCACAAAGATATGAATGTTATTTTTGAGTGGTAAATATTGTTTTTAACACAAGAAAATAAAATTCATATCTTCAACTCGAAGTGTAATGTTCATTTCATTATATAGACAACACAAATTAGAAGAATTCAGAAAATTACTTTCCGGAGATTTTCAAAGATTTTTGGAAATTGTCTGTGTCATTCCAAATGTTTCCAAACATTTTTTGACTTTGCTGAAGATTGCAAACATTTTCTGAAGAAGAATCAATCAAATACCAAAGATATTTGGCTCCTTCACTCACTATGACGTCATTGATATACTCACTATGACGTCATTGATATACTCACTACGACGTCAATGATATACTCGCTAGGATATAGAAAAAAAGGCCACTCCGTAACCAGATGTAGCCTTGCATGAATTTTATGAGTGGTGTATTTCCCCGTAAAACACTCCCGAAACAGCGATACTACACACCAAAACATCTAATAAGATAATATCTGGGCAAAAGTATACAATTATTACATAAGTTGTTGACCTTGCACTGGAAAAAGTGGGACATAGAGAATATTAATCTCATTGTAACAGCCTTGCATTCACTTGGTTTCACTAGATTCATAAATCAAACACACACTGACAACATGAAAACTGTTCCAGTCCGTGAAAAGGGTCGCGGTCACTTTGATCTCAAAAACTCTAAAACGGGGTGGGATTTTTCTACGTGTGATGCCTAAACATTGAAAAAAACCCGAACCAAAGTGATTCATAAGTAGGTAAAAAATGGCCCACAAGTCGGTAAATGAATATTTCCCTTTCTGTAAAACACGTAAAGGTATAGTCTGTAACGCCCCTGCAAACCATGGCGCTAAATAAATCGTCATAACACACAAAAATGCCGCGTATTATTCAGGCTGTACATGGAACTATCGCCTCACAGTTCATCGAGCGGCAACAGCCAGTACACTCACGTACCTTACATAATAAGCCTTTTGACATTTGCAGGTAGAAATCATGGTTATCCTGAACTGAATAACATGCGGTCATATAGATAACTGCATAATGTAAGCTTATTTGAAAGAGATAAATGTGCACCGTTCGTAATGCTTCATGAGGCACTATTCTTATTCAATGAGATGCAAATAAGTGGACGGGTATATATTGTGCAGTTCATCCAAGCATTTCGGAATTAATGCTATTATAAATACAAACATTGATATTCTTACCAGAGATTTCCTGATCGTTCATAATGACGAAAAAAAAAGACCCTCGTTCCTCCGCGTCGACCAAACCGTAAATTTGCGAGAATTACTCCATTGAGTCTTCGCTCCATTTTCCAACTGAACAGCGGTCCTTCTGGTCCTCGTTAAATTAATGATATCCATAATTTCAAGCCTCTTTTGTACGGTGGCCCACAACTGCCACGGCAAAACTTACTTTCTCACGGCAAAACTTACTTTCTCACGGCAAAACTTACTTTCTCACGGCAAAACTTACTTTCTCACGGCAAAACTTACTTTCTTATGGCAAATAGACCGAGGAGAGCTGGAAACGAAGGGAAGACCTAAAACTAAGATGGCCACTGCCGGCATTGACAACGTGGACGAGGAAACGCTCATAAAATATTACTTTTATCGTGGCTTCGAGTACAAGGACATCCTGGCCTTCTTAGCGACCTATCACAACCTTGAAGTAAGTGAAAGGACGTTACACAGACGGCTGAGGATGTATGGTTTAGCAAGAAGAAATCCGGAGTACGATATTCGCAGCGTAGTTAACGAGGTTCAAGCCATGTTAGATGGTCCTGAGTGTATTTCTGGCTATAGGCATGTATGGCATAGTCTGCGTTTGAAGGGACACCAAGTTCCACGACAAGTAGTAGAGCTTTTGCTCAGAGAACTGGATCCAGATGGATGCCAAAAGAGGAAGGAACACAAGTTAAAAAGACGCGAGTATTGTAATCCTGGTCCAAATGCTGTATGGCACGCCGACGGATATGACAAGCTCAAACCGTATGGTTTCCCTATCCATGGATGCATTGACGGCTGGAGCAGGAAGTTGTTATGGCTTGTAGTCACACGATCAAATAACTCCCCTAATAACGTTGGATCTTATTTCTTAAGTGCAGTCAAGAAGTATGGTGGGTGTCCTAGTGAGCTGGTAACAGATTTAGGCACGGAGAACCAAATCATGGCTTCAGCACAAGCTTTTTTCCGCGAGGATGAAAATGCTCACAGGTACGTGGCATCACCACGTAATCAAAGGATTGAGGGTTATTGGTCTCAGTACAGGAGAAACAGATCCACTTGGTGGATCAACTTTTTCAAAGATCTTGCTGAAACTGGTGCCCTCAATACAAGTGATGGCCTTCAGAAGGATTGTCTGTGGTTCTGCTTTGCAGGACTGTTACAAAAAGATTTGGACACCGTGAAAGAACACTGGAACACACATCGAATAAGGAAATCAAGAAATGACACAGTGCCTGGAGTTCCAGATGTTCTTTACTATTTGCCAGAAAGCAGAGGTGGTGAGTCAGATTTGCTATCCTGTGTCCCTGAAGACAAGATTGGATACGTTCAAAATCACCTTATTGAAAGAGAGGAAGAAAATGATCATTTTGAATATTTCTACTATGTTATGGATGTTCTTGGGCTGAAAAGACCAACTGATTGGCAAGAAGCTTTACAGTTGTATGAGAAACTTGTGTTGCTAGCAGGCTCCAGGACATGAGATATAACTGCATACCTTGACATCATGACATCAATCAGATCACCATCAATAAACAGTTGTTATTTCCAACTTGTAACTTGCCTACCAAGGAAATAACCATTAAAATACCACAATAGCTCTTTGCCATGTATAACTGGCAGTATTAATTCATAACAGAAACATGTATTGAATGCTTAGTATCACTCTCAAGATATGGGTAACAATTCTCCTTGTAGAGTGTCAGTTCGGAGAGGTTGGTCTTAATTTAATTCAGAATTTTATTTTTGAGGCAAATCAAGTGTCATCAATTCACTTGACAACATATTTATATGTTAAGGAGAAATTGTTCATTAATCTCTTTTGGGAGTAAAATGATTAATAGTCTACTTTTAAAAGAAACAATATTATTATTTTCAGGGCCTGATATGGAGTCAATTCATAACTCAATCACTACAGAACACAACACTCTGTCTTTCATAGAAAGGTCATGTAGAACAAAACTTCACGCTATAAACTAGAACTGTAACTACAATGCACAGTTATGGTGCCTAAACTGAGGTAAATAATTTCAGATTTAGAAAAACCTATCCAGGAATACTATCAAAACCTAAGGGTTAGCAAAAGCTTGGCCTTTGCAAAATGCAAGGACAAAAAGTTCTTTGAAGTCATCAAAGGTGTGTATGTGCTCTACAGGGATGGTGATTTCCTTAGCACATGCCCCTACAAGAGGAAAACATATCCTATGGTTGGGATTTGTCTTAAGACAATCATGATTAAAGTTAACTGTTATTTTAAACTCCTGATTGTCAATTGGTTTGTGCTTTTGTCCTGTCAACCAGCCCATGACACCTGCCACTGTTACATCTGGATGTTGGAATGTCTCTAGTTCCCCTCCTTGCATGGCATTGTCAAGACTGCCATGATCCTGACCTTCATAATTCCAGGCAATGGCTGTTGAGTGGCCTACAATATTGCCATCCTCAATCAGACATAACCAGTCTTGGAAATGATCCATGATATTCTCCTCGATGAGTCTTCTTGAGGAGCCAGTGGGTGAAAATTGTGGAGTCATAATCGAATACAGGTAGTTGGCATCTGGGTGTAGCTTTTCCTTGAAATTTCCACAGACAAACAGTTGCTGACAGATACTTGGGTTGCTCTGTATCAACTCTTGCAGCCCATATATGGACATTCCTTTAAGAACCTCCCTCATGTACAACGACCGACGGTTAACCAAGCTTACTTTCAAAGATCTGCAAATTTCGTCACAGTGCTCTTCATCAACTGGACCTGTGTAACCATGTTCAAATATTATATCTGAATAATCATGGGGATTTTGTCTTATATTATTTAGAAGCACTTGTTCCTTTTTTGTTAAGTCTTTCTCTTGAATGTTGACCATGTCAACATTGTTCAACATTGCATTATAAACACAATGTTCAAGAAAACAGGGAGGTGGTCCTCCTTGGGCCAAGGACACGGCAACTATTTCGCCGCAGGTGCGAAAGTTCCCATTTTGGACATGGTACGTTGAGTCCACTGGGCTGCCATCCGGGAAAAGCTCTTTGCCCATATTTGAAATAGCTTCAGTCAAGAATTCTTGTGACATTGCCCCTGTATCAATGCCAGCTTCTCCAATGTATTGAACACGTAGAACAGCTGTGGGTGGAATTTTCTTGGATTGCCTTTGCCACAATGCCAGTGTTCTTGTGAAAGGTGCTAGACGGCGGCAAGCAAGGAAAAACTGCTGACTTTTGTCTACTCTTGATGATAACAGCTGTACAACTTGACTTGCTTCTGTTAAACCAATGCTTGACAAGTTAGTAGGATCTTAAAAACAATCCACATTGTTATCCCATTCTTGAAGCATCTTTGCTATGTTCTCATCATCTAGAATCTGCTGAGATTGGATTGAGCTTGATTCATTCATTGTGTGACTGCCTGATGAATTACACTGTAAAGAAGGAATGTTTACCAGACAGGAGCTTTCCACTGGAGCAGTGACTGGTGATGGCTGAGTGTTAACTTCTGAAGGACTTCCAGGCGCAGCATCTGCTGAGTTTGATGAACATCCAGCCACTGAGACAGTACTTTTCTTGGAAGCCTTATGTACTAACTCAGTATTGCCTTCAGATATGTCAACTTCACATGACGTGCACAGGTACATTGTTATTCTCTTATAGTCTCTGCCAAGTTCAGTCTTGTACTTTTCAAGCTCAAAATCCTCATCTTGGCCTGGCATGCAGATAGCATGACTTCCATCTTCATATAATAGAACATAATCTTCATCAGCAACAAATTTCCTATCAAATGCTTGCCACTTTTCAATGCCTTTGCATACGATTATTGCATAATTGGCTGTTCTTGGTACTTGAACAGGCAGCCGCTTACCCCAGATGGGTTTGAGGTCATCTCCAGCCAGTTTCATTAGACCAATATTAATTGTAACCTTTTCATCATGGCTTTGTTTGAATTTCCTTTTTGAACGGAATTGTGATCCAGACCGCACTTGCTTCTTCTTTGAATTCATGTAGTCCTCAAAGGATTTAGGCTGCTTGTTGTTTGGTTTTCCAAACACAAGGTTGGTGCTGCTAGGCCCTGCATCTTCAGGAACTGAATGCACAGGAGATCCACATTTCCAACAGAATTTTGAGCATTGTGCTTGTTTTGAACCGCATGAAGTGCAAAACCTGATGAACCACGAATAAAAGCCATTGCGTTATCCTAGATTGCCGTATAATCCCTTACTTAATTATGAACGGTGTAGTTGTTTTGTTCAGGCAGTGAATGCACGTTCAGTAGTTTCTGGAATGTGACGGTGCATGCATAATGAAGTATGCGGTTGTATGGAAATCTAACGAATTGATTTAAGTAAGTTATACCACCATAAGATAAAAGGGAGGTGCTGACGTTTCGAGCGTTAGCCCTTCGTCGGAGCGAATGGAAATCTAACCGCCTTTATACAAGGTATTATTGCATACGAACAAAACAATAACTAAAAGCAAAACTTACACGAAACTCCCGTCCTCGTCCGCCATGTTCATAGTTGGATCAAACACCCCGTCACGGAACTACAGATCGAGAGAGACTATAAAACGTTCGAAGCCACGATAAAAGTAATATTTTATGAGCGTTTCCTCGTCCACGTTGACAATGCTGGCAGTGGCCATCTTAGTTTTAGGTCTTCCCTTCGTTTCCAGCTCTCCTCTGTCTATTTGCCATAAGAAAGTAAGTTTTGCCGTGAGAAAGTAAGTTTTGCCGTGAGAAAGTAAGTTTTGCCGTGAGAAAGTAAGTTTTGCCGTGAGAAAGTAAGTTTTGCCGTGAGAAAGTAAGTTTTGCCGTGAGAAAGTAAGTTTTGCCGTGAGAAAGTAAGTTTTGCCGTGAGAAAGTAAGTTTTGCCGTGAGAAAGTAAGTTTTGCCGTGAAAAAGTAAGTTTTGCCGTGAGAAAGTAAGTTTTGCCGTGAGAAAGTAAGTTTTGCCGTGAGAAAGTAAGTTTTGCCGTGAGAAAGTAAGTTGGGGATAGTGTGTTCATAGTTGGTAGAGGGGACTGGTTAGGAAACCCGGCAAACTTCAAAGGACCGGCCTATTGTTTGGAGTTTGATGTCGAGCCGGACCGTCACGTGACAATGACCGTGCAAACAATCGAGTAGCATTCCAGAACGATATGGCCGAAGATAGCGATCTTTTTCTTTTTGGAGTTGATTTGGATGCAGTTCTTGAGGCTTTGGAGGGGGATGACAATGTCGATGAATACTTTGAAGAAGCTGTGACTGAGGTGAGTGGAGGAATTCGCTCATATTTCTAAAGATCTAGTAATGATACAGGAGTTTGTGGTCAGATCGATCGACCTCACTTGGAAACTCGACTAACAGAACTGAACTAAGCTCCACTTGTCTCGAAATATCAGTAAAAATATGGCCATTTGCAAGTTCCATAAACTCTTCATGATTTAGTTTTGGGGTGTTAGTCGGCATTAACAGCTACTACGACGCTATTTTTCTTCTCTTCACTAGGTACAAGACCGAGAGATCTCTTGTCCATTCTGTTCAAAGAAATGCAAAAGTGTTGGTGGTTTGAAAAGGCACATTACTTGTAAGCATAAAGAGGAAAACGATAATGATCCAGAGACTGATGAAGGCGAATTTACAAACGAAATGCTTGCAAATATGGTCAAGGAAGCCAAACGCCGTTTGGTTAACAACAAGGTGTTCTCGAAGGACATCAGAGAAGAGCTCAGTGCTTATGAATTCACAAACTTGCCAGAAGAATCGATGGAATTTGCCGACTTACAAAAGATTTTTAAACAGCTGATGAAAAAGAAAGACCACGAGAAATTCTATACTATGTTCTATTCCACCGTGCCATTAAATTCTACCAAGTACTTCACTGGATTGTCTAGGAATGCTGCCACACTGCTCTCAACTAAAATAGCTGATATAATGCTAGTGAATAGCAAAGAGAAGTCTGTTGTTCCTGTCAAGGCTTTTGACATTAAGTTAACTGATAAAGAAATGACAGGTTTGCAGTATGTTGGTGGATATGTGCTGCACAAATTATATAACAAACACACCAAATCAAAATCGACAGCCAGCCAGCAGTCAGTTGCTTTTCTAATTGCTGGCAAAGAGCAAGAGCACATAATGACAGACAATCATACGCTTACTTCATTGCTCAACCGTGGAGGACTCTGGGGAATCACAAAACCTGCACAAACAATATTGATTAGGACTGAAAAGTACTTTAGAGTTTTAACTTCCAACTGTCCTGCAGCAGGGATTGACATTAATGAGATTAGGTCAAAATCAACTAAGGATAGTGAAGTACAAACAGCTTTCAAATGCATTAAGGCAAACTCAGAACTTAAATTAGATGATAGAGTGGCCAAGGATGTGCTGCAAAACATTATTGACTTGTACATCAGAGTTCGGTCATTTTCATTTGCTCGAGATGTTGTTCAGAAGTATAAGTTACAGATGAAACTAGTCAAGGAGAAGGCATTAAGGAAACACATAAGCCGAGCAAGCAAAGATTCTGAGATTCTACAGCCTTAGAAAAATGCTTATTTAAAATTATCAAATGTCTTCATTTCCAACTTTTAGTGTTATATGTGAACAATAATTTGAGGGCTGGTGATATTAATGGTTGTCATTTTATATCCCAATCAAATGACTGTAATTCAACATAACACTGCCTTCCTTCGAGATATAGTAGACCAAGTTCAGATATTTTAACAAGCACAGTCTATTCCAAATTTAAAATGAAGTTTGATTTTTAATACTTTCCATGTATCTAGTGAAAGTAATTTTGTATACTTCACAGCTGTTACAGTATCTGAACATGGCCTTCATATTTCTTATTGAATAAGTTATTATTCTGCAAAACATATGAGGTTAATGTTAAACTGTTTTTAAAGTTATATGTAAAGCTTATGATCCAAAAGCTTGATAATAACATTTTTTAATTAAAGCTAAATGCTTGTTTAATATTAAAAGACATTAGACATGGAAAACATTTGATATCTCTGAGTCCTTAGATTCAAATGTCCTTAAAAGATTCCTTGTCAATCTATGATTTTAATTTCGAAAGGGTATAAGTGAAGATGATATCACTATGAAACAAAACATTTATCAGTTAAGCATGAAATTATTTACAACTGTCTATTGAAAATTCACCTAGTGTATAAATTAATAACTCATTCAGTAGAATGCAAACACTTAAAGCATGAAATAGTAGTAAGTAGTACAAAATAGTACTAATTGAACAATAGGAAACAAAGGAATTTGCTTGATTTAGTACTATTTAGATTTAGTGATTTCATGCTTTTAGTGTTTGCACTCTATTCTTTCATTTAGTTCTCAAAGTTCACTTTTTTTCCTTTTTTCTCTTTGGTAGAGGGTCATCGCTAACATTAACCCATGCCTTCCTCTTATCTTTCCTTCCTCTGGTGTTTCCAGACTGACAAGAAACAGAGCGTTGAATTCGAATAGTGTTGTCATTATATCCAAACATTCGAATATCTGGGTTGTCATTTCTTCTTCCGATCTTTCGTTGACTTCCAAAATATTCTTCAATTGGATCTTGACAAAATCTCTCTGTCAAAACATATTCCACCCCTTCTTGAAGTAGGAACTTGGTAGCTTCGACAACTGAATGGGTTGTTATCTGCATCCCCTCATATGTTTGCCGCGACAGGAACATTCTGCTTCTGGCATTTGCAGTAAAGTTGCCTGGTCGGTTCAGGGTAATCTGTTTCCACTCTTGGATCCCCCAAGTCCACATAACCAATAAGTTCACCAGTAAACTTGTCAAAGACAAGATTAGACATGATTTTCATCTCATCAAAGAGCAACACAATGTATCTCTGTACATCAAAGTATGTGTCTGTCATTGCTTTAAGCTCTTGTAGGACACTTTCTTGAAAACCTCTCTTTGGCCTTATAAAGTTCCTGTAGTCCCTCAGTGTGCGCTGACTTGGTAACACAAGAATTCCGCTGTTTCTCAATTCCTCATAGCAGGATGGAGATTTCGCTGGCAATGACAAACAGTATCTTATTATCATTGGATGAAATCGTACTCCAGTCGTACTGCTTGAAAACATTTTTTTCTGCTGCTGCCAAAATAACTCCATGAATGGAGTTATTTTAGCACTGGTTTTCCCCAGAATTGATACTAGATCCTTGCTTAGATCATGGCCAACCTCGACGCTGGACTTTTTTATTTCTGCTTTCATCTCTTTCAAATGTTGCTCAAGTTGTGCACACTTTAATCTCTGCATTTGGAGTGTGAGTTTAATTCGCTCAGGCGGTGTTTGTGATACTGGAGAGTTGATGTGGGCTGGCTCTGATAATTTTTTTAGCTTTGATCTTTTTCTTTTATCCACTGCATGCGAATATTTGGAGCAAGACAAGCACTGCTGGTTATTGCCTTCACACAGAAGTTCACATCCCTTAGCACGCCAGTACTGTTTACTTGGGAAAAAATCTTCTTCTTCCTTCAAGTGATCTACATACTTTGGAACGACATGCTGTATCACACCATGACAAGTTGAAGGATCAACACCAGGGCAAATAAAATAACTCTCCATATCCTTGACAAGGTTAGAAACGGACACATTCATAACAGACCTTAAGTAGTTTGAATAAAGTTCGTGGTCTCCAGGTAAGAAGCACCCATACACTTTGATAGTGAACCCAAGACTGTCGTCGATTACTAGTTCGAGTTCTGGTAATAAAAACGAATCCCTTAGCCTTTTAATAAGCATTCTGTCGTTCAGTTGTTCTAATTTCCACGTGGAAAGAGTTTTCAGAGATTTTACTCTGACACAAAGTTCCTCAAAGTTCTTGTAGATCCGTTTGTTCGACTCGTTGCCTTCATAATCTCTTACAATGAACCTCGGCAGTCTCGGCACAGGCTTCCTTGAATCGTGGCTTTTCTTAGGCATATTAAGCGTTGGGAGGGCTCCAAACTTTGGCTTTTTCTTCGTCATCTTTTCAGAATGAACTGCAAGAAAAGCAGACATTGCTTAAAGAATGTTAAGATACTTAAGTTCACGATCAGAATTATCATCTGTCTACAACGATCGCAACTTAACATGCACTACTTACAAATTTCTATGTCATCAGGTCCGAAGTGCTTTTCGCATGTATACACTCTATCATTGTCGATTAATCTTTGGAAGTCCTTATCCACTTCTCGTGTTTTCGTCAGCTCATTCAGCCACTGTTCTCGCCACTGTTTATACTCCTCGTTTCTCGGAGCAGGGAGCTTCCATATCCCGATTCCTTTAGTATTCCTGCACGATCCGCACCCAACTACGGCACAATTGTCGCCTGGCATTATGTTTACACAAGCAGCTAGTTTGATAACGATTTAAACTATTTAAAAAGAAAGAAAACCTCGATATTTCCGTGAAACAACAACTTCATGTGATCTGCGACGCAACTTTAGGTATTGCACGGTCATTATCACGTGATCTTTATAAAATCGAACAATAACCTATCCCTTTGAAGTTTGCCGGATTTCCTAACCAGTCCCCTCTACCAACTATGGTGTGTTGGAATAGAGTACCGAAGCGCTGACGTCACGTTACCATGGAAGCATTTTGGCTGGTTCTAAACAAGAGATCAACATAGCGTCTCTCTTTGGGTAACGTAACGTGGACAAGTCGAAAATGGTTCAATGTTTTGCCCCAGATTGTAATCATCAATCAGAAAGGGAGACATGTAAATTTTTTAGGTTTCCGAAGGATCCTGTGGAGTTCAATTGGTGGAAAAAGCTCCTAAGGTAAGGTAAAACACGCTAGAAATACCGGCGCTAGGTAGTGGCGTGACGACTCGAACAATTGAACTCTGACTCTTTGAATTCTTCTTATTGTTCTTAATCTTCGATATCCCTCATCAGTTACTCTTTAAAACAACGGTTTTTAATATGTATCAATATTCGTTTGAAATGAATCTGCTTTTAATAGACGAGAAGACCGAAGTCCGGGAAGCAGTTCTCGAGTTTGTAGCTGCCATTTTCGTGAAGGACTGAAAGTAAACGGCCCTGAGATATTTAAAAGAAATGCCGATAAACTCTTTCCAAATGCTGAAACACGTACGCCAAAGCGAGCTAAGACGAAGAAGACAAGTTCAGAAAACTCGGTTCCGGTTTCTGATATAATCAAGCAGTTAAACGATTCGTACTCATCAAGTGGGGAAGCCTCAAAGTGTGAAACCAGCAATGCCTCTAAGCAAAATGTCCTTCTTGAAGTCGAACTGGAAAACTTGAGAAAGGAATTGCAGGACAGGAAGTCAAATGAACAATATCAAAGAGAAATATACTCGGTAATGGCTTTAAGAGATGAAGTAATATGTATGGAAACAGGACTACCAAACAAGCAAATATTTTCAATTGTTGTGAACTATGTCAGACGGTTCTCGGCAGAAATTAACTATTTTTATGGCTGGAGGGTTGAAAGGATCCTGTTGGAAGATCAAGTTTTTATAACCCTTATGAAGTTACGACAGAACTACACAAACCTGCACTTGGCTGAGCTCTTTCACTGTAGCACTGCAACAATCAGTAATATAATACTTACATTGGTTCATGTATTATACAAGCTACTATATGAAGACTGTTTACAATCTGTGCCATCCAAAGAGAAGAACAGAACCTCTATGCCAGAATCTTTTTCACTGTTTGGGCATTGCAAAATGGTCATCGACTGCACTGATATAGAAATTGCAGCACCTGGTTTAATGAGTGACCAAAAATTGACTTACTCAACATACAGGGGAATGAACTCCTTCAAGACACTTATTGGTGTTGCACCAAATGCTGTTATTACCCATGTTAGTAAATTGTTTCCAGGCTCAACATCAGATAAAGCCATTGTGGAAAAATCTGGTGTACTAGAACACTTTAAACCTGTGGATCTGATACTTGCTGACAAAGGCTTTTTGATAGCTGATATTGTTCCAAATGGTGTGTCTGTTAATATTCCCCCATTTTTATATAATGGGAAATTTAACGAGAGTGAAATTAAGCTAACTAAGACTATTGCACGGTGCAGAATTCATGTGGAAAGGGCAAATGCACGCATCAAAGATTTCAAGATTCTAACCTTCATTCCACCATACTTGAGATGCTACACTGAAAAAGTTTTGAAATTATGTGCTGGCTTGGTAAACTTACAAAACTCCCTCATTAGAGAAGTTAGAGATTCTGTTGACATGGAACAGAATTATTTTTTTGTAATTCTTGGTTGGGTATAGTTGAGATGAAACATGCATCCCTAGCTGTGAGCTTAATTTTGATACTTAGAACATGCTGCATGTATAGCATAATATGATTTTCAGTTCGTGCAGATTAAAACCTGCAAGAAGGCAGGTTCAATGAACGAGATTTGTACTCTTTCTGGAAATGGAGGAACAGGCCACAAACGGTTTGTACGAAAAAAGAAAAGCTTAGTTTTTTGGACTATTCCAGAAAACGTTTTGATGCCCATTGGCTCACCTTCAATTACAAACCAATTTACTAAACACATTCTCAGTTAACTTCTTATGAAATCCTGCAATACACTTTTCTACTCTATTCAACCGTGCGTTGTCCATCGTAAGGAAGGTGCTGGAGTAATCAACTGGAGACTGCTGTCTCCGTGGGAGCTTAGCTTTCAGGCCCAGCACCGATTGAACCGAGTTGGAAAAAGAGGCAATAGAATTTGTAACGAAAATACAACTTTTTGAGGGGTTGAAAATATAATCGAAAAATGTTTTGGACATTGTCCGAACAAAAAGAAACACAGTCCATCTCGCTTCTCCCTGGTAGTAAGGTAGGTTTATCTGCTCGATATAAGAGGGATTTGATTTTAGCCGCATTTTGCAGAATAGCGTTAAAAATCAGTAATCGATGACTAATCGATGACCAAAACTCACGTTTTGTAGACCACTAGCAGTCTGTCTTTTAATTTTGCCTCAGACCCTCCGTGTTTGTGCATGGTGTTCGCGCTCAATACAGGAAAAAAATGAGACCGCTTGCGGTCTACTGACATTTTGATCATCCATCGATTGGTCATAGATTACACAGCATCGTAATGAAGCACACCATGTTAGTTTGAAGATTTTGTTCACTGTCCATAATCAGGAGCGAATCGCCATAATTCATTAGTCTCCTTTGCAGCCGTCTTTCCGAATCAGAATGTCACGTGACATCCCGAAAGACGGCTGCGAAAGAGACTAATTATTCATCGATTTCACATTGATTATCAGATAAAATCAATGATTGATTACTCATTGATTTCATTGATGATATCGATTTATTTTGTCTGGAACATGTGATTGTGATGAAGAGAAGGCCAAGGGAAAACTATGAAAAGAAGGGTTGAGCGGAGTGGCTTTACTTTGGTAACACCCTCACCCACTTGGTAATACCCTCACCCTATGACAGACCATAACTTGTGTCAGTTAGGGACCGGTCATTACTTACAGGGAGGGAGGGGGACTGGTGGAATTAAGGAGGGGGGGGCAAACATTTTTGTGCACTAAATAGAAGCGGCCAAAAAAAATTGTCTAGGTTCACTAAATATGTACGTATATTGATGATTTTACAAAGATACCTGTAACCTTTTTTGTTAGGCAATAATTTTTTCTTATTGTGTGTGTGTGTGTGTGTGTGTGTGTGTGTGTGGGGGGGGGGGGGGTCTAAATTTGGAGTTCTCTATAAAGAGGGGACCAAAAAAAATTGAGCATCACATGTCTCATTTCAACCAGCCGCCCATCCCCCCCCCCTCCCAGTAAATAATGACCGGTCCCTCATCATCATCATTAGGGAGCTTAAGCACGCGCGTTTTTGAGACGCCGACGGCTACCGGAAGTGAGCTGTTTTCTCTTTTAACTTGTCTTCACACAACCACATTTACATTGATTAGTATCTTTTCTCCATTAGAGATGATCACTATAAAAATCTGAGAGACACCACTGTCCAGACACGCGTAGTGGTCTCTTCCGGTTGCCGTCCGCGTCTCAAAAACGCGCGTGCTTAAGCTCCCTAATATTCATTTCACCACGGTGTTAAACATCAGGCAAAAATACAATTATGTAAAAAAGATATCAATATACAGTAAAATAACAGTATAAAACGCCCCGAACCCGAAGCCCAATATTAAATTTATATACAAATATTATATTAAAAGAAAGGAGGAATATTAATACAAAAATATATATAAATTAAAGCCTGGTTTCCATGAATGCCGTGTCAAAGTTAGATAAAACGCGTCGAACGTTTGTCAGAGAACTTGCTTGCCTAGCCTGAGAGGGTATGCTGTTCCACAGAGTTGCACCACTATAACTACAGCTATTTTTGAAATAGTTTGTACGCGGCAAGGGAATAGCAAGCTTATTCTCAAAATCTCGTAGATTGTATGGATTAACGTCACTGCGTTGAATAAATTTATTAGTAAAATACTTCGGTGCAAGGCCGTTGATAGATTTGTACACCAGTCTGCTTTCGATATTTGACGTCGAGTTTCTAAATTCTTCCAATTTAGACTTTTGAATAATTGATTTGCATCTGCATCATAGTTGGAGAAGGTCAGAATCCGCGCGGCCCGATTTTGAAGTTTTTGTAATTTGTCAGCAAGTGTTATGCCACAGGTACCCCATATAACGCTACAATAGTCAAAATGCGCCTGGACTAGGCCTTGATAGACTTTTTGAAGCGTCGCAAGAAGCACACAGTGTCTTATTCGTTTAATTACTCCAATACCGGACGATATTTTTTTTGATATGGAATCAGGTGAATATGGTTACTCCAAGTTAAGTTTTCATCGATTAGAACCCCAAGAGATTTGGTTACATCGACTCTACTTATTTGGGTGCATTTAATTTCAAAGGTTGGAGAGATGGGTAGATTTTTCAGCTTTTGCCTTGAACCGATTAACATAAATTCGGTTTTAGTCAAATTGAGGGTAAGTTTATTGGCAATTAACCACTGATTAATACTTGATAAATCTCCCTCACGTAAAATTGCACACATGAAAATTACTTATCTGGGAAACAGATGAAACCAGTAGACTAATGTTCGATAATCTTTCTAGGTAGGATCTTTTATGGTCAAGCATAAAGCGAAAACGCCATAGGCGACAAGCCCGGGGGGAGGGGGGGGGTACTCCCGCGAATTTTGGATAGGGGTGTGCCGCGAAGGTTCGTGAACCCTAACCCTATTTAAGGACTAAGAAAGCGAAAACTGATACCCTTTTTAAGGCCTAAAGCCGACAAATGACATCTTATTCAAGGAAAAAACAAAATTATTGATAGCATGAAAAGGAAAACTTTATTTCGATCTTCTTTGTAACATTGGATGTATACATCAAGCATAATATACATATCACACTCCAGTAGTAGATAATACAATTAAGCTACCCTATCTAAGGACCTCACCAGGGACACAGAAACAAAAGGGTCAAAAAAGATACCCTATTTAAGGACCGAGAACCTCCAAAACCATACCCTATTCCGCTGCACGTACCTATATAGCCCATATATGGGAGTAGCCCCCCCCCGGGGGGGCAACAAGAAATGCGTCATTTAGGGAGTGAATTTCATCGCTGTGAAACAACAGCGAATATCGTTCCCTGACATTTAATCCAGCTATTAACTTACAGTAGTATACCCTACACCTTAAGTTTCACAAAGATGCCATAAGAAAAGTAATAAGAATGATATCGCTTCCTGCCTTAGTTTTTTTTTTAAAATCCTAGAGTTAAAAACAAATTAAAATGTTTCTGACATCGGTGTCTTTTATCCGCTTATTCCAACAGATACATGGAGATTACTCCATGGAAAATGCGCGCGTACGATTTTTATTCACGAGTTGAGTAGTATCAGAATACGAACGAGTGAGCGCAGCGAACGAGTGAGTTTTCTGATACAACTCAACGAGTGAATAAAAAATCGTACAAAGCATTTTCCATGGTGTAATTTGTTTATTTTATAGAAACTGAGATTTTTGAAAAGCCAAATTTTGTCAATCTTACGCGCGTGTTTAGGGAACCAGTAGTTGGAAAGTGACAGTTCTGGCGCAAGGGCGTGGTCAAAAATACTGGTCTAAGACTGAAAGGTGCAGGATTCCAAAATGAGACCCTATCAGCTTAAAGGGATGACACTGTATATCCAAACAATCATCATGCCAAATCAACATCAAACTGTCAAAGAGCTCCGCGCCATTGCCAAGGAACGCAAGATAGCCAAATATTATAAGATGCGCAGGGACGAGTTACTAGAGGCGCTGGGGATGCTTGAAGAGGTATCTAGTGGTAGTGGGGGAACATGTGACCATGGTAAGCGTAAGTATCAGTGTAAGGATTGCATAGGATCACAAATATGCCCTCATCAAAGACAGATCGCATTTTGCAAAGAGTGTGGTGGTAAAGGCATATGTACTCATGGTAGAGTAAAGTACTATTGCAAAGATTGTAAGGGTTCACAAGTGTGTTCTCATGGTAGAACTAGGTACAGATGTAAAGATTGTGGTGGGAATGGTATATGTGTTCATCACAAACGTAAAGATTGTTGTAAGGACTGCATGGGATCACAAATATGCCCTCATCAAAGACAGATCGCATTTTGCAAAGAGTGTGGTGGCAAGAGTATATGTACCCATGGTAAAGTAAGGCACTATTGCAAAGATTGTGGGGGTTCTCAAATATGTTCTCATGGTAGAATTAGGTACAGATGTAAAGAGTGTGGTGGAAAGGGTATATGTGAACATTATAAACAAAAACGGCATTGTAAAGATTGCCGCGATCTTATGAAGTCACAGTAATATAGTGTGCATTTTTGTAACGCGAACCACGTTACAAAAATCATATCGAGTCCATCAACGGAACAAAGCCCAAGCCAATCCACCAACTACGATTATCAGTGCAATCATATTATTTTCATGTTGTGTGGTTTCAGGCTCTTTGATTTCAGGTTTAACATCCATCATTGGTGTTTTCAGCTGTATAGCTTCAGTTCTGGTAGCTGCATGTGGTAACTTAACTTTCGAAGAGCCTAAGTTATGACTTATCCCTACAGTCTTGGTCTCCAGGTTTACATTTGAGTTGACTCCAAACTTCATATCACCAGTGGCCTTCATTAGGTTGTTGTTGTACCCAACCACACTCTCCGTATTTATGATCATATTACTGGGCATTAGCCAAACTCCAGGTGCAATTTCCAGATCCAATCTTAACTTCGCTTCCTGAGTTGCGAGTTGGTACCTTTGTACTGAACTTGATATATCGTTCTCAATCACACTGCTTTCAAATAGAGCCAAGAACTCTTGTTGGATCTCAATTGCCCCACCACCCGTGCCCACAATCGAGTTTCGTGTATTGACTTGTGATCCCAGCACACAGTAAACGAAGGCCTCAGCAGATCGATTCAGTCTACCCAGCCCAGCCTTGGTGAGCCCATAACCACTCGTTGGGATGAACCAAGCATACTTGTACCCAGCAAAGTCATCATTGCGAATGAATGAGATGAGGTTACCTTTTTCTTTCTTACCACCATCATCTGAGAATTTACCACCATCACCAGGCCATTGGTTTGCATCTTCATCATAGTTTCGAATCAAATGGACATTTTGAAATCCCCCACCTCTTGCATGGTAACCAGCCCCATAATCAAGGAATATATCACCCAAACCATGGTTTCGCCCGCCTTTCCATCTGAAATCAGAACCATTAGCGATCCCGAATTCAGCGCATAATCTTTGGTAAGCAACCTTACTGTAAGGGTTGTTAGCTATGGCAAATGGTTGTTCATCTGGCAAAGGCACACTCAATTCGTACAGTATTCGCCTTATGGTGAAATACACGTGAAACTTTACGAAGCCAGCCACCACTTTGGGGTAGTTCAAACTTTCAAAGGGGCTGACACCACATCCAGAGGTTGCACACCACACTGCAAAATTAAGCTGTTGAGGCCAATAATTCATATCAGGTGCGTTCAACCACTTTCGGCCTTGCTTTCCAAACTTGAACGTGACAACTTGTGATGTGAACACGTTTCGCATCTTAGCGGTGAACTTTTTCGTATTGGACACGTATATATCCAATGATGTCACCATGTTTGTTGTATCACTTGTGAAGTCATCAAAGTCAATGGCTGGTATTGGGTAAGATCGATCGGTCAAAGTCAAACTCTTTGGGAATGAACTCAATTCATTATCATTCAATCCTAAATCTTCCCACAGCAGTCTTTTCAAACGGGGTGATAGGTCTTCAGTCCATGTCTTACCAGTGGGGTCATCATAAGACATGATTGTTGTCCCATTAACTTTCCACCTAATGTAACCTCCATAGATATCAGTCACAAATACGAATTGGTCACGGTCAGCCTTTGGATACCTATTCCTAAAGTCATTGAGTAAGCCCATCTTCTATCCAGTGTTTGGGTAGAAGGGGTATAGTGTTTAACTCAATAATACACCTTATCATAAGTTATGTTTAGGACCCTCCTTTTAGTTCTTTGAGAATTTCTTCTCGTACTCTCTGTCTCAGTGCCACAGGATCGCTCTCCTTCACTGAATTTTTTTGAGCCTTGAGTCGGATCTCAGCCTTGAGCTTTTCAAACTTCTTGAGCTCCTCGATTATCATTGAGAAATCCTCGTCAGAGATCTTATCATCGCGAAGCGCCTTGGACACCAAGTCCTCGATTGTGTTTATTTTAGCCTTGGCCAGCGTAACTGTATTTTGGTGCCTGACCGCTTTCTTTGACAGGCTCTTGGAGATTTGTTCACACGCTATAGATGTGCAAACAAGTATTCCACTCGTCACTCCCAAGGGTATAGCTGCCACAATTCCCACACCACTCAGAGATGTACCCAATCCACCAGCCGCCAAAATACAAGAAAGGATACCACAGGTCGAGCTTGCGTTTATGAGCGCGCCTTTGGACCGGTTGTACTTTTTGAGTACCATCTCGCAGTGATTCAATTCAGCCTTCAGCTTATTCAAAATGTCACAACATTGTTGTAATCTGAAAGTAGGGCCATCAGGAGGAGGTGCCGTCGCAGGCAAGTTGGGGTAGATTCCTTTGTACTCACCCATGTTTAGTTACGGATCTCACGTATTTTTAAAATGTTATCTGAATCTCAAACTGAAGGTGATTGGAGACCCATTCAGATTCAATTTGTTCCATTCAATGTCGAGGATGCTTAGATCGAAGTGATTTATGGGGGTTTTAGATTTATGAACGGGAATGACTGGATAATCCTGTGATGGTATGTTGGCAAGGAGTTGTGAGGGTGAGATCTTCACGGGGCCTGTAAATCGAGCATTGTTCATATAGGATGACTGGTTATTCACTAGACTGCACATAAGTCTCAGGGGCTCCTTGATTTGGAGATTTATGGGGTATAACTTACTAGGAGTTATGACTTCAGGTAAACCTAGAGCAACTTGCAGTCCTCTCGTAAGTTTGATGTTGGAGTTCTTGTTGGAGTACAAATAGTCAACAGTATCAGTCTCAATGATCGATAGCTTAGCCTTATCCGTATCATTGAGAAATATCGCGTGTATACCACGCAGAGAGTATGTACCGGGTTGGATTATTATGAGGGGTCGATTTTCCTCATTGAGTATGCCCTGGCGATCCTTGAAATTCACCAATCGTTTGGGTATATTACAACCCAGGAGTTGTATCTCTCAAACCTTGTCCAGGGGAGGGTCCAAGTACACCCTGGTTTCAGACTCGTACATTGTTATGCTCAACATTTATATTAGCGACGCCTCTTCTTTAATTCGTCCACAAAGTACACTACAACAGCGAGGATCAATAGCCAAGCGTTCTTACCCAGGAATGAAATGACCTCCCCAGCGGTCTTGAACAGGAAACTCACGATCGCCCCCACCATACCGGGCAATATCTCACCAAGTTTCTTACCGATGGTCTTCAGCCCGTCACCCACACCTTTACCCAACTTGGATAGGCCTTTGGAAAGATTAGACACGATAACGCCAATGACCACACCAACGGCGCTCACAACGGCAAATACCGTGAAACCATATTTCTTGATGATCGATTTCACCCTATCTCGCAATGACATTCGCTCCTGGATTTGCTCATTCTCCCCTCCAAGTTAGCTATCTCTTGCTCTTGTTCAACAATTTGTTCCTCGATGGTCTCTATTTGACTTACTTCTTCCGGGGTTTTCAATGCCTTTTCTCGATGGAATCTTACCTTCTCCTTCAATTCACTAACGAACCCTTTTTTCTTAGTTATCTCCCCATCGTTGGCTTCCACAATTTCTTCCGCGCTTGGACCTAGCTCTTTTGTAATTGTTTTGGGTAATCCTTTGTTCACATCACCATACGCATCGAATAATTTATGCCATACATTTCTGTCTGGATCTTTACCAGTAATTTTTACTTCGATTCTATCCCATTCATCATATCTGAAAATAAACTTAGGTTTGGCATTTGGGAATTTACTTACAATCTTAGCCCAGATTGCATCTTTGTTTTTTTCCATAACCTCCATTTCTATATCTTCACGTGGTAATTGAATATACCCTGATTTACGTCTAGCACCTTTAGTCGTGGATGTTTCTAGGACTTTTTCTGGTGTTATGGGCTGCCTACCAAGTAGTGGGGTATTTTCAAAATCATCAGGATCTTCTTGTTTGTTTTCTTCCCCCAACCCGAAAGGATCGCTTTCTTCAGGATCAGCAGTTTCCATATTTGATGTTGAATATGGGAACTTCTAAGTTAATTTATCACACCCACTTGCTAAATATATATAACAGGATTAACATCCCAACTACAACATAGACCATCTGAGCCATTCTTTGGTTTTCATTCGGTCGGTAATAGTCAGAGAATTTAGGAGGATTGCCTATTTGATTGTACAATTTCATCGCTTCATCCGTCTCCGATATGTTCTCAGAGGCCTGATCAGCGTCACTCTTCCTCTTATTCATAAAGTCAATCAATGCCAAGCGCCTCTTTTCGAACGCAGCGTAATCTTTTTGGAACTTCTCCATTGCTTTGTCATGCCTTTCCCTTTCCTTTTCGAGTTCTTCGGGTGATGGTTGAGTGAGGATATGTAGTAAAAAATTCCCACCAGTGAGTAAAGATGTTTGTATAAATGCTCCTGTAGTCAAAGCTACTATACCCGCCATTTATCAATCTATTGTAGGATTTCTTAATACATTTCACTCAATCGTAAAGTGCTCCAACTTGGGAGTGTTCTTCAAATGATCGAGTACAGCCATACTGAATCCTTTCTCGTCAAAGGATATTACGGACCCATTGACATCTTTAGTTATGAAGTCCCTCAAAATGGGCTCATCTCCCATATGATTATCCAACGCCACTTCGAATCTTGTATGATCAAATCTCACTGTACTCATTACTCAAAGCTCTTTGGTTAAGATCTTTTGATCCTCTAAATAAGTTTTGAGGTACATACTCGCGGACAAAACAGCGACCCATTTGCCATAATTCATAATATTGGACGATGGATCGCCGATTAACGATTCTTTCAGGGCCTTTTTACCCACATAGCCCACAGCAGCAGCGAGTCCAACGAGAACTGCAGAATCTGTAACAGTCTTTACAAGCTTGTTTTCTGACATTTTGTGTATTACATCAACTCATCATTTAAGCTATTTTCTCAGTTTGAGGCGCTTACGACCTCATTTATGTTCCTGACAGGAGGTGGTCTGAAGGTTACAGAAGGTACGTGTAAGTCGGCTATTTTGTCTTTGTATCCCGTGTATAAGGAATAAGCAGTTATTCCTATTATGGACCCGATTAACACATTCTCGAAGGATAGACTGGGTATCCAGGCATTAACATCCATGGAAGATCCTTCATTATCATCTTTCTGATTATTTACCAATGCATCCTGCTGCTCCTTTTCTTTCTGATTATCTATCAATGCATCCCGCTGCTCTTTTTCCTTCAATGCCTCCTTAGCCTTCTTGTGGTAGTCGGCCAGTTTCTTCCCGGCCTCCACCTTCTTGGGATCCTTTACTCTATCCTTGACAGCGGGTTCACTTGTGATTTGCTCAACAGTTTGCTCAGTCATGTTTGTATCCCTATTATCACTTAGCTTTAACTCTCCTAATAGGGTGTCTATTAGGAGAAGTAAGTCTTAATTATTCAGTGTTCTACCACAATCTCATCTTCTGATTCTGATCCTGGTTCTTGTGGCGTAGCAATATTGGAAGGTAACATTCGAGATTCTGGTTCTGGTTCTGGTTCTTGTGGCGTAGCATTATTGGAAGGTAACATACGAAAACTAGTCACTCTGTTGTAATCACTTGGAGTGAAATTCATCTCAGAAACACGAAGACGGGCTGAGGCGCCGTAACTGGTCTGCCCGTGGGATCCCCAGAATATACCATCCCAATGGACAACAGGATGACCAAAACCGCTTACATACTTGTCAGGTTGCCACATGTAATCAAGTGGGTCAATAAGTTCATCATCTGGACCGTATACACAAGTTCTGGATTGGATGTTTTCACCCTTACCATGGGTCAGGAACTTGAAGTAGGCACGCTTTGGACTGTTTTTGTCCTTTGTCTTCTCACCCGTTTGTTGATTTGTGGTGTTTATGTAATCATATATTGGCTTCACAGCAAAAGACCAATCATTTTCACTCTTGGCAGTCGTGTATGCATTGAAGGTTGCGGGTGGTACTGACCTCTCTGATTTTGGTTTGTTGCAAAACTTTTTGAGTGAGTTCAATGTGATCTTCATTACATTATCAAGTGCTTCTCGAGTCTTGTTCTCTTCGGTTGTTGGGCAATCCATGGTATCAATCGATGTCATTGGGTATGAAATTTGGAACCCCTCCAGAGTCTCAAGTCTGCGACTGTCTTTGTTGGTTCCAAATGGCCACACCCCTGATATACCCGAAAAGAATTGCTTGGATAATTCAATGAAGATCGGTCGCTTCACACCGTTTGGACCTTGTACATAAACATCTGAACTAACCCATTGGTTTTGTACTTTACTTCTGCCTTTGGTGAAAGAGTTCCTCTTGGGTTCAGAAACAACGATAGTGCTCCAGTCAAAATCAGAGTCAAGTGAAATGAAGATTGGTTCAGTCATGTTCAACAAGTTACCTTTCGGTTATGACATAGTACATACCTATCTTTAAGCCTCTTAGTAGGTCTTCTACTAAGAGGCTTACAATGGTTTCAAGTGGTTCTTACATACCCCATAGCTCTTTCATCTCTTCCCTCTCCTCGTGGTCAACACACCAGTCCAATACACGATCGGGGTGCCACGCTATAGCCATTAGTTCATCCCGCAGACCTCTGTAGAAGTCCGATTTATGGTAGTGCTTGTATGCATTCAACATTTTGATTGTGATGTGTGAAACTTCAGACTCCGTATCTTCTACGAAAATCTCGACCAAAGGGCCATACAGACCAGTATTTTCCAAACCCTCTTTCCCATCCCAATCCCCATTGTACTCTGCTCTGTACATCTTCTCGGGGTCAATAGATTTATCAAAGCGTCTATCGTAGATGTCCTTGTACCTATAATGAAAACGTGGTTGAAGTCCATCCCTGAAATTGTATCTCAATCTCGATCTCAAAACTCTCACAGTACGCGCGATCAGCGTATCTGCAGAGTCAGTGTCATCATCATAATTGTCAACTATGTATTGACATTGTTCTTCATCCGGATCTCGCTTGAAATTAACTTCAACTCTTGTGAAAGTAGGGTTGACTAACTCGAATGCATTAATAATCTCTGGCCTTACTCTCTCGAAGAGCTTATCAAAGTCAGAGTCATTCTCACCATATTAGGTAAATACGTGAAACCCAAATTCGTTTTGTTGCATCTTGTTGTTGTTGTTGTTGTTGTTGTTGTTGTGCTTTTGCCCATGGTACAACCAGTCTTGAAGACACTTTTCCTAGAATCCACTTTAGTCCTCAAGTTGTGTTGGAGTGGTACTTAGGTCTTGCTCAAGTTGTCTTGGAGTGGTGCTTAGGTCTTGCTCAAGTTGTCTTGGAGTGGTGCTTAGGTCTTGCTCAAGTTGTGTTGGAGTGGTGTTGGATCCATCCTCTCTTAACTTGAAGTGATTTGCAAATTGAATAAATGCCGAAAGTAATGCCGTGAGTCTTCCACCTTTGAGTACAAGTGACCCGGATATATTTGAGATCTCCTTCATTATCAATTCATCGTTCTTACAATCTCTCACAAGAGCGTCTTGGTCATCTATATTCCCGTAATTTCTCAAACCATGATCCATAGCCTTAGCTATCAATTGAAAAGAAGAGTCCGCCAAGCCATCAGCAATCTTTCTGGCCGACACAACTTGGTACCTTTTGTAATACTTCTCCACATCCTTATCCGATAGTTTGGTTGTGTCAGAGAGGTCCATAACCACACCCGTGTATTCTTTTGTCGAACCCAGGCACGCCAGGATTGAAAGAGATTCCCTCTTTGACTCCAAATCAATGATTGGTGATGGTGTTGTACCAACTGATGCTTCACCGTTCAATATATCTTCAGGGTTAGCCATGTTTATGCCCCAGATGCGGGTATCTCTAAGTATTTTTCAAACGGGTGGCGCAGTGAAAAGCAAAGTCTGGCGTATTTTTCACTCTCGAGTAGCTTCTTGTACCTCTTGCGTTTATCAACATCCAAAGCACCACCATATTCCTCAAATAACATTTTCATCGCGGTTTCAGACGGGTTGTAAAACGATACCACACATGCGACATTCTCTCGAAACGGTTTCGAGATCGATGTGAGCTGTTGGGTGAGAACCCACACAGATATGCCGAGGTGCCTCCCGGAAAACGCCAGATTGATGAATTTGTTTGTCCGGTTCTTCAAATCTTTCGAAACAGCGCAATCGTCCAGTATTATGAGTGTGTTCTCACCCGAGAATAACGTTGAGCAAAGCGTTAGCAAATAGCCAATCTCGTCCTCATCACTAGAGTCTGGTGATAGTACCCAAAATCTCTTGTCCCCCTTTGTAAAGCCTCTGTAAGTCTTGTTATGGATATAAGTGGGGCAAATCAAGACAATATAGTCGAACACGCCCCTAAAGTGTCCTCGAAGCTGGTCCTCCAGGTATTGAGTCTTTCCACAATTCGTAGGTCCCGTAATGATACAGTTGGATGGGATTTTATCCACTAACTCATTCATCTTTCGATTATGTCTAGCACACTATCTTTTTTAAATTTGAGTTCATAATCTCCATAGCAGCGTCAGCAACCACGAACATGTAGCAGGTAAGAACCCTTCCTCCTCTCTTCTCCCTGTTAATCTCGAGTCTTATGCCATCACGAGTACTAGTCATCCACAAACCGTTTCCATGAACATGACTATCCGGGTAACTCCTCAGATCGATCCACAAAGCAAACTTGTTCGTATAGAAATCAGCCTCCTTGATGGAATCATCGATACCAACTCGTTTAATTATGGCCTTCCATAAATCAGTTGGTATCATGCCTTTCGAATAAAGTTTGTTTGGTACTCCATCTTTGTCAATCTTGACCGATGTGATCTTTGGGTTTGCAAAACTCTCAGAGTCCCTAGCACCTGCTGCATATGGGGCTGTGAAAATACATAGTATCCCAGTCATGGACTTCCTGGGCACGTTAATATGCTCATTGATCACACCATCAGTATTCTCAGAGATTGGGAACGTTTTGTGAAGAAGTATCTTCTCATACAAGAAAACCTTTCCATTCTGGTACGATGCAATGGCTTGATTGGCTAATCGGTCACTTGATATGCAATGATACTCCAGCTCCATATTTGTTAATTTGTAATCAGGTGGTGTTTCAACGTTTGAATAAACGACGACATCAGAGACTGGAGCTAGAGTTATTTCAAATTTGAGTGGATGTGGTAAGGCTTTTGGATAGAAGACTCCATGAAAGACTCCATGAAAGACTCCATAGAAGACTCCAGACTGCACCTAGAGTATTTTCTGCTGCATTTGAGGTAACTTTGTCACCGGCATTGGTTCTAATTTTCCTTACATTCTCGGATGATATGCCCTGTCTCAATCTGTTATTGCGATCGGTCTCTGACAAAAACAAATCGTGATAAGTCTTGAATAAATCAAACCTATCAAGGTCCTCTATGATTTCACCCCCGAATAGAACCCTGTATCGTGAAACGAGGTTCCTTCCCAAGTTGTTGACAAGTGTGTTATTCTTGTGGCCTGTCACACTCATATCGAAAGTGATGTACACGCTGCCAGGCACAATCACCAGGTTATCGGTCAGTTTTGGTATTTCAATGTATAATGTCTCACCAGGATTGGCTGATGAGGGATTTAGCGTGATCCGATTTAATGAGGCCTCTGCCGTCAAACCTTTACGCATCCTGGGAACACGATCAGTATCAAGAATGTCTGATATTCCAGCCATTTAAATGCACTGAATCTTGTTGTAAATGTCTAGTGACGATATTTTAAGTCGATTATACTATTCTACTGATGGATACTGGAAAGGATACTCGGCCATACCAAAGTTGGCGAGTGCGGCCAAAGTAACTGAAAGTGTTGCTAGAGATTGGTTGGAGAAGCAAGCATTGTGGCAAATATATCTTCCACCCCCGAGGTATATACCCAGACCACATTGGGTCGTTGGCAAACCAAATCAAATTCATCAGGCGGACTTGCTGTTTCTTCCTCACGATACAGTGAGAAGAAAAACATACCGCTATGCGCTGGTTGTGATTGATATCGCTTCTAGGTACAAGGATGCTGAGGCACTGACCTCGAAAGATAGTGGTGAAGTGGCCAAGGCGTTTGAGAGGATTGATGCTCGGAAGCTAAAGTGGCCAAAGACATTAATGGTGGATCCCGGTAGAGAATTCATGGGTAATGTCACTCACTTGATGAATAAGCATCAAGTAGACATACAGCGAAGTAAAGCTGGTAATCATCGAGCGCAGGCTTTTGTAGAGAGGGCTAATAGAACGATTGGTGAGAAATTATTTAGTCATCAATATGCACAAGAGATGGTGAGTGATGTTAGGTCCAGGGTTTGGGTGAAAAGGCTGCCCGCCATTATGAAGACTTTGAATTCTGAGCCCACACGTATCACAGGTAAAGAACCCGAAGAAGCGTTGGAACTGAAAGAGATTGATGTTAAACCTATGGAATACAAGAGAGCTGTGGGCTTGAATGAGAAGAGGTTGCCCCCGGGAGTCGAGGTTAGGTATTTGTATTCGCCCGGTGAAGATGAAGGTGGTGATAAACGAAGAGCCACTGATCCTGTATGGAGCCTTGAGGTTTATGATATAGCGAGAACTGTAATTTCACCTGATCAGCCAGTGGTGTATTATTTAGATGGAGTATCGATGCGAGGATTTGTACGCGAGGAACTTCAAGTTGTTCCCGATGATACTGAATTACCACCTGGTAGAGTACTTAAGTGACATTGAGATGTCAGCCATTTCACGAACTGTCTTGATCAATGAAATCCCCGAAATGTTAACTTTGCTGGCAAAGATCTTCTTCGTCATACCTATTTGATTTTTATACTCCTGATTCATACATAAGTAAAAGAAGACAATACTCGCTGCAATCACACCGCTAGTACCGCGCTCAAGAATCTGTGATGTTGCTCCAAAGTACTTGGCAATTGACAAAATACGTCTTTGATGAGATTCATCAACCCCAGTAACTCTCATTATCCAGGGAATAAGTTTCTCTGGTGTAATGTAGTTGGTTCTCACCTCTGGGAATGTTTCCAAGTACATTTGTAAACCACATGTCATGGCTCTTTTCTTGAGTTCAAACAAATTTCTAATGTAATCTAACGTACGATATTCACCAAATTCTTGGTATGTATAAAACAAGCATGAAGCCACCAAAGACGTACGAATCTGACCGCGATTTTTACACTTAAACTTTAGAATCTCTTGATACTTGGCTTCTACGATATCGATCATCATAGAAGACACATTCAAGTTATGTCTCTCGAATACATTACGAACTCCCTTTAGTCTTGATCTGCGAAGATCACACCTACTAGCTGAAAAGTCGTACATCCATTCTCGTTTAGAGTAGTCCATCGATTCTAGTTCAGTCTTACAGAGACTACAAAGAACAATCCCTGTGTTATCCCTATACACACTTTCATGCTTACAAACCTGTTCGTCCTCTTCATCAGCTTTCTTGAACATAGACTGAAAATGTTCGGCAAGGCTGTGATAATTTTCCTCTGAATCGTAATCCATACCGACTTTGTCTAGTTGGATATATGTATAAATAAATCCTTAAGTTTTTACCGAAGTTAGCGTCCTAAAGTGACCATATGCATATGTGTGTATCCTATCCTCCCTTACCACCCTTTTGTCGTCTTCGCATGATAGTGCCACCTTGTTCACAGTCTCTGTGTACACGTCGTGCAGGTGACTCCTGATGATATTCATCGTCCTCCTCTGTGATTTTTGATTGAAGAGGCAATCCTTGTAGTCTTTGAAGCTTATGCTCTTTTTCACCACAGCCTTCTTCACACCCTTACACTTCTTTTCCTCCTTTCCCTCATCCATCATATACTAGAAATACGACTCCCGCAAAAACCTCGCGAAGCTAGTTTTTGAAGAAGTCACAATGCTTTTATATTTTATTTTATTGGTGCAAATTACATGATCAGTATACCGGTCAACACAGTGTTTAAAAATTGACCTTCATTTAGCTCTTTCACTGCCACTGAGATTGCACCAGAGGGAATAGAAGTAAAATTATTTATTATCTTGACAGGGAATACAGAGTCGATGAGGTATCACAATAATATTCACTTACCACAAATTGAAAATGATTGCAAATCTTTTGTAGGGGAAATCTTGAAGAGTTGATATGAATGCTTGTGTTTACCACGGTGTAAAAACCTGTGTTTTTTTTAGTTTTATTTTCTTAGTCTGAGTCTACTGCTTTGTCTTCTTTGTTGTACATCCCTTTTAAACACAATATGTTCTTACACCGAGGATGAGTTGAATGCTCCAATTATTTTTTGTTTATGTTTTTTGCTTATAATTGCATGAGATTCATTGTAAGAAGAATCTTCTGATTAGATATATTATTGTCTACTGCAGTCATTATTTCATTCCTAGGTAACCACAATTGAGAGCATTATGAATAGTGCATGTCTCAATTTATGTACTCTCTTCAGTTGCAGTAGTACCCCCAGTGATGCCATATCAACAGAAGTGTGAGATACAATGTCATTACATAAAATAAAAACTGGGGGTAAAACAATTGGATTCTACAAAAAGTTTAAATAAAGGTTTAGTAATAGTGTGTGCCGACTGTATAGTATGTGGTCGTGCTATTTTTAGGTCATCTCATAAAATCAATACATGTAAGAAAGAGTTACTGAAATCTCAATATGTTGATAATTATTGCTGCACTACATAGTCCTGTAAAAAAATAATGTGAAATCAACATCAATCAGTCAAAACTGTATACCACATGAAAGTTTAATTGTGCTGTTACAGAAACAGGCAAAATATCCATAACCAAACAGAGAATAGTACATTATTTTGAATACAGTACAGCCCTAAAATAATGCACGCGCAAGAACTTCTTTTTGCGTCCGCAAGCCGGCAACTTCTTGCGGCTTCTTGCGGGTCGCTTGCGCTTGGATCCTGAGAGACGCAAGAACTTCTTTGCGTTTAGAAGTTAAAACCGCAAGAACTTCTTTGCGGTAGGATTTTCAAACCGCAAGAACTTCTTTGCGCTAACATTTTTGCCCGCAAAGGACCGTAAGAAGACGCTTCATGCGAATTAAGACAAAAGGCACGGTCGAATTCATGTTTGCCCAGCACTTACCATAAGAACTACATTAGCGACAAATGCTTAGCTCTTGCCGGACAAGTTAAACTTTAACTTTACGAGTGACATTATAAGTCGTTCGAACGGCTCGTGAAAAATGTCGAACGGCTGACTTGTACGAAGTCTAAAGTACAGAGATCTCTGGTTTTATTTGGCGCAATTTCGTAATTCAAACGTTGAAATTATCTTCCCTTGAAGAAAATATAGTTTACTTGTTGTGTCACTCAGAATGCGTCGGAAAGTAGGTTTTTGTTGTTTTTCGAAGCATCTAAACAATTGCGAATTACCTTTTCAGGTAACTCTCCAATGTATTACCTGATTTATCAATGCGTTTTCGGAGATCGAAGGAGCTGAATGCTTTACATACAGTCGTGTTTGAGGGTCAGTAAATTATTTGTCTGATAAGACTAAACTAATTTAAACTTCGACGGCATAAGGTCCAATGCACTGAATAGAACCAGGATCTTCGAAGATAATAATCACATTGAAAATGAAAGTGTTTACTGCTTCCAGTTGCTTTGGAAATGCTTTCTTCCATGAAGTATGAGAATTCTGGGAGAATAAAGATGGCCGCTTGAGATTCATGCGTGGTGTAGTCTTACTAAGTCGTTCGAACGGATGAGTGTTTCTTTCAAACAGATGACCAAGTCGTTCGAACAGATGAGTGTTTTTACTAAACGGGTGATCAAGCCGTTCGAACAGATGGGTGTTTTTTCCAAACGGGTGATCAAACTAAAAGAGGTCGACACGTTCTGATGCGAAGTACTATGCATATATGACGAAAGCGTGACATTTTCACGTGTGAGTAAATTTGAAACTTTATGCAAATTAGAGGCGTTACAACAACATGATTGTTATCTCACTGTATTTGCTGTTTGAAGTATTCGAAATAAGAGGAATGCACAAAGGCAAACACATCAGATCTCGACGTTGAGAAAATCATTCATGTTCTTATCACAACATACCGGGAATATTTTTTTTCGTATTGCAAGCAGGGTAGAATTTACGAAAGCCGTTCGCTTCCGTAGGCGACTTTCAAGTTTCCTTGATTACCGTTTGTTTAGAAACACAAAATATTTTTCTCTGCAAAAGCTTTCTGTCTGTAAGAATAACTCTGCAAAACGTTCTAATAGAAATTTACAACATCGTAGCGTATAATTTGTTTACACACGTAGTCTTTGTGGTTCAGTGCACGAGATTCGCACGAAGGTTGTCTTCGCTCACAGATCACGCTGTTCGAAAATTGAAGATGATATAATTATTAAATCTCTTCCCACTGCAGTGGCTTATCTTATGGTCAACATTGCGAGCAAGCGCTGAGCATTTCCACGAACACGGCATTACGAATTAGATCTGAACGGTTTGACTAGACGCAACTTCTTGCGCCTTCTTGCGATAAGATTCATAAGTTCTTGCGGCTTCTTGCGCTTAGATTTTAAACTTCTTGCGGCTTCTTGCGGTTAGGCTTCTAACTTCTTGCGTTTCGAATGTTCTTGCGGGTAAACCGCAAAAATATAACATTTTTACTTCTTGCGGCGGATTGCGTGTTCTTGCGGCGCAAGAACTTCTTGCGCTTCTTCTTGCGCGTGCATTATTTTAGGGCTGTACTGTATATGAAAATTTCTATTATAAAAACTACAGAAGAAAGATTTAATATACGCATGGTATTTCATCGAAAAAGTCATGGCAGGCAAAGGTATTGAACTTGTAACCAATGACATATAGTAACGAGAAGCACTATCATTATATTATTATCATTATTATTATCATTACTGTTATTATTACTGGTATTGATATTATTATTGTTATATTTTTTACGTTAAACATAATATATTTTTATGGGGTGGGATGCATGTCCTAATCTTGGTAAAGATATTGTTACTCTACTACTACAAGCAATACAAAAATCTTCTTAATAGACTTTCCATCAGAGGTGGTAGTAATCAAAACAGCACCAAAGAATACCATTTCTTCTTTAAGGCTTAGAATCTAGTGCAGTCATTTGTCTATACAGTTTGTGTGGAAAATCATTGAAAGCATATGGCATTTAGGAAACCGTTGAAACACTTGTTACTACATACAGCACACTTGCAATGAATATATGAGAAAGATCATAAACATTTTGGCATTACAAAATTTATTTTCTTCTTTATAAAGTTTTTCCAATGTAAAAGGTTAATTGCATGTTGTGGTTGTTATGAAATATTGATATTTGACATCATAAAAATAAAGTAAACAGCAGAAAGTAACAAAGTTAATATGTTATGTCTAACTTTTCAAATTAAGGCTTGAATTAACATTTCATTTGTGAAAGAAGGGCAGGGGTTCTAGATAGCAATATTATCAGGGGAGGGGGGTTCATTGCACTCTAAGGTAAAACTGACCCATTGTGAAAAGGCTATGAAACTTGTTGTCTCTACGCAATATTATTGAAACCTTTCAATCAGAGAATACATACATATATATATAGCAAAGAGAAATACTACTCAGAATTCAGTAATCACATTTGCTTTATTTTGAAATGATCGCATTGATCACTGATAATATTGCAGAACCAGTACTTTATAGTGACACAGGGTATATATTCTGTTGAAAATGTTTAACAGAACTGCCAGATCCAAAAAATTTACAATATTTTCACTGTTGCAATGATATCAGATGACATCGTTATAAATGATTGCTATAACAACTGCAACTCTCTGTGTTGGGAATTACTTCAAACTGGAAACGCTATGGTTTTATTATGAAAAATACCTATTTACATTCTGTTGTAATGTGTTGGTCGTCTTCCGATTCCGTTTTTAGACTAATAGAATTATTTTCCAGAGATATCTCCAATCGTTGAAGTCGTTCTTACTCGGTGTCCCTTCTAAGTCGTTTTGCTAAATGTTAACTACGCCAATATATTTCGTTATGTAATCGTTCACTCATGTCCTATATTTCTATCAATAACACATTCAAATTCAAAACTAACTTGATTGAATTCCTAGTCCTTTTCCCTGCTGTTTCGTTTGCCTTTTTCTGGAGCGATCAGTTGTTGTCTTGGCTGTTGTTATTCTCCCTGCTGTCGTTTCTCTATCCCGGCTTTGAGTCGTGCTTTCCCCGTGTTGATTTTCACGGTATTCGAACTTACTCGGCGACGATCTTGTGCTCATATTTCTTGAATATCTCGGAGATCACCTTGCTGGGATGTACTTCCAGGACGAGTGAAATCGATTTCCACAAAATTTACATTACTTTCAAAAAGGCATCACCGAATAATGGCGGAAATTCAGCAGTTCTCAAGTGCGTTACTATTGCCAGGTAACCTGGCCTGCGAACGGACACCTTTAAAATATAGATATATATATATATACATATATAAAAACTCTCGGCTCGATTTACTCGGGCTTGCGAGCCACGTGGTCTGACCGGAACCGACACGATTAGTAACCTCGCTTCGCGAGGAATGAATATAGTTTGGCCTGAGACCTACGAATTCTATGATCTGTTGGCCACCCGCTTCATCCTTGAACATGCCCCCGACTTTCTTGTTCACGCCCACCTCAATGCCGGATGGATGATCTTCAGGGTAGTTGCTGGTGTCAAACCGGTCTCTCACATCTAGGCTAATGTCTTTGTAAAAGTCATCCGTCTCCACCTCGTATGCCAGTGAATCAGTGTCTGTAAATAACAACTTGACCTTGCCACCGTACTTGGGCTTGATGTAGTTTTAGTGAAAGTCGTACATTATAGTCTTGCTTAGTTCCAGGACTGAAAAGCCTAGGTAAATGGGTTTGTCCAACACCAACTTTGTCTTTTTCATTTGTACTGCAACTAGATTCTCGCAAAAGATCGTTCTGTGGTGGTAATTCGGCTTCGATACCAACTTCTTGGCTTTTGACTCATCAGTGACCAAACGAACGTCCACTCTGTTCCTTACGTTCTCCATAGTTTTCCCAAAGACTGAGTTGTTCATCAACTTGAAGAAGTCCTTCTCGAAGTCGTTTGTTGCTTTAGTCCTTAGTTCGGTATTCAGGTCGATATAGGGCTTCAGCCACGCGGACTCTTTGAATGTGATGCCTCTATGTATATTGTAGACTTTCAACCCGAGACTCAAATACTGCTTCAGCGTCTCGTGGTGAATAATGTATTTTCGTTTGTGACTTAGATTTGGAATTAGCTTATCCACGCCATTTACAGTAACTCTCTCTGGTGCTAATGGATAGTCATTATGCAGTTTGTGAAGGTGCTTTTGGTACCTCATGTCAACCTCTAGTATGCATGGCATATCTTTCCACTTCAATACAAGCTCTTCTTCAGTCAACCATCGAAAGTCATGTGTAGGTAAAGGTTTACTCATTGCACATCCGTACAAACCGTTTGCATCCAGATATGTGATGTACTTTGTGGATAATGATGGGTCATAATCTTTCATATATGGATTGTTGGCTTTACTATACCTAGTGGAGATCATGGAGATACCACCTCGAATCCCTTTCTCAATCATGAGAAGCATGTCAGGGTCATTCAAAAGTTCCAATCTCACATTGGTCATTTTCAGGGCCGCGTCCCATGCCAATCCAGGTGCAGTGTAGTACCAAGCTGGATCCAAGTCGTAGTTCTTCCTACAAACATCTCTGAAGTTCTCGAAGACATCAGCCAACAATAAGACATCCAGTTCAAGGTAAAGGTCGTGGTATTCCCTAAAGCTCTCAATCCCAAAGACTTTCCACACGTTCTGAGCATGTTGGTAATCTTCATCCGATATTTCAGCATCGTAGAGCTTCGAGTAGAACTGATCCTTTGGTGGGAGATGAGTTTCACTGAGCTTATCAAACCCATCAAACCAATCGTAAGGAAATACCCCCTTCCTAGTGAGTAACTGCAGGTCTGTGCCATCTTCCATCACCCTTTCAAACCAACTCGTTACATTCACCAGAGAAGATTGTGGTAGGTTGTCAACCAACCTTCTGAGGCCCGCTGCCATAAACCGAAAGCTATCAATGAACCTAATTCCCCGTTTAATGTCAACCATTTTCCCTTTCTTGTTCTTGTAAGAGTCGACAACAATCTCTTTCGTGAACGAGATGTACTTTTCATCGTTGATTGGTATGCAATCCAGCTTACCTTTCGATTCCCCTATGTTCCTCACAAATAAATGACCATCGTATCCGGATAGGTTATGGAATATAACTGGTACAAATTTAGGCACCTTGTAATTCAAGTTACACTCTTCATGCGCGGCGCCTCTATACTTTCCAGTAAGATGGCAATGGTCCAATACCTTGTCATGGCCAAGCATCGATCCACAGATGTGACAGTGTGTGGCATTTTCATAGGCTATTTTCTCATCCTCGCTAACATGAGGATTTTTGGGTAGCTTGAACCTATCATAAATTTGTTTGATATCCGACTCCAAACTCTCCATAAACATCTTGGGTACATCTTCGTCTGGTGACTCAGCTGTGTGCCTTACAAGTTTGGATTCGAATATAGCGTTATCAAAGCACTTGATCAGGTAACAGAAACCTGATGGTTTATGCTTTTGATATCTATTGGTAAAGCTCCTACTCTCATCTTGATAACACGTATGTATCTTTTCAGTGTAGCACTCAAAATCTGCATACACAACAAACGGTACCTCCATCTTCCTGTTGCGATTTTTGAAACCGAAGAACTGCGGGCTTCCATCTTCGTTCATAGGGACTGTCGTCTTGACTGCTTGATGATTGCTGCAAAACTCTAGATGCTTGTCCAGGGAGGATTGTGTATTGAACGGATTAAGACATCTGTGGCAAAAGTATTTTCTACCATCGTGTTTATCAACTTGTGATGACAAGAGCCTACTCAAGTTCTTAATCCAACAGTAGTGATTCGTTTCATCTTTGTGTAACAAAAGTAAGTTTATCACTGTCACCTCTCGCCGCTTACTGATTCTCAAAACGTTCACCCCAGACTCATATCCATATACGTTAATGGCGTAAGGATTTTGCTTTTCAAACTTGGTAATGTCCCTTAGTGTAACAGGGAACTCCATTCCCGTCCAGTCAAACTTCTCAGAGTTCTCTCTCATCTCAGCATTCAATCTTTGACCATCTTTCTCTTTGGGAAATACAGCAGATGTCACCGCCCACTTGAAACACTCATCGTCATTCTCATTCTTGACATTGATTATAGCCTTCTTATCAGCCAGAACCTTTGGTAGAGGTATGTAAGAAGTCCCAGAGATAGGTTCAAATGGATTAATGTGTATATCAAAGTACTCAACTCTATCAAATTGCCATCCAGACTGTTCACCTTCAAATTTCGCAACCTTTTCAAGTTGCAATTCCGTCATTGCATCGAATAAGTTAGATAGATCAGTCGAATCCGTTACTATTTCAAGTTCAGTATGAAAGTACCCCTCAGTCTCCTCAATCTTACCCGTAGCAAGATTCTCTTTTATGAATGTGCAAGTGAATACAAACTTCACCTTGATGGGTTTACTTCTAGTATAAAGTAACTCCAAAACCTTTGGTTTTATTTTCTTGATGAACTCTTGAGGACCGTACCCCTTTTTACCATCGATCCGATATGTTTTGAAGAACCCTTTCAATGCCCTTTCCTTTTCTTTTACATTGAACGGCTCCAGTACAGCCCAGATGCTTCTTACTTCCTCCTTCAACTTCCTGATTCTTTCGTTCGCAGGCTTTTTGATTCTCTTTGGTACATAATTCAAAATCCATTTCCTAAACTTGTTTATTTTCTTCTGTACTCTTTTGTTATATTCCGAAACAAGTGTTCTATGCCGACGACTAGGGCCACTTGGAGGTACGTACTTGGTAGGCTCAAGAATCGGGACACTTATTTCTGGGACAGGCTCATCGAGAATATGCGTTGTTCCCCCACTACCACTACTACCACTAGATACCTCTTCAAGCATCCCCAGCGCCTCTAGTAACTCGTCCCTGCGCATCTTATAATTTTTGGCTATCTTGCGTTCCTTGGCAATGGCGCGGAGCTCTTCGACAGTTTGATGTTGATTTGGCATGATGATTGTTTGGATATACAGTGTCATCCCTTTAAGCTGATAGGGTCTCATTTTGGAATCCTGCACCTTTCAGTCTTAGACCAGTATTTTTGACCACGCCCTTGCGCCAGAACTGTCACTTTCCAACTACTGAACCCATTCAACTGCAATGTATGCGTGTAAAACTAGAATAACTAAAACATCAGTTTCTCTTTCAAAATCAAATAAAATGAAGTAACACAAGAAATAAAACATCAGTTTATACCTTCACAACTTTTATAAACATTTTTCAACAGAAAAAAAAAACCTGACTGAGGCTTATAGGTTCGAATTTAATCGAAATCGCGATGCGATGTTGTTCACTAGTGAGTTTTCGTCGTTCGCTTTTGTGATTGGACGAACGACGTTTTTTCACTAGTGAGTTTTCATCGTTCGCGTTTCCTATTGGCTAATGCATTTTACGTATCATTTTTACGCACTCTTTCTTTCGTGAGGAAATCTCAGTATCTATGATATAAATTCCTTTACGAACTGCCTCTACACGCCGTATTTGATCCATCAATACAAACTTTAACTTGCGCGACTCTTACCTCATTCTTTTTTTCGCATTCACGGTTTAGAGCCAGTGAGTGGTTGCAGAGTAGTACCAGCAACTCATAGGAAATAAATGAAACGCTCCTCCGTTGGCGGTTATTGCATGTTGCAATATCTCAAAGTAATTCCCGATCCCAAAGCGACGAGTATTCCAACTCTACCGGAGATGGAAATAGTGAGGAGATAGAGCGCGAAAAGTTTGTTTGACAAAATGATATTCAATACTAATTATAACAATAATGTTGATCAGCAGCTTTCCAAAGAATCGTCACACTGCAGGCTTTGATCCAGAGATAAAAAAAGGAAGAACTAAACAGTGTAATAAACCAAACAGTACCACAGTACAGTACTGTTCAGTAGCTTTCCAAAGACTGGTCACACAGCATGGTTTGATCCACAGATGAAAAAGTTAGAACCACACTGTATAGTAAACCAAACAGTACCACAGTACAGTACTGTTCAGTAGCTTTGCAAAGAATGGTAACACTGCATGGTTTGGTCCACAGATGAAAACGTTAGAACCACACTGTATAGTAAAACAAACAGTACCACAGTACAGTACTGTTCAGTAGCTTTACAAAGAATGGTCACACTGCATGGTTTGATCCACAGGTGAAAACGTTAGAACCACACTGTACACTAAAACATACAGTACCACAGTAAAAATGTTCAGTTTCAACAGGAGTATATTGCATGGACAAAAGTGTAAGGCCCACGCCATACGGTATACCTTATATGTTAACTTTCACAAAGATGAAACAGGACTGAATCCACTAGAAATATATCTTTTCCTGCCTCAACCTTTAAGAAAACCTACATACTTCTACTCACTGTACCGCAACAGGTGACCTAGCGCACTGTTTCACCATTGTGTGTAAATGATACAAAAACATATTTTTTATTGTCTGGCCTTTTTTTACGTCATCTGTGCCGGTACACGAAGTAGGAGCCACAAAATGTTTCTTTCTGACACCGGTGTCTTTTATTCGCTTATCATTACAAAGCCATTCCGTCACGCACTGCTTCTGCACGATGTTGTTGTTCCTTCCATTCAAGGTTTAACTTGCCCAACTCTGACTTCATATTTTCGCAGTCATTTAGAACCTGTGCGTAGGATTTGAGTATTTCCAGCAGCTTATAACAATAGAAAGCTTCTGCAGAGTCTACCAGTGCAAATGCCCAACCAAGCGCACAACTGCGGAGATCGCCAGTGTCCCTTGCCACAAAGTCGTAGGTTTCTCGAGCCGCCACTGTGAGGGAGACTAAGCGACAAACATTTGTTTGACAACATTTAATAGTAATTATCAACATTTAGTTGGTTAGCAGATTTCTAAGGAATAGTCACACAAACAGTACCACAGTACAGTACTGTTCAGTAGCTTTCCAAAGAGTTGTCACACTACATGATTTGATCCACAGATGAAAAAGTTATGAAACCACACTGTTCTGTAAAACAAAAAGTACCACAGTACAGTACTGTCCAGTAGCTTTACAAAGAATGGTCACACTGCATTGTTTGACCCAAAGATGAAAAAGTTAGAACCACACTGTACAATAAAACAAACAAGAGAACAGTACAGTACTGTTCAGTAGCTTTACAAAGAATGGTTACACTGCATGGTTTGACCCACAGATGAAAAAGTTAGAACCACACTGTACAATAAAACAAACAAGAGAACAGTACAGTACTGTTCAGTAGCTTTACAAAGAATGGCCGCACTGCATGGTTTGATCCACAGAGAAATATGCAATACCACGAGAATAAGGCTTACCGATGGCTTTCACGGCAGAGGCAACACCCTGAGCTATAATAAGTCCACGACTGGGGAGGTGCTCCCTAATTTCTGACTCCAGTATTTTCAGCAGCATTTCAGCCTTTTCCAAGTAATCTTTGATTATCTTCAACTTGCAATCCAGCCGAATTTTAGCCCACTTAGTTTTTCTCACATCTGTCTCTGTTATCTCGGAGCCCTTCTTGATGGCTTTGTCGATCTGTTTTAAAGCAACAAAAAGAACAAAATAAAACAAGAAAAAATGTATTGTTTAAAACTCTCCTGAAAACTAGTTCTGAGGATTTCTTCTCCCTTAGCCAATCATAGTTGTTAGATAACTAAGGAGTTGGGGGGGGGGGCGTCTATCACATGAGGAGAACATGTTCTGCAAACGAATACTTCTCGCTACTTTCTTAATCATATCATTATCAACTGAAAACAAGTTTTTGCGAAAAGTGTTTTACGCAACTTGGGATTCGTAATAAAAGGAAAATGTGAGCCCTCGCTTTAAGGCCATCCGATGAATTTTTTTTTTGAAGGGGGTGGGGGAGGGTGGAAGGATGGTGCGGTGTAGGGGGAAGGCCATAGCCAATTGCGGTCAAAAAATACCGCTCTAAAAGACATGCAAAAAAAATGTGGAGAACGAGCGTCTTTATAGTGCTTTCTTATTAGCTTAATCGCCTTGAAAAACTCCCACGTTCGCTCATCTTGACTTTACCATAGCCATCATTTCATCGGCGTCGTTGTCAACTTCCGCCATCTTGGCCTTAGCTTTCTTCAGATGTCCATTGATTTCATCGACTTTTGGCTGCAGAGACCCCGGAATCTGCGTTTGTAACTTAACAATATCAGCAACTTTCTCTACTACTTTTTCTAATTTTTTGGTTAGGAGAATGTAACTAGATTCTGGGTCCCTGACCAACTCGACAAGAGGTGTCAGTAAACGCTGCTCCTCTAGCTTCTTAATACCACCTGGATTCTTTCCTAGCACATATTCTGTAATTTCTTGGGGACATCCCCTTTTCCCTAGAATGTCTCGGGCAAACTTTAAAAAGCGCTTATCATAGTCCTCCATTGTTCCCACCGTGACAGCACTTATGGTACGACCTGTGGGCGAAAACGAATGAAGTAATATACCTAACAATAAAAACCAAGGCCTTTGAATGCCAAGATGAAATGCCAAGATGAAAAATTCGTCGTTGCCTTTTTGATTCTAAAAGCATACAGTGTAGTTGAAAAATATCTTATCTGTGTCTTAAAAAATCTTATAAAATGTATTAAAATTATATGTGAATAGAATTTGTGTCTTTGTCTTTGGTTGTAGCGAAAACAAGATCGAAGTTCATTTTATTAGTGTTAAATTTTGGGGGCAACGTTGAAATTCTGTTAATGTTTTAAGATTACTCTCTCGTGAAATGATTCCATGTCACTGTATCTCTATAACATTCACAAAGAGCATAATGACGTTCTTGGGGCATAAAAAGTTTTTGGTATCCTTGTGTAGTTAAAATTCAAAATAAAATAAACAAACGGCTGGAGCTCATCGTTTTCTTGGAAATGGAAAACCCCTTCTCGCTTTCCATATGTCACGCAAAAACGAAAATGATATTGAATAAACAACGCAATACATGAATTTGAAACTTTAAGTTTGCCGTCTGCCCCTTGGACTGTTTCAGCGTGAACTGGACTGTGAGAAACAAGCTAACAAATTGTTTTTCATATAACTTGAAAGTGCTATTTTCTATGCGAGCTTTGAGAGGACAGACAGAACGACACAAACTACGCTCCTACACTTCAAGTTTTTCTTACTTAGAACAGTGTTTCATTTTCACTTCGTCTAATTGAACCTCAAGAATATCCCAACAATTATTTCAGTCCATGATCGACTTACCTTCACTTCGCGCTGGAGTATAAACTAGTTGTACAGAGACAGATACAACGAGTACTGAGGAAATATGTTCAAAGATGTGTTCTCGGAAACCTGGCAAAGTAGGTGTTTTAAAAATTCAACTTTTTCTTTCCTCCGGTGTCGCCGCAGTTTTCCCTTTCGTAAATAAGCGATGCCATTTATAATGGTGGATATCTTTTCCTGAAACAGCCGATGCCATTACTTTGGACCCGCAATGGCATCGACTGTTTCACGGAAAGGCATCGACGACCATTATAAATGCCATCGCTTGTTAACGAAAGGGAAAACTGCGGCGTCGCCAGAATTTAAGACCAACTTTGCAGACACAGAAGCAAAAAGCCCGATGGATATTTGTCGTTCACCCCAGAAACGAAGCGAGCAAGAAATTTAGGTGACATAGCAGCTTAAATTTTTACAAGGCATTTCCAAGAAAACCCTGTGAGATCATTAAGTTAACTTTGCTGAGGGAGAATTTAGCAAAGCTTCATCTTGATTAAGTTATTTAGAGATTTGTAGCCGATGATTTCGTGTTACACTTTACCTGAGTGATGATTATACAATCTAGCTCTAAATGCGGAAGACCGATGATTGAGATGCCATGCACGAAATTTCTCAGGATCGAAAATGCATCCAGGGGTGTGACCCAACCTCGTTCCCAGAGCTGGCAACGAGGTTGGGGTGTGACCCAATCCTGACCAATCACATCACCCGTCCCAGACCATGCTCGTCTTGTCTTTCTCATTGGAGGTCAGTTTCTATAGCAACGGGTGTTACATCATTTGTTTAAGCCACCTGGGGCGCTTTCCATTCGACGAAAAATTCCGAGATTTCCGGTCCGAAATTGAATGAAACGGTAAAAATTCCGGGAAAAGTTTTCGAAAATTTAGGAATACGTTTTGAGTGCACCCTCTTTGATGGAATTTCCGGAATTATCGAAAATTTTGTGTTCCATTCACAAGAGATGTCGGGTTTAGTTTCCCTACCGAGCGAGGCGGGCGGAGCAGCGTATCAATGCTCAGCGTGTGGCTTTGTGTCGAACGATTTCAGTCTTTTTCAACAGCAGTATTTGTTTTTCTGGCAAAATTGCGGGCCGCCCAGATGAATTGCCAGTTGGAATCCGCACCAGTGTGCATTATTTCTTGTGTCAATAACTGACACGACAAATACGCTGGAATAGTCACTTCGAAGTACTCATTTGCACGAGCAGGAGCCTGACATGAGTTAATTCCGCAGAAAGCAGGCAACTGCAGCCAGAAGTATTACGTCGTTGTTGCTATCGAGAATGGTACGACTTATTGTTTCACAGTCGTCTTGCTCTAAAGCCGCGAAAATGTTCAAAAAGTCTTCCATTTTCAACACAACAAAGTTCGCCCAAAAAGGGGCCAAAAAAATTGTCTAGGTGCAATAAATATGTATATTGATGGTTTTACAAAGATACCTGTAACCTTTTTGTTAGTAAATTATTATTTTTTTATTGTGTGGGTGTGTGTGTGTGTGTTTGGAGGGCACTAAATTTGGAGTTCTCTATAAAGGGGGGACCAAAAAAAACTGAGCATCACATTTCTCATTTCCACCAACCCACCCCACCACCCCACCCCCCTCCTCCCTGTAAATAATGACCGGTTCCTTACGTAAAATTGCCCACATATCAAATTACGTATCTTGGAAAATGACGAAACCAGTAGACTAATATTCGATAATCTTTTATTATTGATCTAGGTAGGATTCTTTATGGTCAAGCATAAAGCGAAAACGCTAGGCAACAAGAAATGTGTTATTTGAGGCGTGAATTTCCTCGCTGTGAAACAATAGCGAATATCGTTTCATGACATTTAATCCAGCTATTAGACTAACTTACAGCAGTTTACCCTACACCTTAAGTTTAACATTTCGTCAGGCACTGCTTCTGCACGATGTAGTTGTTCCCTCCATCCAACATTTAACATGGCCAGTTCCGACTTCATTTCTTCGCAGTCATTTAGAACCTGTGCGTAGTTGTTGAGTATTTCCAGCAGCTTAGGACAATAGGAATCTTCTACGTAGTCGGCCACAAAATCACCCACGGAACGTGCGGCATCGCCAAAGCCCCCTACCATACCGTAGGTTGTGACGGAGGCTAAGCGACAAAGATTTGTTTGACAACATTTAATAGTAATTATCACCATTTTGTTGGTCAGCAGCTTTCTAAGGAATCGTCACACTGCATGGTTTGATCCACAGATGAAAAAGTTAGAACCACACTGTACAGTAAAACAAACTGTACCACAGTACAGTACTGTTCAGTAGCTTTCCAAAGAGTGGTCACACTGCATGGTTTGATCCACAGATGAAAAAGTTAGAACCACACTGTACAGTAAAACAAACTGTACCACAGTACAGTACTGTTCAGTAACTTTCCAAAGAATGGTCACACTGCATGGTTTGATCCACAGATGAAAAAGTTAGAACCACACTGTATAGTAAAACAAACAGTACCACAGTATCGTACTGTTCAGCAGATTTCACTCTGTATGGTTTGATTCACAGAGAAATGCAATACCACGAGAATAAGGCTTACCGATGGCTGTCACGGCTGTGGCAGCACCCTTAACTATAATACGTTCAGTACTGGGGAGATGCGCCCTCACTTCTGGCTCCAGTATTTTCAGCAGCATTTCAGCCTTTTCGAAGTAATCCTTGATTGTCTTCAACTTGCTATCCAGCTGAATTTTAGCGCACTTAGTTCGATTCGCAGCTGTCTTTCTTATCTTGGAGCCCTTATTGATGGCTTTGCTGATCTGTTTTAAAGCAACAGAAAAAGAACAAAATAAAACTAGAAAAAAATGTATTGTCTAAAACTCTCCTGAAAACTAGTTCTGAGGATTTCTTCTCCCTTAGCCAATCACAGTTGTTAGATAACTGAGGAGCCGGGGGGGGGGGGAGGGGTCTATCATATGGGGAGAACATGTTCTGCGCTCGAATACTTCTCTCTACTTTCTTAATCATATCATTATCAACTGAAAACAAGTTTTTGCGAAAAGTGTTTTATGCAACTTGGGATTCGTAATAAAAGGAAAGGTGAGCCTTCGCTTTAAGGCCATCTGATGAATTTTTTTTTAAGGGGGTGGGGGAGGTGGGAAGGATGGTGCGGTGTAGGGGGGAAGGCCATAGCCAATTGCGGTCAAAAAATACCGCTCTAAAAGACATGTAAAAAAATGTGGAGAACGAGCGTCTTTATAGTGTTTTCTTATTAGCTTAATCGACTTGAAAAACTCCCTCGTTCGCTCATCTTGACTTTACCATGGCCATCATTTCCTCGGCGTCGTTGTCAACTTCCGCCATCAAAGTCTTAGCTTTCTCCAGATGTTCATTCATTTCATTGACTTTTGGCTGTAGAGACCCCGGAATCTTCGTTTGTAACTCAACAATATCAGCAATACACTCTACTACTTTTTCTAATTTTTTGGTTAGGAAAATGTAACTAGATTCTGGGTCCCTGACCAACTCGACAAGAGGTGTCAGTAAACGCTGCTCCTCTAGCTTCTTAATACCACCTGGATTCTTTCCTAGCACATATTCTGTAATTTTTTGGGGACAACCCCTTTTCCCTAGAATGTCTCGGGCAAACTGTAAAAAGCGCTTATCATAGTCCTCCATTGTTCCCACCGTGACAGCACTTATGGTACGACCTGTGGGCGAAAACGAATGAAGTAACATACCTAACAATAGAAACCAAGGCCTTTGAATGCCAAGATGAAATGTTTATCTCCATTCTGATACAGTCTTAATAACATCTTAGGCTGCAATACCATTACAAGCACAACTTTTCCCGGAGGATTTTTTTTGCTTCATACGCGAGTGTCAGAGTTGATCTAAAGTGTTTACTGGCTGTCTTTGCTCAGAACTGAAATTACACGCTTGGGAAACTTGTTTTGGTATGGTTGAAAAATTCGTCGTTGACTTTTTGATTCTAAAAGCATACAGTGTAGTTGAAAAATATCTTATCTGTATCTTAAAAAATTTTATAAAATGTATTAAAATTATATGTGAATAGAATTTGTGTCTTTGTCTTTGGTTGTAGCGAAACAAGATCGAAGTTCATTTTATTAGTGTTAAATTTTGGGGGGCAACGTTGAAATTCTGTTAATGTTTTAAGATTACTCTCTCGTGAAATGATTCCATGTCACTGTATCTCTATAACATTCACAAAGAGCATAATGACGTTCTTGGGGCATAAAAAGTTTTTGGTATCCTTGTGTAGTTAAAATTCAAAATAAAATAAACAAACGGCTGGAGCTCATCGTTTTCTTGGAAATGGAAAACCCCTTCTCGCTTTCCATATGTCACGCAAAAACGAAAATGATATTGAATAAACAACGCAATACATGAATTTGAAACTTTAAGTTTGCCGTCTGCCCCTTGGACTGTTTCAGCGTGAACTGGACTGTGAGAAACAAGCTAACAAATTGTTTTTCATATAACTTGAAAGTGCTATTTTCTATGCGAGCTTTGAGAGGACAGACAGAACGACACAAACTACGCTCCTACACTTCAAGTTTTTCTTACTTAGAACAGTGTTTCATTTTAACTTCGTGTAATTGAACCTCAAGAATATCCCAACAATTATTTCAGTCCATGATCGACTTGCCTTCACTTCGCGCTGGAGTATAAACCAGTTGTACAGAGACAGATACAACGAGTACTGAGGAGATATGTTCAAAGATGTGTTCTCGGAAACCTGGCAAAGTAGGTGTTTTAAAAATTCAACTTTTTCTTTCCTCCGGTGTCGCCGCAGTTTTCCCTTTCGTAAACAAGCGATGCCATTTATAATGGTGGATATCTTTTCCTGAAACAGCCGATGCCATTACTTTGGACCCGCAATGGCATCGACTGTTTCACGGAAAGGCATCGACGACGACGGTTTCTCCTCTGTCATCGCTGCAGTCGTTTATCACCCTTATTGGTCTGCGCCCGAAAATGATTCCATGCGGGATCATTTATTTCAATCACTTGCATTTATTGAGTCAAGGTATCCTAATAGTGCTCTGATCGTCGCCGGCGATTTCAACCGCCTCGATATCAAGTCTATTAAGAAACATTTTCGTCTTAAGCAGATTGTAAAGAAACCAACAAGGAAAAACGCCATCCTCGACTTGATATTGACTAATTTACAACTTTATTATGGCGATCCGTACTCTTTTCCTCCCTTTGGACTCTCAGATCACAACACTGTTATTGCCGAACCGCGGATGAGGGACAAGAGCCAATGTACTACAAAGGTTGTGTTAAAACGCGACAGACGACCTAGTCGCATTGCTGAATTGGGGAGGTACCTCGGTGCTATAGACTGGTCCTTGTTGTTTGCTACCGCCGAAAACTGCGACGACCTACAAAGTATTTTTCAGAAGATCATTTCCACTGGACTCGACTCACTTATGCCAGTTAAGTGTGTACGTGTCAACACATCAGACACCCCATGGATGACTCAACATCTTAAGTCATTGATTCTCAAAAGACAGAAAGCTTTCCATCAACAGGGCGCTGAGTCGGTGCAGTTTAAATTCTACAGAAATGTGGTGAATCGTGAAAGAAAGACCTGCAAAGCTAACTTCTACAAGTGTAAAGTTGAATACATGAAAGAGGAGAATCCAAAGGCCTGGTGGAAAGAGGTGAAACGTTTGAGTGCTGGGCTTTCTTCGTCGGGGAATGTGATTAATCAAATACAAACTGATGGCGTCGAGAATCTCTCAGCGAAGGAACTAGCAGATGTGATCAACAAGGCCTTCCTTGACCCATTAGAAGAATACCGTCTTGACCAACCGCTGACCAAACTACCTTTGGACGAGAATTCGTGCCCTCCCGAAGTGTCTGAGGCTCGAATGCAGTCCTTGTTAGCGAAACTCAATCCTTCAAAAGCATGCGGGCCCGATGAAATTCCAAACTGGCTACTGAAAGAGTATGCAGATTTTCTTTGTTTCCCAGTAAGTCTGATCATCAATATGTCCTTTAAAGAACAACGCTTACCTCAGATGTGGAAGTTGGCTAATGTCACCCCACTACCAAAGACCAAACCAGTAAAAGATCTCAAAAAGGATCTGCGGCCCATTTCTTTAACAGCATCTATGTCAAAAATCGCCGAAGAATGTGTCATTGCAGACTACGTCAAACCTGCTGTGCTAAGAACACTCAACCCTAATCAATATGGCGCAGTGCCCAATTCCTCCACGACTCAAGCTTTGATTCATATGGTTCACTACTGGGCTAAAGAGACTGACGGAAATGGTACCACCGTGAGAACTGTCCTCTTTGATTATCAGAAAGCTTTTGACTTCATAAATCACAATATACTCGTACGGAAGCTTTCTACGCTTGACCTGCCAAATCATATCACTAACTGGATAATTGATTTCTTGAGCGATCGCTCGCAACGGATCAAACTAGCAGATGGGTGCTACTCTGAGTGGGGATACGTTCCCTCTGGAGTACCACAGGGAACGAAACTTGGGCCCTGGTTGTTCTTGATGCTTATTAACGACCTAAATCTTGTTGCATCTAACGATCACAATGTGACACGTATTTGGAAGTATGTTGATGACACTACGGCGTCTGAATTTGTTCCTAAGAACTCTGAAAGCAACGCACAGCAGATAGCCGATAGTGTGTCTCAGTGGTCTTCTGACAACAAGATGAAGCTAAATAGCGACAAATGCAAGGAACTGAGAATTTCCTTTTCTAGAACTCAAAGAGATTTCTCACCAGTCACTGTCAATGGTAAAGAACTTGAGGTAGTTCGACACGCAAAACTACTTGGTGTTACAATTTCTAGCGACTTATTATGGAATCAGCATATAAGTAATATTATCAAGAAAGCTTCCAAACGACTTTATTTCCTGGTTCAGCTCAAGCGGGCACGTGTGTCCTCTAAAGACCTCGTTCTTTTCTACGCGATGTGTATAAGATCAATATTAACGTACGCAGCTCCAGTATTCTACTTTGCTTTGCCACAATATCTACAGTGTGAACTAGAGCGTGTTCAAAAAAGAGCACTTTCTATTATCAATCCCAACAGAAACTATGATGAGGCATTAGAAGAAGCCGAAATACCCTCCATTAACACTTATATCAAGGAAACATGCAGAACTTTCTTCCATTCTATCGTAAACACCAAAGATCACAGGCTTAATGGACTGCTACCAAATATTAAAGAAACTAACTATAACCTAAGACAACCTAGTCACTTTGCCATCCCGAAGTGGAAGACCAATCGCTTTAAAAACACCTTCATAATGTCTTCAAGTATCAATTTTTAGGACATGAACTTTTTATTGTATTTTATCGTATTGTATGTATTTTAAATTATTAATCATTATTCATTGTAATACGCAATTCAGCCATGTTTACTGGCTGCGATGTTTTACTTTATTAAACTATCTATCTATCTATCTACCATTATAAATGCCATCGCTTGTTAACGAAAGGGAAAACTGCGGCGTCGCCAGAATTTAAGACCAACTTTGAAGACACAGAAGCAAAAAGCCCGATGGATATTTGTCGTTCCCACCAGAAACGAAGCGAGCAAGAAATTTAGGTGACATAACAGCTGAAATTTTACAAGGCATTTCCAAGAAAACCCTGTGAGATCATTAAGTTAACTTCGCTGAGGGAGAATTTAGCAAAGCTTCACATGTCTTGATTAAGTTATTTAGAGATTTGTAGCCGATGGTTTCGTGTTACACTTTACCTGAGACCTTGAGGATGAGTCCTCTTTATACAATCTAGCTGTAAATGTGGAAGACCGATGATTGAGATGCCACGAAATTTCTCAGGATCAAAAATGCATCCAGGGGTGTGACCCAACCTTGTTCCCAGAGCTGGCAACGAGGTTGGGGTGTGACCCAATCCTGACCAATCACATCACCCGTCCCAGACCATGCTCGTCTTGTCTTTCTGATTGGAGGTGAGTTTCTATAGAAACGGGTGTTACATCATTGGTTTAAGCCACCTGGGGCGCTTTCCATTCGACGAAAAATTCCGAGATTTCCTGTCCGAAATTGAATGGAACGGCAAAAATTACGGGAAAAGTTTAGGAATACGTTTTGAGTGCACCTTCTTTGATGGAATTTCCGGAATTATCGAAAATTTTGTGTTCCATTCGCAAGAGATGTCGGGTTTAGTTTCCCCACCAAGCGAGGCGGGCGGAGCAGCGTATCAATGCTCAGCGTGTGGCTTTGTGTCGAACAATTTCAGTCTTTTTTAACAGCAGTATTTGTTTTTCTGGCAAAATTGCGGGCCGCCCAGATGAATTGCCAGTTGGAATCCGCACCAGTGTGCATTATTTCTTGTGTCAATAACTGACACGTTTCCCTAGTCATCCGGAAATGGTTTTCGAACTCCCCCGACAAATACGCTGGAATAGTCACTTCGAAGTACTCATTTACATGAGCAGGAGCCTGACATGAGCTAATTCCGCAGAAACCAGGCAACTGCAGCCAGAGGTATTACGTCGTTGTTGCTATCGAGAATGGTACAACTTATTGTTTCACAGTCGTCTTGCTCTCAAGCCGCGAAAATGTTCAAAAAGTCCTCCATTTTCAACACAACAAAGTTCACCCAGTATGCACTGTGTTGCAGAGCACGTGACCTCGAATTCTGGATAGCGGTCGGACGTGTTCCATTTGACCAGCGAAAATTCCGAAAATTTGAACCGGTGATTTTTGTTGAATGGAAAGCGCCCCTGGAGTCCATAATCTTCTAAATCTTCATCATCTCTACCTTTAACTCATTTCTTACGGGGAGCCAATATATTGGCTCCTGTGACGTCATTTTAGAACCAGGTTCAGTAGTAGGGAAATACCGGTTCTAGCGCACCGTTTATTTTCTAGGTTAATTTACGATAAAGATTTTATTTAGATTTTACTTAAGATAATCAGAAAATAAACAGAGATTTTACCAAGGAAAAAGTTATAAAATTTAATCAAGATAATCAGAAAAAATAAACAGAGATTTTATCAAATAATCACCAAGCCGATGCCAAGCCGATGCCAATCCGATACTAAGCCGATACTAAGCCGATGCCAGGCCTATGCCAGAATTAAATTAATACAATAAAATAAAAAAAAATGAAAATAAATGTGGTTTAAAAAGATGATTAATGAAATATTAAATGGAGAATTTAGAAAGATTACATGTGCCGCAATTGAGAAATATTGCAAGAAATCTGAAAATTAAAGGTTGTTATATAATTAATAAAGAAAATTTAATTAAAGAGATTGAAAAATTTACAGATGAAGAGAGTATTAAGATAATTTCAAAAGTTATTATTAATGATAAATATATTTGTGTTCATGGAAAGTGTAAATATTTTTGTAAAGAATGCGGAGGATCTCGAATATGTGAACATGATAGAATTAAGTATTTTTGCAAAAAGTGTAAAGGGTCACAAATATGCAAACATGATAGAGTTAAGTATAATTGCAAAGAATGCGGAGGATCACAAATATGCGAACATGGTAAACAAAAACAACAATGTAAGGATTGCGGGGGATCCCAAATATGTGAACATGGTAAACAGAAATCTTCTTGTAAGGAATGTCGAAAAAATAAAATTAAAATTATGATTTAAAGATTAAAATTAAATTATTAAAAAGATGGAAGAAATGGTAAAAGAAATAGATTTTGTTTATCAAAGACTTAGGTTAAAATATTTTAATAGTAAAAATCGTGATTTTTGTGATTTTATAGAGTCAATTAAAGAAGATTTATTAAAAAATTTATCTAAAAATCGCGTTTTTATTAAAGAAAGATATGATTTTGGGATTGGTAAAATTTGTTTTGAGGTTGATTATTACGGGGGCGGTAAATATCTTTTTGATATTATTTTTAGAAAAAGTATAAAATTTGGTTTGAGGGGAGTAGACACAAATAAGTTTGTAAAAGAATTATTAGATTGTGCTAATGAAATGTATTTAGATAAAAAAGAATTTAATGAAAATTATTCGGGGTATTATAATTCAAAATGTAGTATTAATAAATTTAATAAAAAATTTACTGTTTATTGTTTAAATGTAATTATACCAGTGGATGCTGATCAAATAAAACATAAAGATAAATTTTACAAAGATTTACATAATGATTTAATGGTTGTAGCATGGCACCCAAAAAGAGTTGTGGATTGGTGTTATAATATTGAGGAGCAAGAAATTTATAATTCTTTACCGGATGAATAATAAAAACTAATTATGTTATATAACCTAAATAATGGTTACATAACAAAATAAGTAATTTACCTAAATCTTAAGCTAAAAGTTATGGGCGAACCCTTCAGATCAAGTTTTTTCCATTCAACATCTAAGATGCTTAAATCAAAGTGATTTATTACACTATCATATTTTCGAACTGGAATTGTTGGATAATCCTTTGAGGGAATGTTTGCAAGTAGTTGTGATGGTGAGAGTTTCACAAGTTCTCCATATTTGGTTTTATTCATATATGAAGACTTATTATCAACTATACTACACATAAGTCTCAGCGGTTCCTTAATCTGTATATTTAAGGGGTATAATTTACCTGGATTTATAACTTCGGGTATACCCAAACCAATCGCCAACCCCCTCGTAAGTTTAATGTTGGAGTTCTTATTTGAATATAGATAGTCAACAGTATCAGTCTCAATTATTGTTATCTTTTCCCTATCAGTATCTATTAGAAAGAAAGATTGAATATCGCGCAATGAATATGTACCGGGTTGTATTATTATTACAGGCTTATTCTCAACATGAAACAATACCTGCTGTTCCTTGAAATTAATCAATCTTTTGGTTTTTATATTGCAATCCAGGAGTTGTATCTCCCTAAGATTTTTCAGAGGAGGATCAAAATAAATCCTAGTTTCTGAATCGTACATAGTAATGCTTAACATTTTTGTTTGATTACAACATATTCATCTTTAAATCGAGCTTTGCTCGGGCCGGCTACGCCGTAATTTCCATTGACGTAATCACATTCCTGAGCGACGTTAGAAACCGGCCTTTTTAAAGTAAACATAAAATCTACTTTTCGATTTCAAATCCACTTTACATTTTGCTTGTTGCTATGTCGTAAAAGTATGCAATCTATTGTTCTACACGTGAACACTAATCCAAAAACAATGATAATCACGTGAAATGGTTATGAACTACCGAAATAGATACCACGCAAATACGCCAGTCGCAATTATAATTGCTAATATATTATCTTCATGTTGCGTGGTCACGTCCGATCGAGTGAAGCTCTCCCCAGCAGAGCCGGACTTTTCATTCAGAGTTGTGGATTTTGGTTTCGGATTTGTATCAGCTGTATGAGGTAACTTTACCTTTGAAGATCCCATGTTATGACTTATTCCAACCGGTTTTGATTCCGTGTTTAGCGAATTATTCACCCCAAATTTCATATCACCAGTTGCTTTCATAAGTTTGTTATTATATCCAACCACGCTCTCTGTGTTTATAATCATATTACTTGGCATTAACCATACACCAGGAGCAATAGCTAAATCAAGTCGTAATTTCGCTTCTTGTACAGCTAATTGATATCTTTGGATAGAGCTAGAAATGTCATTCTCAATCACACTACTTTCAAATAAAGCTAAGAATTCTTGTTGTGTCTCGATTGCTCCACCACCATTACCATAAATCGAGTTTCTAGTGTTAACTTGTGCTCCCAATATACAGTAAACAAAAGCTTCAGCGGATCGATTCAATCTACCGAGTCCAGCTTTAGTGAGTCCATGTCCATTTGTAGGAATAAACCAAGCATATTTGAAATCAGCAAAGTCATCATTACGTATAAATGATATTAGATTACCCTTTTCTTTCTTACCGCCTTCATCGGCGAATTTACCACCTTCACCGGGCCATTGGTCTGCTTCATGATCGTAATTTCTTACTACATGTACATTTTGATATCCCCCTCCTTTCCCTTGATATCCTGCACCATAATCTAGGAATATATCTCCCAATCCTCCGTTTCTACCACCTTTCCATCTAAAGTCAGAATTATTACTAATACCAAATTCTGCACACAAACGTTGATATGCAACTTTATTATATGGATTATTATTTATCACAAAAGGTTGTTCATCTGGCAAAGGCAGTTTCAATTCATACAATATTCGCCTTATTGTGAAATATATATGAAACTTTATAAAACTACTAATTACTTTAGGATAATTTAGACTCTCGAAAGGACTTATCCCACAACCAGATGTCGCACACCATACTGCAAAGTTAAGTTGTTGCGGCCAATAATTAATATCTGGTTCATTTAACCATTTTCTACTTTGTTTTCCAAATTTGAATGTTACAACTTGTGATGTAAATATGTTTCTCATTTTTGCTGTGAATTTCTTAGTATTTGAAACGTATATATCTAGAAAGGTTAGCATTTTTGTTACATCAGTTGTAAAACCATCAAAGTTAATAGCTGGTATTGGGTAAGTTTGATTGGTTATGGATAAACTCTTTGGAAAAGATGAAACTACTTCCGGTAAACTTAACCCTAAATCTTCCCATAACAATCTTTTCAAATTAGGTGATAGACCATCAGTCCATGTTTTTCCAGTAGGATCATCATTAGACATTATTGTTATTCCATTAACTTTCCACTTAATATATCCTCCATATGTATCATTCACAAATGTAAATTTATTGATGTTTGAGTTTGGGTATCTGGTTTTGAAATCGTCTAATAACATCTTATTCTTTGTGTTTCAGATAATTTGGTCTTTAGATTAAGAATAAGATGTAAAGTATTAATCTTCGCTTCGCGGGAGGGCTCCGCCCGATTCACTAGTATTTCTAATACCAGCAAAAAAATTACATCCTACATCAGTTTTCTCATATGAAATTTTTAATGTGTGGGCCCGGTTAACTCTTTTAATAGATCTGCTCGAACTTCTCTCCTTATCTGAGACATGTTTAAGTTTTTTTCTGTATCTCTCCTAAATTTTTGCCGAATTTCTAGTTTTAGTTTTTGAAACTTTTCCAACTCTGCTAAAATTATAGAAAATTCTTGATCGGATATAACATTATCTTTCAATGCCTTTGAAACCAAGTCGTTAATGGTGTTTAATTTTGATTTTGCTATGGAAACAGTCTGTTCATGTTTACTAACTTTATTTGAAAGTCTTTTTGATGCCGCACCAAATCCAACAGATACTCCACCACAAATTCCGCCTACAACACCCAATGGAACACCAATAATAGCTCCAAAACCGGTAAGAGAAGTTCCCAACCCGCTTGCAGATAGAATAACTGAAAGCACCCCACTACAAACACTGATTTTTGTAAATATTCCTCTTGCTCTATTATATTTTTTCCGCACTTCTTCGTAATGTTTAATTTCTTTTTCAAGATTTTGTAATACTTCGCTTGATTTTTGCAGTCTGAAATTAATAGGATCTGGATTATTAGGCAATCCAGGGTAAATTCTATTGTATTCATCCATATTGTATTTTACTACTCAACATGTTATCTTTAGATTAGCTTTGTTACTTTCTCTTGCTTCCAGCTTCGTTGGGGAGGGCTCTGCCCGATCGCGGCCTGGAGGGTCTCTTTTTAAACTGTTCCACAAAATATAGAACCACAGCCATTATCAAAAGCCAAGCATTCTTACCTAAAAATCCAATAACTTCGCCAGCTGTTTTGAATAGAAAGCTAACTATTGCGCCAACCATACCTGGTAATATTTCACCTAGTTTCTTACCAATAGCTTTCAACCCATTACCAACTCTTTTACCTAATGTGGATAGACCTTTTGAAAGATTAGAAACGATAACACCAATAACAGCACCAACAGCACTCGCAACCGCAAATACTGTAAAACCATATTTTTTGAATATTGCTTTAATTCGCTCTCGTAATGACATTCTTTCCTGTATTCTATCTCTCTCACTCTCCATGTTTGATATATCATTTTGTTCATTAGTAATTTCTGTATTTATATTTTCAAGCTCAGCATTTTCCTCAGGCGTTCTATTTGGTTTATTCTCAATGAATTTTTTCTTCTCAATCTTTTTATCCAATGTTTCTTTTTTCTTATCGATTTCATTATTCATATCTTCAACAATTTCTCTTCTATTGGGGCCAATAATTTCTTTTAATTTTTTCGGAAGTCTTTGATATTTATTTTTAACATTTACTAGTTCACCATCCAAAATTTCATATTGGCCCCCTTTTCCACCCCTGAACTGAAAAGTTGCTTTTTTAATTCCCCCCCCAATATCTCTAAAATAAGAGATCATTTTATTTAGTCTTGTTCTTGGGTATGTTTCTAAAAGTTCTTCTTCTGCTTCTTTTTGTTCATTAAATTTTTCGCGTAACAACGGATGCCCTTCACCCCCATCATCCACAAAACCATGATTTTCGTGAGATGTTGATGTGGATGGTGTTGGGTCATATAAATCTTCTTCAGTTAATTGTGAATATTCACCTTTAGTTTTTATTTTACTACCGACTTTTTCATGATAAATTCTTTTTGTAGTTGCTTTTGTATTTATTGTTCTACCAATCATTGGATCATTTTCATCAAAATCATTGGGATTTTTTTCTTCACCCAATCCAATGGGATCATCGTCTGGTAATTCTGGTAATTCTGCCATGATTTTTTACTCAACAGTAAGAAATCTTTAAATCTATGGAATACACAATTTCTTATAAAAATTTACTAACCATATAACCCAACACCATCATACCACCACCTACATATACCATTTCGCTTATCTTTTGATTGTCACTAGGTCTATAATAATCTGAAAATTTAGGTTCTTGTATTTGACTATATAATGCAAATTGATCATTTGTTTTTGAAATATTTTTTGATGCTTGATATTTTTCATCTTTTTTCTTCATTTTCCAATCCATTAGTTTTTGTCTTTTTTCCTGATATTCTTCATAATCTTTTTGATATTTTTCCATTGCTTTATCATGTCTTATTTTTTCTGTATCAGTTTTATTTCCTGATAAATATTTTGCGAGATATGACCCGCCAACAAATGCTGTTGAGTTTAATACTGCTCCTCCAACCATCATTGCTATTGAAACAAATGCCATTATTATTCTTTAATTTGAGTTTCCACCCCTTTAGGTCGGTAAAATCTTTTGATTCTCTAAATATGTTTTTAGATACATACTACCCGACAATACAGCTACCCATTTTGCATAATTTGTAATACTTGAGGAAGGGTCATTCATAAATGATTCTTTCATAACCTTTTTGACTACATATCCAACACCAGCTGCTAATCCAATAAGGACTGCAGAATCAGTAACAGTTTTCACAAGTTTGTTTTCGGTTGTCATGATTTATAAGATACTTTGGCTACCCTTTAGACCTCTTTAGAGCCGCGAAGCAAATCTTATAACATTCCTATTTTAGGAATTGGTTGAGGTTGCGGTACGGGAATATTTGATGTTTGAGGTTGTTGTGTAGGTTCTCTATTTTGTCGGTATCTCATAAACATGTCAAATGCTGTAAACCCTATTCCAATAATGGATAAAACAGTAGTAAAAGATAGCTCTGGAATCCATGCTTTAGATTCACCTGTTTCTTCTTCATTATTATTTTCTGCTTGTTCCTTTTCACGTTTAATTTGTCCCTCAGCTCGCAGGGTCTCTCTAGCTAACGCCTCTTTTGCTTTTTTATTATATTCAGCCAATTTCTTACCAGCCGCAACCCTTTTAGGATCTTTCGCCCTCTTTTTTGGTTCTTTATCTTTAACAACTGGATCTGATGTAATTTGCTCAACACCTCCGGTTCTTTCTTCTACTTCTTCAGACATTATTTTATTTCTCAAAGTAAAGAATCTTTAGACCTCTTTAGAGCTGAGGAGCAAATCAGTATCTGGATAAGTTTTGCTAGCATCACTACGTATTTGTTCTTTTAGCATCTCAATATCTTTTATAATTTCTTTATTTTGTTGGTTTTTATGATCTAACATCCTTTTAACATCTACAATAAGTTTTAAAGCTTTTTGATTTTCAATTTCCATATCTCTTTATATTCTACCAACATTATTTATTTTTTATTCAGTAATATGCTTAGTTGTGTTAATTAGTATGTTCAGTGAACTGCTCAGTTGTGTTAGAATCATCTGTAATTGTTCTTGAAACTTGTTGATTTTTGTTGAATTTTATGTGTTTAGCAACCTGGAATACTCCGCTAGCAAGTGCTGCCAGTCTTCCTGCTTTCAATGCTAAGAGGCCTATAATGTTTGTTAGTTCGCGATTAACCAAATCATCATTCTTCAAATCTGAACAAAGAGCTTCTATATCATCCACAGGAACCACATAAGAAATGACTTGTGAAACTAATTGAAGAGATGAATCTACCAACCCGCCGCTAATTTTCTTACCTAATACCGCCTGATACCGATTATAATATTTTTCAATATCTTTTGTTGATAATTTTTTTACATCACCCAGACTCATATCAACTCCTAAATATTCCTTTGTAGTTCCGAGAGATGCTAGAATGGCTAGTGATTCTTGTTTAATTTCAATATCATCAGATTTTACATTGTCTTTTACCTCATCTTTTTCATCACTAATATAATCTTCAACTTCTGTCATATTATAATTTTCTAATAATACAAAGATTCTTTTAAATCACCTCAGGAATTTCCAAATAACAATTGAATGGGTAACGTAAACATAAACATAGTCTAGAATATTTTTCAGTTTTTAATAATTGCATAAATTTTTTACATGATTCATAATCCAAATCACCCCCATAATCTTCAAAAAACATCTTCATACCTTTCTGCGATGGATTATGAAATGAGACCACACAAGCCACATTTTCTCGGAATGGTTTTGCTATAGATGTTAATTGCTGAGTGAGAACCCAAACTGATAAACCATGATGCCTTCCGGAGAATGCTAAATCTATAAACTTGTTTGATCTTTTCTTCAGATCATTAGATACAGCGCAATCATCTAAAATTATTAATGTGTTTTTTCCAGAGAATAAAGTTTGGCAATCAGTTAACAATTCATTAATCTCATCTATATTACTAGCATCTGGTGATAATACAAAGAAACGTTTATCTCCTCGAGCAAAATTATGATAGGTTTTATTTTTAGCATAAGTTGGGCATATTAAAACAATGTAATCAAAAATTTTCAGGAATGGGCCTCGGAGTTGATCTATGATGTATTTTGTTTTTCCACAATTTGTTGGCCCAGTTATAATACAATGAAAAGGGATTTTATCTCTCAATTCTTCCATGATTTTTTGTATCATAACTAAAGGTTTTTAAATCTATTCATTTAGTACTTTATTGATTTTAAACCTGAATTCATTATTTCCATCATTGCATCAGCCACAACAAACATATGACAGGTTACAGTGCCAGATCCGCTTTGTTTTCTTTTAATTTCTAGTTTTACCCCATCCCTTGTATTGTTTAAAACCAAACCTCCTCCATGAATATCATTATCAGGGTGAGTTCTCAAATCAACCCATAATGCAAACTTGTCATAATAAAAATCCTTTTCTTTCACCGACCAAAGGGAGGAACCTTCATTTCTTCCAAATCTTTTCTTCACTGACTCCCAGATATCAGAAGGTATCATTCCCTTAGAGTATAAACGATTTGGTACTCCATCAACATCTATATTGATCGAGGTGATCCCTGGATTGTAAAAACTTTCAGAGTTTCGAGCACCAGCAGCGTTGGGTAATTTAAACAAAAATAATATTCCTGTCATTGACCTTCTAGGTAGATTAATATGCTGGTTAATAACTGTGTCCCCGCCTATGGAAAAAGTAAAAGTTTTGTGTAGAGTAACATTTTCGTAAAAGAATCCTTTTCCAACCTGATAAGCTGCTTGTGCCTCACGAGCCAAGTATTCGCTTGAAATGGAAGAATATTCTAACTCTAGGTTTTTGATTGAATATGTGGGGGTTTTTGTAGTATCAGAAAAAACAACAATATCAGAAACTGGGGCTAGCGTAATCTCAAAGATTAGATGATGATCTAGAGCTTTTGGATAGAAAACTCCGTGATCTTTTAGAATAGGGTGATTTAGTGGAATATGATACTTGGTATTATGTACTGATGCAAGAGCTACTTCCCTAACATCTTGAGTTTTCTTATCACCAGCATTTGTCCTTAGTTTTCTAATGTTTTCTGAAGAAATACCTTGTCTTAATTTATCCCCGCGATCCTCATCTGATAAAAATAAATCATGATATGTTTGAAATAGATCGTATCTTTGGGTATCCTGTAATGTTTCACCACCAAAAAGAACCCTTAATCTGGATACAAGATTACTGCCCACATTATTCACAAGGGTGTTATTAGCATGCCCATCAACTTCCAAATCAAAAAGTAGAGATACACTTCCAGGTACAATCACTAAATTATCAGAAAGTTTAGGGATATTTATATATAATGTTTCTCCAGGGCTGGCCGAGGATGGATTTAATGTAATTCTATTCAAAGTTGATTCTGCTTTCAACCCAAATGGTTCTCGTGGAATTCTGTTTGGATTAATTTTTTCAGACGTCATTGTAATTTATAAGATACTTTGGTTAATCTTTAAATGAGTAACGAAAAGATATTAAAAATATCGGTGGAGCCGGGCCCGACTTTAAGTCGGATATATTATTCAACTGAAGGATATTGGAAAGGATATTCCGCGATTAATAAATTAGCTAAAAAAGCAAATGTAAGCGAAGATGCTGCAAAACAATGGCTTCAGAAACAAGCAATATGGCAAATATATCTTCCATCACCAAAATATATACCTAGACCACACTGGACTGTGGATAAACCAAATCAGATTCACCAAGCAGATTTATTATTTTTACCGCACGATAGAGTTGGAAGAAAAACATATAAATACGCATTAGTTGTGGTTGATGTGGCCAGCAGATACAAAGATGCCGAAGCATTAACCTCAAAAGAAAGTCATGAGATATCCAAAGCTTTTGAAAAAATATATTCCAGAAAGTTAAAATATCCTAAAACATTAATGGTCGATCCTGGAAGAGAATTTATGGGTGATGTTATAAAACTTATGAATTACCATAATGTGAAAATACAGAGAAGTGAAGCTGGAAACCATAGAGCTCAAGCGTTTGTGGAAAGAGCAAATAGAACATTAAGTGAAAAATTATTTAGTCATCAATATGCGCAAGAAATGATAAGTGATGATCGATCCCGAGTATGGGTGAAACGATTACCTGATATTTTGAAAACTTTGAACAATACACCAACGAGAATAACTGGTAAAGAACCTGATGATGCTATAAAACAGAAAGAGGTTGATATTAGCCCTAAAAATTATCAACGAGTTGTAGGTCTTGAAGAGGTTAGGTTACCTCCTAGTGTTAAAGTTAGATATTTATTATCTCCTGGGGAGCTTGAAGGTGGTGAAAAAAGACGAGCAACTGATCCTATTTGGAGTATCAAAGTTTATGATATTACACGCAGTGTCGTTTCACCTAATCAGCCAGTTTTGTATTATTTATTGGATGGGCCCAGACGGGGATTTGTTAGGGAAGAATTACAGGTTATACCCTATGATACTGTGTTACCTCCTAATTCTGTTTTGCAAAGATAATGCCCGTATGCAAAAGTATGTATATTATCTTTACAAATTTCTCTCTTATCATCATCACAAGACAGTGCAACTTTATTAATTGTTTCTGAAAAAACGTCGTGCTTATGGCTTCTTAATACATTCATCCGTCTCATCTGCGGCTCTTTATTGAAAAGGCAATCCTTATAATCATTAAATCTTATGGTCTTTTTCACGATTGCCTTCTTTACTCCCTTACATTTCTTTTCTTCTTCACCTTCATCCATCTTGTAGGAGTAAAGCTTTGCTCGTAGTCCTACAAATTCAATTATCTGCCTACCACCAGCCTCATCTTTAAACATATTAACAACTTTCTTATTCACACCAGTCTCAATACCGGACGGATGGTTTTTAGGAAAATTGCTGGTGTCGAACATTTTTCTCACATCGGGGCTAATATCTTTATAGAAATCTTCTGTTTCTATTTCATATGCAAGGCTGTCTGTATCTGTAAACAACAATTTTGCTTTTTCGCCATATTTTGGTTTTATATAATTATAATGAAAATCATACATTATTGTTTTACTTAGATCTAAAATGCTCATACCCAAGTAAACAGGTTTATCGAATACTAGCTTTGTTTTCTTCATATGAATAGCCACAAGATTTTCGCAAAAGATTGTGCGATGCTGATAGTTAGGTTTTGATATTAATTTTTTTGCATCTTTTTCATTAGTAACTAATCGCACATCCACCCTTTTTCTAATGTTTTCCATTGTTTTACCAAATACGGAGTTATTCATAAGTTTGAAGAAATCTTTTTCAAAGTCGTTATTCGCTTTTGATCTTAGATTAGTATTCAATTCAATATATGGTTTTAACCAAGCAGACTCTTCAAATGCAATTCCCCTATGAATCTTTGTTATTTTTAATCCCAAACTTTCATAAAGTTTTAGTGTTTCATGATGAACAACATATTTTTTCTTGATGTTTAGGTTTGGTATTAATTTCTCCACCTTATTAACTACAATCCTCTCTGGAGCAAGAGGATAATCATTATGTAAATCATGTAGGTGATTTGGGTATTCTAAATCAACCTCTAGTATACAGGGGATATTTTTCCAGTTTTTTAGCTCTTCTTTAGGTATCCATCTAAAACCGTGTGTAGGTAGTTTTTCACTCATTCCCCCGCCATATAGATTGTTTGCGTCGAGATATGTAATATACTTTGTTTGCAGTTTTGGATCATATTCGTTCATGTAGGGGTTGTTGGCTTTTCCATATCTAGTAGATATCATGGATACCCCACCCCGCACACCTTTTTCAATCATAAGTAGCATATCGATGTCAGTTAGTAACTCTAAATTCACTTTCGTTATCTTTAATGCCGCATCCCAAGCTAGTCCTGGTGCTGTATAATACCAGGTGGGATCCAATCCATAGTTTTTACTACAAACATCTCTAAAGTTCTCAAATACATCTGCTAAAAGTAATACATCCGACACAAGATATAGGTCGTGATATTCCCTCATTGTTTTCATATTGAAGGTTTCCCACACCTTTTTAGCATGTTGGTAGTTATCTTCTGTTATATCTTCATCACTTAGTTTTGAGTAGAACGCTTCTTTAGGCGGAAGTTGAGTTGCGTTGAGTTTATCGAAGCTATCAAACCAATCATATGGAAAAACTCCTTTTCTCAACAATAACTTTGATTTCTCACCTTCATAGAAAATATTTAGGTTTTTGAAAGATTCATTTGGCAGATTAGTTACTAATTTATCAAGACTTGATGCCATAAATTTAAATGAATCAATGAATCTAATATCTCGTTTTACCTCAACCCGATTGCCTTCTTTATTTGTAAATGTATCAACCACAATCTTTTTTGCGAAAGAAATATACTTTTCCTCATTATTAGGTATGCAGTTTATATTACCTTTTGTTGTACCAAGATTCTTGATAAAAAGATGCGCGTCATATCCAGATAGGTTGTGAAATATTACTGGGAAGAACTTTGGAATCTTGTAATTTAAGTTGCATTCATTATGAGCCGCTCCTCTATACTTTCCTGTAAGATGACAGTGATCTAATACCTTATCTTCCCCCAATTCTTTCTCACAGATATGGCAGTGAGTAGCATTTTCATATTCTTTTTTATCAATTTCTGTCATATACCCCAACTTCTTATGGTATTTTGTTTTATTGTAAATTTTTTTAATATCCTGCTCCAAATTATCTACAAATATCTGCGGGATATCATCATCTGGGGATTCGGCGGTGTATTGTGCAAGCTCAGGTGGAAATATTTTATCATCAAAAGATTTTATGAGATAACTGAATCCTGATGGTTTGTGTTTTTGGTATTGATTAGTAAAACTTTCACTTTCATCTGGCGAGCAAGTGTATATTTTCTCTGGATAACACTCAAAGTCTGCATATACAACAAAGGGCACTCGCATTTTTCTATTGAAGTTCTTAAAATTAATAAACTTAGGATTTCCATCTTTATCCATAGGCATAACAATCTTAACTTCTTCATTTGTATCGCAATATTCAAGATGTTTTTCTAATGAAGTTTCTGTGGGAAATGAATTGTAACATCTGCGACAAAATTCACGTTTGTGTTGATTATTATTTATTTGTGATGATACAAGTCTGCTAAAATTCTTTATCCAACAGTAATGTTGATTTCCTTCACCATTCGATATTAGAATTAATTCAATCAAATAGCCACTTTGTTTCTTACTTATTCTCATAGGATATACTTCACCCTTATCTTTATCAAATCCGTGGACGTTAATAATATAATAGGGATTTTGCTTTTCAAACTTATCAATATGTTTTAGTGAAGAGGGGAACTCAATTCCTGTCCAGTCAAACTTCATAGAGTTCTCTCTCATTTGTTTATTTAGTCTTTGTGGATCTTTTTCTTTAGGAAACGCGGCGGAAGTAACTGCCCACTTAAAACACTCATGATCATTTTCATTCTTAACATTTATAATTGCCTTTTTTTCTGCTAATTTTTGTGGTAATTCAATATAGGAACTTCCAGAAATAGGCTCATAGGGATCGATATTTATATCAAAGTATTCAACTTGATCGAATTTCCATCCAGAACCTTTATTTTGAAACTTTTCAATCTTTTCAAGTAAACCATTTATCACAGTATCGAATAATTCAGAAAAATCAGTTGATAATGTAATCGTTTCCACTTTTGAATGAAAGTATCCCAAGTTTTCATCAATTTTTTCCAATAATAGTGACTTTTTTATAAACTTACACGTAAATATAAATTTAACCTTTATCGGTTTCTTTTTCTGGTTAATTAGATCAAGAACTTTTGGTTTGATATTATTTAAAAACGTCTTGGGCCCATACCCTTTCTTTCCATCTATCCTGTAAGTTTTCAAATAACCTCTTAATGCTGTTTGTTGTTCTTTTATATTGAATTGTTTTTCATCCAATTCATCTCTCACACTATCAGAAAAACTTTTGCCCTTCTTTTCTGATTGAGGTTTTTTACTATTAGTAAGTTTTATAATATTTTCATTGGTTAAATCTGCAAGCTTTTTAGAAAACTCATCTTTATCCATAACCTTAAATGAATAATTTCCCCAATTAAAAGTTTTGTTTGACGTTTTTTGTGGTTTTATAAAAGTAGGCGCAAGTTTTCTTTTTGTAATATTTTTTCTGGGCGGGGGCGAGCCTGGGGGTTCTTTTACCCAAGATCTATCCGGCGAACCTGGTGGTGGTGTTTCTGCATTAAATGTTTGTGGTGGGTTTTGTATATCATTTCTGGGGGTTGGATTGGGTCTTTGTTGTTGGTTCGGTGGATTTTCAATAGTATTAAGAGCATTAATAAGCTCTTGTTTACGCAGCCTATAATAGCGGGGAATGCCACGATCTCTGGCAAGATTTTTCAGTTGTTGTACATTTAATCTTTGAAATCGGTTTTGTGTATTATTTCTTGGTGGATTAATATTATTAATAGCATCAATAAGTCCAGGTTTACGCAGCCTGAAATAATAGGGAACATTAAGATCTCTGGCAATATTTCTCAATTGCGGCACATGTAATCTTTCTAAATTCTCCATTTAATATTTCATTAATCATCTTTTTAAACCACATTTATTTTCATTTTTTTTTATTTTATTGTATTAATTTAATTCTGGCATAGGCCTGGCATCGGCTTAGTATCGGCTTAGTATCGGATTGGCATCGGCTTGGCATCGGCTTGGTGATTATTTGATAAAATCTCTGTTTATTTTTTCTGATTATCTTGATTAAATTTTATAACTTTTTCCTTGGTAAAATCTCTGTTTATTTTCTGATTATCTTAAGTAAAATCTAAATAAAATCTTTATCGTAAATTAACCTAGAAAATAAACGGTGCGCTAGAACCGGTATTTCCCTACTACTGGTTCATTTTGCCCTGCAAAAATGAGGTCTGGAGGGAATGAGCACTAGAAACGTCATGTAAACATATCAGAATGTCTAAAACACTGTTTGGAATCGAGATCACGAAGGAATTGTCGATGTTTTAGCCAATTTTTTAACATATTTTTAGTGAATGATCGTACGACATTTAAAGATGGCGTATCATATGACACGTGAAGAAGTATTATGTGACGTTTGGCTAGAAAATGATGAAGAATATAGCAGTTTCGAAGACTCTGAATCAGACGAAGGCGAAGAAGATAACAACAATGTTTATGGTTACCCTAATGACCGCTCTGGAAGAGTTTTTGGCGAATTATCGTCAGATGTGGAAATAGACGCCATAAGACGAAATGTAAACAACAACCAGGATTTGAATAATGGGGATCATATGCAAAACAATGCAGCCCCAAATATCGTATTTGTTGATGAGCAGGATATTTCTAATGTGAGACAGGCCATTATTGTTGATGATGAAGACCATGAATCAGAGGCAGAGAGTGACGAATCGATTGAAGTTCAGCCAAGGGCTAGCAAGCGTCCACGAAGAGCTGTCACGCAGAATACGCAACAGCCAGGAAGTCAACCTGCTCAATTTGTTTGGGGCCAAGGAGCTGTTGATAATGAAATTCCTGCTTTCCAAGTTAGGCCTGGCCCTGTTCGTGTCTGGGGAGGTGAGTACACACCTTTAACATTGTTTCAGCTGTTTTGGGATGATAAACTTTTTGATTTCATCAAAAATATGACAAACAAAAATGCCCTTGTAAAAAGGCATTCAAATCAAGCCAAGTGGAGTGAAATAGAAAACATCAATGAAATGAAAACCTTCTTTGGAATTTGTGTAGCTATGGGGATCTTGAAGCTACCAGAGATCCATTTATATTGGCAGAGAAAATACAGCCTCTTTGAAATTGCTGATTGGAATCAGCATATGAACCGTGACAGGTTCATGGCAATATTGCGTGACCTGAAATTTTGCAATGAGGAGGTTGAAAGTCAACCCCAGCGAGTAGTTCCTGGTCAACCCCCAGCACAGCCTGATAAGCTTTATAAGGTTAGGCGTTTCTTAGATCAGCTTTTGCCTAGGTATGCTGCTGAGTGGACTGGCAATCAATGGCTGGCCATTGACGAACAGATGATCCCTTACCGTGGTTGTGTTGGATTCAGGCAGTTTATTGCTAACAAGCCCAAGAGGTTTGGAATAAAGGTTTGGGCTATGGCTGATGCAACCAAAATGAGGAACAAGGAAAGCGTCCTCGACCAGCTCGTTCAATCATTTCCTGTGAGCTCTGTGAAGTCAATCTGTGCCTGAACTCAAATAGTAATTGTTGGGTAACCTGGCACACCAAGATACACTTTCTATAGTACATTTATTTCACACCTTTGGATTGCAGAGGACAGGTTCTGAAATCTATTCTTGGCTGACTTTATCACAAACTGTGGACTGAGATAACTGGGATTATTCAACATTTACATTATTTCAGGTTCTTTTATTATTATAATAATAATTATTATTATTTTATTATTATCGTTATTATCATTTTATATTCATTATCAGAAAAAAAAGAGGCAGTTTAAATGCCGTCCTTGTATATTACTCAGAAAAAAGTTAAAAAACTAATTAAAGAACAGCACAAATATGAAAGAAACAGGAAAGATTAGTCATGCAAATGTATGCATAAATTATATTTTTTTGTAATGTTTAAGTTTTCCTTTATTTGTATCAATGGTTGCCTGTTAACAGTTATTGTTGAATTCTTATCTATTGTGTAAGAGTTGTGAAACTTACATGTATCACAGAAAGCATAACTTTAGCAAAAAGTTGGCCTTAAACCATTGTTATAATCTCAAAATTTGAATAATTTGAAGGAAAATTACATTAAAAGTTAATGAATTACAATGTTAATTTATGCAAAAAGTTAATTATTAACTTCATCTTGAAGACAATTTAGTGACGATTCAGAATGTGTATAGGTTTATATAGTTCAAGTCAAAGTAACATTGTTATAAATGTAAGAATGTGTTACACTTTGACACTTATTTTACTCTGTGAAAAAAAAACTCCGTAAGAAATGAGTTAAACTGTATGCTGTGACTGAGGAGTACTTGGTGTGTGAGGATGTAAACTTTCGACAATTTCTGATCATTTGGGAGAAAAAAGCACATTATGCTATATTTCCGTACTTGCGTTAGTATTGTTAAGTCCGCCGCTGACAGCGAGATTCCAGATTCAGTTCCCTTCAGTTCCCATAGGCCCCGATTCTAATTTGGCCATCGCTGAATTGCGAAAATGACAATGCACAAATTACTGCTACTCGATTTCAGTCGACTAGCCCTTTCAAAATTCATCCCTTTTCTTAGGGGTTTCCTGTCGCGGTTTTCGGCTCAAGAGATTAGAGTCCACCAGTTCTGGGACAAATCGAATTTATTTTTATTTAATTAGATTTAATTTATATTTATATTTATCAGAGAATTTATCAAGGATTTTATAGGGATTAATTTGTTAACAAAACTTGACAGAGATTTCATTATATTTGTCTTAGAATTTATCGGAGAATTTATCAAGGATTTTATAGGGAAATAAAAATAAAATTTGAAAATTAAATGTTGTTTAAAAAGATGAAATATAAATTATTAAATGGAACAATTGAGAGGATTAACTTACAGGCAGCTGTATCATCTTGCAAAAGAGAATAATGTTAGAAGACGATCTAGATTGTTAAAAAGAGAACTCATTCAAGCGTTGTCTGATATGAACATCACCATACCCGACCCATCTACACTACCTAAAGATAAAATAAATAATAATAAATATAAGTGTATTCATGGAAGGTATAAATATCACTGTAAAGAGTGTGGCGGGTCTCAAATATGTGAACACAATAGGCAGAAGACATATTGTAAAGAGTGTAGAGGATATCGAATATGTGAACACAACAGGCAGAAGACGCACTGTAAAGAGTGTAAAGGATCTCAAATATGTGAACACAACAGGCAGAAGACGCACTGTAAAGAGTGTGGGGGATCTCAAATATGTGAACACAACAGGCAGAAGACGCACTGTAAAGAGTGTAAAGGATCTCAAATATGTGAACACAACAGGCAGAAGACGCACTGTAAAGAATGTCATTAAGTTATATAACGCAAGTCAGTGTTACATAACAAAAAATTTATCTGAATCTTAAACTAAAAGTTATGGGAGAACCCTTCAGATCAAGTTTTTTCCATTCAATGTCTAATATGCTTAAATCGAAGTGGTTTATGAGGCTCTCATATTTTTGAACTGGAATTGTTGGATATTCCTGTGAGGGTATGTTAGCAAGTAGGTGTGATGGTGAGAGTTTCACAAGTTCTCCATATTTGCTGTTATTCATATATGAAGACTTATTATCCACTATACTACACATAAGTCTCACTGGTTCCTTAATCCTTATATTTATGGGGTATAATTTACCAGGTTTTATGACTTCAGGTATCCCTAAACCAACTTGTAGCCCTCTCGTAAGTTTAATGTTGGAGATATTATTGGAATATAGATAGTCAATAGTATCAGTCTCAATGATTGTTATCTTTACCCTATCAGTATCATTAAGAAAGATCGATTGAATATTACGCAGTGAATATGTACCGGGCTGTATTATTATGAGGGGTTGATTCTCATCATTGAATAATATCTGTTGATCCTTGAAATTAATTAATCTTTTGGTTTGTATATTACAATCTAGGAGTTGTATCTCCCGAAGATTTTTCAGTGGAGGGTCTAAATACACTCTAGTTTCAGACTCATACATGGTAATGCTCAACATTTTTTTGTTTGATTACTCCATATTCATCTTTAAATTTACATTGACGTAATCACATTCCTGAGCGACGTTAGAAACCAGCCTTTTAAAAGTAAACATAAAATCTACTTTTCAACTTCAAATCCACTTTTCATCTTGCTTGTTGCTATGTCGTAAAAGTATGCAATCTATTGTTCTACACGTGAACACTAATTTACAAACAATGATAATCACGTGAAATAGTCATGAACTACCGAAATAGATACCACGCTAATCCACCAGAGACAACTATAAATGCTAATATATTCTTTTCATGCTGCGTTGAGTCAATATTATTTTCCTGTTTCGTTGAGTATGTTTGCGTTGAGTCTGTTTTCATTGAGGGTTTTGGTTTCGTTTCAGTTCTATGTGGTAACTTTACCTTTGAAGATCCTAAGTTATGACTTATTCCGACCTGTTTTGCTTCAGTGTTTATGGAATTATTCAACCCAAAATTCATATCATTGCTCGCTTTCATAAGTTTGTTATTAAAACCAGTCACGCTTTCAGTGTTGAATATCATATTACTTGGCATTAACCATACACCAGGTGCAATAGCTAAATCAAGCCGTAATTTCGCTTCCTGTACAGCTAATTGATATCTTTGGATAGAACTAGAAATGTCATTCTCAATCACACTACTTTCAAATAAAGCCAAGAATTCTTGTTGTGTTTCGATCGCCCCACCACCATTACCATAAATTGAGTTTCTAGTGTTGACTTGCGCTCCCAATATACAGTAAACAAAAGCTTCAGCGGATCGATTCAATCTACCAAGTCCAGCTTTGGTGAGTCCATGACCACTTGTTGGGATAAACCAACCATATTTGAAATCAGAAAAGTCATCATTACGGATAAATGAGATTAGGTCACCTTTTTCTTTCTTACCTCCTTCATCAGCAAATTTTCCACCTTCACCAGGCCATTGATCTGCTTCAACATCGTAATTCCTTATCATATGCACATTTTGATATCCGCCACCCGATCCATTATATCCAGAACCATAATCAAGGAATATATCTCCTAAACCTCCATTTCTACCACCTTTCCATCTAAAATCAGAATTATTACTAACACCAAATTCAGCACACAATCGTTGATATGCTACTTTATTATAGGGGTTATTATTTATTACAAAAGGTTGCTCATCAGGTAAGGGAAGACTTAATTCATATAATATCCGCCTTATCGTGAAATATACATGAAACTTAATGAAACTACTCACTACTTTAGGATAATTTAAACTCTCAAAAGGACTTATACCACAACCAGATGTTGCACACCATACTGCAAAATTAAGTTGCTGAGGCCAATAATTCATATCTGGTTCGTTCAACCATTTTCTACTTTGTTTTCCAAATTTGAAAGTTACAACTTGAGATGTAAAAATGTTTCTCATATTTGCTGTGAATTTCTTAGTATTAGACACATATATATCCAGTGAGGTTAGCATTTTTGTTATGTCGGTTGTAAAGTCATCAAAATCAATTGTGGGTATTGGATAAGATCTATTTGTTAATGTTAAACTTTTTGGAAATGAACTCAATTCATCATCATCCAACCCCAAATCTTTCCATAAAAGTTTTTTCAAACGAGGTGATAGATCATCAGTCCATGTTTTTCCTGTAGGATCATCATTAGACATTATTGTTGTACCATCAACTTTCCACTTAATGTAACCACCATAAGGATCAGCTATAACTTCGAATTGACTGTGATCAGCCCTTGGATACATATTTCTGAAATCATTGTATAATCCCATCTTATTATTTACGTTGATAATGAGATGCTTTTAAATCAATACCGTTCTTTTCTAATACCAGCAAAACAATTCCACCCTACAGGAGTTCTCTCAAATGACATTTTCAACGTACGGGAGCTGTTAACTCCTTTAATATTTCCGCTCGAACCTCCGTTCTTATCTGATTCATATTTAAGTTTTTTTCTGTATCTTTCCTAGTTTTTTGACGGATTTCTTGTTTTAGTTTTTCAAACTTGTCTACCTCTGATAAAATTAACGAAAATTCTTGGTCGGATATAGCATTATCTTTCAGTGCCTTTGAAACCAAGTCGTTAATGGTATTTACTTTTGCTTTTGCCAGAGAAACTGTCTGTTCATGTTTACTAACTTTATGGGAAAGTCTTTTAGAAGCTGCACCGAATCCAACCGATATTCCCCCACAAATACCTCCCACCGCTCCCAAAGGTATACCAACAGCAGCACCAAAACCAGTAAGGGAGGTTCCAAGTCCACTTGCAGATAGTATAACTGAAAACACCCCACTACTAACACTTATTTTTGTAAATATTCCCCTTGCTCTATTGTATTTTTCCTTACTTCCTCATAATGTTTAATTTCCTTTTGAAGATTATTTAGTACTTCACATGATTTTTGAAGTCTGAAATTATTTGGGTCTCCATTAATAGGTAATTGCGGATAAATTCTGTTGTACTCATCCATATTTTATTTTACTACTCAACATGAAATCTTTAAATGAATTCGGATACGTACGGTATTAGAGATTAACTTTATTCCTTTTTTTTTGACTCATCTCCTCTTATTTTTAAACTGTTCCACAAAATATAGAACCACAGCCACTATCAAAAGCCAAGCGTTCTTACCTAAAAATCCAATGACCTCACCAGCTGTTTTGAATAGAAAGCTCACGATAGCCCCAACCATTCCAGGCAATATTTCACCTAGTTTTTTACCAATAGTTTTCAAACCATTTCCCACACCTTTTCCTAACGTGGTTAGACCTTTAGAAAGATTAGAAACGATAACACCAATGACTACACCTACAGCACTGACAACAGCAAATACTGTAAAACCATACTTTTTAAAGATAGCCTTAACACGATCACGAAGTGGCATATTATTGAGTATTTGCTCATTTTTTCTCTCTAGTTCACTTATTTGTTCTTGATTTAAAATTATGTTTTTTCTCGATAATTTTTCAAACTCATCAATTTTAACTTGCAAACGATCTCTACTTTGTTCTATCTTTATTAAATTTGATAATCCCCTTTTATTTTTTTCTAACTCATCTTTGTATTGTTTTAATTCAACTAAAAGTTTATCAATCTCTATTTTAGATTCTGTCTTTTGTTTAACTGCTAAGTCTAAAAAACTTTCAATTTCTGCAATTCTAGTTTGTTGTTGTTCAATTATTCTACGTTTTTCTTTATCATTATTAATGTGTTGTTGTATTTCCAAATCACTTGTTTCCGTTACTGATTTTAGTCCATTTAACGCAGTTAGTAAATCTCTATTTTCTTCATTCTTTTCATTCAAATCATCAATTAGTTTATTATTATTTAGAATAAGAGTCTGACAATCAATACCAATTGCTCTCCTGATTGAAATAGGAAGTGTATCATGATTTTTTACCAAATCTCCATTAGAGTTAATAAGTAAATGCTCAACATTTCTAATGTTATCAGTCAATCTAACCAATACTCCTCCCTTATCATCAATTCTCGCACTGAATGGTGAATTTAATGGATCAAAATTGAAAAACTTCTCTTCTATCTTTTTAAAAGCTAGAGATCTATTATCTTCTTTTCTTTCCCTAGCTATTAGTGGATCAAATTCATCACCATAAAATCCAGTTTCTTCCTCCTCATTATCATCAGGAATGGTTGTGGATGTATTTGGACTCATATATAGTGTTTCATCCTTATCATCTCCGTCTAAATCAGCTGTTGTATCAAAAGGATTTTCTTTGTCTGGTATTTCTTCAACATCTGCCATGATTTTTTACTCATCAGTAAGAAATCTTTAAACTAGTCACACAATTAATTAAAATAATTTACTAACCATATAACCCAAGGCCAACATACCACCACCTACATATGCCATTTCACCCTTCTTTTGATTGTCACTAGGTCTATAATAATCAGAGAATTTTGGTTCATGTGTCTGTCTATAAAATTTTAAAGCTTCATCGGTAGTCGAAATATTTTTTGAGGCTTGGTATTTAGCATCCTTCTGTTGAGAGTGCCAATCAATGAGATTCTGTCTTTTTTCCTGATATGTAGCATAATCTTTTTGATATTTTTCTAATGCCTTATCGTGTCTTATTCGTTCTGCATCTGTTTTATCACCTGGGAGATATTTTGCAAGATATGATCCGCCAACAAATGTAGTTGCATTCAATATAGCTCCACCAACCATCATTGCTATTGCTGCCATGTTTAATTTGGTAAAATCTTTTGATCCTCTAAATATGTTTTTAGGTACATACTACCAGACAGGACAGCTACCCATTTAGCATAGTTTGTAATACTTGAGGATGGATCGTTCATAAATGATTCTTTCATAGCCTTTTTAGCCACATATCCAACTCCAGCTGCTAATCCGATAAGGACTGCAGAATCAGTAACAGTTTTCACAAGTTTGTTTTCAGTTGACATAATTTTTTACTGTATCAGTAAGAAATCTTTAAACTACTTTCCTCAGATCATTCCTATTTTCGGAGTTGGTTGAGGTGGTGGATGGGAGGGTTGGGAGGGAATATTTGAGGGTGGAACTTTAGTTGGAACTTGTGATAAATCGACTACTCTATTTTTATAATATCTCATAAACATGTCAACTGCAGTAAACCCTATTCCAACAATGGATAAAACAGTAGTAAAAGATAATTCTGGAATCCATGCTTTTGGTTCACTCTCTGTATTTTCTTCTTCATTTTTAATCTCCGCTTGCTCTTTTTCACGTTTCATTTCTCTAGCTAATGCTTCTTTCGCTTTTTTGTTATATTCCGCCAATTTCTTACCAGCTGCAACCTTTTTAGGATCTTTCTCTTTCTTTTTAGGAACATTATCTTTTGGCGGATCCTTTGTAATTTCTTCAACAACTTCTTCAGACATGATTTTTTACATATCATTAAGAAATCTTTAAATCATATCATGCTTAGTAGACAGTATCATACCCACCAGTTTTGTTGGAATCCTCTGTATTAGTACTTGAAACTTCTTGTATTTTGTTGAATTTAACATGTTTAGCAACCTGAAATAGTCCACTAGCAAGTGCTGCTAATCTTCCTGCTTTTAATGCTAAGAGACCTACAATGTTTGTCAGTTCACGATTAACCAAATCATCATTCTTCAAATCAACACAAAGAGCTTCTATATCATCCACGGGAACCATGTAAGAAATGACTTGAGAAACTAATTGAAGAGATGAATCTACTAATCCACCACTAATTTTCTTACCTAATACTGCCTGATATCGATTATAATATTTTTCAATGTCTTTTACTGATAATTTTTTTATATCACCCAGACTCATATCAACTCCCAAATATTCCTTTGTAGTTCCAAGAGATGCCAGAATGGCTAGTGATTCTTGTTTTATTTCAACATCATTATCTTTTACATCATATTTTACCCCAGTCTTTCTTCCTGTTTTTTCTTCTGGCTGTTCTTCTATATAATCTTCAACTTCTGTCATATTTTAATTTTGTAATAAAACATAGATTCTTTTAAATCACCGCAGGAATCTCCAAATAACATTGGAATGGATAACGTAAACACAAACATACTCTTGAATATTTTTCAGTTTTAAGTAGTTCTACAAATTTTTTACATGTTTCAGAATCTAAATCACCTCCATAATCTTCGAAAAACATCTTCATACCTTTCTGTGATGGATTATGGAATGTAACAACACAAGCTACATTTTCACGGAATGGTTTTGCTATAGATGTTAATTGCTGAGTGAGAACCCATACTGATAATCCATGATGTCTTCCAGAAAATGCTAAATCTATAAACTTGTTCGATCGTTTCTTTAGATCATTCGAAACAGCACAATCATCTAAAATTATTAGTGTATTTGTACCGGAGAACAAAGTTTGACAATCAGTTAACAATTCATTAATCTCATCAATGTTACTAGCATCTGGTGATAATACAAAGAAACGTTTATCTTTGTTTGCAAAATTATGATAGGTTTTATTTTTAGAAAAAGTTGGACATATGAGAACAATATATTCAAAAACTTTTAGGAATGGTCCTCGGAGCTGATCTATGATGTACTTTGTCTTTCCACAATTTGTTGGTCCAGTTATAATACAATGAAAAGGAATTTTATCTCGTAATTCTTCCATCTTTTAACTAATACATGATTGATCTTAAGTTTGAATTCATTATCTCCATTAACGCATCGGCAACCACAAACATGTAACAGGTCATAATACCAGATCCTCCAACTTTTCTTTTCATTTCTATTTTTACACCATCTTGTGCATTGTTTAAGGCCAGACCACCTCCGTGAATACCATTATCTGGGTGAGTTCTCAAATCTATCCACAGAGCAAACTTATTACCATAAAAATCCTTTTCCTTTACACCATCTCTTCCGAAACGTTTCTTTACAGACTCCCAGAGGTCTGACGGCACCATTCCCTTAGAGTAGAAACGGTTTGGTATACCATTAACATCGATATTGATTGAGGTGATACCTGGATTGAAAAAATTCTCAGAATCTCGTGCTCCTTCACCGTATGGTAATGTAAACAAACATAATATCCCTGTAATTGACCTTCTAGGTAGATTAATATGCTGGTTTATAACACTATCAGTAGGTCTGGATATGGTGAAAGTTTTGTGTAGAGTGACATTCTCGTAAAAGAATCCTTTACCAACCTGATAAGCTGCCTGTGCCTCACGAGCCAAGTATTCGCTTGATATGCAAGAATATTCCAACTCAAGGTTTGTTATTTTGTAAGTTGGTTGCTTGGTTGTGTCAGAATAAACAACAATATCGCGAATTGGAGCCAGTGTAATCTCAAAGATTAGTTGATGATCTAACGCCTTTGGATAGAAAACCCCGTGATCGTTGAGAATAGGATGGTTTAGTGGGATATGGTATTTGGTGTTGTGTACTACTGCAAGAGCTACTTCCTTTGCATCTGTGTCTACCTTATCACCCGCATTTGTCCTAAGCTTCCTCATATTTTCAGAAGAAATACCTTGTTTTAATCTATCCTCTCGTTCTTCATCCGTTAAGAATAAGTCATGGTAGGTTTGAAATAGATCGTATCTTTGAGTATCCTGTAGTGTTTCACCTCCAAAAAGAACCCTGAGTCTGGATACAAGGTTACTACCCACATTATTCACGAGGGTGTTATCAGCATGACCATCAACAGTCAAGTTAAATACAAGAGATACACTTCCTGGTACAATCACTAAATTCTCGGTAAGTTTTGGAATATTTATATATAACGTTTCTCCAGTACTAGCTGATGATGGATTTAGTGTAATTCTATTCAATGTTGATTCCGCTTTAAAACCTAGTGGCTCTCTTGGAATCCTGTTTGGATTAATTTTTTCAGATATAGTTTGCGACATATTTTATTTTAAGGAAGGGTGGAGTAATCTTTAAATGAGTAACGAAAACATGTTATCAAAAATATATTATTCAACTGATGGGTATTGGAAAGGATATTCTGCAATTCCTAAATTAGCTGAAAAAGCAAAAGTAAGTGAAGATGAGGCTAAAAGATGGTTGCAGAAACAGGCAATATGGCAAATCTATCTACCTGCTCCAAAATATATTCCTAGACCGCATTGGACTGTAGATAAACCTAATCAGATTCACCAAGCAGATTTATTATTTTTACCACATGATAGAGTTGGAAGAAAAACATATCGATATGCATTGGTTGTGATTGATGTAGCCTCGAGATATAAAGATGCTGAACCATTAACCTCAAAAGAAACTCATGAGATATCCAAAGCTTTTGAAAAAATATATTCCAGAAAGTTAAAATATCCTAAAACATTAATTGTTGATCCTGGAAGAGAATTTATGGGTGATGTTACAAAACTTATGAATAGATATAATGTAAAAATCCAGAGAAGTGAAGCTGGAAACCATAGAGCTCAAGCATTTGTTGAAAGAGCAAATAGAACATTAAGTGAACGATTATTTAGTCATCAATATGCACAAGAAATGATTAGTGAAGAAAGGTCTAGAGTATGGGTGAAACGATTACCAGCTATTTTAAAAACTTTGAATAATACACCAACGAGAATAACTGGTAAAGAACCTGATAAAGCTATAAAACTGAAAGAGGTTGATATTGATCCTAAAAAGTATAAGCGAATTGTTGGGCTTGATGAAGTGAGACTTCCAATTGAGGCTAAAGTTAGATATTTACTTGCACCTGGTGAGCTTGAGGGCGGAGAAAGAAGACGAGCAACAGATCCTATTTGGAGTATACAGGTTTATGATATTTCTAGGAGTGTGTTTTCATCTAATCAACCAGTTTTGTATTATTTAGTAGATGGACCTAGGCGTGGTTTTGTAAGGGAAGAACTACAGGTTGTGCCTTATGATACTGAACTCCCACCTGATTCTGTTTTGGAAAGATAATGTCCAATAGCTAAAGTATGTATTCCATCTTCACAAATTATTCTCTTATCATCATCAGCAGATAGTGCAACTTTATTAACAGTTTCAGTATAAACATCATGCAAATAGCTTCTAATTACATTCATCTGCCTCATCTGTGGTTTTCCAGTGAATAGACAATCCTTATAATCATAATGGGTTATATCCTTTTCTACTACTGATTTCTTTACACCTTTATCCTTTTTTATTTCTTCTCCATTATCTTTTAATATAGAGTATTGTTTTGGTCCTAGACCAATATATTCTTTTATCTGCTCACCACCCATCTCATCTTTGAACTTACCGATTAATTTTTTGTTTACACCAGTCTCAATACCGGATGGATGAACTTTGGGATAATTACTAGTGTCAAACATTTCTCTCACATCTGGACTGATATCCTTATAGAAATCCTCTGTTTTTATCGAATATACAAGGCTGTCTGTATCTGTAAACAACAATTCTGCTTTTTCACCATATTTAGCTTTTATATAATTATAATGAAAATCATACATTACTGCTTTACTTAAATCTAGAATACACATACCTAAGTAAACTGGTTTATTGAATGTTAACTCTGTTTTCTTCATGTGGATGGCCACCAGATTTTCACAAAAGATAGTGCGATGCTTATAGTTGGGTTGTGTTATTAATTTTTTAGCATTTTTTTGATTTGTAACCAAATGTATATCTTTCCTTTTTCTAATATTTTCCATGGTTTTACCAAAGACGGAGTTATTCATAAGTTTGAAGAAATCTTTTTCAAAATCATTATTTGCTTTCGATCTTAGGTTTGTATTCAAGTCAATGTATGGTTTTAACCAAGCTGACTCTTTGAATTTAATACCTCTATGAATTTTTGTTACTTTCAATCCAAGACTTTCATAAAGTTTTAGGGTTTTGCGGTGAACTACATACTTTTCCTTGTTGTTGAGGTTTGGGATTAATTTCTCTACCTTATTAACTACAAGCCTGACTCTGGTGCTAGAGGATAATCATTGTGAAGATCGTGAAGGTGGTGGGAATATCCTAAATTAACCTCTACTACGCATGGAATATTTTTCCAGTTTTTAAGCTCTTCTTCACTCATCATTTCAAAACCATGTGTAGGTAGTGGTTCACTCATTCCTTCACCATATAAATTGTTTCTATCAAGATCTATAATATACTCTGTAGGTAGGTTTGGATCATATTCTTTCATGTATGGGTTGTTAGCTTTAGCATATTTTTTAGATATTTGAGCAACACCTCCTCTAATACCTCTCTCAAACATAAGTAACATATCAATATCAGTTAACAACTCTAAATTAACTTTAGTCAACTTTAATGCTGCATCCCAAGCTAGTCCTGGTGCTGTAAGATACCAAGCAGGGTCCAAACCATAATTCTTTAGACAAACATCTCTAAAGTTCTCAAATACATCAGCTAATTGTAGTGTATCTGATTTTATATATATATCATGATATTCCCTAATTGTTTTCATATAAAATGTTTTCCATACCTTTTTTGCATGTTGATAGTCATCTTCTGTTATATGTTCATCACATAGTTTTGAATAGAATGCCTCCTTTGGCGGAAGTTGGGTTTCGTTTAGTTTATCAAATCCATCAAACCAATCATATGGAAACACACCCTTTCTCATCATCATATTTGTCTTATCCCTAAATTCCTTTTTTGTTTCAGTTAGTTTATCATCTTTTGGTGAAAGACATCTACTTTTAGATAACACACCCCTACAAGCATCACACTTTCCACATTTTGTAAGATTATCAACTAAACTGCTGAGGCTGGCTTGCATAAATTTAAATGAATCTATGAATCTAATATTCCACCTCTCTAGTTCCAAATTTTTCACACATACCCACTTTTTCTCTTTTTTATCCCACTTTTTATCTTCTTTTTCAATTTTATCAACCACAATCTGTTTTGAGAAAGTAATATATTTTTCCTCATTATTAGCTATACATTTTATTTTATCTCCTTTTACAGCGAGATTCTTAATAAAAAGATGAGAATCATATCCAGTTAGGTTGTGAATTATAACTGGGAAAAACTTTGGAATCTTATAATTTAAATTACAATTACTATGGGCTACTCCTCTATACTTTCCTGTAAGGTGACAATGATCTAATACCTTATCTTTACCTAATTTACCATCACATATATGACAATGAGTAGCATTTTTATAGTCTTTTTTATCCTTTTCAGTCATATCCTCCAAATTCATCTTTTCAAATTTTGAAATTCTAGGTTTGATAATATTAATATCAATTTCTATATAAGCTTTCTCCAATTCATTCACAAATTTCTGCACAACATCTTCGTCTGGAGATTTAGCAGTGTAATGTATAGGTCTACTTTTAAATATTTCATCATCAAAACACTTGATATAAAAACAGTATCCAGTTGGTTTATGCTTTTGATATTTATTAGTAAAGCTTTTACTTTTATCTGGAGAGCAAGTGTCTATTGGCTCTAGATTACACTCAAAATCAACATAAGTAGTAAATGGTACTCGCATTTTATTATTAAAATTATTAAAGTAAATATATTTAGGATTTCCATATTCATCCATTGGCATAGTAATCTTAACCTCTCCATTATTTAAACAATACTCCTCATGCTTTCTAAGTTTCTTTTCTTCATAAAATGAGTTCTGACAATTATCACAATAGAAGCGAGCATGTCCATCTTTGTTATAATTATTAAACCTTGACATATTCTTAATCCAACAGTAGTGACTTGTCTCACCATTTGTTATCATGAGTAGTCTTATCTTTTTAACCCCCAACTTTTTACTAGATCTAATTATATATGACTTATTATTCTTATAACCAAAGACACTAATCCCATATGGGTTCTGGCTTTCAAACTTATCAATTTGTTTTAATGTAACAGGAAACTCTATTCCAGACCAGTTAAACTTCTCAGAGTTTTCTCTCATCTTTTTATTTAGTCTCTCTGGATGAACATTTTGTGTATATACAGCTGAGGTTACTGACCACTTGAAACATTCATGATCATACACATTCTTAACGTTTATAATTGACTTTTTGTCTGCTAATTCTTTTGTCAGTGGAATATAAGAACTTCCAGAAAGAGGATTATAAGAGTCAATATGTATATCAATACACTCCACATAGTTGAATAACCATTTATAACCATTGGATAAAAATTGTTCATAATCTTTGAGAACGGCATCTCTCATAGTATCGAACAAGTCAGATAAATCATCTGATTCAGTAATTATTTCCACATCTGAGTTAAAGAATTTTTCAGTTTCTTCAACAATACGTTTTGTAAGTAGAGACTTTTTCATTAACCTACATTTTAATATAAATTTCACTTTGATTGGTTTTTCTTTTTGTTTTTCAATAAGATCTATAACTTTTGGTTTTATTTTATTCATATATGTTTTAGGATCAACCTTCTTCTGCCCATCCATCACATAGGATTTCATATATCCATTCATGGCTGTTTCTTTTTCTTTGAGATTAAAATCCCATTCTTCTTTTTCATTAAATTCATTTGCTTGTTCTTCATATTCAGCTGCAGGTTTTTCCTCTTGTTTATTAATATTTTTTATAGTTTTAGGGGGTGGAGGTCTTTGTGGTTTGTTTTTGATATTTTTTATAGTTTTAGTAGGTGGTTGAGGTGGGGGTTGTGTGTTATTTTTATTTATGTAATCCTTAAGATTTTCTCTGACAGACTTAACTCGGTTCACCACTTTCTCCGTATTTTTCTTTATCCAACTAAAAGTTTTGTTCTTTGTTTTAGGTACTGTATTCACCAATCGCCTACCACTATTTATGAAAGTAGATAAAATATTTTTTATAGGTTTAGGGGGTGGTGGTCTTTGCGGCTTGTTTGAGATATTTTTTGTAGTTTTAGGGGGTGGTGGTCTTTGCGGCTTGTTTGAGATATTTTTTGTAGTTTTAGGGGGTGGTGGTCTTTGCGGCTTGTTTGAGATATTTTTTGTAGTTTTAGGGGGTGGTGGTCTTTGCGGCTTGTTTGAGATATTTTTTGTAGTTTTAGGGGGTGGTGGTCTTTGTGGTTTGTTTGAGGTTGGGGTTGGTGTGGTGGGTGGGGGTGTACCTGGAGGAGTACCTGGACGAGGAGTTGTTGGAGGACTACCTGGAGGAGTATATGTTTCTAGAGTCTGCGGCGTTTGAGTAAGATTATTTCCAGGTGTAAGGGTGGGTGTGGGACGTCGTCTTCGGGTGTTAGGTATTATAATTTCGTTGGGTATGGGAATGCTCATATCAAATAATGCTTGAACGAGTTCTCTTTTTATCATATAAGATCGTCTTCTAACACTATGTTGTTTAGCAAGATGATACAGCTGATCTTTAGTAAATCCTCTCAATTGTTCCATTTAATAATTTATATTTCATCTTTTTAAATAACATTTAATTTTCAAATTTTATTTTTATTTCCCTATAAAATCCTTGATAAATTCTCCGATAAATTCTAAGACAAATATAATGAAATCTCTGTCAAGTTTTGTTAACAAATTAATCCCTATAAAATCCTTGATAAATTCTCTGATAAATATAAATATAAATTAAATCTAATTAAATAAAAATAAATTCGATTTGTCCCAGAACTGGTGGACTCTAATCTCTGCTCATGCTCGGTGTAAAAACCTGTTACGACACAAGTCAGGACGTAGAACAAAGAAAACAAAGGAGACAAAACAATAGAGACTAGGAAAATAATATTGAAAAAAAAAAGAAACAAAAAAGAAAAACTTCACACGATTTTACACTGAGGTAAACCCGGGTTTTCCCTTGGTCTAAAGCGTACTGCAACTACCAAGTTTGGAAGATCGCTGTTGTAACCAGAATCTCATCAACAACACATTTGCGGCGGTTAAATATGTTTTGCAAGCGCACGTTTCCAACCTTGCTAATTTGCATTAACCACATTTTCGAACTGAAATTCCAATTCGGGTGTTTTTTTCTCGGAAACTAATCTGACGTCAGTGCACATGTATATAATTGATTATTACTTCCGTCACGCGCGGTAGGTTGAAGGACGCGAGCTAAGGAATACTACAGAGGTAAGATTGCTGTTTTACCAGAAGCCACGAACGGTTTAAACTTGCTATCATGACCTCAAGGTAAGTCACTCATTATACAGTTCACTAGCCTTTCTGTTGTGCCGTTTCTTTTACAACTGGTGAATTCGAAAAACAAAAGCGTTATTTCAATTCAACTAAAACGCAATAGGCTCTTTTAGTCCAGTGGAGCTTGCGACATAGAAAATTTCAGAACCATTTTATGTAGACAAACATTCTAGGCTTAAATATAATCAACCTTAAATATGCTTGGTATAAGTTAGAATCGCGTTTAATCGTGTTTTTGTTCTTCCTTCTTTTTAAAATGACAATAAAATCGGATATTCTAACTGAAATTAGCTTTCGTTTTCAGCAGAACGCTTCCATCACCCAAGCCATAAAAAAACAATGATTTTCTGTTATTTTGATGACGACTTGTTCCGTGTTAGCGTAAAATAATTCCGTTATTTATTGGAACTTTCTTTGGAGTCGGTCGCGTATCGCATTAACATTCTATGTCGATTTGCGCTTCAATGCGTCACGCATTCTCACATCGCGACGGGCTAACGCTAGAGAACTCACACTCTGTGACAACTGACATTATCAACTTGTTAAATAACTCCAACTTTTTTGGTCTTGTAACAAAATTTTGCTCTCTTATGCAAGGAAAATTGAAAAAAGTTTGCTCCCTGAGGCTCGCTGGTTTGCCCGGTCCAGAAATTCTCCATAGTCAGTCAAGTCAGGAGCCCATTGTAATGGGCTCCTGGTCAAGTACATTTTATTATATGTTAGTGCGGAGAATTTGCTGTTAGAACAATTGAAATATACTTGAGTTGATAAGTTTTCAATTCTCACCAGACAAATGTATCAGGCTTCGTCACGTCCTCTTTCGTGGAACGCGTGACAAAGCCCAAATGTACGCCGGCTTTGTAGTCTCCCCTTCTCTATACTTTGCAAGGGAGAGTTGAATTGAGGACAGTCTAGAGAATAACAGGGTTATCAGAACTTACCGTAATTTTTTTTTTGTAAAGTTTGCAAATCTTACCATAGTTACATCTAAAATTGAAAGCTGTTCTGTCTCACATAATGTGACACTTTTGCAAAGCAGGATGGACAAGTTGACCAAAATTTCACAGAACCTTCAAGAATTTTATAGTTCTTCCCGGGAGTTCTTACGCACGAACGGACTTCTTTCCCAAGAGTTTGAGGACAGATTAAAGGTTTTGACCGCTGTAAAAAACGATTTGGAAAGCCTTGTGAAAACAGCACCCGAGGCAAGTGCAGTTGAAGAGGCGCCAACCGTCAAGACCCTCAACAACACACATGCTAAGCTCATTTTGGGGGACTACATTCCTATGACAACTAAGATCGCAGCCTTGTCATGTACACTCCAAGATATAGACGGTCTGGGCCCTGATGTTCCCGAGGCGGTCCAGATAAAAGTGGACGAAGTCAAAGGCTACCTAGAGAATATTGAAACAAAGATGGCGAGGGTGGACGACGCTGTTAGAAAAATGGCAGAAAAGGTTAGAGCCTGTTGGATTCAAGTGTACAAAATTTCTTTCTCGGTTTTTAGGGGTATGAGGCGTTGGGAAAACGATTATAAGAAGAAAAATGATGGAAAAAAGTTTTTTATGTCTTTTTTTTGTCACCAAAATGACCATTTTTGGACTGAAAAATTGTCTCGGGACTGGGAACGATAGCCAAGGTTGTGACGTCAGTCTACTTGACGGTTTTGTTGATTCCACAGTGTGTTCAATTTTGTCTCATGTATTTTAAATGAACTCTTCTTTAACGTTGATGGTTGGGCACCCAATTCCTCCTTGTTATAGACATAGTTAATAGAGGGACTGGTTATAAAACCCTGGAGATTTCAAAAGCAAGAACAATGTACTCGCAATAGATGTTGAATCGACCGTGACCCTGCGCAATCTTTTGTTTTTGTTTCGCATGTTATTACTTGTGAATATATTTGTCAAAACTTTTGATTGGTTATCCTACCGAAAAAAGTGTGTTTTTGTGCAGGTTCAAGGCCAAAAAAAGCGAACAAAAACATGAAACAAAGGAATTTGTCGAGTTTCATAACCATGTCCATATATAAACTATGTTATAGAGTGGTGATGAATTTGCTAACTGCTTTGGCTTTGCTTTGCTAAAGAATCGGCGTAACTTTTTTAACCAATCAAGAGTCGGGACATTAGTCGCACGCGTTTTCCCGCTCTTAGTGCTGACATGTATTTCCTCTGGCTTCTGATTGGTTCACTTTGCTGCATGTATCTGCTGTGATTGGTCAAAGAAATTACTTTGGTTTGTTGGTAGTTATTTGAAAACCGCTCTGTCAATGCACAGTAAAAAAACTCGTAAGATGATGATCCCCATAAAACGGATTGGCCTGCTCTTATGATTGATTGGCGTTGGGTTCCTGATCAGAGTAATTGTTTCCGTGTTGGTTCGGCAAAGTACAGTTAGCTAAACACCACTCTATCCGATGTTTCTCTTGTCCTACGTTACAGCTTAACAAAGCCTGTGAAAGCGGTTTGGAGTCGCCCACATGGTGCAAGGAACTGGAATGGAGCTGTATAAGGGTGAATTCTGAGTTAAAGACATGCACGCACTACGTGGAAGGGATTGAGAAAGTGCTGACAATTATCAACACTGAAGCAAAGACAAAGTTGTTGACACTGTTTGTTCTTGGCGCTGTTGGGGTCGGTACTCTAACCACCACTATAGGAGGTTAGGGACCGTTCATTTTTTACGAGGGAGGGGGGGGGATGGTGGGATTAGGGGGGTCATGCGAAAAAAATTACGGAAAGGGGGGCGTCACGTGAAATATTTTAGCAGTACTTTGCTGTCATAGTGTTTTAATCCGAAATTGACTTCTCTTTCTTTTGACTGGGGGGGAGGGGGTCGTGTGAAAATAATCAGCAAGCTGAGGAGGGTCATGCAATTTGTAAATGGTGCTTCTCGAATTACACCAGCCCCCCTCCCTCATAACAAATTAACTGTCCGTAAAAAGGAAAATAGATACTATCAGTACCCAGTCGTTTTTCCGCCGAGTCCATTTTAAGTTCTCCAAGGCATTAGCATTTCTGAATATCAAAGTCACGAGAATTCACAAATTAAATTTTATATATATATATAGACATGAATATTTTACCACACGAGAACACCGCTAGTAATATTCATATGAAAACTACAGCCGTGGACTTAGTGACGTATTTTCTATATCCTTACACGTGTAGATATCGATGCTGTATGGCGTTGTTTTTCTGTGTATGTTCGAAGCCACAGCAGAAACAAAAAATAAGACGATGAGTCTCTGTCCCTCATTTTCGGAAGAGATACTTATCATAAAACCCTAGGAGCTTTTAATTGTACATAGAAGTAGTATATATTCACATATTATTTTCTTTAATTAAGAAATAGAAAACATGTACCGTGTTTCTATCGAGTTATAGAAACACACGTGAAAGTTTGGGAGAACTCGAAAAAGCTGTGGAAACACTCGCCGACTATTTCTTTTAGAAAACACCGCGACGAAAAAAAGAAAAACAACTTGTTAACTTTGAATATCAAAATGTATATTCTCTTTGCTCGCGTCATCATTACGTCAACAGCTCGTGCTAGTTCTGTGTTTCTATCGAGTTATAGAAACACGATTTCTAACCAATCAGCGCGCGTACTTTCTTGGGACTGTTTTCTAATTTTTTTTTTAGTGTAGCTAGTCTATTACAGATGAAGAGCCTCCTGTACGTTGGAAACGCTGTAATAAAATCATCATCATCATCATCATTATTATTATTATTATTATTATTATTATTATTTTCTCTTGGTTATTGTTAAACTTGATAACTGGTTTTCATGTAGTTATTTGTTTTTTTTCTTTTTTCCTTCCTAGGTTGGCCAACATTATCGGTACTAATCTTTGCTGGAGCAGCTGTAGCTGTATATACCATGGTAGGAGCTAGGAGGGCCAGAACTGGTTCTAGGGGGA
>OX453286.1:4251200-4358700 GCA_949710005.1 Ricordea florida
ACTTGCTAAAGAATATAATATTAAAGGCCGGTTAAAATTAAGGAAAAGGGAACTTTTAGAAGAGTTGAGAAAAATTCCTGAACTTGTTGAAATGTATGAAATAAGATACCACCAGGACCAACAAATAGATTTAAAAGAGTCCGGCTTGGATAGGTTTTACACTTCCCCGTGAAGAATTAAAAAAATGATTTAAAAAAAGAAGAATTAATTTACAAAAATTAGAAAATGGATAAACTAAAAGGGTTATATATTTGGCAACTTAAACATATTGCTAAAGAGTTAAAAATTAAAGGAGGATATGGAATGAATAAACTAGATTTAATTAAAGAGCTGAAAAAATATACAGATGAAGATATTAATAAGTTGATACCAAAAGATACTATCAATAATAAATATTATTGTATTCATGGAAAGATTAAATATTGTTGTAAAGAGTGTGGAGGATCTCAAATATGTGAACATAATAAAAGTAAGTATAGATGTAAAGAGTGCGGAGGATCTCAAATATGTGAACATAATAAACAAAAACAACAATGTAAAGAATGTGGGGGATCTCAAATATGTGAACATGGTAAGCAAAAAGCTTCTTGTAAGGGTTGTAAAATTAAAAAATTTGAATTTATGATTTAAATATTTTAAAATAAAAAAAAATAATGAATAAAGAAGATCAACAATATAAAATTATTAAATTTAGTAAAAAGGATTTAATAGATAATTTAAAAAAAAATGGAATAAAAGATATTAATTATATTGCTGTTAATAATGTATTAAATAAATTGAATAAAAAATATGGAGGAGATAAAGTAACTACATTAGAAGAACTTCAAGAAGATATGAAAAAACAAAGGGATAAAGCAGCTAAGTCATATGGAATAGAAAACGATCCTAATATAAGCGATGAAGAAATGTTGAAAAAAATATTTTCAAAGTATAATAACTTTAAAGAAAATTAATTATATGGAAAAATGATGGAAGATAAATAAAAAATGTAGTATATTGATTTGAAGAGTTAATATATTAGAAATAATTATGTTATATAACATAAATAATGGTTACATAACAAAATACGCTAAATTTACCTAAATCTTAAACTAAAAGTTATAGGAGAACCCTTTAGATCAAGTTTTTTCCATTCATTATCTAATATGGTTAAATCAAAGTGGTTTATTACGCTCTCATATTTTTGAATTGGAATTGTTGGATAATCCTTTGAGGGTATGTTTGCAAGTAGGGTTGATGGTGAGAGTTTCACAGGTTCTCCATATTTTGTTTTATTCATATATGAAGACTTATTATCAACTATACTACACATAAGCCTAAATGGTTCCTTAATCTGTATATTTATAGGGTATAATTTACCGGGATTTATGATTTCAGGCACTCCCAAACCAATAGACAAAGCTCTAGTAAGTTTAACGTTAAAGTTCTTATTTGAATATATATAGTCAACAGTATCAGTCTCAATTATTGTTATCTTTTCCCTAACCGGATCATTAAAAAAGATCGATTGAATATTACGAAGAGAATATGTACCAGGTTCAATTATTATGAAGCCAAGATTACTTTCATTTTTTATTATCTGCTGATCCTTGAAATTAATCAATCTTTTGGTTTTAATATTACAATCTAGTAGTTTAATCTCACTAATATTTTTAAGCGGGGGCTCTAAATAAATCCTTGTTTCAGGCTCATACATGGTAATGCTCAACATTTTTTTGTTTGGTTACTTTATATTCATCTTTAAACCGGCTACGCCGTAATTTACATTGACGTAATCACATTCCTGAGCGACGTTAGAAACCGGCCTTTTAAAAGTAAACATAAAATCTACTTTTCAATTTCAAAACCACTTTACGTTTTGCTTGTTGCTATGTCGCAAAAGTATGCAATCTATTGTTCTACACGTTAACACTAATTTGCAAACAATCATAATCACGTGAAATACTCATGAACTACCGAAATAGATACCACGCTAATCCACCAGCTAAAATTATAAATGCTAATATATTCTTTTCATGTTGCGTTGAGTCAATATTATTTTCCTGTTTCATTGAGTCTGTTTTAGTTGATGTTTTTGGTTCCCTCTGGTTTTTGCTCGTTTCATTTCCACCTTTCAGGAGAATATGAGGTAACTTTACCTTTGAAGATCCTAAATTATGAATTATTCCAACTTTTTTTGTTTCAGTGTTTATGGAATTATTCACACCAAAATTCATATCATTACTCGCTTTCATAAGTTTGTTGTTAAAACCTGTCACGCTTTCAGTATTGATTATCATATTACTAGGCATCAACCACACACCAGGAGCAATAGCGACATCAAGCCGTAATTTCGCTTCTTGTACAGATAATTGATACCTTTGGATAGAACTAGAAATATCATTCTCAATCACACTACTTTCAAATAAAGCCAAGAATTCTTGTTGTGTTTCTATTGCACCACCACCATTACCATAAATTGAATTTCTAGTGTTAACTTGTGCGCCTAATATACAATAGACAAAAGCTTCAGCAGATCGATTTAATCTACCAAGCCCCGCTTTAGTGAGGCCATGTCCACTTGTAGGGATAAACCAAGCATATTTGAAATCGGCAAAGTCATCATTGCGTATAAATGAAATTAGATTACCCTTTTCTTTATTACCACCTTCATCAGCGAATTTATTTCCTTCACCAGGCCATTGATCTGCTTCAACATCATAATTCCTTACAATATTTACATTTTGATATCCACCACCTTTTCCATGATATCCTGAACCATAATCAAGGAATATATCACCCAATCCAAAGTTTCTACCCCCTTTCCATCTAAAATCGGAATTATTAGCAATTCCAAATTCAGCGCACAATCGTTGATATGCTACTTTACTATATGGATTATTATTTATCACAAAAGGCTGCTCATCAGGCAAAGGTAGTTTCAATTCATATAATATCCTCCTTATTGTGAAATATATATGAAACTTAATAAAGCTGTTCACTACTTTAGGATAATTTAGGCTTTCAAAAGGACTTATCCCACAACCAGATGTTGCACACCAAACTGCAAAGTTAAGTTGTTGTGGCCAATAATTAATATCAGGACCATTCAACCATTTTCTACTCTGTTTACCAAATTTGAAAGTAACTACTTGATTGGTAAAAACATTACGCATCTTTGATGTGAATTTCTTCGTATTTGACACGTATATATCCAGATCGGTTAACATTTTTGTTATATCGCTTGTAAAATCAATTCCTCCCGCTGGTCGGTCAAAATTAACAGCTGGTATTGGATAAGATCTATTTGTTAATGTTAAACTTTCAGGAAATGAACTAAATTCTTCACCATTTAGCCCCAAATCTTCCCACAAAAGTCTTTTCATATTAGGCGATATGTCATCAGTCCATGTTTTTCCAGTAGGATCATCATTTGACATAATTGTTGTTCCATAAACTTTCCACTTAATATATCCTCCATACGAATCAGACACAAATGTAAATTTATCAAGATTAGCACTTGGGTACCTATTTTTGAAATCATTGAATAATGACATTTTATTCCTCGTGTTTACTTCGCTTCGCTCAGGTCTTTAGACCTAGAATAAGATTTAAAGCCTTTAAAACATTTCTTTCCGATAACCAGCAAAACAATTAAATCCTACATCAGTTCTCTCATATGAAATTTTCAGCGATCTCGACTTACCAATTCCTTTAATATTTCCTCTCGAACCTCTGTTCTTATCTGATTCATATTTAAGTTTTTTTCTGTATCTTTCCTGGTTTTTTGACGGATTTCCATTTTTAGTTTTTCAAACTTATCCACCTCTGATAAAATTAGAGAAAATTCTTGGTCTGATATAGTGTTATCTTTTAGAGCTTTTGAAACTAAGTCGTTAATAGTGTTTACTTTTGCTTTTGCTAAAGAAACAGTCTGTTCATGTTTACTAACTTTATGGGAAAGTCGTTTAGAAGCCGCACCGAATCCAACCGATATTCCCCCACAAAATCCACCAACAACACCTAATGGTATACCAACAACAGCGCCAAAACCAGAAAGAGATGTTCCGAGTCCACTTGCAGATAGAATAACTGAAAATATACCACTACAAACACTTATTTTTGTAAATATTCCTCTCGCTCGATTATACTTTTTCCTAACATCCTCGTAATTTTTAATTTCCTTTTGAAGATTATTTAGTACTTCACAGGACTTTTGTAGTCTGAAATTATTTGGATCACCATTAATAGGTAATTGTGGATAAATTCCCTTGTAGTCATCCATATTGTATTTTTACTGATCAACAAGAAATCTTTAGATCGACTTTGTTACTTTCTCTTCTTTACACTTGTTCCTCCTTTTAGTCGGTCTACAAAATATAGAACCACAGCCATTATCAAAAGCCAAGCATTCTTACCTAAAAAGCTAATTACCTCACCAGCTGTTTTGAATAAAAAGCTTACAATTGCTCCAACCATCCCTGGTAATATTTCACCGAGTTTCTTACCAAGAGCTTTCAACCCATTACCAACGCCTTTACCTAATGTGGATAAGCCACTAGAAAGATTAGAAACTATAACACCAATAACAACACCAACAGCACTTACAACTGCAAATACTGTAAAACCATACTTTTTGAATATATACTTTACCCTTTCTCGTAATGGTAGATTTTTAAGTATTTCTTCATTTTTACTCTCAATATCAGATATTTGTTCTTCATTTGAGATTCTATTCTTTCTAATTTGCTCATTTAATGAATCAATTTCTGATTGTAATCGTTCTTTACTTTGTTCTAAATTTGATAAATTTAATTTACCCTTCTTATATTTGTCTATTTCTTCTTTGTATAATTTTACTTCACTCAAAAGTTTTTCACCTTGTATTTTTAGTTCTATATTTTGTTTAGCAGTTGCTTCAAAAAGACTTTTTATTTCCTTTTTTTCCTCTTGTTGTTTCTCAGCGAATTTACGGATTTCTTTTTCTTTTTCTTCATATCGCTCAATCTCCATAGGGTATATTTTTAGGTTTGTTTCCAATCCTTCTACTGCATTAAGTAAATCCTTATGTTGTTCATTAGCTTCATTCAATTGTAATAAAAGATTATTATTTTCTAAAAGCATGGATTCATAATCAATACCAAGTGATGTTTTTATTCCTTTTGGAAGTGAATCTAAATTATCTGCATAATCGCCAGCGGGTGAAATAATTAAATGAGGTTTATTATCTCTTCTACCAGTTAATTTCCCCCATATACTCCCATCATATTCTAATATTGGATTAAATATACTATCTTTTGGGTCGTAATTTGGAAAATAAGTTTTAAGTATTTTCGCCGCTTTTATCCTTCTTTCATATTTATCATCTCTTTCTCTAATATCTTCCGGTTTTTTCTCTTCAGCTTTTATTGCCCATTGAAATCGTTTTCTTTCACCCATATATTCTGAATAACCAAGATAGCCCTGGTCGATGGTGGTTGTGTTTTTTCTGGGGGCTGGGATAGGTCTTTCCTTTTCATCATCAGGGTTAATTAGACGGGTGGTTGATGATATTGGATTCATTTGAATATTTAAATCATCATCATCATCGTCTAGATCAGTTGGTCCAAAGTCTGGTATTTCTTTAGGTATATCTCCTCCTTCTGCCATGATTTTTTTACTAATCAGTAAGAAATCTTTAGACCTAAAGTTATTTTGAAAATATAAAATTGATTTAAAAAATAAAAAACTAAATAAAATAAAATAAAATGACTAATGAAAACACACAATTAATAAATATTAACAATTATATTCCCAAACAAAGCATGATCTTTTCTAAACCAATTTCAGGCCAAATCCCCAATAGCAAACCAAAGATTGAATTTAAAAGAATTAAAATTTTTACAAAAAACAAAGACGGAACTGAAGGAGAACTTGTTATTCCAACTGGACGTTTGTATTCATTTGGAGTTTCTGAAAATCTAAGTCAAGAAACAAAAAAAATTACAGGACATACCTTTCCTTTATGTTTATGGAGTGGAGATAAACCCACACCCGAAGAGAAAAAATGGATTGATACTTTTAACGAAATAGTAGATTGTTGTATTGATCATTTGGTAGATAATAGAGAAAAAATTGACAGATTTGACTTGGAAAGAAAAGATCTTACTAAAACCAGGGGTGGTTTAAATCCGCTTTATTGGAAAATGGAAAAAGTAACAGATGAAAATGGTAAAAGTTCTATGCGTAGAGTTCCTGGCCGAGGACCAACGCTATATGCAAAATTAATTTGCTATAAAGATAAATTTCTCACTAAATTTCGTAATATGAAAGATGATAAAGAAATACAACCTTTAGATTTAATGAATAAAGGATGTCACGCCGAATGCGCAATCAAAATTGAATCAATATTTATTGGTTCTTGTATTTCACTTCAGGTAAAACTTTATGAAGCGAATGTAGAACCAAAAATTGAAATGAAAAGATTAATTCCAAGTAAATGTAAAACAGAAGTAATTATTTCAGATAGTAAATCTGCAGCTGATTTTATGGAAAATGACGAAGATTCAGATACTGGAAGCCTTATGTAAACTTGATAAGAAATAAAAATTATGTTATATAACCTAATTACTGGTTACATAACAAAAATAATTTTTTTTTAAAATAATTTACTAGCTACATACCCCAATGCCAACATTCCTCCACCAACATATGCCATTTCACCCATCTTTTGATTGTTACTTGGTCTATAATAATCACTAAATTTTGGTTCGTGCATTTGACTATACAATTCTAAAGCTTCATCAGTTTTTGAAATATTTTTTGATGCCTGATATTTATCATCTTTTTTCTTTAATTTCCAATCAATTAGTTTCTGTCTATTTTCTTGATATTCAGCGTAATCTTTTTGATATTTTTCTAGTGCTTTATCGTGTCGTATTTTTTCTGTATCTGTTTTATTCCCAGATAGATATTTTGCAAGATATGATCCACCAACAAAGGCGGTTGCATTTAGTATAGCTCCACCTAACATCATTGCTATTGTTGCCATAATTATTTTGGTAAAATATTTTGATCCTCTAAATATGTTTTCAGGTACATACTACCCGACAATACAACCACCCATTTTGCATAATTTGTAATACTTGAGGATGGGTCGTTCATAAATGATTCTCTCATTGCTTTTTTAGCTACATATCCAACTCCAGCTGCTAACCCAATAAGTACTGCAGAATCAGTAACAGTTTTCACAAGTTTGTTTTCAGTTGACATAATTTTTACTGTATCAGTAAGAAACCTTTAAATCATATCATTCCAATTTTTGGTGGTTGCGGTGTTTGTGATTGTTGGGTGGGGATATTTGAGAGCGGAACTTTAGTAGGAACTTGGGATAAATCAGGTATTCTATTTTTATTATCCTCCTTCGATCGGTATCTCATAAAAATATCAAATGCTGTAAACCCTATTCCAATGATAGACAAAACAGTAGTAAAAGATAGTTCTGGAAGCCATGCTTTTCCATTTTCTGGTTTAGTTTCACTCTCTTCATTTTTAATATCATCTTGTTCCTTTTCACGTTTCATTTGCTCCGCGGCCCGTAGGGTCTCCCTGGCTAAAGCTTCTTTTGCTTTTTTATTATATTCAGCTAATTTCTTACCCGCTGCAACCTTTTTAGGATCTTTTTCTCTCTTTTTAGGTTCTTTATCTTTAACAACCGGATCCGCTGTAATTTGCTCAACAACTTCTTCAGACATAATTTTTACATATCATTAAGAAATCTTTAAATCGCTTCAGTTGTGTTATCATTATCTGTATTTGTTCTTGAAACCTCTTGTATTTTATCCTCAGTTGTACTTGTACTTGTAACTTGTTGAATTTTGTTGAATTTTACATGTTTAGCAACCTGGAATAACCCACTAGCAAGTGCTGTCAGTCTTCCCGCTTTCAATGCTAATAGACCTACAATTTTTGTCAGTTCGCGATTAACCAAATCATCATTCTTCAAATCATCACAAAGAGCTTCTATATCATCCACGGGAACCATGTAAGAAATAACTTTAGAAACTAATTGAAGAGATGAATCTACCAACCCACCGTTAATTTTCTTACCTAATACTGCCTGATATCTATTAAAATATTTTTCAATGTCTTTTACCGATAATTTTTTTATATCACCAAGACTCATATCGACTCCCAAATATTCCTTTGTGGTTCCAAGAGCTGCGAGAATAGCTAATGATTCTTGTTTTATTTCAATTTCATTATCATTATAATCTTTTACATCTTTCTTTTCTTCTTCAATATAATCTTCAACTTCTGCCATATTTTAATTTTCTTACCTACGGTTAGGTCTTTAAATTTATAAGTCTTCGGTCGTTTCAGGAATCTCCAAATAACATTGAAATGGATAACGCAAACACAAACATAATCTAGAATATTTTTCAGTTTTTAGGAGTTGTAAAAACTTTTTACTAGTTTCAGGGTCTAAATCACCCCCATAATCTTCGAAAAGCATCTTCATACCTTTTTGCGATGGATTATGGAAAGTAACAACACAAGCTACATTTTCACGGAATGGTTTTGATATCGATGTTAATTGCTGAGTTAGAACCCACATTGATAATCCATGATGTCTTCCAGAAAATGCTAAATCTATAAACTTATTTGATCGTTTCTTAAGATCAGTGGATACAGCGCAATCGTCTAAAATTATTAGTGTATTTGTTCCTGAAAATAACGTTTGACAGTCAGTTAATAACTCATTAATCTCATAAATGTTACTAGCATCCGGTGATAATACAAAGAAACGTTTATCTCCTCTAGCAAAATTATGATATGTTTTATTTTTATAATAAGTTGGACATATTAGAACAATGAATTCAAACAATTTTCGAAATGGACCTCTTAGCTGATCAATTATGTACTTTGTCTTTCCACAATTTGTTGGACCGGTTATAATACAGTGAAAAGGAATTTTATCTCTTAATTCTTCCATATTTTCCGCGAAGCGGGGAGGTCTTTAGACCGTTTAACTAAGTTCTTCCCTTCGGTCAGTACAATATTGATCTTAAGTTTGAATTCATAACCTCCATTAATGCATCAGCAACCACAAACATGTAACAGGTCATCATACCAGAACCACTAAGTTTTCGTTTCATTTCTATTTTTATACCATCTTGTGCATTGGTTAACTTTAGACCCCCTCCATGAATATCATTATCTGGGTGAGTTCTCAAATCTATCCACAGAGCAAACTTTTTACTATAAAAATCCTTTTCTTTTACCGACCAACGGGAGGAACACGACCATTGTGAGGAACCACTGAAACGTTTCTTTACTGACTCCCATAGGTCTGAAGGTACCATCCCCTTAGAGTAGAAACGATTTGGCACACCATTAACATCGATATTGATTGAGGTGATACCTGGATTGAAAAAATTCTCAGAATCTCTTGCCCCTTTTCCATATGGTAACGTGAATAAACATAATATCCCTGTAATTGACCTTCTAGGTAGATTAATATGCTGGTTTATAACACTATCAGTAGGCCTGGATATTGTGAAAGTTTTGTGTAGAGTGACATTTTCATAATAGAATCCTTTACCAACATGATAAGCTGCCTGGGTCTTACTGGCCAATTCTTCACTTGATATACAAGAATATTCGAGTTCTAAGTTTGTGATTTTGTAATTTGGGGGTTTGGTATCGTCAGAATAAACAATAATATCGTTAACTGGAGCCATTGTAATCTCAAAGATTAGTTGATGAGCTAACGCCTTTGGGTAGAAAACTCCATGATCGTTTAGAATAGGATGGTTTAGTAGGATATGATACTTGTTATTGTGTACTTCTGCAAGAGCTACTTCCTTAGCATCTGTGTCTACCTTATCACCTGCATTTGACCGTAGCTTCCTCATGTTTTCAGAGGAAATACCTTGCCTTAATCTATCCTCTCGTTCTTCATCTGTTAAAAATAAATCATGGTATGTTTGAAATAGATCGTATCTTTGAGTATCCTGTAGTGTTTCACCACCAAAAAGAACCCTTAGTCTGGATACAAGATTACTTCCTACATTATTCACGAGTGTGTTATCTTCATGCCCCTCAACATCTAAGTTAAATACTAGATATACACTTCCAGGTACAATCACTAAATTTTCAGAAAGTTTAGGAATATTTATATATAAGGTTTCATCAGGATTTGCCGATGAGGGGTTGAGAGTAATTCTATTCAATGTTGATTCCGCTTTCAAACCGAGTGGATATCTTGGAATCCTGTTTGGGTTAATTTTTTCAGATACGTTTGTCATATTTTATTTTAAGGAAGGGTGGAGTAATCTTTAAATGAGTAACGAAAACATATCCAAAAGGTTATCAAAAATATATTATTCAACTGAAGGGTATTGGAAAGGATATTCTGCAATTCCTAAATTAGCTGAAAAAGTGAATCGGGCGAAGCCCTCCCACGAAGTGAAAGTAAGTGAAGATGAAGCAAAACAATGGTTACAAAAACAAGCAATATGGCAAATATATCTTCCAGCTCCAAAATATATACCTAGACCGCACTGGACTATAGATAAACCTAATCAGATTCACCAAGCGGATTTATTATTTTTACCACATGATAGAGTTGGAAGAAAAACATATAAATATGCATTGGTTGTAGTTGATGTGGCCTCAAGATATAAAGATGCTGAACCATTAACCTCAAAAGAAAGTCGAGAAATATCAAATTCTTTTGAAAAAATATATTCTAGAAGAATGAAATATCCTAAAACATTAATGGTTGATCCAGGAAAAGAATTTATGGGCGAGGTTACAAAACTTATGAATTACCATAATGTAAAAATCCAGAGGGGTGAAGCTGGAAATCATAGATCGCAGGCATTTGTAGAAAGGGCAAACAAAATATTAGGTGAAAGATTATTTAGTCATCAATATGCACAAGAAATGATAAGTGATCAAAGATCCAGAGTATGGATGAAAAGATTACCTAATATTTTGAAAACTTTGAATAATACACCAACTAGAATAACTGGTAAAGAGCCTGATGAGGCTATAAAAATGAAAGAGGTTAATATTGAGCCAAAAAATTATCAAAGAGTTGTGGGTCTTGATGAGGTTAAATTACCTTTTGGTGAAAGGGTTAGATATTTATTATCTCCCGGCGAACTTGAGGGTGGTGAAAAAAGGAGAGCTACAGATCCTATCTGGAGTATCAAAGTTTATGATATTTCTAGAAGCACAGTTTCACCCAACCAACCTTTTTTATATTATTTATTGGATGGTCCAAGACGGGGTTTTGTAAGGGAAGAACTTCAAGTTGTACCTTATGATACAGAATTACCACCAGATTCTGTTTTGAAATGATTTTCAACCTATTTAATATAAAGGTTTTGTGTGAATTCCATCTTCTTCAACTCTTCTTTTATCATAATATGCGTTAAGCCCTAATTTATCTTGAGTATATGTTACAATTTCGTTTTTATTAACTCTAAACCCTGTGTTTTTTACTTTATCTATTTTTCCGTTTAAAGCTTCATAGTATCTATTCCACGTCATATCGTTTTGTCGCTGTATTGTTCCTTTAGCACTAAACTTTGTTTTCCCCTTTCCATCATCGGCGTAATAACATTTTGGCGAAAGGGCAATCATTCTTATTCCTTCAAACTCTTTCTTAAACAGCCCAGGCGTTCTGTCGTGATATTTTGAGGTTGATAGAAATTTTTGTTTACCTTCTCTAAAATATTCATCTCTGAGTTCTGGTTTTACAAGATTATCCAAATTTTCATCCGAAAATGCTATATAGTAGCTATCTGTATCTGAATAAAGTAACTCAAAATCACTTCTGTCAAAATAATAATCAAGAAAATCGTAGTAAAATACTAACATTTGAAGTTTGGATAGTTGATATACAGCTATACCACACTGGTAAGGTGTTTTTATTTCTACACTGCGTTTATTTTTTGTTATTTCATATGTTTCATTTATCTTATCCATATCTACAAAAAACGGGCTTCTAATATCCCTATTAACAACATCCACATTTTGAGTATAACTTGTATTCTTATGTTTTTGTTTATTTTCAATCATTTTTCCATAAAATGAGTTTCCTTTTAGTTTGTGTGTATCAGCCAATTCTTTACAACCTCTATACTTTGTTTTTAGTTTTTCAATCAATACTTTAAGGCTGTTATCGGGGGTGATTACTCCATTCTCTGTATGCTCTTCAATAAAAGGGAGTATATCAGGGAATTGATTTAATTCATTAGTAAGGTTTATGACATCATCTATTTTATTTGCATCAAAAGCTTTACTTATCATTTTTAGCATAACCTCAATATCACCATCTCTTCTCGCATTGCTTACTTCAATTGGAAAAAACCCAAATGGCTTACCGGATTTATATTCTATAATTTTATGAACAGCTGTTATTACCAAACCATGATTAAGATACCATTTTATTAGAGGTGTATATAGTAAAATTTTATCTGCTCTTGTTACGCTTAACAATTTTAGTGATCCTTTTATAGTTTTTCTGCCTGTGTCTTTTTGATATTCTTTCATATGATCGGGTATTAAATTTTCTGGTACAATATCTACAATATATAAAGGTGGTAACTCCTCAAATTTTTTCAAAAGATTATCTGGTGTGTTAATATCCACTTGGCAGAAACCGAACAATTTATCTGTAAGAATATTATTACAAAAATTTTTAATATATTCAAGATCTTTTGGATTTTTTACTTCATAATATCTCTCTTTACCACAAGGCATTTCCAACCCCGACACATATAAATATAAACTATTTGCATCATAACCCTGTATAATTTTGCATATTTTTGGATTTTTATATTTATTAGAACGAATAAATGACTTATTAACCTCAGCCCAACGAACAAATACTTGTGCCTGCCCGCCCACCATACCTGTTTTTAAAAGATCATAAGCTTTATTTTTTTTACATATAGTACATTCTTTTCTTATAGTAAAACATTTTTCACATTTATTCTTGCCGCTTTTCGGTTTTTTACAATTAACATCACATTTACAATAACAAGGATCGCCTGGAGCATACAAAGTATACTTACCCTTACTATTTTTTATAGCTTTATTCAACACATATCTCATTGATATCCCTGGTATTGATACCGCGTCTTTTAGCATGTCTATATCATCACAGGAATATTTTTCGCGTGTTTTTTCAACAGCTTCTATAAAAGGAATAACATCACCTTTGTTATACTCTATCAACCAATCCTTCAAGGTTATACAACCTCTTTTTTTCATTTCATTCTTATATTCTTCATATTCTTGGTGGGATATTGCTATTTTCTTTTTTAGATCTGAGTAAAAATCTTCATATTTTACAGGACCTATGTGAGAAAGTTTATCATAACTATCTAAAAATTGATAGGGGAAAAAAAGTTTTTGTTGTTCACAGTTGTTTGCTTTACACCAATTATCAAAAGAAACCCCTGGGGCTAAGTAATTAATCATATCCAAAAAATTAAAACGAGGTGTTTTCAGATACATATATTTATTTTCTTTCTTTGCCACATTTAGTGTATTCTCCAACTCGGTAAAACTATTTACAAAATGTTTCTTAATCATATTAATATCATACTTTCCTGAATTAAAACCTAAAACAGGAACTTGATTACACCACACTTTATACATCGCTTTTACATTTTTTGGAATACTATCTTCATCCGGAAGAGGATAATCCTCTTGCACTTTTTTAACAATATCTTTTTGTCTTCTATCCAAATCTTTAACAAAATCTTTTATAAGCTCTTCTGGATTATTATTCACAACACAAGTTGCTTTTTTCGATAAATTATCAGATATAGCTATACTAATCGGAATATGTTTATTTATAAAAGTTAGATCTTCAGTAACCTTTTCATTTTGTTTTGTTTGCATTGCTTCAGAATCCCAAACAATAAAATATGGGTAGTGAAAAAATTTCTTTTTAAAGTTTACATATTTTAATTCAGGTTTTTCACACTCCCAGACAGATACTAAATTATACCCCAAATATTTGATTACATTTTCCTTTCTCATAGTTTCGTTGTATTTAATTGTTTCATTACTTGAACAGGGGCATTCATGCCATTTACACCCATAGTATTCATAAACTGTATTAGTCGTAGGCTCATAACCATCCACCAAAATCTCCTTCTCCCCGTCCTTAACGCATCTTTCACCTCCATGTCCACATAGAGCATGATGAATATGTTTACCTATAAGTTCAGACTGTTTTTCTATCCACCTACATCCTACATAACTAAATTGGGTATTTCCACCATAAAATATTTTTTCTGACCAGCTCATTGTTGGAACACATTTTTTTCCCATACAAATTACTTGTGTTTTTCCTCCTGTACATGTATTATCATTCAAATGTCTATTATAATTATCATGCCTGTTAAATCTTTGTCCACATCCATTACATTCCCAACTATTAGTCAACAGTGGCAAATCTTTTATGAAAAAACAGTGGTCTTTATGAAGCCCTGCATCCAAAGTTGGTAATTGTTTTTTGATTTTACCTTTACCGTAAACCAAAACCCAAGTTTCTTGATCTTCTTTTGGCTCAAACATCCTAATGTTAATCTTAAAAAAATTTGAGATATCTTCAAGTTCAACAAGATCCGTTCCTTTTATATCTTCTTCTTTCAGATTTGGTTTCTTATAAAATTCTTGGGCTAGTTCTAAAGATAATTGTTTTATTCTTTCGGCTGGTCTATTTTTCTCCTTAGAATAGTTATTAAAAACCGCTAGGGTGTTCCAAAAACACATTTTATTATCATAAGTATCAAGAGCATGAATAGATTTCTTTTTGCGAAGCCAATCTGGTAAAGGTCCACAACCCATTAAAGTTTCATTTGTATGAATTAATTTTACATTAACTTCTATAAACAAAACTTTACCTTGATATACACCAGGATTTTTTACAACTTCCGTTGCTGGTAGATACGCGCTCCCCCACACTTCTTCGTCCAGCAAATCTAGTCTTTTTATTTCACATTGTTCAATATACTTCTCATTTTCTTTTAATGTTTTTAAAGCTCCTAGTAGTTTTCCAGAAAGTGTTTTATAATACTCAACTATTTCTCCTTTTCCGCGATGAATTCTTGATTTGAAACCATATACAACTCTTGTTCTCATCTTTATCTCTGGTCTTATTCTATCCATAATTATTTGAGATATATCATTATTAAGATCCGCATTTATTACAATGTTGTTTTGCCCTATTATTTCTTCTGGCTCACTTTCAAAAGGAATAAATTTAAAATTTGTTGGGGGTCTTAGTTTAATTTTCTCATCTTTATTTTCTACTTTTTCAGTTTTATTTTGTTTTTTATTATTAGGCTTTTTTCTAGGCTCTGTAATTGTTTTTATTATTTTTTTATTTGTTAGATTTTTTAAAGATTCATAAAACTTTTTTCTATCTTCCACTTTATAATTTTTAATTATATTCCTTTTCTGTTTATTAGGTAATTTTTCATTAGTTGTAACTGTAATCGAATCATAAAACTTTTTTCTATCTTCCACTTTGTAGTTTTTGAAAATTGTTTTTTTGGTTGGTTTTTTATCCTTTTTAGTATCCTTAATCGATTCAAAAAACTTTATTCTTTCTACCACTTTTGATTTTTTATCTTTAATATTTTTTCTGGGAGCTGGGGTAGGTTTCTCCTTCTGATTTGGAATATTTGTTCTGGGAGCTGGGGTAGGTTTTTCCTTCTTATTAGGAATATTTTTTCTGGGTGCTGGGGTAGGTGGTGTAGCTGGTCTTTTTGTTTGTGACTTTGGCGGCGGTGTTTTTCTTCTTGGTGGTGGTGGCCCTGGTGGGGGTGTTTCTGGATTAAATCGATTTGTTGTGACTAATGTTTCTGGTTCTGTCTCATTATTATCATACATTTTAACCAGTTCAGTAATTTTTCTCAACTCTTCTAAAAGTTTACTTTTTCGCCGTAATGTTGACCGGCCTTTAATATTATATTCTTTAGCAAGTTGCTTCAATTGATCAACAGTTAGTTTATCCATTTTCTAATTTTTGTAAATTAATTCTTCTTTTTTAAATCATTTTTTTAATTCTTCACAGGGAAGTGTAAAACCTATCCAAGCCGGGCTCTTCGCAAACCATTAGCAAAAAATCTATTTGAACAAATTTGCGGATTTTGAGACCTATCAGGCAAACTGGGTGAGGGGTATTTTCTCGATACAACAGAACTATTGGAGAAGTTATGCAAAATTTCCGCGTAACGGGCCAGAGAGTGGCTGCGTCGCTCCGCTCCGCACCCGCTTAGTTTGGAAACCCCGCGTAGGGGTTTTGCAAAAAAGTCCAAAAAAAAAAACAACAACAACAACAAAAACATGTGTGGGTAAAACTACTCCTACTCACTACTCTAAGTTTGGATTTTACAGTGAACTAATTCCAAGCTTATTCTGCCAGTGTAATCTTGGTGCTAATTAAACTGAGGTTATAACTCTTGTCTCTAATTTTAAGTCGAAAGTCATGCTACCAGTCCTGTCTGATATAGGTCAATTAGTTTGCATGGCGCAATAAGCAGGCGCAAAAGTACTTGGTACCAACCCCTTTCGAGTGTTTTGATTAGTTTCCAGTTCATTTTCGGCTTGGGTTACGCGCTGTCGCTAGTGGCAAGTCTTTTACACGCCCTGACATCTTCATTCACGGCATTTTAAAACTTCGTCGCTGTTTCGCGCGTTGAAACGAGCGGAGCGTGACCGGAACGTGAGGTACAAAGGTCAATGCTAACACATGTGACATTGAAACGTGTACGGGAAATTCATCAGTCAGTCAATGAGGTTTATGGACGCTTAAAGTTATATTTTGTTAAATGTTTCATTTCAAACAAGCTTGGACAACGTAAGTCTTTTCATTTCCGCGATCGTCATTTCATTTGAGTTCTGTTTTGCTAGTGATTTCGATAATTTTAGTCATTCATTGTCATCATATCATCTTTTGATAGCTTCAGATTACTTACTTCAATAAATCCTGAAAATCCGAGCTTGTTGTTACTTTCCTCGGCTCAGCGATCCACTATCTGAAGGTTACACTGGCCGTCGCTGAGGAGTCGGAAAGTTAAAGCTGAAATTTACGATGTCGGACAAAGAAGCTTTTGAGAAAGCAAAGAATATGCGGCGTGCTGCCAAGAGTTTGTTGACGAGAAATTTGAACGCGGTCCACACGCTGATGAATGCAAAGCGGCCACCGAGAGAAGTTTTAAAGGCTTTTGACGATGCCAAGAATGCCCATTCCGATTTGACGAAGAAGCATGAAGACTTCACACTGTTTTTAAGCGACGACGACTACGAAGAAGCCGAAATGTGGATGGAGGAATGCGCAGACAAGTACACAAGATCTGTCATAGAAGTTAACGAGTATGTGGAATCTGTCGAAAGAGAAAAGGAGAAGCAGCAAGCTCCCGGTGTTGAAAGTTTTGGTGTGATTAACCCAAATGAAGCTGGAAGTAGTTCGGATAATACAAATCACTCAATCGTTTCGGTGCAGGATGGTGATAATGAAATACACGAAGAGAGCACCCCGGGGAAGGCGATGAATGTGACAACAATCAAGCCGTCGATTATGAAACACGAGAAGCCGAAGTTGCCTTATTTTCATGGTGACGTACGCAAATATTTTATTTTCAAGGAGGATTTTAAGCACGCGGTGGAAAATCGTTGTTGTGAAAGAGATGCTATTGCCATTCTTCGTTCATGTTTAGGAACAGAGCCGGCCAGGTTAGTGGAGGGCATAAGTTCCGATCTATCAGCCGCATGGAAGTACCTCGATCAAAACTATGGCGATCCGAGAGTTGTCTCCGACACCGTAACAGCCGATCTGGAAAGGTTTAGAGCCATACAGCCAGGGGAAGATCATCGGTTCTGCGATCTCGTCAATCTTTTAAGGTGATCCTTTAACATCCTTAAAGAAGTAAAGCGACCCCAAGATGTTGACAACACCCACATAATTTCTTTAATTGAAAGAAAAATGACGAAAGACGACCTCAAAGTCTGGGCGCGGCACATGTACCTACAAAAACTTGAACCTTCAATGGCAAATCTGTTAAACTGGATGGAAGAGGAGTTAACCGCTCGCTTACGCTCTGGTGCCGTGATACGCAAGAGTGGCCCTCCTTCCCGTTCATCTGTTCATACTGTTACATCAAACAACCGTGGCGAGAGTTACGATACTTCAAGCGAAGCTGGAATTAACAGAAGCAAACAGCACCAATGGTGTTATGTGTGCCGAGGTAGGTACTATGTGGACCAGTGTGCAAGATTCAAGGCGATGACGCCCGACGAACGATGGAAGGTTGTAAAGGAGCAAAGAGGCTGTTTTTCATGCTTGAAGTCGAGTAAAGGGCACACGTCAGCAAACTGCTTGCGTAAAGAAGAATGCAAAGAGAGACGACGAGACGGAACATTGTGTAAGAAATTCCACCACAAGTTACTGCATACTGAACACGACGGCTCGGAAGGTCTGCAAGTTTCATCTGTCCAGGACGCAAGCAAGACTATTCTTCCCATAGTATCTGGTTTCATAAAAGGAAAGAATGCCAAAACCACTGAAGCAAGTGTTTTCTTTGACAGCGGGGCACAAGTCAGCATGATTCGAAGTAGTTTTGCTGAACAGCTGGAACTGGAGGGCAGCCCTGTGAGAATTGTAATCACGAAAGTGGGAGGAGTAGAAGAAGACCTTGACACAAAGCTTTACAAAGTGCCAATCTATGGAGTTAATGACAAAACGATACAGACGATCCAGGCAATAGGGATCCCAGAGATTTCAGAGGACACCACAAGCCTTGATCTAAAGAAGATGGAAACAGTCCTTGGAATACCCTCTGCAAATCTTCGTCGTAAGACTGGACCTATTGATCTTTTGATCGGGATCAACTATCCTCTCTTCCATCTAGGAGAAACGAGAGCAAAGGCGGGTCTTGTAGCCCGCAGGAGTCCTTTAGGATGGGTTGTATTTGGATCTAACTCGGAAAACAGCTTACCGGAAGTGAAACAAGTCCTTCACGTTCGCCTTGCTGATCCGATAGATCTAACCGAATTTTGGAAAACTGAAAGCATGGGAGTGGCTGTGTCCCCATGTACATGTGAAGCAGCCAAGATGTCACCAGATGAGGCAGCAGAGTTGAAGCTGATAGAAGAATCATGTGAGTTGCACGAAAACAAGTGGATCATGAAGTATCCTTGGAAAAGAGACCCAAATTCTTTGCCGGACAACTATTCACAGGTTGTTAAAAAGTTGGAGTCGACAGAGCGACGTCTAAAAAAGAATCCAGAACATGCCAGGATGTACGACAAGCAGATCAAAGAAATGGAGGAAATGAACTTTGCCAGAAAGCTGTCAAGGAAAGAAATTGAAGAGTGGAATGGCCCAGTGCATTATGTCTCGCATCATGCAGTTATTCGACCGGAGAAGAAAACCACCCCTATCCGAATCGTGTTTAACAGCTCAGCTTCTTTCAAGGGTCACACGCTAAATGATTATTGGTTCAAGGGACCAGATCTTCTAAACAGTCTGTTTGGTGTCTTGCTACGGTTTCGGGAGAATCAAGTTGCTGTCTGTGGAGACATCACAAAGATGTATCACATGATCGCCATCCCTCCACTGGATCAACATGTGCACAGATTTGTCTGGAGAAACTACGAAGTCAATCGAAAACCAGACGTTTACGTGAAGAATGTCCTCACGTTTGGAGATCGCCCTGCGCCTACGATGGCAATCACAGCAATGCGCAAGACAGCTAGGCTTCACAAGGAGAACCACCCCAAAGCAGCAGACGCGATAACAAAGAATGCCTACGTTGATGACATTTGCGACTCTGCTCACAGTGTAGAAGAGGTGAAAATGCTGACATCAAACGTAGATGAGATCCTTGGTACAGGTGGCTTTACCGTAAAGAGATGGATTTCGAATAAAGTAATCAATGAAGAAGTTAAACCAAAGGAAGTAGTTCTGGGTGGCGAAACAGAAACCGAGAAAGTCCTAGGAACTGTCTGGCTGCCAGAGGACGACAAGTTCTCTTTCAAGATCATGATTAAATGTGGAAGTGAAGGAGCACCTACAGGTAATACGGCCGTATCAGTGCCATTGATTCTGACGAAAAGAACCATCCTGAGCAAACTGGCTGGCGTTTATGATCCCATTGGGGCAGGAGCCGCTGTTATTATAAAGTCTAAAGTCGCTATGCAGCAGCTGTGGAAGCTTGGACTGGGATGGGACGATGCTGTTCCGTGTGCAACCAGACAAAAATGGATAAAGCTTTTTGAAGAAATGATCGCCCTCAACCATGTGAAGTTCAACCGCTGCCTGACTCCAACTGAAGCCATTGGAGATCCACAGCTGGTTGTGTTTTGTGACGCATCAAGGCTGGCCTTTGGCACCTGTGCGTATACAAGATGGAGATTAAAGGACGGAAAGTTTGGCGCTCGCTTCATTGCTGCCAAATCGAGAGTCGCGCCGCTAAAGGAGCTAACCATTCCACGCCTGGAGCTTCAGGCAGCAGTGCTTGCAAGTCGTCTAAGTAAAACCATCTTAGAAGAATCACGCTTCAAATTTCAAGGAGTCCGTTATCTGACCGACAGCAGAGTTGTACTCTCCTGGATTCAAGGTGAATCTCGTAGTTACAAGCCGTTTGTATCTTCTCGAGTAGCAGAGATACAAACCAATTCTACGCCATCGGACTGGTCACATTGTCCTACCAGCCTTAATGTGGCTGATGATGTTACGAAGGGTATCACGCCTAGTGAAATGAACGGCAGATGGCTGAGCGGTCCGGAGTTTCTGCAGTTAGAAGAAGAACTGTGGCCAAAGGAGAAGGGAACAGTCGATAAGGAAGAAGTTGATAAAGAAAGAAGGAAAGTCCTCATCACCTGTCCGGTGACCGTGCTCCCACCCATCTTCAAGTGTGAAGACTACTCAAGTTGGAAAAAGCTTCTACGAGTGACAGCCTATGCTCGCAGGTTCTGTAACAACCTCTTTCTGAAATCAAAGGCACTTAGCGAAGAGATGAAAACGGGTCCACTACTGGCTACAGAGCTCGACGAAGCAGAGGAGTACTGGATAAAGGTGGCGCAGTCTGGTCTGACTCAGAGGTTGGAAAAGGGAGACTTTAAAACGCTAACTCCTTTCAAAGATGAAAAGGGAATTGTCAGAGTTGGCGGTCGCGTTGACCTCTCCCTACTATCGTACGATAACAGAAGCCCTGTTCTTTTGCCATACAAGCATTGGATATCGCTGCTAGTCACCCGTGAAGCACATCAATTTGGTCATCCAGGTGTCGCTGCTACTACGGCCAAGGCCCGAAGAAAATACTGGATTATCAGGGGGCACAACTTATCCAAGGAAGTGAAACGTCGGTGTACCTTCTGCCGAAAATTTGAAGCAAAGGCTGAGAACCAGTACATGGCTGATCTGCCCTCATGTCGACTGCAACCCTTCACGCCGCCATTCATGTATACGTCATGCGATTATTTTGGGCCTATCAAAGTTAAAGTTGGTCGGAACAAGACAGCTAAACATTATGGGGTTATATTCACCTGTCTGAATACTCGAGCCGTGCATTGCGAAGTCGCCATAGATGCAAGTACCCAAGAGTTTCTGCAAGTTCTTAGAAGGTTCTTCTCGTATCGCGGTTACCCAAAGCTGATCATCTCAGACAACGGTTCACAGATGATAGGTGCAGAGCGTGAGCTACGTCTGATGATACAAGGATGGGAGTCCAGTAAGCTAAAAGAATATTGTGCCGAGAGAGGGATGAAATGGCAATTTACTACGCCTTTGGCCCCTCACCAAAATGGATGCTCAGAAGCTCTGGTGAAGTCCACAAAGGTTGCCTTGAAAAAGGTCATAGGTGATGCCACCTTGACACCGTTTGAATTGTACACCTGTGTACTTGAAGTTGCCAATCTCCTGAATCAACGACCCATTGGTAGACTACCACAAGACCCCAACGATGGAATGTACCTTTGCCCAAACGACATCCTCCTGGGCAGAGCTTCAAGCACAGTGCCTCAAGGCCCATTCCGCGAGACAGCAAATCCACGACACCGATTCGAATTCTGCCAAAGAATTGTAGATGCATTTTGGAAAAGATGGTCAAGGGATGTACTTCCTCACCTTGTTCCGAGACGTAAGTGGAACACCCGCGTACGAAATGTTAAAGTCGACGATTACGTCATCGTCGCTGACCCCAATGCAGTTCGCGGAAAGTGGACTGCTGGAAGAATAATTGAAGTATTTCCCGGACGAGATGGCGCAGTTAGAAATGTTAAGGTGCAGACGACAACTGGCAGCTATGTGCGTCCAATTACGAAACTCTGCGTCATCTGTCCTGCAGAAGGGTTTAATGACTAGAATGGAAAATTATCATTTCCCATTGCGGGGGGGAATGTTTCGCGCGTTGAAACGAGCGGAGCGTGACCGGAACGTGAGGTACAAAGGTCAATGCTAACACATGTGACATTGAAACGTGTACGGGAAATTCATCAGTCAGTCAATGAGGTTTATGGACGCTTAAAGTTATATTTTGTTAAATGTTTCATTTCAAACAAGCTTGGACAACGTAAGTCTTTTCATTTCCGCGATCGTCATTTCATTTGAGTTCTGTTTTGCTAGTGATTTCGATAATTTTAGTCATTCATTGTCATCATATCATCTTTTGATAGCTTCAGATTACTTACTTCAATAAATCCTGAAAATCCGAGCTTGTTGTTACTTTCCTCGGCTCAGCGATCCAGTCGCCATCTTGACACTGAGACGTACGGAAGGGTTGCTATGGCAATTTTGTAATTTCACATGTGAAATTACAAATTAACGCTGAAATTTTGCGCCAAAATTAAGGAGTAATTCGTCACCTATGATATTAATAATGAAACTTGAATACAGAGGGGAAAAATACCTGATTTTTTTCAACTAGTTTCAAATTTAGTTCGAAAACAGACAGACACGGGTTATGAAAATAGTACCGAGCGAAGTAAAGAATAGGGTCTACACAAGCCCAAACTTCAGTATCAAAGAGTTTTATACAGTCATTGACATCTTAACTTATGCACAAGCTTAAAGTCAATTAAAGCCCTAGGTTTTAATTTTGAGTATATGAAACAAATTTTATACTTGCTCTGCTGATAGAAACATGCTTAGTTGAAGATCCTTACGGTAAAGTAACGCAATTTGAAACAGACGCTATTCAGCGAGAAAATTAAAACTCGAGTCGTCAATTGCTATAGACCGAGAAAAAGTTTTTCATACGCTAGCTTGGGAAATATCCTGTTAGATCGTTTTAATTTCATTCAAATTCAGCTGATAATTATCTGAATTCTCTTATTCCGTTGGCTGGACAGTTTGCATATTGAACACTTATGGCAATAAAATGCACCTCTTGACTATAAGCTTTCACTTTCGGTGTTTGGGATTTCCTCTTTTCAGTTTTCAATTACTTGATTCACGTTGCGGCGTGTCAACCGTTCGGCACTTTCTGTTTCGCTATGATTAGTGGTGCTCTCTCTAGAACAACACAGCTATAATTTTCAAGGCTGGCTTTCACTAGTGACAAATTGCAGTTGGAGACGTAAACGGAGTCAAGAGCGCTTAAGGCATAGTCAGTGAAAATAAAAAGTCGAAGTCGCAAGAGAGAATAATAATAATAATAATAATAATAATAATAATTGTAAAATTCATGTACAATAAAAAGAGATCAAGAATCAATATGGCTTAAAGGTACTATCAAAATTGATAAAACTTGATAAAACTTGATAAAACGATGAAAAGAAAAAAAACATATATATATATAATAAAGCACATATAAAACAGAAATGATAAGTAACGTTCAGTTCAGTCCAGCTGATTCTTTGTCAATTTCTAGGTCCCTCTCTTTAACATCTGCGCTTCTTCTCCTCTTTGCCTAATGCAGAGCAACGCACTCCGTAGAATTGCAAAAGATACTTTAGCTCTTTAGAGATTGTTGTGGAATAGGTCTCCTGCTATTTGGCAGCGATGAGTTCTGCTAGTCGTGAATGGTAACGCAGGCATTCATTTGCCATTCCCCCTGTAGTGGTAAGAACGAGGGGTGTGAATGTCCCTTGCTCTAGCTACTTCCGTCACCCGGGACCCGTACTTCCTCTTCTTTTCATTCTCGTGCAATAATAATAATAATAATAATAATAATAATAATAATATTAATAATAATAATAATAATAATAATATTAATAATAATAATAATAATAACAATAATACCAATACCAATATTAATACTAATACTAATGATGAGAATGATAATGATAATAATAATAATAATAATAACAACAACAATAACCATACTATTTCAAGTCACTAATGAGATAACTTTACGGACCTCTTCGTTGTGTATTAAACGGTTATAAAACTCAGTCGGCAAAAGGAAAATAACAGTCGGCCATATTTCTGTTATTTCCAGAGGCTACATGGAAAACGCGGTGACCTCACGCGACACTGTGGGCGCCACTGAGGAAGGACAGAGCGCAATTAGGGAAATGAAGGAAAGCGTGGCCACATACATAAACGACCCGTTACCAAAACCCAAAGAGGAATCTTTGAATTTTGTGGGCGGGTACGTCTCGTCTGTACTGGCCTTATACGTTGTCATCACCAGTACGTTTGCCAGTATATGGGCAATAATTGTCGAGATCTTGTCGCTGAGATCTGCTCTTCCTGCGTGCGTAAGCCTGATTGTGATGGAGGCGAAAGATCTGCTGAAGAAAGCAGAGAAAGACTTGGAAGAGGTTGACGATGACATGAAAAGTACCATGCAAAAGCTCTGTATTTTTGAAGGACGATTATTTTCACCCGAGAACGAACGAATAAACACAATAAAACGACTTAGTGCATAAGAAATTAAGGGAATTGTGCACTGAACAGAACAAATAATAGCTTCTCAAATACGATCAAAAAATTGGAAAACACACTGTAAAACAGAACCACACTACAGTACTGTTTAGTAGCTTTCCCTGAAGAATTGACACACCGCATGGTTCGTTAAAAACCACAATTTATCGTAAAACAAAGAGTACCACAATATTGTTCGGTGCAGTAGCTTTCCATTATAAATTCCCAGCAACTGTCTGGTTCAACCCCTCGTCTTTGCACAGGTTACCCAGGCCAGCGAGAATGGTGCAAAGGTCGCACGTAAAGTCTTGGAAGGCAGCAGAAAGGAATTGCTGCTAAAGTTGAATCTTGTTGAAGAGAGCATTGCTGCAGTTGATGAGCCGCATGAGATGCTGCTAAGGCATTTTAAAGCTTGGCTGGCATTTCTTTCAGTCACTGGCCTTGTGGTTGTTGCAACAACGACTTTCTTGTGCCAAAGTAAGTTTCCGACCACTAATGCCTACCCAATCTAATTAGTTATCTAGCTATTGTTGAGTCTATACCTAACAAAAAACTAGTGGCCTTGGCGCATGGTCGTAATGCCTTTTATGCTCTATTTCCAAGTCGAACAAATTTCGTACCCTTGGTTGTCTGGACTAGCGGTAGAAAAACAACGAATCCCGTTCAGGCCTGAGTATTTTTTTTTTCAGGCTTTAATTTTCACAGCTGCTTAAGTTGTGTGCATAACTGCGATGATCAATTAAGTAATGGTCCGCGTAAGAACTAGGCAGGTCAAACGCAAAACCGATTAAAAAGTGTGAACTCTTAATTATTAATCTTAATTAAATCGACGAATCTGATTGGTGGAGGGCCAAAAATCGCCGAAAAAAACAATGAAAAACCCGACATAAACAACATTTTTCTCCTTAGTTTTCCCCAGGTCCCTCCTGTCTACCTCACGGTCAAATATTACCATTGTTCTATGCGCCAATCAAAAGTTAGAGCTATTGCACTAGCCTATTGTTTTTTTGCCTAGTTCTTACGCGGACCATTACTTAATGTCATTACAAAAAAACAACTGTTGGTCTCTGGGAAACAAAATAAAAGATTAATTTACTCATGTTTATAGATTGATATAAGTTGTTGATTTTCTAGGTCTTCTTGCAATGAGTGTTGTTGGGGGTGGAGTTCTGAGTAAGGCCAGTATTCTCCTGCCAGGGTACTTTCTTTACACAGTCGTTGTGGTCATGATGGTTGCATGCTACAGGCTTGTCCTGTTTTTGTAAGGGTACTTTGTCAACATGTACATCGAAGGCCAGAACATCAGCTCACGTTTGCGTCAGATAAAGAGGCAGCAAAAGGCGAAGAAAGCATTGGTGAATGAAATACTGAGTCAGCAAATGAGCAATTTGGACGCAGTTGAAGATTCGCGAGTCCAGGATCTTTAAACCTAATTGAAGACAACAACAGAGACAAAAACAATAACAACAACCGGAACAACAACAGCAGCAATAATAACAACAATAGTAACAGTAATACTACTAATAATAATAATCCCTATTATCATTGGTGCATTCGATTCTGTTCCTAAGAACTTCGGTAATATTGTTTATAGACTTGGAATCAAACCTCATGTTCCCACAAATCAACATTGCTTGGAACTGACAGTATTCTACATAGAGTGTTCTCTATATGAAGTCAACATGTCTTGATGGGGAGTATAAGACCTCAAGATCTCCAATATAACAATATATTGTGCAAATGATAATGATAATGATGATGACGATGATCTTGATCTTAATAGATATATCGATACTAATACTTATACTAATACAAATACTAGTCCTACTAAATAATGATTACAATAAAAACGACAGATTCTTTAGTAACTTCACCAAATGCCTCTTACATGGCTAAAATAAGAAGAAAAAATTGAAACAAAAAAATCTATGTTTTACTGACACAAAAAAATTATATACAAACAAAATACAATAAAACGTAGGGTTGAAATCCGTGTCAAAAATTCTGTTCGGGAGAGCAACATACAAACCAAAACAAGCACGCTTTGCAAACGTATATTACGGTGAAGGTCACTTCAATTCTGGGGCGTTTTCAAAAATGTTCGGAAGGTTGCAGACTTTCCGGAAGGGTTCGTAAACAGTCGTTAATAATCATAATTCAGAAAACGGATGTTTTCTTTTGGAAACTGCAAAGTTCACCTATTGGTTTCACCAAACAAAATATTTTTGGTCGAGAACAAAGTTCGCACTGTGTGCAGGGGGCTTAAAATTCAATTCTATAGCGATTTCATAATTTAATTTACATTTACTGTGTGAACACTCGAACCATGAACGGTTTACACTTTTTCAGAAATATTTTTCTGCACTCTTATGGAATCCACCAATAAGGGGTTGCATCGGTTACAACGCTCAAACATTATTGGAACAAGCAGGGCCGGCAGCGGGGTCTGGAACTGAGTTTACATAATCGCTCCCAGTAAAGAAATTGAACTCAGTAAGACTGAGCACTAGAACGGAAACACCGCTGAAAACAAACATGGCTGCCGAAGTCGTAGCCAGTCTCCCACGATTTGAATATTTTTCCGACATTTTTTTAACGATATTCTTTTGGAGATCTACAAATACATCATTTTCAGAAATAAAAAAATAAAACCTCAGGCATTTGTGGAAAAAAAACTGACTATGACGATGTCAACTTTATAAACCAGTAATTTGCATCACAATCGTGGAGTTACGGTTAGACGAGTCAGGCCGCAAATAAATTACCACGCGGGTCGACTTAACGCTAAAATGACTTACGTTCCTGAGTAGAAAAAGATAAGGGCATGGGCATAAGCCATTTTGGCGCAAGATCAACCGTGTGGCAATTTCTCTGGTTCAGGCTTGACTCATCCAGCCATAACTTCACTATTTTGATGTAAGTCAGTGGAGAAAAAGGAAAAAGAGAAACCGCCGCCGACCGGTTAACTCAGTTGGTGGAGCACCGGACTACCGTGCGGGAGGTTGCGGGTTCAAACCCTGGCCGGACGTACACTCAGGGTCTTTAAATAACTGAGGAGAAAGTGCTGCCTTGTAATGACATCTGTTAATGGTTAGACTTTCTAGTCTTCTCGGATAAGGACGATTAAACGTAGGACCCGTCTCGCAACACTTGTTCCTAATAATCTGTGGGACGTTAAAGAACCCACACACTTTTCGAAAAGAGTAGGGGACGTAGTTCCCGGTGTCAGGTGGTCTATCTCTACGTCTGGTTTCATCTGACAATTCATGCATGGGTTGGGTGGGTGGCTGAGATCATATATGGACTGATAGCAGCAGCCAGAGGCGCCTTTACATGCTGACGTCCGATCTCACCCAGTAGAAATGTAAAGCGCCTTTGAACATATTCATATGAAAAAGTGCGCTATATAAATTCAATTCATTTATTCATTCAGGATCACGGAGATTGCACTAGGCTCCAAGCGCAACGAGAGAAAAGTGAGGACTGGGGAAGTGGAGGCTCAGGTTTCATTTCATTTCTCGGAATTTTTTTCGCAGTGATTTTTAGTGTGCATTTACACAGGAAATGAATTGAAGAGAGCGTTTGTATAGATTTAACCTGCAAGAAGATATAGCTCAAAAGGGAAACGGTTTCGAAGAATGAATGAATTTCGTACAGACATTGAGCAAACAAGCAAATCATTTATCCGGCGTCTTAGGGACGAACCATTAGAAAAGTGATTGGGGGAGGGGGTGGGGAATTTTCAGCTTGCAGGAAGAGAGAGGAATTAGGGGGGAGGGGTGGAAGGGGATTCTCTTTCTCTTTCTCAGTCCTCATTCGCTTCTGGTGTCGCTATAACATTTCAAGTTCCTAAAAATATAGGCAGTCTAGAAATGAGACCTCATTCACTCGAGGGGGGGGGGGGAGGGGGTCTGAATATCCCGTATCCCATTAATTCCTTTAGTTTGTCTCCCTATAATTCAAGTTAATACTGATGACGTCACTGCATGTGATATGTCGGAAAAAAATATATCGGTTGGGGGGGGGGGGGCGTTGGGAGTGGTAACATTGTCAATAGTTCATGGGGAAATACATTAATTCGCATTTTCAAGTACTTTTTTTACTTTTCGCGTCTTCCATATTGATCAATGAGCCTGTTTTATTCTGTCAAAAAAGAAAACTTTGACGCTCGATATTCCACTATCTCTTTTCTAAATATCTCGTATCCCTACAGTTTTTCCCCGAAATATCCCGTATCCCTATAATTCTTTTCGCAAATATCCCGTATCCCTAAGACCCATAATGGGGCCTCAGAAACGCATGTGTCCACGGGATGACCCGGTAGCAATGTAGGCGCCTCAAATTGAACTATCTAGGCCCACGGGATAGACAAAGAAATTGGATATCGGAGACCGGCGAATTAGATCGGAGAAAACGAAGTGAATCCAATAAATTGCGAATATTTGCCAATGTTCTATTGTTTCTTACTAACAGATTTACAAACTTCATGGCATTGTATCTACGGTTTATAGACAAAAAGCTAGAAGAACAAACGGATTTTTGGGCGTGCTTCCGTGTCCTGCTTTGTAAACTCCAATTTAACTTGCCTCAGTGCCGTAAAGAAAAGCCTCTCCACTGCCACTAAATTTTAACCTCTGCAGCATCGGTCAAGTGGTAGAGAAAGACTGAAATGTTTAATTCTCTTGTCGTTTCTGTTTAGCCAGTAAAACAAGGTGAATAACAATAGCCCATTTCCGAGTTGCTACATGCCTCAGTTTCATAGCGAGTCCAGGTGCAAGACCATTCAAATGGAAATGAGTTTAATTTGCATACGAATACTCTATCATTTCCATTTGAATGGTCTTGCACCTGGACTCGCTATGAAACTGAGGCATGTAGCAACTCGGAAATGGGCTATTCAGAACTCTGGGAGAGAAACTAGCCTGTTCCAGGCCCTCAGATACTGATGGCGCGCGTCAGGCCCAGTTCGCTTCTTTGCCGTTTAATTACGGCGTCTCCGCACATAAAAAGACAGCAAGGAAATGAGGCCAACAACCAGCCATTTTGTTTTGTTTTTTGTTTTAGTTGATGTTTATTTATATCCTGAAGGTGGGCAGAATTTTGATACAGTATCTTCCTTTTTCTAGTCTGATGAAAAACTATAGAAACTTCCTTGCGCACCAAAATGAAACTGAATATTCTATGTTTCGTGTTAATTGCATTGTCCACTTAACGATGCGAGCATCAGAAAGGTGATGTAAACACGTGATCTCCTATTCGTTCCCAGACTCTTCTGTGCCGTACATCCCATCATACAGCAGTCTCGTCGGTTCAAGCTTAGAATTCAAAGAATTGACTTCTCTCATCCTATTAGAATGCTTGGCTAGGATTGACTGCAGGGGGTAGCACGTGACTAAAGCGGTCAAACCGGTTCTGCTCCCCCCAGAACCAGTTCTGGTCCTCCTAGCTCCTACCATGGTATATACAGCCACAGCTGCTCCAGCAAAGATTAGTACCGATAATGTTGGCCAACCTAGGAAGGAAAGAAGAAAAAACAAATAACTACACGAAAACCAGTTATCAAGTTTAACACCCTCCTCAGCTTGCTAATTTTTTTCACACGACACCTCCCCCAATCAAAAGAAAGAGAAGTCAATTCCGGATTCAAACACTATGACAGCCAAGTATTGCTAAAATACTTCACGTGACTCCCCCTTTTCCCTAATTTTTTTCGCATGATCCCCCTAATACCACCAGCCCCCCCTCCCTCGTAAAAAAATGAACGGTCCTTTACCTCCTATAGTGGTGGTTAGAGTACCGACCCCAACAGCGCCAAGAACAAACAGTGTCAACAACTTTGTCTTTCCTTCGTGATCAGTGTTGATAATTGTCAGCACTTCCTCGATCCCTTCCACGTAGTGCGTGCATGTCTTTAACTCAGAATTCACCCTAATACAGCTCCATTCCAATTCCTTGCACCATGTGGGTGACTCCAAACCGCTTTCAAAGGCTTTGTTAAGCTGTAACGTAGGACAAGAGAAACATCGAGTTGAGTGGTGTTTAGCTAACTGCACTTTGCCGAACCAACACCGAAACAATAACTCTGATCAGGAACCCAACGCCAATCAATCATAAGAGCAGGCCAATCCGTTTTATGGGGATCATCATCTTACGAGTTTTTTTACTGTGCATTGACAGAGCGGTTGTCAAATAACTACCAACAAACCAAAGTAATTTCTTTGACCAATCACAGCAGATACATGCAGCAAAGTGAACCAATCAGAAGCCAGAGGAAATACATGTCAGCACTAAGAGCGGGAAAACGCGTGCGACTAATGTCCCGACTCTTGATTGGTTAATAAAGTGACGCCGATTCTTTAGCAAAGCAAAGCCAAAACAGTTAGCAAATTCATCACCACTCTATAACAAGGAGGAATTGGGTGCCCAACCATCAAACGTTAAAGAAGAGCTCATTTAAAATACATGAGACAAAATTGAACACACTGTGGACTGACGTCACAACCTTGGCTATCGTTCCCAGTCCCGCGACAATTTTTCAGTGCAAAAATGGTCATTTTGGTGACAAAAGAGAAAAAGAAAGAAAAAACTGTTTTCCATCATTTTTCTTCTTATAATCGTTTTCCCCAAGCCTAATACTCATAAAAACCGGGAAAGAAATTTTGTACACTTGAATCCAACAGACTTTAACCTTTTCTGCAATTTTTCTAACAGCGTCGTCCACCCTCGCCATCTTTGTTTCAATATTCTCTAGGTAGCCTTTGACTTCGTCCACTTTTATCTGGACCGCCTCGGGAATATGAGGGCCCAGACCGTCTATATCTTGGAGTGTACGTGACAAGGCTGCGATCTTAGTTGTCATAGGAATGTAGTCCCCCAAAATGAGCTTAGCATGTGTGTTGTTTAGGGTCTTGACGGTTGGCGCCTCTTCAACTGCACTTGCCTCGGGTGCTGTTTTCACAAGGCTTTCCAAATCGTTTTTTACAGCGGTCAAAACCTTTAATCTGTCCTCAAACTCTTGGGAAAGAAGTCCGTTCGTGCGTAAGAACTCCCGGGAAGAACTATAAAATTCTTGAAGGTTCTGTGAAATTTTGGTCAACTTGTCCATCCTGCTTTGCAAAAGTGTCACATTATGTGAGACAGAACAGCTTTCAATTTTAGATGTAACTATGGTAAGATTTATTTACAAAAAAATTACGGTAAGTTTTGATAACCCTGTTATTCTCTAGACTGTCCACAATTCAACTCTCCCTTGCAAAGTATAGTAAAAGGGAGACTACAAAGCCGATGTCCAGTTGGGCTTTGTCACGGGTTCCACGAAAGAGGGCGTGACGAAGCCTAATATATTTGTCTGTGTTTGCCTGGTGAAAATTGAAAACTTATCAACTCAAGTATATTTGAATTGTTCTAACAGCAAATTCTCCGCACTAACGTATAATAAAATGTACTTGACTGACTATGGAGAATTTCTGGACCGGGCAAACCAGCGAGCCACAGCATTACAACTTCACGCCGGTTTAAGTGTGTCTTTCTGAAATGGGTGATACTGCTGGATTTTTTTGCTTGAAGGCTCAGTTTATTCCTTTGGGCATTACCTTCGGCAGTTGCTGAAAACGTGTCGGGCACTTTCGGTTTTATTCGTTTCGAAAAAGGTGAGATATTTTGGAAGAAGACCAGGAAACAGGCGGAAGCGACTTCAAAAGACTGGAACAATAGCGCAATTAAGCTACCTCGAGTGAACGGAGTTGCGAACGTATCCTTTTGTTCTTAAACTTGTAAATGAACTCCAGAATCTGCAGACATTTCGTGGATTCGTTTTTTTTTTCGCAATGTATTTTGAGCTTTCATATGTCTTTACCAATAAAGAGCCTGTTGATAGCTTTAAAAAGAGATCTTGAACGAGTTACTTTGATCGCCGTAGGGGAGATTAGTTTTGTTTATTGCCGAACGGCGGGCCCGATTCGCGAAGTTAATTATTATGCGTACCCATGATCTTCTGACTCACGTTTTGTTCAACGCAGCGCGCGTTGAATCGTATGCCTAGATCGTTTTAATGACTTTAAACTTTTCCTTTTGGTTACAAGTGTTTAATTGAAGAAGTTCCAAAAGCATATAAAAGAGATATAAATGAGAATTCATTTCTCTGTACAAGCCGAGTGAGTGGTTTGTTTACAACTCGGGCGCGCGGGCCCGCTAACCTTTGAAGTGTTGCCTTGAACGTCTTTGAAGTAGTCTGTTCCCCCAGAATAAAAGAAATTATTTTATCAGTTTTATTTCCGAACAACAAAGCAATTAAAACCTTGATTTATGTGTTTGTGAACGTGGGGAGCTCTATCTCTGGCCACGAATTAAGCGGCCCAATTAAGCCTTGCGTGCGCGTATTTGTTGAAATTCCGACAGTCGCCACGCTATAAACACACGAGTATACGCGCCGGTTTTTAACTCGTGGATACGCGAAGCGTATTTGCGAGTTTTTGTGGGGACTCCGATATGCAAATTGTCACTCACTCACTCACTCACTCGCTCGCTCGCTCACTCACTCACTCACTCACTCCAGTGTAGACACACTTCGTAATTAGTCGGATAGAACTCGGGGGCACCGATATGAAGACGACAATTGTCGTGACCGAAGTCACGGAAGTCTGTTGATGAAAGTTCACGCTGAAAGTGTATCGTACCGTTGCCAGAGTTTGTAATGATTTTGTAGCTTAAGAGGACGATTAGCGAGGCCCTGTTAGGGGTAAATTTCGACAAGCAACATGGCCTTGAAACGGCGACATAAAGGACCTGAAATGGCGACGAACGACGAGCCGCTCACGTGAAATTACGACAGCGACCTTCGACCTTCCGAAATTGCGAAGTGAAAAGGTTTGAAACTCAGACGCGCGACATAAACAACCTCACTAACAGGGTCTCATTAGCGGTCTTACTAAAATCAAAAGGAGTTTAAATGTTTCCAGTTAGGACAATGACCAACTTGGAGACTGAATTTCATGAGCCTTTTACTCGGCCAGGCGCGAAACGTGAACAGATGATAACTATTCGCTTTTCCGACATCGACCGCCATCGACCGCCCCCAAGATTACAAGCAGTATATGAATTTCAGTTGGCTCGAAAGTGATCTGAAGATGAGAAAATCTCTTGCTAATGTAGTAAGCTTTGGTGAGAACTCATAGAGCGAAATTAGCACTTGAATGAGAACTTATATGAGCGAAATGAGTACTCGTTATTGAACGAAACTACTACTGAAAACAGAATAAATTGACGAATCCATGATGTGAAACCGAAGAACTTCTGTGGCCAACCTGGATAAGAAACATCGCATGTAGGACTTTTCTACTGATTTAAGTGTTAGTACTAACAGGAATGGAGTTGTAGAAGTATTGGGACGGCCAAGAAGTATGTCAACATTTACTTGTAAATATGGAGGCGGCTGCCGTGACGGAGAACCACGAAGGTTACAATGTAAGAAAGTCATTGAAGGGTTCGAAAACAGTAAGTCATGTAGAAAATGTATTAAGTGTTATATTATATACAATACACCACAAGCCGTTACAATGAAAAGTTTTCTGTGTATTGATTTCCGAATTTACCTTGAAGTGAACTAGATTGTGTTGAAGTAGACATGTTGGAAAAATAGGCTTACCTGTTTTGCTTACTGTTGTGTGACTCATATTTACAAGAAGTTATAAGGATAAAAACAAATATGTATTGCTGTATTAATGATGGCAAGTGTGATTTTTTTTAAGTGCAACGCTGAATATATATACCACTGATAACCTAAAATGAGATGGTAATGTAAATAAACTAATTCAACTTGATAAAGGATTGAGAGTCTTAAGGATTTTAAGATTATCACTAACATACTTTGCAAAAATGCAAGAAAGACTTGTTTGGTATGATTCGTCAGCTGGGCTATCCTACATGGTTTTGTTCATTATCAGCTGCAGAATCAAGGTGGATATTTCTGTTGAATACATTGAATAGACTTGTAGACAACAAAAACTATAATGATGATAAAATTGACAATGTCATGGCAACAAAATTCAGACCTTATTCAGAAGGACCCTGTTACATGTGTTAGAAACTTTGAACTCACAGACAGTGAGCAGCAGGATACCAGAACTACATTTGGTTTCGGTGCCATTTAATCCTGCACCCTTATGTTAAGTTATCAAATTTTTTAACAACTGTATGCTTGCCACCTGCCTTATAACTGATGCCTAGTGTAGTCAAATGATTGGCGTCATGTACTCACTGTATGTTTATTTCAAAAAGCTACTCAGCTCCCTGGTCACTTTTATGTTGTGATTATAGATTATTAAAATTATCTTCAAGTTCATTCAATCACAACTCTGAAAAAACACCTCGGTAATTTTTAAATTATTTCTTTTTTTCTCTGTTTTGTAAACATATCCACGAGTTCACCATAGTCCTACTTTGATTTGTTTATTTTCCGTCAAGAATCATCAAGCTTACTAGAAATATTACTTTTACTTAATCGTGTGCCACGCCAAGTTTTTGTTTTAGACAGTCATTTACTAATTGAAAAGAAACGCATTTCTTTTATTGTTCGATTCGAATGAGTGCACTTAAATAAACTTCATCTTTCTTCGGCGCGGCCGATCGATCGATGTAGAAAGATTTTACGCAAAGAAGAGTAAAATTTAAAGCCCGAGAAACACGAAAAAAAAGAAAAAAGCCAAAGAAAGACCAGCTATCAACTTCGAAGTTGGGTTTCAACACTTTCCTGGTTTTTGTTTATGCTTGCATGTGTCATTACTCGTATCAAAAACCCGGCACAATAAAATCGCTTTTCATTTCCTTCCTTGAATAAAATGTCTCAGAAAACTAAGAGGAAAGTGTACAGTTATTAAAGAGCTCTGATTCATTTCTATGTGATATTTGTTTTGAAATGATTGCTCGCTTTGGTTGCATCGAAAATATTTACATCCGGTTATACGTGAGCTTGCTTTGCGCGCATCCACTCGCTGTTAAAAAGTATGCGGTTTTAAAGTCGATCAATTATAGACTAATTATCCACGCATTGAAAGGCATAGGAAGTAAAATCAGTCAAGCAGATTTCCAGGAGATTTTATTCAGTCTGATAACAAAAGAAATACATCTCACCTACATCAAAGCGGTTGCGCTCTTCACGATCTTCGGAAGGATGCCGGCTAGTCGGCAAATGCATCGGAATGAATAAGCAATGAGTTTAAACAATAGCTTGAATATATGAATGCTTAATAACCTCAAAATTTGAGGTACACATTTAAACCGGAGCGGAGTTGTAATGAGGGAGCAAACCTTTTTGTAATTTTCCTTGCGTAAGAGAGCAAAATTTTGTTACAAGGCCAAAAAAGTTGGAGTTACTTAACAAGTTGACAATGTCAGTTGATACAGAGTGTGAGTTCTCGAGCGTAAGCACGTCGCGATGTGAGAATGCGTGACGCATTGAAGCGCAAATCGACATAGAATGTTAATGCGATACGCGACCGATAAATTTCATATTTAGCAACTACAAAGAAAGTTCCAATAATTAATAACGGAATTATTTTACGCTAACACGGAACAAGTTGTCATCAGAATAACAGAAAATCATTGTTTTTTATGGCTTGGGTGATGGAAGCGTTCTTTTGAAAACGAAAGCTAATTTCGGTTAGAATATCCGATTTGATTGTCATTTTGAAAAGAAGGAAGAACAAAACACGATTAAACGCGATTCCAACTTATACCCAGCATACTTAAGTTTGATCATATTTAAACCTAGAATGGTTGTGAATGTCTACATAAAATGGTACTGAAATTTTCTATGTCTGCAAGCTCCACTGGACTAAAAGAGCCTTTTGCGTTTTAGTTGTATTGAAATATCGCTTTTGTTTTTCGAATTCTCCTCAGCTTTACGACACTAGTTGTACAAAAAAAGGCACAACAGAAAGGCTAGTGAACTGTATAATGAGTGACATACCTTGAGGTCATGATAGCAAGTTTAAATCGTTCGTGGCTTCTGGTAAAACAGCAATCTTACCTCTGTAGTATTCCTTAGCTCGCGTCCTTCAACCTACGGCGCGTGACGGAAGTAATAATCAATTTTATACATGTGCACTGACGTCAGATTTAGTTTCCGAGAAAAAAAAATCCGAATTAGAATTTCAGTTCGAAAATGTGGTTAATGCAAATTAGCAAGGTTGGAAACGTGCGCTTGCAAAACATATTTAACCGCCGCAAATGTGTTATTGATGCGATTGTGGTTACAACAGCGCTCTTCCAAACTTGGTAGTTGCAGTACGGTTTAGACCAAGGGAAAACCCGGGTTTACCTCAGTGTAAAATCGTGTGAAGGTTTTTTTTTTCAATATTATTTTCCTAGTCTCTATTGTTTTGTCTCCTTTGTTTTCTTTGTTTTACGTCCTGACTTGTGTCGTAACAGGTTTTTACACCGAGCATGTGCCGAAAACCCCGAGAGGAAACCCCTAAGAAAAGGGATGAATTTTGAAAGAACTAGTCGACTGAAATCGAGTAGAAGTAATTTGTGCATTGTCATTTTCGCGATGGCCAAATTGGAATCGCGGCCTATGGGAACTGAAGGGAACTGAATCTGGAATCTCACTGTCAGCGGCGGACTTAACAATACTAACGCCAGTTCGGAATTATAGAATAATGTGCTTTTTTCTCCCAAATGATCACAAATTGTCGAAAGTTTACATCCTCACACACCAAGTTCTCCTCAGTCACAGCATACACTTTAAAGGGAGAGATGATGAAAATTTAGAAGATTATGGACTCCAGGTGGCTTAAACCAATGATGTAACACCCGTTGCTATAGAAACTGACCTCCAATGAGAAAGACAACACGAGCATGGTCTGGGACGGGTGATGTGATTGGTCAGAATTGGGTCACACCACAACCTCGTTGCCAGCTCTGGGAACGAGGTTGGGTCACACCCCTGGATGCATTTTCGATTCTGAGAAATTTCGTGGCATCTCAATCATCGGTCTTCCACATTTACAGCTAGATTGTATAAAGAGGACTCATCCTCAAGGTCTCAGGTAAAGTCTAACACGAAATCATCGGCTTCAAATCTCTAAATAACTTAATCAAGATGAAGCTTTGCTAAATTCTCCCTCAGCGAAGTTAACTTAATGATCTCACAGGGTTTTTTTCCTTGTAAAATTTCAGCTGCTATGTCACCTAAATTTCTTGCTCGCTTCGTTTCTGGGGTTAACGACAAATATCCGTCGGGCTTTTTGCTTCTGTGTCTTCAAAGTTGGTCTTAAATTCTGGTGACGCCGCAGTTTTCCCTTTCGTTAACAAGCGATGGCATTTAGCCATTTAAAATGGTCGATGCCTTTGCCGTCTGCCCCTTGGACTGTTTCAGCGTGAACTGGACTGTGAGAAACAAGCTAACAAATTTTTTTTCATCTAACTTGAAAGCGCTATTTTCTATGCGAGCTTTGAGAGGCCAGACAGAACGACACAAACTACGCTCCTACACTTCAAGTTTTTCTTATTTAGAACAGTACTGTTTCATTTTAACTTCGTCTAATTGAACTTCAAGAATATCCCAACAATTATTTCAGTCCATGATCGACTTACCTTCACTTCGCGCTGGAGTATAAACCAGTTGTACAAAGACAGATACAACGAGTACTGAGGAGATATGTTCAAAGATGTGAAACCTGGCAAAGCAGGTGTTTTAAAAATTCAAATTTTTCTTTCCTCCGGTGTCGCCGCAGTTATAATAATAATAATCTTTTATTAGGAAGCCTTCATTCACTATACAGTGGTTTTCAGAAAGGTCCTAACTAAGATTAAAAATACTAAATAAGACTATAAACAATAAAACGAAAAAATGCCTTAGAATTAAAAACTATTATTAAAAACTAACTTGAATACAAAGGAAAGAGTTAATTAACAAACCTACTTAGAACGCTACGCTTAAAATTTACAAGATCAGGTGCATTTCTGGTGTTTCTGTCTAGGTTGTTTCAGTCTTTCAGAGAGTGATAACACACTCTCTGCTTTCCCCAATTTTTGGTTACACAAGGTAGCCTAAGCATATCTTTGTTCCTTGTGTTATAGCTATGAATGTCCCCGTGAGCTAGTAACTCCACAGAGTGATCCATAAGTCCATTAATACACTTATAAACATATATACAGCGATGATAAAATCTACGTTGTTCTAGGTTAAGCCACTTTAAAGCTACGAGGGCATCAGAAGCTTACGAATAAAGTTGTCTGTCCAGGATGATTTTCGCGGCTTTGTTTTGTAAAACCTGTAGGTCATTCATAAGCTCCACATTGTTCTTGTCGCCCCACACAAGATCAGCACAATCAAAAATTGGTAAAACAAGGCTGGTGTAGAAAAGTAGGCGAGCGGTGAAAGGTAACAAATGTTTTATCCTACGTAAAAGACCGAGTCGCTGATTTACTTTAGAAATTACATGCTCTACATGATCAGACCATGTGAAGTCTGAGGCCAGCTTAATCCCTAAATATTTAAACGTACTAACACTATCTAATTACTCGGGCTACTACCACAGGTAGCCCGAGTCTAGGTTTACCTTTTCGGTCTATCAGTCTATCAGTCTATCAGTCTATCGACAACGTCGCAAATCGGACTACCCGCTGAGGCCCTTGGGTATTGCTATTGTAAAAATACGCAGTTAATGACTGCATGCAGCTTCTCTGTTATTTAAAAAGTACCTTTTAGACAGAATGTTTTGGGAATATAACATAGTAGAGTGGTAAGCACGATAGAGTGCAAACACGAAAATCATCAAAAAGTTTGTAATTAAATAGCACTAGATTGTACTGAATTATGCAAATTCCTTTATTTTCTATTGTCTATTCTTTACTTTATTGTGCTATTCAGCACTATTTGGTTGGTACTTTTTCACGCTTTTAGTGTTTAATATAGTTGATCTTGAAAGATTTGTCCACCTAAAAAGACATGTTCCAATTGTCACGTGTCTTGATCTACATGCATTTTGAGTTTTCTGCACGTTTCGTTGTCCATATAGAATTTTAAAATGTTGTGTTATTTCTGTAATGAAACACACTCGACATTTTAGACGATTCTACAGGAACGGAAAATGCCTTATTTAATGAGTCACATGACAATTGGAACATTGGAAATGTCTTTTTAGGTGGACAACCTTTTCAAGATCGGCTGCATAATAGTACATAGTAGTTGTTTCTAGAGTCGTTTTCAAAAACATGTGAAAATAATAACTCATTTGACATTTGTAATTAACAGTTCAAATATTTTTTATTAACAGTAACAATAGTCTAAAAGTATAAATTGTTTAAGTATTTGTTTATAATCTCAACTATTCTAACTTAAATAACTTGAAGTATAAATGTTTTTCAGAAACGTTTGTCATCGTAAAATGCTTATGATCTAATGTGTAACATTGCACTTTGTTTGCTATTTTAACTTAATTAACTTGAATATATAAAATGCTTTTGGAAGTGCAATATGTTTTGCAATTTCCTTATAATAGAAATTGAGTAATGGTTTTTGTAGAGTCATCTAGAATCATTTGTTTGACACTTGAGTCCAACAGCAGGTCTCTAAACTCAACAAGATCAATAGTATCAATTTTGGTGTCATTGTTGATTGAGGCCAAGAAGCTTTGCAATGCATCATTGAAACATGTGTAGTTTTGAAGTTTTCCAGTTGTTAATTTTATCAGCAGCTGGCCAACAAGCTTGTTCTTGCAATTTTCCTTTTTTATGGTCATCTGACAGTTTTGACATGTGATCTTGCCTTCTTGTGATGGTGGTTCTTTAAGACAACTATTGCAAGCTAAGCATACTGGCTCTCTCTTGAGTTTTGCTCCAAGACATTTACCTTCAGTGATGTTTAAGTTAAAGTTTATGTCTTCAGTACTCATGCTAATATCTTGTACGTCACCTTGTAGCTCAATGGTGGTTTCTTCATTTGTACTCAGGTACTTGACATCATTGAATGATCTAATTTTGATATTCTTGAATTTATATGTCTTTCCACATTCTACTACATCAATAAGGTGTTCCCACAGTGTTACCTTTATCAATGATTCAGTGTGATCACCAATTACACAGTCAGCTTTCATTAGTTGCTTTCCTTTGTAAAAACATTGGTTGTTTGTTCTGTTCTTTACTCATGACTTTGGCTGTAACATCAATACTTTTAAACAGATCACCATCAAGTGCTTGCTGAACGTTATAGACTGTCGATGCTACAGTTCGATTGTACTCAAACTCTGTCATAGTTGGGGTAATTTTGGCCATCTTAACGATTTTGTATTCTTCCAACGAGTCACTGAAACTGGTGCTTGGTAACCTCTTGACTCCACAAATCTTTACAGGTGACTTGGAACTGTAAGCTTGTTGCAAGGTGGTGCGCTTTTTTGCTTCATAGCATACTGCTCTAACTTTGGATGTGTCACTTGTCTGAACAAGGCAGTCAAAATAAGGTGAATTGTTGTTAGTCTTTTTGATGGGACTAAGAGTATGGATGTAACCCTCTAGTTCAATATCTGGAAATTCAAAAAGAAAAATATGTTTTTCAATATCTCTTTAAAAATTATAACTGAAAGAATTGCATACTGTAAGCATTGTACCGTTTTGTATTCTAGATTGATCTAAAATCCCTTTCAAAAGCAAAAGGAAAAGGCAGTTATCATCGCTTATTTATATGTAAAAATTCTGCCAAAAGAATAATTTTTACCTTATAGATTTTGTATGTAACATAAGATCATGGAGTGAGGATTTGTGAATGTGTTCAATTGCGTCCATTTAGGAGTTAAAAATAAGCTAGTTATCTCTGCTTACCTTGCGAGGTAGATGCTGTGGGGACTTGAGCTCCTGATGGTGGTGTAGCAGGGAATTGAGCTCCTGATGGTGGTGTAGCAGGGAATTGGGCTCCTGATAATGGTGTAGCAGGGAATTGAGCTCCTGATGGTGGTGTAGCAGGGAATTGAGCTCCTGTTGGTGGTGTAGCAGGGAATTGAGCTCCTGTTGGTGGTGTAGCAGGGAATTGGGCTCCTGATGGTGGTGTAGCAGGGAATTGGGCTCCTGATGGTGGTGTAGCAGGGAATTGGGCTCCTGATGGTGGTGTAGCAGGGAATTGAGCTCCTGATGGTGGTGTAGCAGGGAATTGAGCTCCTGTTGGTGGTGTAGCAGGGAATTGGGCTCCTGATGGTGGTGTAGCAGGGAATTGGGCTCCTGATGGTGGTGTAGCAGGGAATTGAGCTCCTGTTGGTGGTGTAGTAGGCAAATGGACTCCTGATGGTGGTGTAGCAGGGAATTGGGCTCCTGATGGTGGTGTAGCAGGGAATTGAGCTCCTGTTGGTGGTGTAGCAGGGAATTGGGCTCCTGATGGTGGTGTAGCAGGGAATTGGGCTCCTGATGGTGGTGTAGCAGGGAATTGAGCTCCTGATGGTGGTGTAGCAGGGAATTAGGCTCCTAATGGTGGTGTAGCAGGGAATTGGGCTCCTGATGGTGGTGTAGCAGGGAATTGAGCTCCTGATGGTGGTGTAGCAGGGAATTGGACTCCTGATGGTGGTGAAGCAGGGAATTGAGCTCCTGATGGTGGTGTAGCAGGGAATTGAGCTCCTGATGGTGGTGTAGCAGGGAATTGGGCTCCTGATGGTGGTGTAGCAGGGAATTGAGCTCCTGTTGGTGGTGTAGCAGGGAATTGAGCTCCTGATGGTGGTGTAGCAGGGAATTGGGCTCCTGATGGTGGTGTAGCAGGGAATTGAGCTCCTGATGGTGGTGTAGCAGGGAATTGGGCTCCTGATGGTGGTGTAGCAGGGAATTGAGCTCATGATGGTGGTGTAGCAGGGAATTTAGCTCCTGATGGTGGTGTAGCAGGGAATTGGGCTCCTGATGGTGGTGTAGCAGGGAATTGAGCTCCTGTTGGTGGTGTAGCAGGGAATTGAGCTCCTGATGGTGGTGTAGCAGGGAATTGGGCTCCTGATGGTGGTGTAGCAGGGAATTGGGCTCCTGATGGTGGTGTAGCAGGGAATTGAGCTCCTGTTGGTGGTGTAGCAGGGAATTGAGCTCCTGATGGTGGTGTAGCAGGGAATTGGGCTCCTGATGGTGGTGTAGCAGGGAATTGGGCTCCTGATGGTGGTGTAGCAGGAAATTGGGCTCCTGATGGTGGTGTAGCAGGGAATTGAGCTCCTGATGGTGGTGTAGCAGGGAATTGAGCTCCTGATGGTGGTGTAGCAGGGAATTGAGCTCCTGTTGGTGGTGTAGCAGGGAATTGAGCTCCTGATGGTGGTGTAGCAGGGAATTGGGCTCCTGATTGTGGTGTAGCAGGGAATTGGGCTCCTGATGGTGGTGTAGCAGGGAATTGGGCTCCTGATGGTGGTGTAGCAGGGAATTGGGCTCCTGATGGTGGTGTAGCAGGGAATTGAGCTCCTGATGGTGGTGTAGCAGGCAATTGAGCTCCTGTTGGTGGTGTAGCAGGGAATTGGGCTGCTGATGGTGGTGTAGCAGGGAATTGAGCTCCTTATGGTGGTGAAGCAGGGAATTGGGCTCCTGATGGTGGTGTAGCAGGGAGTTGGGCTCCTGATGGTGGTGTAGCAGGGAATTGGGCTCCTGATGGTGGTGTAGCAGGGAATTGAGCTCCTGATGGTGGTGTACCAGGGAATTGGGCTCCTGATGGTGGTGTAGCAGGGAATTGGGCTCCTGATGGTGGTGTAGCAGGGAATTGAGCTCCTGATGGTGGTGTACCAGGGAATTGGGCTCCTGATGGTGGTGTAGCAGGGAATTGGGCTCGTGATGGTGGTGTAGCAGGGAATTGGGCTCCTGATGGTGGTGTAGCAGGGAATTGGGCTCCTGATGGTGGTGTAGCAGGGAATTGAGCTCCTTTTCGTGGTGCAGTTGAGACTTGGGCTCCTGCCTTGGGTACTTGGGCTCCTGATGGTGGTGTAGTGGGGACTTTGCCTCTTGCTAATGGTGTAGAAGAAGGACCTTTCTTACATTTTGAAGTGGGGTTTGGTTTTGAAGACATTGTCTCATCCATAAAGTCAAGCTATACAAGCTATACAAGCTATTGAACCTACAAACACATGCTTTCTATTAGACATTGTGGTTCCAAATCCCATTTTCTAGATAAAGCTATTTTTTTACGCATAAATGAGCACCGATTCACAACCAATTCTCTTATCTCAAGTATATGTTTAGAGTGAGACATTAACAACAGAATAAAAATACCATATCAATGTAATAGTCAATAGGATATTAATTATCAAATCATCAAGTTTTATTGAAACAGTTTATTGAAAGGGAAATGGCTTTGTGATCTGAAAAATAGGTCTCTAAAATTTGAAAGCTTGTTTGTGATTCTGGTAAGTTGGTATATATATGATCAATACAAGTATTGCTATCTGTAGTACTACATGTAACTAACTGTCTATAACCACTGTCTCTGATAAAGAAATTATATAATGATTTAAATTTTGAATCATTAAACCAGTTGGCATTAAAGTCTCCTATAAATACATTAACTTCAGTTTGTAGTGATTCTAGAATATCTTTGAGTGTACTGCACATGTCTTCTATTGATCCAGCATGTGATCTATAGATTCCTACCATTGTAACATGGGGAATGACCATGAATCTTAAAATTGTTATTTCTACGCTATTTCTGTTATTACAATATGAGTATCCTGGATAATAATCAAGACGGCTATACACTGCTGTCCCTCCAAAAGGGCGTGCATTAGATGGATTTCCTAGATGTGCATCATTTCTAAACAAATTGTATTTGTCATCACTCAATAAATATGAACCATCATTGTCAAGTTCAATAAACCTTGTTTCTGCAAAAATATTAACATCAGTACTTGTATAATTCATATCTGTACATATATCTTTGATATGCTTGTGTAATGATCTTGCATTAAGATAACAGATTTTCACAGTATTTTGAGGTGCGCAATATATGGGTTTTACTGAAAGAGATAACTGTCCTTCAGTTTTTAAACGATGCATTTCTGTTTGGACGTCATCACTGACAGCTATTTTGTTTTCACAGAGATCAGTAACATAAAGGCCATCTATAGTTGTTACTCTACTTAATCCTACATAATGTATGTGAGGAATTGCTCTTCTTGTTTCAAAATTAACTCCAACCTTGGTTTCAGTATCACCCTGTGATCTATGTATAGTTTTAGCAGCAGCAGGTCGTAATGGAAATTGTTTTCTTACAACTTGTACAGATCTTGTTCTGCCTACAGCAAACTGTGTAGTAACAGGTTTGATTGGTGTCCATGATGGTTCAATACCATTAACATATAGCTGCCTATTGTCATGTCTGGTTTTTTGACCAACATCAGCATGGTCAAACTGAACCCACATTATACCCGATGGTTTACAATGTGATGTATTTGTATTGGTTTAGTAACATTACCAGCGCCATTTGTCATACCATCATCTGTTCTAGTATTATGAGATATTTCTGTTCTTTCTCCTACTGCTACATGTAGTACAGAATGCAGCTGTTTAGTTTTCCTTGGATCACTAGGTATTTGTTTTAATATTTTATCTCTAAGGTCCTGAGTCTCAGCTCCAACTACACTGTCATGAGCTTTAATAGAATACTTGGTTCCTGATAGTGCATTGTGAGCTCTGTCATTAAAATTATTCACTTTTGCATTTTGAATGAACAAATGTGGAGCATCTTTTGGATAGCTTGGACTAGTTTCAGAAATACATCTATCCTTTAATTTTGCAATGTCTTCTTTAGTGTGATTACCTTCTCTTAACCCTTTCGTTACCATGGGGACGATTTCGTCCCCAAAGCAGAATGTGGACATTTTCTGCCTCTGGGGATCCCCGGTAAATACTTGGGTTTGTTACTAATAAAAATTATGGGATATCAGAACTCACTTTTTCCGTTCAAAGCAATTTCCAACGTGTTTTCGTCTTGAATTAGACCATTTTTGCGTCGAAAACGTAGTGCAACATTTTTATCTCTTTAAAAATGGCGTCGGCACGGATTCCTTTTGATGAGGTCTTACGAATGGTTACGGAGGACGATTTTGAGAACGATATCGATGGAAATTTATCGGATGAAAGCGAGCAGGACATTTCAGATCATCACGAAAGCGAAAGCGACTTCGACGAGGAAGAAATCCCGCCGGATTCAGAGCCTTCTGATGGCGATAGTGATCGAAACGGTAAGAAAACATTTGTACATTTGCAATTCGACAAAATTTTGAGTTTACCAAAAACATTCATGGCAAATAGGCAGGTTTGTAAACTCTCTGTACATTCCCCTTTGTTAGAACAAGTTCCTGAACGAGATCGTAGCCCGCTGCGTGCAGCTGTAGGCCGTGGTAGAGGACGAGGTCGCGGTAGAGGCTGTGCTCAAGGTGGAGACCGTGGAAGGGGACAAGGTAGAGCCAGAAGAGGTCGCCGTGGCCCTCCACAGCCAGCAGATCCTCCAATTGTTTGGTCTGAAAATTACAATCCTCCACAGGATAGATTGTTTACTGAAGCATCTCCTGGGCCCACTCAGAGGTACCCAAATGGAGTAAATACTAGTGAGGGAGTATTTTTTGATGCTTTGTTTACGGATGATATGTGGGACCTTCTTGTGACTGAAACCAATCGGTACCATGATCAGCAGGTTGCAGCAAACCCAGCTAAGCACAAAACCAAGTGGACTCCAGTTTCTAAAGGTGAATTGGAAGCCTTTGTGGGAATCATGATTCACATGGGAACTGTAAGGTTGCCTAGAATTCAAATGTACTGGAGTCAGGATAGACTTCTTTACCAGGAAGCAGTCTCCTCAATAATGAGTCGAACACGGTTCATGCATGATTTGGAGGTATTTTCACCTTGCCAACAATGACACTGCTTTGCCTAGAGAAGATCCAGGATTTGACAAAATTTTTAGGGTAAGGCGATTCTTAGACCTGGTAATGCAGAATGCTCAGCACTTGTACAGACTAGACCGTGATGTTTCCATCGATGAAACGATGGTGCCACACAAGGGGCGACTATCTTTCAAACAATACATTAAGAATAAGCCTGTACGCTGGGGCATAAAGCTTTGGGTTTTATGTGAGGCCCAGACTGGCTATGTATACAAGTTTCAGGTATACCTTGGGAAAGAAAATAACAATCCTGAACGTCACTTGGCCCGCAGAGTTGTACGGCATTTGACTTCCCCTATAGAAAACATGTATCACAATTTATATATGGATAATTTTTACTGCGATCCACATCTCTTCAATGAGCTTGAGGGAAAGAAAATACTTTCGTGTGGAACCATCAGAGCTAACAGGCAAGGTTTTCCCAAGAACATTATGATTACTTCCGCCATGGAGAAAACAATGAATCGGGGAGATTATCTGTGGCGTTGTAGCGGAAACCTGGTTGCTATGGCATGGTACGACCGGCGACCAGTGTACCTTATATCAAATATTCACCCTCCAGTAACCATTGGTACCCCTTGCACAGTTGAGCGCCGTTCTGGTGCAGGGGATCTTCAGAGCATACCTTGTCCACCAGCTCAGAGAGCATACCAAAAGTATATGGGAGGTGTTGATCTGGCAGATCAGATCCTTTCTAACTTTTCAGTTATCAGGAAATCAAAAAAGGCTTGGAAAAAGCTTTTTTATTATGGTTTGGAGGTCTGTTTATTGAACTCATTTACAATTTTTAAACATGTGAAGCAGACACCCCAGGACTTCCTTGCATACAGAACTGCAATTGTTTGCCACTTGACGAATGGGAAATGCTTTAGAGGGAGACCTGGTCGAGTAGCAACTAGACCCATTGCAGAAGCTGATTCCTTGCGTCTCAATAAACAGTATCATTCAATTGCTGTTGGGGAAAACAGGAGGAAGTGTGTTGTTTGTTGCAAGAGAATTGCCGTTGAAAATCTCAGCAGGAACTTGATAAGCAAGACGAACACTGTGTGTGTCACATGCGATAGGAAGCCACTTTGTATTCATTCAGCACGGAATTGCTGGGAAAAGTCGCACAATCTTGTCGAATACTGGCACTAGGTCACTTTATTAGCCTTGATTTCATTTGAAAGCTGCCAAAAATTATTTCTTTTGGTTATTGGAAGGAGATTTCCCCCAAGTCATTGTACAGTTCCAAGATTTTTTTCTCATAACAACATCCCTTGTATATATTTTTATCCCTGACCGGAGCCCGTAATGTGAGTTTGTGGTTGAAAAAGCTTGTTTTTTGCCAAATTTGAATTTATTATGATCACAAGACAAATGCAGTAGACCTTGTTGCTCCTTCATTACGGGCATGATTGGGGTTATCACATCCACATTGACTTGTATGTAGGTTGGCCAAATGGTGACTGCCTCGCACAAAATTGTTTATAACTTTGGTTAGAAATACAGGAAATTGTTACTGTAAAAAGATTTTGAATCCTTAGAAAATGCAGTTTTGCAGAATGGACTTGTATTCTCTGCTGTAGTAAACCTACACTGTGACAGAACAAAAAACAAAAGAGTTTGTTTTCCTAATAAACTGCTGTTGTTGGATTTCTTCTTGCATTGCTCAATAACCAAACACCCTGGGTACCTAAAAAACAGTTTATTTGATAGCATTTTTTCTCTTGAGTAAAATGATACATAGTTTATGGGTGGGTAACATTAAAACCTAAGGAGATATATCGCAATACATTAGCTAGACTCTGGCGGAAAAAAAATCTCCCCAGAAATTTGGTTACAAAAGGGTTAATCTATTCAATAATTCAGCAAACTGTTTGCTTTCTCTTTGTCTCATTATTTGTTTGAGTTCAAACATTTTAAAAAGTTCTTTCCAGACGTTAGGAGCAAGAACACCATACTCATCATTATCCATAATTATCTTTGAATATATAACCATCCATTACTGGCTGTAGTTGAAACAGATCTCATATAGCAACAATACTAACACCACCAAAAGGTAGTGAGCTACCTTTAATATCTTTAAGTCTATTATATATTTGAACATTGAACATTGTATTCCCTACCATCAGGCCTTCTGATATTACGCGATGGTGCGATTTCGCACAATCGACCTCAAATCGCATCCGATCGCACAATTCACGAAAAATCGCATAATTCAAAAAATATCGCACATTGTTCATAAAATAAAGCATGAATCAACAAGTTTCTTTGGAATTCCTGCAAAAATACGCCATTTTCAAGATGATTTACCTTGGAAAAAGGCTAACAAGACTCTTTCACCTTCGATTTCGTATTCATTCGAGGTTAAGGCGTTATTTTGAATGTCAAGGACCTGGTACGAGTCTCATTCTTAAAGAGTCACCTATTGGTGTAACACAAACACGCCCCTTGTTCAGATTAGCCAATCTGAATGGCTGTAATTTCCGGCCGTTTACCCGCACGGCGGACTACCCCCACGGGTGATTTTTGCCAAAAGGAAAAAGGGAATCGTCAGAACACGCACTTGCAGATGACCCGCACACAAAAATTAAAGAAAGTTATGCAAAACAGTTAGAGAACTCACAAAATTTGAAGCGATGGAGCGCTTTGAAAATTGCTCTGAGCCTTTCAGGCATTTTTTAATTGAACTCGTATTTCTCGTAATTGAGTCGTGGAAACACTTATCGTATCGTATTAGAATCGAAGAAAACTTTATTCCTTGTTTTATGCTTAACAAAATACTTTTCAGCATGCTATTAGCAAGTTTTCAGAACCACTGAAAACTATTGAGAATTGAACAAACTTGTAAAATTCGGTTCGCAATTTCCTCAAGAAACAATATCTCGGGATCTTCCGGGTCTTAGAAATTGCTTGAAACGGGATGCATCGAGTATTTTGGTATTATTTCTATCCTTGCAGGAGCCCATTACCCCGATCCTGGGCTCCTGATCCTTATCAGTGTTTTGTTTACATGCGTGCCGACAATTATATTTTTATCGCCTTGAACTAATTATGCGGCGCTATGAATTGAACAGATCACTAAAACATTTATTTATCTCAGGTTCTACTTAGTCTTAAAAATCACTTGAAACGGGAATATACTCCACAACGTAAGGCCATGCTAGCTAGGAATATTTCGCTAATGCGTTGAGTATTCTTACTTATTATATGACTAGCTCCGTGAGCGGGCAAGATGAACCGAATCTCGCGCTGTGATTGGCTACCCGAGCGGGCAATATGGAGCTATCTTGCCCGCTCGGGATAAGGGCTTTGTCCCGCAAGGAAAATTCATCCGAGGTGAAAGCTGGTTTACCGAAATTTTCTTTCTTAGTTTTTCCCTGAAAAATCTTTTCCGTGACAGTTAAAGATTTCCTGTGGTTTGTGTATCGATGGAGCTGGAAAACGAGAAAACTTGATTTTTGCATGTAACGGGCTTCCTTTTCAGTCCTTGAAAATAAACACGTACACGGATCATTTTTTGGTGTTTTATCCCATATAATAAATCCTTTATTGACCAAGCTTGTTCGGTCAAGATGGCTGGATATTGGCCTCGTTATTTTTTTGCGTGTTTATGGACCTCGACTTCGTCTCGGTCCATAAAAACGCAAAAAAAAAGAACTTAGCCAATATCCAGCCATCTTGACCTCACGCTTGGTCAATAACCCATATATATTTATTTTTTTATCACAGACAATGTTAGGTTTGCACTGCACGTGTGTCGACAGACGTCAGCATCCTGTTTCAGTTTAGCTCCACCTCGTTCCCAGGGTTCTCTCCTACTCGGGGGCCGAGTGGAAGAGGACCCTGGGAACAAGGTTGAGTTTAGCTTTGTGTTTTACACAATAAAATTGTTTCATATAAAGCAGAAACGCATTCAAAATGTCTTAAGAGCAGCAAAAAAGTGTTTTTCTTATCCTGAAACCTTATAAAACAAGCTGAAAATTGCTCAGAAAAAAATCGCACAATCTTCATTATTTATCGCATAATTGGCCTCTGTAATCGCATAATCTGCCCTGCAAATTTCGCATAATTTGCATTTTTTATCGCACCCTATCAGAAGGCCTGTACCATTGATATTTCATCAATGAATATAAGTTTAATCCCACCAAGCTGACATCGTATTGTGTTCATTCTACTTGAATCAAGACTTTTATACCTCTTCAATGATTGACATGCTGGTATTGCTAATGCACTATGAATAGTGTTTCGATTAATGTTGTATGCTGCTTTTCCTGTAGGTGCCAACATCAATACTTTAGCTTCATTAAAGTTAATACCTGGTCTGGTGTGATAATATTTCAATGCAGCCTGATACAAGGCTTTAGCAACATGTGATTTACCAACGCCTGCTCCACCACTTAGGAAACAGTGAAATGCTTCTTCAGATGTATTTATCAAATGCAGTACATGATAGAAAAACTCTTTTTGCTCCTTATTTAATGTCTGAACCATATATCTATATTCATCATCTGGGAGTTCATTCATTATAAGAGGTTCAGTATTGTCAACTGATGGTATTCCTATATCATCTGACAGATTATAGTTTCCTGAAAAATCAGGATGTAAGTCCTGATTACCTTCTGCTTGATCCTGTTGTTCAATACTCTGCGTGCTGGGTGCTATTTCATCATACCTGTCCTCTATTCTACTCATTTCCTGCTGCATTTCAATAAAATCTTCTTTACAAACAGCATATTGCTTCATTTAGTCTTTGATCATATGGGAAAGTAACATACATCGATGTTGATATGATGAAAAATTCGCAATTGAGTCAGTCTCCTCACTTCTCCACGGAGTAAAGAGCATCAAGAGTTCATGATAATGTTTTTCTGGTTCAGTTTGAACATTAAACCATACACTTCTTTTTTCCGAGCTTTACTTCTTTTCTTAGTCTTAGAATTTGATGTATCTGAGCATTCATAATCATCGTCATTTTGATTATCATCAATAAATGTTTCTAATGGAAGGCCATCAATGTCTACTTCATTTGGTTGTTTTACATATGGTTTCATATTAGACTTATCATACCATGCAGCCCAGTCTGCTAGTGTCAAATTTTCATGTTTTTTTTTGGACGTTTGCAATATCTTTTCAGCAAACCACTCGTATAGATTTCTTCACAGTCATCTTCAATATTCTTAATATCAGCTATTGGTTTTAAAAGCTCTACCCTCTCATCAGGAGGTGAAGTATTTATGAATATGATTTGTCTGGATGCTTTTCTCATGGGCAATTGTAAGATTATATACACTGCTTCTTGTGCACTTATTTCAACATTATTTAGAAGTTTACTTCCTATATCTCTAACCTGCTGTTTTATGTTATGATTTCCTTCTCTAGCTTCAGTACATGCTTGTCGCAAAAGTTCACTCATACCTTTTTGACCTTTTGATATGTAATTCACTATATAAACTGCACAAGCATACACATCTAATACAAACTGTATATCCATATTAGCTCTCCATGCAGTAAGACAGTCAGGATTATAATTGTTTATACGAACTTCATTAAGATTTCTTTTCAAAAACACTGTTGGAGTATTTATAGAGGAGCTAATAGCAAGTAAATAGTTTTCCTCTGCAATATTCAAGTGAACCAATAAGTCATCAATTGATATATCTTCATCTTCTTTGAGGTCATTTAAATAGCTTTCAATAGATTTCCAATTATCTTTATGCACTTTAGTTTCACTGTCTGGTGTTTCTTTATCCAGAGGATGAATTATCATAGTTTGCTTCATATTTGGAGGTTGTGGATACTTGAATCTACATGGCTTTTCACCAATATGTCCTATAAAGATTGATCTAGAATTTTGTAATACATTTTGATGTGCACATTCAACCAATGTCAACTCTGAAAAATTTTGATTTGATTCTATGATGTGAATCTGTAACTTCATTGCATCAGCCACTGCTTGTATTACAATATTATCAGCCCATGTACCTTGCTTAGACATATCAGATAAATACCGTGACCATGAAAAACCAACTACACTTTCTATGAATCTTTCAGGATTTTCTGTTAAATACCTAACTCCTATTGCTCTGATTTCAGTATGGCGACTTGAATCACCATATACCTGATGTGATATTGACTTAAATAGACAATCTCCTCCACCACCAACATCTAATGGTCTTAATCCATGTCTTAACATTCTATAATTTGGGTTACTAAAAGAAAACTCCGTGGTAGTTTTATCATTGTAAGGACCAGGATTCAATTCAATATCACCAGATAGTAATATACTTTCTTTGGATAAATTATGTGTTACCATTGCTTTTTTTGTTGTCATAAAGTAGTAACTATAGAAACTATCTTGTCTCTGAACATATTTCAATCTCCATTGCTTGTAATTTGAAGCATAATTATATAAAACAGATGGGTACTTTTTTGTTAGTAATTTCTTGAACTTGCTTCTTAGCTTTCTTATTTTAAGCAAATGAAGAGTTTTTCTTAGTGGTATTCTAGATGGCTCTCTATGTCTTAGTCCTCGAGTTATTCGTTTGGTCAAAGATCGAGAAGGTCTATGGGTAGATGAAAACCTGCTTAACTTAGGCTTATCATAAGCACTTACTCTTTTTACAGATGCATTACAAAGAGTAGTCAAGTTGTGGAATTCAGAACCAGGCACAACTTTCACAAATGCACTAAATGAACTGCGTAAATCCAAACTTTTTCGTTGTTTACAAAAATATTTCGTCATATCGGATTCATTTTTGTTTAAATTGATAGGATACGTCTCCTGAGGGAGATCATTCATTGCCCCATTTCTGGGTTGACACTTTTTGCACTCCATGCGGAGTTTATTTACTTCCATAAAGGAGATTTTTGCTCCCGTAAAGGGAATTTTTGTTCCCGTAAAGGGAATTTTTGCGCCCGTAAACGGAATTTTTGCTCCCGTAAAGGGAATTTTTGCTCCCATAAAGGAAATTTTTGCTCCCATGAAGGGAATTTTTGCTCCCATAGAGGGAATTTTTGCTCCACGGCTCTGGTTCATCGATAGGTCGCCATAATCAGGGTCTTCATGCTTTGATGCGCTTAAGCTTGAAGGAGCTGCGTAATTAAATCATACTAAATTGCTGAAAACCCATAACAAATATTGACCACATTGTAAACCAAAGAATTTTAATCAAGAATTGTTGGTAAATATTACAACATTGCATTCAAACAACTATTTGTTGTTGGTTCGGCTATCTATGGTAAGGAGAGAAATGGAGTACAACCTGACAAATTTATGCAAATATAGTAAATTATATATTACTTTTGAAACTTTTCTCCGTATAGATTATGGGAAATTATTACATTGCAGCACTATGTAAATTCACAAGGGATAGTTACATTATATGATTTATTTCATCTAGGCTTCAGAAAGAGGGGACCACAATGGAGCCCCCACCCCATTTTAGTCTATTTTTTGGCCAATTATAACCCCATCTTAGTCACTTTTTGGAAAATGCATCTACCTTGTCAATCCTTTAAAAAGCCGGGTCATCCAAAAATGAATTGACACAATTTTTTAAACACTTTACTTTCACCTAAATAAACAACTTTCTGATCTTTTTAACCGAGAATCTTCCCATTTTGATTCCCTATTTACCCCCAAAATTCGAAAATTTGCGACCCCATTCTAGTCACTCTATTGAAAATGCGACACATTATAGTCACTGCAGTTGTGAAAATGCGACCCCATCCAGCGGCACATCCCCATTAGGCTCCTGTAAGGGAGTACCCACCCCCCCGGGAGTAAAACAAACCGCACCACTGTACAGTACTGTTCATTAGCAGAAGTGATCAAAAGTACCGGTAACAATGTCTATACGATTTCATTCGGGGACACAGATTTAACCACTATGTATGAACGGTACACCATCAGGCTACCGCTCCTCATCACTCTTCTTCCTCTGCCTTCTTCATCCTCTTTCTCTCCCTTCTCTCCCTCTGGCTCCTTTGATCCTTTTGTTTCCTTTTTCGTTTGCTCTCTGTTTCCTCTCCTCTTTCATTTCCATTTTGCTTGTCTGCAGGACCTTATTGGTAGGTTGGAAATTACACGTTAACAAGTTTATTCTGGTTTAACAAGTATTATTGTGATAACTTTATATGTATCCAAAGGAGATCACGTTAACCTACTGTAGCCTACTGTACGACATATGGAACTAAATGGGAAGTGCCTTATTCTAAGGTGCTTTATAAGCTATGCACTAATACTAACCTTGTTCAACAGCAGTATCGTTTCCATGAATATGAGTTCCCTGATCAACAGGTACAGGTGCTTCTGAAACCATAGAATACATACATACTGCTGTAACGTTCCAAAATAAAAACAATTTTACAGAGAATATATTGTAAACAATGGTTCTGTAATTATCTGACTGGTTAGATATCTATGGAAAACTAATTTATTAAATTGCTTCATTTTGTTGTTTAACTTTTTATAAGCCTTGATTCTTAATAAAGCTGTATTGATATTAAGTTCAGTTGTTTGTAATCATGGACCGGTACTAATTTTTTTGTACTTCAGCAGTATTTGCTAGATGCCAGTGGTCTACAGGAACAGTGTCTTCAGGCAAGGGATGAATGCAGAATTATATTAGCATTTTTTAGATACGAATTAACAGCTTCTTTCAACATTGTCAGTGATGATTCTGCAATTAACTACCTACATACGGTATTTAAGACATGTTGACTGATTTGTTTTATTTTGCTATTGTGAGTTGTCAATGCCTGTAATGTTTCAACTGTTATACTTGACCAACCTTCATTTTCATTTGCTGTTACCAGCTGATCACTTCTTGAATCTATTTACAGAATGAAAAAACCATTATCATAATGGTGCATATTTATGGATAAAAAATCGAACTGCCTCCTATTTTTAATTACGAGAACCCTGAATCACTGGGACAAAAAAAGAACACATTGAACTCGATACATACCTTCTTGGTAATCAGGTAGGGAATAACAGAAATTGATACGATAGTCCTACCTAACAGTAGTATACTGCAACTTGCAGGCTAAGTATGATGGGTGAATTTGCATTGTCATGGATATTGTTCATTCCTTCTTAACTCATGTAACAATACATGTTTATCTTATCTGATTACGGTTCGTTGACATTATCACTTTGCAAATTCTTGTGCACATATTTAAATGTCAAGAATGCTTTGGTGTTTATTATACTACTATTATTAAACCCACCTTCTATGGTTCTGTGCAGAATGCTTGATGCATCCACATTATAATTACCTCTGAAAGTGACCTAAGTGAGAAAAAAAAACAGGAAAGGGTGGTATGCAACCTGGATGAAACCTCGTCCAGGTTGCATACCACCCTTTTTGCAAAGAAGTTCAAAATCAGTTCAATCTTTAAATATAAAACTTCAGACAAACATAAACTGTTTCTGTACTGTGGAAAGAGAATTGTAAACCACCAACTTTATGAATCTGGACACAATGGTTCTGGCTCATGAAGAGCATGGTCGCATACCTCCAGGTTCAATAGACCCATTAAAGCCCCAATATCAATATTCATTTTATCCTCACTGTTTTTCTGTGATCATTTTCATTATTCTCATAACATGAATGTTGTAATGTAAAATTGGATCCCATGCTGGTCACTACTTGGACTTAAAGGGTTAAGGTCTGGCTCACTTACAGCCTCATCACAGAGACCTTGGTTCAATAAAGAACCTTTGTAACCTAATCTTATGTCCTTAAAACCTGTCCTTTGGACCTTTGTCACAGAGTTCAATTGAGAACCCATGTTGACTAAAAACATTATGTGCCTAAGAGATTAGTCAGAGGATCTGGTTCAATTAAGAACCTTTGTTGCCTAACGTTATGTCCTTAAGAACCTGGTCACAAAGGTCCTGGCTCACGAAGAGCCTGGTCACAGAGGTCCTGGTTCAATTAAGAACCTTAGTTGCCTAACGTTATGTCCTTTGGAGCCTTGTCACAGAGTTCATGGTTCAATTGAGAACCCATGTTGCCTGAAATTGTTATGTCCCTAAAAGCTTAGTCAGAGAGGATCTGGTTCAATTAAGAACCTTTGTTGCTTAACCTGGAGTCATTAAAAACCTTGTCACCAAAACTGGTGTGTCCTTATTAAAGAGCCAAATAACAGGGAACCTGGTTCAGTCAAAATGCCCTGCCATCCAATGTTGTACCCCAAAGGGCCCAGTAATAACAGAGGTCCTGCTTCAGTTAAAAACTTTTGTTACCTAATTTTATGTCCTTAAGGTAATGCTTACAGAGTTCCTGGTTCAATAATAACCTTTGCTGCCTAATGTTATGTCCCATAGAGCCCAGTAATAGATGTGCTGGTTCAGTTATGAACTTTTGTTGCCTAATGTTTTGTTCCCTACAGTCTGGTCACAGAGGTCCTGGTTCAATTAAGAACGTTTGTTGCCTAATGTTATGTTCTTAAGAACCTGGTCACAAAGGTCCTGGCTCACGAAGAGCCTGGTCACAGAGGTCCTGGTTCAATTAAGAACCTTTGTTACCTAATGTTATGTTCTTAAGAACCTGGTCACAAAGGTCCTGGCTCACGAAGAGCCTGGTCACAGAGGTCCTGGTTCAATTAAGAACCTTTGTTGCCTAATGTTATGTTCTTAAGAACCTGGTCACAAAGGTCCTGGCTCACGAAGAGCCTGGTCACAGAGGTCCTGGTTCAATTAAGAACCTTAGTTGCCTAATGTTATGTTCTTAAGAACCTGGTCACAAAGGTCCTGGCTCACGAAGAGCCTGGTCACAGAGGTCCTGGTTCAATTAAGAACCTTTGTTGCCTAACGTTATGTCCTTAAGAACCTGGTCACAAAGGTCCTGGCTCACGAAGAGCCTGGTCACAGAGGTCCTGGTTCAATTAAGAACCTTAGTTGCCTAACGTTATGTCCTTTGGAGCCTTGTCACAGAGTTCATGGTTCAATTGAGAACCCATGTTGCCTGAAATTGTTATGTCCCTAAAAGCTTAGTCAGAGAGGATCTGGTTCAATTAAGAACCTTTGTTGCTTAACCTGGAGTCATTAAAAACCTTGTCACCAAAACTGGTGTGTCCTTATTAAAGAGCCAAATAACAGGGAACCTGGTTCAGTCAAAATGCCCTGCCATCCAATGTTGTACCCCAAAGGGCCCAGTAATAACAGAGGTCCTGCTTCAGTTAAAAACTTTTGTTACCTAATTTTATGTCCTTAAGGTAATGCTTACAGAGTTCCTGGTTCAAAAATAACCTTTGCTGCCTAATGTTATGTCCCATAGAGCCCAGTAATAGATGTGCTGGTTCAGTTATGAACTTTTGTTGCCTAATGTTTTGTTCCCTACAGTCTGGTCACAGAGGTCCTGGTTCAATTAAGAACCTTTGTTGCCTAATGTTATGTTCTTAAGAACCTGGTCACAAAGGTCCTGGCTCACGAAGAGCCTGGTCACAGAGGTCCTGGTTCAATTATCGACTTTGTTTTTGTTTTAGTTGAAGTTGTTATTGCATAAATCCTTTTTTATGACTATTGCAAGGAAATATAAAAGGTGATTTCTGTGATCAGCAAAGCAAGGTCCATAGTATAGTTTGTCCCTACTCTTATCTTCCTCTAATCTGCAAGCATTCTATCAACCATGTTTTGTGTTAAATAATAATAAAGCATTTTCCATGGTTATAAAGTGACTTAGAGAGCAAACAGCCTACATCAACAGGGACTGTGTACAAGTACTCATTTGTGCAATTGGTATTTTCCTAACCTCTGCTTGCAATATATCTGCCGCTTCATTCGCATCCTAGAGAGGAAGAAAGTACGGGTATTTGTTACATCGCTGTTAATTGCCACTTTATGTGATTCAAATATTTAGGATTACCACTGCTTTGAAAGGATATCAAACCGCTGGTGCAGATATAGTGCTGTGATTAGCAGTTTTCAAATATGTCTCAGACTTCCCTGGATATTGGCGATTGGATAATTTGTATGACATTTGTTTGGATGACCTCTGTTCGAGTGGTCACACTGTAAACATAATGCACTATTTAAAAAGAAAAATAACATTTTACCTGGTAGGGTTGACAACCGTTATAACTCAATAATGTTTAAGATTTGTTAAAACACATAACATTTTCACTAACGCTTCATTTATACCGTTATTAAAATGTGCTTCAACGTCTACTCTAAGGAGGTAATGCGGGACACCGGTATCCGGTCACTTCGTTCCATGGTCAGATCGTTCCAAGTCAGATCGTTCCAAAATAAAAGTCAGATCGTTCCACGATATAATCAGTTCGTCCCACAGTAAAGTCAGATTGTCCCACAGTAGAACGTTCTGACCATACTGTGGAACGATTTGACTTGGAACGATCTGACCATGGAACGAAGTGACCGTAAACCGGGACAGCAAGAGATCGAAAATGTATAGGTCTAGACATCAAAGACATCAATGATACACAAGTTAACATTTTAGTTACGCTACTCATGTTCACGTCATTTCACTTATGTAATCACGACCGTATTACAAACTATCTTACGTACACGAAGGCAGATATAGAAACACCTTCTTTCTCCTGGATCCACCAAATAACTCGACAACCTTGGCTCCGGTCTGGAGCCCAGTGGCAACGCAACTCATAGCGTGTCCTCGAGAATAAGAGGCGATGAATTGCAAACTGAAAAAAAAAAAAACAATAATTTCACGGTTATACACTGTACAGAGAACTTACATGTAAACACGGTAATTCTAGATGTATCCAGAGGTAACTGTCGATCAGAAGTTGATAATTTGCAAAGGAAAATTATGAAGTGAGGAAGCCGCTGAATATTCTTTTAGTCCGCGGGCGGGTGAATCGCTTGGCTTTCCAAAAAAGGAAGTCACAACCTAACGATACGTATAAGAATGTATAAGTAAAGCCCTGGAAGCACAGGTTTTTCCCTTACCCTAATTTTGCACCCAACTTTTACTTAGTACTTAAAAAAACCCTGAGTGGAAACTGCTAGAAATACCCAGCCAACTGTTCCTATCGGAACTGCATATCAACGACGAGCTAAAATGTCTCATGTTTGATTGATCGATGTCCACGTGGTTGCCATTCTTATTCGTTGCAGCCGAATACCCAGCTTCTAAAAGTATATTTCGTTTTATCATTATCATTTGTTCTATCACTATCATTGCGCCACGAAGTCAGCTACCAGGAAATCATCCGTAGTTCCTTATAAACCAACAAAACCCCTTTTGCGCCGCTACTCGTACAACGGGAAAACCTGACCCAGAGTAGCAAATAAAATAAAGTATCATGAGATGTATACATGTAGGTTTATGTAGCATAAGCCAGTAATGGATTATCTACGATCGAAGAAAGGTGTGTAAAATGGTAAACGATGTACTCACCGGGTAAGATCTTTCCCAGCCAAAACAGGAAAGCAGCTCACCAGGATTGTCCCAAGCTGTGGAGCTGTTGTGTTTTTTGTAAAAGATATTAATACGCCCCGCACTTGACAACCTACTCATTTCCAGCGCACCGGGAACCGCAATTGATCTGGATTCCAGAAGAACCACAGTACGGGCAAAAGCTCGATTGCTGAAACTCATTTTTGAACCCTTTTTTTGAAGCAGTTAACGGAAACAATTCGAACAGAGAACAACGCGTCAGTGTCTGTTATGTGAGGCGTGCACGAAGAAAACTGATGCCACTGAATAACCCAGTGACGTATGAAAGCTGCCGCTGAGATTGGCGTCTTTGAAGAAAAAAGAAAAGGTGAAACTAGCGGTTCGTTCTTTAATGAAAGAATACTTTGTTAAGATCATAAAACATTATCGTGCAAATTGCGAACTCATTATCATAACAGCCAATCTAGGGGAACCTTAGCGGCTAACGTTTAATCAGCGGAACTTTGAAAAAGCCTAGTTAATTATAATCTAACAAATATCCTTTTGTAATTGTAACAATGGGTCGATTGATTTCTCGGTGCGCCAAATAACACTTCAGTTAATTTTTAAAGATTCACTTTTCCGTTTGAGAGTATTCCTGGCAAATACTGCCTGCGTCATTGCTTCCTTGTGTTCTTCACTACATCAGTGTTCGAGTTTGTGGAGAGAATCTTTAAATACAGCATTCCTGTGACAATGTCTCATTTCAAGTTTACGACAGAACCAGATGCGCGTTTGAATTGTTCCGTTTGGTGAGTTTTGTGTATCAATTTTGATAATAATATTCACGAAGCGCTATTCTTAAGGTAAATTTCCTCTTTCATTTTTAGTCTCTCAACGATGTCAAAGCCAGTTACATTAACATGTGGGCATTCGGGTTGCCAGGATTGTCTGGCCAAATTGGTGGCCATAGAAGACAATCCAAGGTGCCCATTATGCAAAAGAGAGTTTAAGAAGGATGCTCCACTGAATGTGAACGTCGTTCTGGATGACATTTCCGGACAACTCAAGGTCCAGTGCACCAACAATGGCTGTATGTGGAAAGGCGTTTTCGAGTCGGTCTCCGATCATTCAAACCAATGCCCAAAGCTGGAGTTATTGTGCTCAAACATTGGCTGTAGGGAAAAGGTTTGTAGGGGAGACATGGCCGCCCACCGTTTGCAGTGCCCCAAAGAGAAAGTCCCCTGTATGGACTGCGGAAAAATCATGGCAAGGGATTCACTGATGCAACACACCACCATGCTGTGTTCGTTCAACAGGATCCCTTGTCCGCTTGGTTGTGGAACACATTTGCCGAGGTAGGACCAAGAATTGTCCCTTTTAACCGATTAATTTTTCATTTTTACGCCCTTGCCTCTCGTCCTTCGCGCTTCGCGTTTTAGTTCGCCCTCGACCAAAAATCAAACCACTGGTTAGGCTCTGTGTTTGTTCCTTTATCCACCATAACATATATACGAGACGATTCTACTTGTTTTGGGAACGACAGTGGTCTGGCAGAAACTCACACACCTTTTCCCCAGCTCTATCGCCTACAAGCGAGGAGCCAAAGCTGCCTGCTACACCTACGACCTTCATTAGTATTTCAACAGACCTGGAATAATACATGAAGGAACAACATATCTGTGTAACTATTTTTAACGATTTCCGAACATCTTTCCTCTCTACAGATGTCATTTCACCTTGCATCAGAGCGAGTGCAGCGAAAAGGCAGTAAAATGTACAGTCGTTGGCTGCAACACGATAACGAAACGGAAAAACCAGGCGGAACATGTGAAGCAGGCAGCCTCCAGTCACGCTGTTCTACAGGGCGGAGAGGTTCAACGTTTGCGACGGATCATCCACTTCAAGGTTTGTGGCCAAAAAATTGAAATACGAATTTTGGTTAGAGATTGATTGCTGGCTCATGTATCTGCATCAATTCGGGAAAATTGTTAAAAGGCATAAAGTAGGAAAGAAAAAAATAGACATTGTTATTGAATGCATGTGCGCACACTAGAAATCAATAGCTATGATTTCTAAATTGATAAATTGTAACAAGCAATCGCCTTCCCTTTACAGACACGAAAGCCATCTCTGATTATGTGCGAAGAAAGCTTGTTTTCCTTCTGCTGGAAGGTACCAGATTGGAAGGAACTAGAAGGTTCGGTGTCAAGCACTGAGTACCGCTGCACCAACGGAAACCGGTGGCGGGGCATCATTAAATGCAAAGACCGTGAATTGCACGTTTCTGCACAACTTCTTGCCGCCACAAATCCCGTTATGGTTGGAGTAAGGTAAGAATCGTAAATTTCAAAAGTAGCAATTGATCTCAGCAGGAGGTATATCATCGAACTGCGAGCGTGGAGGCCGCCCTTTTAATATCCAAGCTATCCAACTTGGAAGTTTAGTAATGTATTTGGAAATAAGAAAAAGAAGATGGATGATTTATTTTGGATATATACATTGTGCAGAAATGCGGGGTTTCCATTTTTTTCCAAAACAGGCTAACTCGCCGTTTCATTTCTTTGCAGGATTGTTCTTATGCCGGACACCAGCCACGAGAAAGTATTCCCTTTCCCTACTGGCGAGGTTAAGGAAGGCGAACTCGTTGGTAGGGCAACAGTTCAGCAAGCAACAAGTGCCATCCCTGACGGAACGCTGTCTGTTAAATACGTCGTATCGTATTGTAATTTAATATAAACGTTACAATGTTAAAACGCAGGTTTTCAATAACCTACATCAAGGCAAAATAAATTCACATTCCCTGTGTCTAGCGCAGTCGTTTGTGTTTTTGCCAACGTTCCTTGTTGTTGTTTGTCGTTAGGGCGATTCGTCCTCTGAAAATATGATCAGTCACAGGTCACCACCTAGTGGCCTCAATGACAAAGGAGTCAATCGGCCTGATGATATTTAAAAAAATTTAGGTGAATGAGGGGTGGTAATATGAAAAATGGTCCCAGGTATTCGTAAACATATACCAGTTTGGCAACAAGTTTGTGGTCAACATACAGCAGTGCACTGAATATTCGGGTCAAAGAAGAACGCTCACAGATGTTGTTGTTACCTTTTGTAATGAAACTGTTGTACTCAATAAAATAAAACGGTGTCAAATGTTTTCCATTTTCCCTATCAATTTCAAGAGAGGAGTAGCAAAACTGTGTGTACTATTAAAGCTCCTAAGATATCAAGAGCCAAGTATTTGTTTGCCCTTGTAAGACGGGATCCAATATTTATCAAATTTTTACTTAAGACTAAGTTTAATCCAATTGCGATCCCCATTCCTCCATATTCCAGGGTGGTTTCAAATCGAAGCAAAGAGAGATGCGTAAACGTTTCTTGCGGATATTAAAAGTAATAATTAACTTGCACTTATTTTTCTCTGGAAAGTACACGCTACGCTTTTTCGGTTTTAAGTTTGACAGCACACAAAGCTCGTGTAAACGTTAAAACAATGATATTGTGAGGAGCGCTCTATTACGCCAGAATTGAAAATGACTACTAAATTAGCCATTAAAACCATCCATTACTTTCTCGCTAATACAATGGCCTGTTCATTAAAACAGCATGGTTTGCATTTTAAAATTTGTTTCATGAACGGGAAGATGTTGGAGTGCACATAACTGGCTGTATAGCTACAGTGATTAAAAAATAAGAAGTTTATACTGTTTAACGCTTTGCGTAACACCAAGGTAGGCCAAAATAGTAAAAAAAAAACCTTCACACTTGCTTGGACATGAGCTGTTAACTTGTAAGTAGAATATGCAAAATGTAACACTTTGTGGCAAACAAAAACGTTAATGAAAAAACTATTGCCGGTATCACAAGTCGGCCACTGATACCGCCAACAATTGAGATTCCGCGCTATGAAACAACTGATATTCCCAAAGGTCCATGCACATGTTTAGACAATGAATATATTTTTTGTTACCGTAATTAGCATTCAGTATAACTTCTTCTTTTATTATAATCAGCGACGACTTCCAGTTCGAACTAAGCTGCTGTATTATCTTTTTTGAGAAGCTATGGATCTAAACACTTGCATTTTTTTGCAACGCGGACCACGTTCTCAATTGATACAGTGGCTTCAACAGCGATCTCTTTTGGCCAATCCGCTTCAGTGCGCTCAGTGCAGTCGATGCATGGATATGGTGAACAGAAACGACGATCATGTAGATGGTTTTCAATGGTATGTGAAATGTATAAGAACGTTAGCTAACAGAGTCATATGTCAGGGTTATTAAGGCAATCTCGGATACGAAAACAGTACATATTTTGAAATATTCTGAAAACAACTAACTGGCTAACAGCTTTAAACGTGTTGTTCCCTAGGCGCTGTGGAGGTTGTAGAAAAAAAGAAGTCTGCGTGCAAACAGCTTTTTCGAAGAGTTTCCACGAGTTCAACTGGGAACACTCATACTAGTAATCTACTATTTTTTATCGGACGAGTCGCAGAGAAAAACTGGCCGCACACTGAGTCTCAACCCAGCCCTGGTTTCCAAGATATACCGCCAGTTACAGGATGTCTGCTCCAGAGATGTAGAGGCAAATCCATTTACGCCATTTGGAGGACCAGGAACCATAGTAAAGTGCGATGAGAGCAAGTTCAATCACAAGGCAAAGGTAAATTGCTTTCCGGTTACGGGCATAGGTGCAAAATATTGTAATAGTGACTAATTCTACACCTTGACGACTATCTCGCATAGAAGTCTGGAGCAACCGACTATAGAATTCTTAACATAACCTATTGGTATAACTCTTACAAAACGTTTTTATCGGATTACCCGAAACAAATTTTAAAACTAAAAAGCACTGAAAATAAAGTCGACTCTGCGGCATTCATTTTCAAATCACTTTTTCTTATTAGCACAACAGAGGGAGGAGAGCTACCAGACAAGCATGGGTATTTGGCATCGTAAGCACCGAATCCAGTCCAGCAAAGGGCTACTTTCAAGTTGTGGAGAGGCGGGACACTGCCACACTGGATCCCATCATATCACGATGTATCCTACCTGGAACAGTTGTTTACACTGATGACTGGGCTGCATACAGAGGCATGGCAGCGAGAATCAACAACGTTGCAGCACACAGGGTGGTAGTGCACAGTAGACACTTCGTGGACCCTGCCACCGGAGTCCATACCCAGGAAGTCGAGTCCTGTTGGAATAACCTGAAGTTGGGGGAAAAAGTACGTCGTGGTATAAGAAGGGAAGACCTCCAATCTTACCTTGACGAACGTATGTGGCGCCAGTGGAGAGGCGGCGATCATCAGCAAATAATGCTCAATTTCTTGTCCATTTTGCCCTTGCAATTCGTAGTTAGCAACCCAGTGTTATAGTTGTGATGTAAATAGTCACAATAAAGTAAAAACAGTCCACTTTGAGTAGATGTGGCGCGATACAATCAGTTCGCTTTCGTAAACAGGATTAGAAATAACGGGCTGCAGGGAGGGGAAAGAGGGTGAAAATTTTTCGATGAGTGAATTTGTTTTGGAACCCTTAGCTTGAAAAAATGTTTTCCTCTACATGAATTTTTGTTTTAATTATGTATCACCAGTCGCAGGGTTTTTTTTACAACTTTTCATTGCAGGAATCATTTTCATTGTAGGAATCAGTATACAACAAGGATTCATTGTAGGAATCAGTTTTACTCTCTAATCGGCCCGTCTCTTATTTTACAGCATAAGAATAATACGCGATAACTGTTTAGGGAATTTTAAACCAAGTGGTTCTGGTGGAGCTCGTCCAAAACTCAGCAGTCGTTAATGAAAATAGTTTTGTAACGGCATTGTAATTTGAATAAGGTGGTTTCGCGCCATGCAGAATTCGAACATGAAACAAAATAAGTAAGTCATATAATCAATATTTTCAAACTGGGTCAGCGTGAACATTATGAATAGTATACTTACACACTTTGATTATCGTCCCAGATCAAATGAAAGAAACGAAGAAGCTTATTGGTTAAAATTAACGATTTATTATAACCTCACAGCTTATGTAGAGATAATACAAACCTTGCTCGCAGAGATCACCACAATGCGTTGATGTTGGTTTCATCTATACTTAGAGTTCTTTCCTGTCGGCAGGTTTGACTGCGGTTCCTATTATTACCTAAAGACCATTTACGAATTCCAACATACAATAACTTAATTTCTTTCTTGTTTCCGTTTTCCCATTCAAGTTTTTGACACTTTTCTTAAATCCACAGGAGTAGCTAGCCCCCTCTTGACCCGCTTGTTTCTATGGACAGAGAAAGTGAACAACATAATAATAAGGGGTAAAAGGCAAGAGCTACGATGGGTAACTGAGGTAAAACATGGAGAATCAGTTTGGTACTAAATACAGCGAGCTATGTCACCACTCAAATTAACACTATCAGGACACAAAAGTAGTATTTCGAAATTGGAATCTTTCCTTGAAGGCTAATGCGATGTTCAATATCAGGCGCGGAACGAGTGAAGTTGATTTAAAAAAGCATTGATAACCGCTGTTCACTTTCTCAAGAGAAAAGTCTTGCATGTGACTGGCAGCTCTACGGCTAGGGATGATACTTTCTAATGGATGCTCTTGTGCATTATCACTCCGTTCAACGACACTGATCTGGCGGCGTTACTACAGCACAGACTGATGGCCACTTGCTGATCCAGAGCTTTCCATAAAAACTCTGGATATGACAGTTCATAAGGCTGACAACAAGGTCTATTATAATCATCAGTTCCAATTAATATTGGGACTGTAAATGCTGATTTAAACCTGAGGATGCGAACACAGGAAGAGCAGAAGAGTTTTTCCTCTGCTATTCTAATTAGAACCCTGCCCAATCAAAATATATAAAGAATTTAACGTGTCTAAGTTAACCTCCAATTAGGGTGCGTCCACGTAAAACGGAGGGGTTTTGCGTTCACTACAGTGGGTGTCTACATCGCTTCCATAAAACAAAACCTCAAGCAGTGGAATCATACGAGGATAAGTTACTTTCTTTATTTCTACACGCGAGGGTACATAAAAAAATAGAACAAATGTTATGTGCTCCTTGACATGAGGCATTTACTTCTGAGGGCAATGCGGTGGACGTATATAGGACAGAGATGAATGTGATTACTCACATATCCATTATAATGTACCAATGTGGATAAAGCGAATTCAGCGGGGTACACCCCTCCTGACCCCCAATAAAAAGCTTTAAAATGTCATTGGGTTGGAGGTAAAACTTTCCTTACGAATTACTTTTTTCCTAGGCATATGGTAATGAGAATGCAGGGTCCATATCTGTAATCAAAATAGGGAACACTAGAATACAAATTGAAGAGGAATTTGAACACATTTTTTTTTCATTTATACCTTGCAAGGTACGGTGTCGATGCGAAAACATATTTATGTCAAACAGTTAGAGAGAGAGAGAGGTTGTCAATGAAATAAACGTTACAGATGCATTTCTGGAGGAAGAGTTAGGGATCTCATAAGAAACCAAGTTAGAACCTCGCAGCTTCTGTGGGACAATTTGAAGAACAAAAACCTCTCAGTAGCACAAATCCCTCAGCAGAATGGAAAACAGACCTATCTTTGTTAAAAACTGAGCACATAAGGGATTTAAAAATTTGAATGAGTCATTTAAGGTGCATAGCTTCTATGGAGTCACCTCAGCCGTAAATACTGATATCCCCGCTAAAATATTATCATTGACGGAAAGTTGGCCGATATAAAAGTTTGTCAAATGAAAATCCGTGTATAAACAACGACACTCTATCACGGCTTCTGAAATTAGGTTGACATGGAGAAAGAAGAAAGTGGACAAGAAACTAGGCATACCTTTTGGTTGTCAACCAATAGCTTATTTAAAGTTGGGTAAGAGGTCATTAAGCAGCTCCAGACTGTGATAGATCTCTATTGCAGGACTCTCACTACACGTATCCTAGTTTTATTTTCTTTGGTACTATGTCAATGGACCCGGCGCGAGTTTTCGGAAGACCTCTTAGATGGCCTTGCACATTGAGTTTGCAGCGCGGGAGACAAAAATTAAATGGAAATATTTTGTAAAAGCAAGGAGCATCGAGGGTTATGGGCTCCTGATTAGCACAGATTTTGCTACATCGCAATACCTAGAACAAGTGTGCGCCGGATGCAACTATAAAACAGACCGGCTATCGATAGTAAAAAATATGATGTTGGTGAGAGGCGAAATCTGTATTACAGTTATTATTTACTCCTATCTCACTTATATTGTCTATTTTTAGCGAACTACTTATTTTTCATTTTGCCAAAGATTTTGTTGTCAATAGAACATAAAGAGGAAGCGAGTTTCAAGTTGCTTGTTTGTTGTACAAATGAACAAGGGTGGGGCTGAAATAGTCCGCATGAGATTAGAACTGAATTCTATCGTCACTTGCATCGTCACTTGCATATAGCTCTTTCTTTATTTCTTTTAATTAAATGCGCGTCTACTTTATAAATGGCAGTGATAACTTTTGTCCGTTACGAACCGTGACATATTTCAGAAATTTGTTGCTATTTCATGCTATTCCTTAATTTTTACTGCCAAAAAATGTCCCCAAACCTGCGCGTTTCCAGGTATCGGGTGTGTCTAAAACCGCCATTCTTTAGAAGAGGTGTGCATGCTGACCCTATCTTTTTAAGCTTAGGAATTCTAAAATTGGAAAATATTATCAAGCTCCAGATAGCTAAGATCGTGTACCAGTACAAAAACAGACTTGTTCCTGAAAGTTTCAGTGGCAAGTTTTTACATAACTGGGACATACATTCATATAACACCAGAATGAAGAATTATTTCCGTCTGCCCTACTACAGAGCAAATATAAGGAAATTTTCACCCCCTTTGTATGATGTCAAAGTATTTAATTCCATTTGCCCTGAAATTCAAAACGCTTCTAGTATTGCTGTTTTCACCTCGACACTTAAGTCAATTCTCCTGGCATAAGGTTTTTTTTTAGCCATTCACTTATTCATTTTTTGCATGTTATTTTTTTTATCCTATAGTTCGAATGATTGTTCTTCTCAGTAAAGATGTGCTTACAAGTGATCTAGCCTGCCGATGACAGTATTCCATTTATGATAATTAAACATATATAAAGTATTTCTTAAGGTAGCCCTTTACATATGCCTTATTTGCTTTCATGAACTCCCTTGCGTCATAGTTTTAATGTTTTGTATTTATCGTATTTATTAAATATGGCAAAAATAAAGAAAGCAAGATGTCCGGAATTGGCTGCAGAAAAGGCGACCTCGAGCCGGATAAATCTGTATTTTGTGCGCACTTGAATACCGAACAGTTCGACCTCTTTAAGTCAATCTCCCTTTGGATTGTTGTATAATTTTGGAACGATGCAATATCTGGCCGTTCATGACCCCTGTTTAATTGTTAATCAACCGCTATAATTTTTTCATTCTATATATATAATTATTTCATATAATTATTTATAATATTTCATATTATTTATATAATTATTTCAGCTGCTGAAATTTATTTTATTATTTATTTTATTAATTTATTTTAGCTGCTATAATTATTTCATTCCTTTTTTTTGGAAGAAGCTGGTAAAGACCCATTTCAAAGCTACACCAGTAATAAACCTTTCTTATGGTTTCTCTTGATAATATGATTATGTTTTCTTTTAAGTTAACACACAATTAATTCTTAAAGACATATTTTAAGTCAATAGTAAATGAAATTTGACAATCATTATTTCCCGTATTTTACGGGGTGGGAAATGTAAAAGAAAAAAACTTTTCGGACGATTGGCCCGTTCCTTTTTTATAATTAATTATTATTATTATAAATAATAATAATTATTATTTTTTAGATATGATCTTTCCGTTTTAGCCAAAAAATGTAACGCCAATCGAGCTCGATAACTCCGATACCCCCACCCCCTTAAAAATAAAATAAATCAATCGAGCTCGAATCTAGTTTACCGTTATCGAGCTCGACAAGTTGATATCGAGCTCGGCAATTAATGCTCGGCGATCGAGCTCGAGAATGTGTCAAATCGAGCTCGATATGTGTTACGTGACGTTTATCGAGCTCGATACCTGGTGCGATCTCTTTATCGAGCTCGGTATGGATATCGAGCTCGATAAGGGTTTATCGAGCTCGGTTGACCAGAAGCAAAAACTGATCCCATCTTTCGCATCCAACATCGATGGTGCAATAACTTGATGAAGCCTCGTTTTTGCAGCTTCTCATCGTAGATGGAAGCAGCTATGTTGCCGAGTTGAGTGATAGAGTGAGTGATAGAGTCATTTTCGGAAAATCGAAGATCATTCGGGTGTGTCGAATCGGTGTTTATTTTCAAATAAATTTTAATAATATTTTAAAATAGCATCTAGGAAATTGAATTTGCTTTAAAGGTGAACAATGCTGATAGAAATTGATGTATGTGTTGTTGTTGTGTGTTATTATTATTTTGTGTCATTTTTGTCGATTATTCTACGATCCCCCGACCTTTAGCAACCATACATCGTTTCACGAGGTGGCTCCGACTTTTTATCGGTTGTTATGCGGTTTCCATGTGCTTTTCTTCTCACATGTTCAACTCTTCATCTCAAGGTGAGCGCTATTTCTATTTCATACAATGTTTTTGTCCTTTTTGGCATCACGAATCAGGCACAGTTTTCTACGCGGCTGTGAAAAGGTGTTTGCCGGAGATCTTTTCAGTATTTTCGACAACTTTTCGCCTTTACGTGCAAAGAAAACAACGATCGCATCAAAGCATGAAGACCCTGATTATGGCGACCTATCGATGAACCAGAGCCGTGGAGCAAAAATTCCCTCTATGGGAGCAAAAATTCCCTTCATGGGAGCAAAAATTTCCTTTATGGGAGCAAAAATTCCCTTTACGGGAGCAAAAATTCCGTTTACGGGCGCAAAAATTCCCTTTACGGGAACAAAAATTCCCTTTACGGGAGCAAAAATCTCCTTTATGGAAGTAAATAAACTCCGCATGGAGTGCAAAAAGTGTCAACCCAGAAATGGGGCAATGAATGATCTCCCTCAGGAGACGTATCCTATCAATTTAAACAAAAATGAATCCGATATGACGAAATATTTTTGTAAACAACGAAAAAGTTTGGATTTACGCAGTTCATTTAGTGCATTTGTGAAAGTTGTGCCTGGTTCTGAATTCCACAACTTGACTACTCTTTGTAATGCATCTGTAAAAAGAGTAAGTGCTTATGATAAGCCAAAGTTAAGCAGGTTTTCATCTACCCATAGACCTTCTCGATCTTTGACCAAACGAATAACTCGAGGACTAAGACATAGAGAGCCATCTAGAATACCACTAAGAAAAACTCTTCATTTGCTTAAAATAAGAAAGCTAAGAAGCAAGTTCAAGAAATTACTAACAAAAAAGTACCCATCTGTTTTATATAATTATGCTTCAAATTACAAGCAATGGAGATTGAAATATGTTCAGAGACAAGATAGTTTCTATAGTTACTACTTTATGACAACAAAAAAAGCAATGGTAACACATAATTTATCCAAAGAAAGTATATTACTATCTGGTGATATTGAATTGAATCCTGGTCCTTACAATGATAAAACTACCACGGAGTTTTCTTTTAGTAACCCAAATTATAGAATGTTAAGACATGGATTAAGACCATTAGATGTTGGTGGTGGAGGAGATTGTCTATTTAAGTCAATATCACATCAGGTATATGGTGATTCAAGTCGCCATACTGAAATCAGAGCAATAGGAGTTAGGTATTTAACAGAAAATCCTGAAAGATTCATAGAAAGTGTAGTTGGTTTTTCATGGTCACGGTATTTATCTGATATGTCTAAGCAAGGTACATGGGCTGATAATATTGTAATACAAGCAGTGGCTGATGCAATGAAGTTACAGATTCACATCATAGAATCAAATCAAAATTTTTCAGAGTTGACATTGGTTGAATGTGCACATCAAAATGTATTACAAAATTCTAGATCAATCTTTATAGGACATATTGGTGAAAAGCCATGTAGATTCAAGTATCCACAACCTCCAAATATGAAGCAAACTATGATAATTCATCCTCTGGATAAAGAAACACCAGACAGTGAAACTAAAGTGCATAAAGATAATTGGAAATCTATTGAAAGCTATTTAAATGACCTCAAAGAAGATGAAGATATATCAATTGATGACTTATTGGTTCACTTGAATATTGCAGAGGAAAACTATTTACTTGCTATTAGCTCCTCTATAAATACTCCAACAGTGTTTTTGAAAAGAAATCTTAATGAAGTTCGTATAAACAATTATAATCCTGACTGTCTTACTGCATGGAGAGCTAATATGGATATACAGTTTGTATTAGATGTGTATGCTTGTGCAGTTTATATAGTGAATTACATATCAAAAGGTCAAAAAGGTATGAGTGAACTTTTGCGACAAGCATGCACTGAAGCTAGAGAAGGAAATCATAACATAAAACAGCAGGTTAGAGATATAGGAAGTAAACTTCTAAATAATGTTGAAATAAGTGCACAAGAAGCAGTGTATATAATCTTACAATTGCCCATGAGAAAAGCATCCAGACAAATCATATTCATAAATACTTCACCTCCTGATGAGAGGGTAGAGCTTTTAAAACCAATAGCTGATATTAAGAATATTGAAGATGACTGTGAAGAAATCTATACGAGTGGTTTGCTGAAAAGATATTGCAAACGTCCAAAAAAAAACATGAAAATTTGACACTAGCAGACTGGGCTGCATGGTATGATAAGTCTAATATGAAACCATATGTAAAACAACCAAATGAAGTAGACATTGATGGCCTTCCATTAGAAACATTTATTGATGATAATCAAAATGACGATGATTATGAATGCTCAGATACATCAAATTCTAAGACTAAGAAAAGAAGTAAAGCTCGGAAAAAAGAAGTGTATGGTTTAATGTTCAAACTGAACCAGAAAAACATTATCATGAACTCTTGATGCTCTTTACTCCGTGGAGAAGTGAGGAGACTGACTCAATTGCGAATTTTTCATCATATCAACATCGATGTATGTTACTTTCCCATATGATCAAAGACTAAATGAAGCAATATGCTGTTTGTAAAGAAGATTTTATTGAAATGCAGCAGGAAATGAGTAGAATAGAGGACAGGTATGATGAAATAGCACCTAGCACGCAGAGTATTGAACAACAGGATCAAGCAGAAGGTAATCAGGACTTACATCCTGATTTTTCAGGAAACTATAATCTGTCAGATGATATAGGAATACCATCAGTTGACAATACTGAACCTCTTATAATGAATGAACTCCCAGATGATGAATATAGATATATGGTTCAGACATTAAATAAGGAGCAAAAAGAGTTTTTCTATCATGTACTGCATTTGATAAATACATCTGAAGAAGCATTTCACTGTTTCCTAAGTGGTGGAGCAGGCGTTGGTAAATCACATGTTGCTAAAGCCTTGTATCAGGCTGCATTGAAATATTATCACACCAGACCAGGTATTAACTTTAATGAAGCTAAAGTATTGATGTTGGCACCTACAGGAAAAGCAGCATACAACATTAATCGAAACACTATTCATAGTGCATTAGCAATACCAGCATGTCAATCATTGAAGAGGTATAAAAGTCTTGATTCAAGTAGAATGAACACAATACGATGTCAGCTTGGTGGGATTAAACTTATATTCATTGATGAAATATCAATGGTACAGGCCTTCTGATAGGGTGCGATAAAAAATGCAAATTATGCGAAATTTGCAGGGCAGATTATGCGATTACAGAGGCCAATTATGCGATAAATAATGAAGATTGTGCGATTTTTTTCTGAGCAATTTTCAGCTTGTTTTATAAGGTTTCAGGATAAGAAAAACACTTTTTTGCTGCTCTTAAGACATTTTGAATGCGTTTCTGCTTTATATGAAACAATTTTATTGTGTAAAACACAAAGCTAAACTCAACCTTGTTCCCAGGGTCCTCTTCCACTCGGCCCCCGAGTAGGAGAGAACCCTGGGAACGAGGTGGAGCTAAACTGAAACAGGATGCTGACGTCTGTCGACACACGTGCAGTGCAAACCTAACATTGTCTGTGATAAAAAAATAAATATATATGGGTTATTGACCAAGCGTGAGGTCAAGATGGCTGGATATTGGCTAAGTTCTTTTTTTTTGCGTTTTTATGGACCGAGACGAAGTCGAGGTCCATAAACACGCAAAAAAATAACGAGGCCAATATCCAGCCATCTTGACCGAACAAGCTTGGTCAATAAAGGATTTATTATATGGGATAAAACACCAAAAAATGATCCGTGTACGTGTTTATTTTCAAGGACTGAAAAGGAAGCCCGTTACATGCAAAAATCAAGTTTTCTCGTTTTCCAGCTCCATCGATACACAAACCACAGGAAATCTTTAACTGTCACGGAAAAGATTTTTCAGGGAAAAACTAAGAAAGAAAATTTCGGTAAACCAGCTTTCACCTCGGATGAATTTTCCTTGCGGGACAAAGCCCTTATCCCGAGCGGGCAAGATAGCTCCATATTGCCCGCTCGGGTAGCCAATCACAGCGCGAGATTCGGTTCATCTTGCCCGCTCACGGAGCTAGTCATATAATAAGTAAGAATACTCAACGCATTAGCGAAATATTCCTAGCTAGCATGGCCTTACGTTGTGGAGTATATTCCCGTTTCAAGTGATTTTTAAGACTAAGTAGAACCTGAGATAAATAAATGTTTTAGTGATCTGTTCAATTCATAGCGCCGCATAATTAGTTCAAGGCGATAAAAATATAATTGTCGGCACGCATGTAAACAAAACACTGATAAGGATCAGGAGCCCAGGATCGGGGTAATGGGCTCCTGCAAGGATAGAAATAATACCAAAATACTCGATGCATCCCGTTTCAAGCAATTTCTAAGACCCGGAAGATCCCGAGATATTGTTTCTTGAGGAAATTGCGAACCGAATTTTACAAGTTTGTTCAATTCTCAATAGTTTTCAGTGGTTCTGAAAACTTGCTAATAGCATGCTGAAAAGTATTTTGTTAAGCATAAAACAAGGAATAAAGTTTTCTTCGATTCTAATACGATACGATAAGTGTTTCCACGACTCAATTACGAGAAATACGAGTTCAATTAAAAAATGCCTGAAAGGCTCAGAGCAATTTTCAAAGCGCTCCATCGCTTCAAATTTTGTGAGTTCTCTAACTGTTTTGCATAACTTTCTTTAATTTTTGTGTGCGGGTCATCTGCAAGTGCGTGTTCTGACGATTCCCTTTTTCCTTTTGGCAAAAATCACCCGTGGGGGTAGTCCGCCGTGCGGGTAAACGGCCGGAAATTACAGCCATTCAGATTGGCTAATCTGAACAAGGGGCGTGTTTGTGTTACACCAATAGGTGACTCTTTAAGAATGAGACTCGTACCAGGTCCTTGACATTCAAAATAACGCCTTAACTTCGAATGAATACGAAATCGAAGGTGAAAGAGTCTTGTTAGCCTTTTTCCAAGGTAAATCATCTTGAAAATGGCGTATTTTTGCAGGAATTCCAAAGAAACTTGTTGATTCATGCTTTATTTTATGAACAATGTGCGATATTTTTTGAATTATGCGATTTTTCGTGAATTGTGCGATCGGATGCGATTTGAGGTCGATTGTGCGAAATCGCACCATCGCGTAATATCAGAAGGCCTGATGGTAGGGAATACAATGTTCAATGTTCAAATATATAATAGACTTAAAGATATTAAAGGTAGCTCACTACCTTTTGGTGGTGTTAGTATTGTTGCTATATGAGATCTGTTTCAGCTACAGCCAGTAATGGATGGTTATATATTCAAAGATAATTATGGATAATGATGAGTATGGTGTTCTTGCTCCTAACGTCTGGAAAGAACTTTTTAAAATGTTTGAACTCAAACAAATAATGAGACAAAGAGAAAGCAAACAGTTTGCTGAATTATTGAATAGATTAAGAGAAGGTAATCACACTAAAGAAGACATTGCAAAATTAAAGGATAGATGTATTTCTGAAACTAGTCCAAGCTATCCAAAAGATGCTCCACATTTGTTCATTCAAAATGCAAAAGTGAATAATTTTAATGACAGAGCTCACAATGCACTATCAGGAACCAAGTATTCTATTAAAGCTCATGACAGTGTAGTTGGAGCTGAGACTCAGGACCTTAGAGATAAAATATTAAAACAAATACCTAGTGATCCAAGGAAAACTAAACAGCTGCATTCTGTACTACATGTAGCAGTAGGAGAAAGAACAGAAATATCTCATAATACTAGAACAGATGATGGTATGACAAATGGCGCTGGTAATGTTACTAAACCAATACAAATACATCACATTGTAAACCATCGGGTATAATGTGGGTTCAGTTTGACCATGCTGATGTTGGTCAAAAAACCAGACATGACAATAGGCAGCTATATGTTAATGGTATTGAACCATCATGGACACCAATCAAACCTGTTACTACACAGTTTGCTGTAGGCAGAACAAGATCTGTACAAGTTGTAAGAAAACAATTTCCATTACGACCTGCTGCTGCTAAAACTATACATAGATCACAGGGTGATACTGAAACCAAGGTTGGAGTTAATTTTGAAACAAGAAGAGCAATTCCTCACATACATTATGTAGGATTAAGTAGAGTAACAACTATAGATGGCCTTTATGTTACTGATCTCTGTGAAAACAAAATAGCTGTCAGTGATGACGTCCAAACAGAAATGCATCGTTTAAAAACTGAAGGACAGTTATCTCTTTCAGTAAAACCCATATATTGCGCACCTCAAAATACTGTGAAAATCTGTTATCTTAATGCAAGATCATTACACAAGCATATCAAAGATATATGTACAGATATGAATTATACAAGTACTGATGTTAATATTTTTGCAGAAACAAGGTTTATTGAACTTGACAATGATGGTTCATATTTATTGAGTGATGACAAATACAATTTGTTTAGAAATGATGCACATCTAGGAAATCCATCTAATGCACGCCCTTTTGGAGGGACAGCAGTGTATAGCCGTCTTGATTATTATCCAGGATACTCATATTGTAATAACAGAAATAGCGTAGAAATAACAATTTTAAGATTCATGGTCATTCCCCATGTTACAATGGTAGGAATCTATAGATCACATGCTGGATCAATAGAAGACATGTGCAGTACACTCAAAGATATTCTAGAATCACTACAAACTGAAGTTAATGTATTTATAGGAGACTTTAATGCCAACTGGTTTAATGATTCAAAATTTAAATCATTATATAATTTCTTTATCAGAGACAGTGGTTATAGACAGTTAGTTACATGTAGTACTACAGATAGCAATACTTGTATTGATCATATATATACCAACTTACCAGAATCACAAACAAGCTTTCAAATTTTAGAGACCTATTTTTCAGATCACAAAGCCATTTCCCTTTCAATAAACTGTTTCAATAAAACTTGATGATTCGATAATTAATATCCTATTGACTATTACATTGATATGGTATTTTTATTCTGTTGTTAATGTCTCACTCTAAACATATACTTGAGATAAGAGAATTGGTTGTGAATCGGTGCTCATTTATGCGTAAAAAAATAGCTTTATCTAGAAAATGGGATTTGGAACCACAATGTCTAATAGAAAGCATGTGTTTGTAGGTTCAATAGCTTGTATAGCTTGTATAGCTTGACTTTATGGATGAGACAATGTCTTCAAAACCAAACCACACTTCAAAATGTAAGAAAGGTCCTTCTTCTACACCATTAGCAAGAGGCAAAGTCCCCACTACACCACCATCAGGAGCCCAAGTACCCAAGGCAGGAGCCCAAGTCTCAACTGCACCACGAACAGGAGCTCAATTCCCTGCTACACCACCATCAGGAGCCCAATTCCCTGCTACACCACCATCAGGAGCCCAATTCCCTGCTACACCACCATCAGGAGCCCAATTCCCTGCTACACCACCATCACGAGCCCAATTCCCTGGTACACCACCATCAGGAGCCCAATTCCCTGGTACACCACCATCAGGAGCTCAATTCCCTGCTACACCACCATCAGGAGCCCAATTCCCTGCTACACCACCATCAGGAGCCCAATTCCCTGGTACACCACCATCAGGAGCTCAATTCCCTGCTACACCACCATCAGGAGCCCAATTCCCTGCTACACCACCATCAGGAGCCCAACTCCCTGCTAAAAAACCATCAGGAGCCCAATTCCCTGCTACACCACCATAAGGAGCTCAATTCCCTGCTACACCACCATCAGCAGCCCAATTCCCTGCTACACCACCAACAGGAGCTCAATTCCCTGCTACACCACCATCAGGAGCTCAATTCCCTGCTACACCACCATCAGGAGCCCAATTCCCTGCTACACCACCATCAGGAGCCCAATTCCCTGCTACACCACCATCAGGAGCCCAATTCCCTGCTACACCACCATCAGGAGCTCAATTCCCTACTACACCACCATCAGGAGCCCAATTCCCTGCTACACCACAAACACGAGCTCAATTCCCTACTACACCACCATCAGGAGCCCAATTCACTGCTACACCACCATCAGGAGCCCAATTCCCTGCTACACCACCATCAGGAGCCCAATTCCCTGCTACACCACCATCAGGAGCTCAATTCCCTACTACACCACCATCAGGAGCCCAATTCCATGCTACACCACCATCAGGAGCCCAATTCCCTGGTACACCACCATCAAGAGCTCAATTCCCTGCTACACCACCATCAGGAGCCCAATTCCCTACAACACCACCATCAGGAGCCCAAGTACCCAAGGCAGGAGCCCAAGTCTCAACTGCACCACGAACAGGAGCCCAATTCCCTGCTACACCACCATCAGGAGCCCAATTCCCTGCTACACCACCATCAGGAGCCCAATTCCCTGCTACACCACCATCAGGAGCCCAATTCCCTACTACAACACCATCAGGAGCCCAATTCCCTGCTACACCACCATCAGGGGCTCAATTCCCTGCTACACCACCATCAGGAGCCCAATTCCCTTCTACACCACCATCAGGAGCCCAATTCCCTACTACACCACCATCAGGAGCCCAATTCCCTGGTACACCACCATCAGCAGCCCAATTCCCTGCTACACCACCATCAGGAGCCCAATTCCCTGCTACCCCACCATCAGGAGCCCAATTCCCTGCTACACCACCACCAGGAGCCCAATTCCCTGCTACACCACCATCAGGAGCCCAATTCCCTACTACACCACCATCAAAAGCTCAATTCCCTGCTACACCACCATCAGGAGCCCAATTCCCTGCTACACCACCATCAGGAGCCCAATTCCCTGCTACACCACCATCAGGAGCCCAATTCCCTTCTACACCACCATCAGGAGTTCAATTCCCTGCTACACCACCAACAGGAGCTCAATTCCCTGCTACACCACCATCAGGAGCTCAATTCCCCGCTACACCACCATCAGGAGCTCAATTCCCTGCTAAACCACCATCAGGAGCCCAATTTCCTGCTACACCACCATCAGGAGCCCAATTCCCTGCTACACCACCATCAGGAGCCCAATTCCCTGCTACACCACCATCAGGAGCTCAATTCCCTGCTACACCACCAACAGGAGCTCAATTCCCTGCTACACCACCATCAGGAGCCCAATTCCCTGCTACACCACCATCAGGAGCCCAATTCCCTGCTACACCACTATCAGGAGCTCAATTCCCTGCTACACCACCAACAGGAGCTCAATTCCCTGCTACACCACCATCAGGAGCCCAATTCCCTGCTACACCACCATCAGGAGCTAAATTCCCTGCTACACCACCATCAGGAGCTCAATTCCCTGCTATACCACCATCAGGAGCCCAATTCCCTGCTACACCACCATCAGGAGCTCAATTCCCTGCTACACCACCATCATGAGCTCAATTCCCTGCTACACCACCATCAGGAGCCCAATTCCCTGCTACACCACCATCAGGAGCTCAATTCCCTGCTACACCACCATCAGGAGCCCAATTCCCTGCTACACCACCATTAGGAGCCCAATTCCCTGCTACACCACCATCAGGAGCTCAATTCCCTGCTACACCACCGTCAGGAGCCCAATTCCCTGCTACACCACCATCAGGAGCCCAATTCCCTGCTACACCACCAACAGGAGCTCAATTCCCTGCTACACCACCATCAGGAGCCCAATTCCCTGCTACACCACCATCAGGAGTCCAATTCCCTACTACACCACAATCAGGAGCCCAATTCCCTGCTACACCACCATCAGGAGCCCAATTCCCTGCTACACCACCATCAGGAGCCCAATTCCCTGCTACACCACCAACAGGAGCTCAATTCCCTGCTACACCACCATCAGGAGCTCAATTCCCTGCTACACCACCATCAGGAGCCCAATTCCCTGCTACACCACCATCAGGAGCCCAATTCCCTGCTACACCACCATCAGGAGCCCAATTCCCTGCTACACCACCAACAGGAGCTCAATTCCCTGCTACACCACCAACAGGAGCTCAATTCCCTGCTACACCACCATCAGGAGCTCAATTCCCTGCTACACCACCATCAGGAGCCCAATTCCCTGCTACACCACCATCAGGAGCTCAATTCCCTGCTACACCACCATCAGGAGCTCAAGTCCCCACAGCATCTACCTCGCAAGGTAAGCAGAGATAACTAGCTTATTTTTAACTCCTAAATGGACGCAATTGAACACATTCACAAATCCTCACTCCATGATCTTATGTTACATACAAAATCTATAAGGTAAAAATTATTCTTTTGGCAGAATTTTTACATATAAATAAGCGATGATAACTGCCTTTTCCTTTTGCTTTTGAAAGGGATTTTAGATCAATCTAGAATACAAAACGGTACAATGCTTACAGTATGCAATTCTTTCAGTTATAATTTTAAAAGAGATATTGAAAAACATATTTTTCTTTTTGAATTTCCAGATATTGAACTAGAGGGTTACATCCATACTCTTAGTCCCATCAAAAAGACTAACAACAATTCACCTTATTTTGACTGCCTTGTTCAGACAAGTGACACATCCAAAGTTAGAGCAGTATGCTATGAAGCAAAAAAGCGCACCACCTTGCAACAAGCTTACAGTTCCAAGTCACCTGTAAAGATTTGTGGAGTCAAGAGGTTACCAAGCACCAGTTTCAGTGACTCGTTGGAAGAATACAAAATCGTTAAGATGGCCAAAATTACCCCAACTATGACAGAGTTTGAGTACAATCGAACTGTAGCATCGACAGTCTATAACGTCCAGCAAGCACTTGATGGTGATCTGTTTAAAAGTATTGATGTTACAGCCAAAGTCATGAGTAAAGAACAGAACAAACAACCAATGTTTTTACAAAGGAAAGCAACTAATGAAAGCTGACTGTGTAATTGGTGATCACACTGAATCATTGATAAAGGTAACACTGTGGGAACACCTTATTGATGTAGTAGAATGTGGAAAGACATATAAATTCAAGAATATCAAAATTAGATCATTCAATGATGTCAAGTACCTGAGTACAAATGAAGAAACCACCATTGAGCTACAAGGTGACGTACAAGATATTAGCATGAGTACTGAAGACATAAACTTTAACTTAAACATCACTGAAGGTAAATGTCTTGGAGCAAAACTCAAGAGAGAGCCAGTATGCTTAGCTTGCAATAGTTGTCTTAAAGAACCACCATCACAAGAAGGCAAGATCACATGTCAAAACTGTCAGATGACCATAAAAAAGGAAAATTGCAAGAACAAGCTTGTTGGCCAGCTGCTGATTAAAAATAGAGTACAATTAAAATACTGACTGAATGGTAAAGCAATACTAAATAATGATGTAGCATGTTTTTTTACAGACAACAAAGTCTTACATTTGAAGAAAAAAATTCTCTTATGAAGCAAACTGAGATGTTACAAAATAAAAGACAATCAATCTAGCCAACAGACTGTATACTCATTAAGTTATTATCGTCATCATCATCATCATCATTATTATTAGTGATAATATTATAATTATTATTATTAAATTACTACGTAACTACAAACACCCGTTCTTCGTTCTTGTTTCCCCATGACACTTTTATTCAACGAGGGGCTCTTGGAGCAAGAAATACAGTCGAATCCCGATAAACTCGAACCTTCAAGGGAAATCGAAAGAGGTTCGAGATATCGGGAGTTCCAGTTATCGACGGTTAAATTAGTAACAAAATGACCAGAAGGGGAATCGGAAAAGGTACGAGTTATCGCGATTCAACTGTAATTTTGGTACCAGTCTATATCGGGTGTCGCCCGTCTCTGTACCAGTCCCCTTTAAAATCAAACTCGAACGAGCAGTCTTGGGTGATACAAGCTCGATGATGTTTTACGTTACTTTGAAAGTTTGTGCTCGATTATATTAAACAACTGGTTTCAAGCTCGATAAAAAGTAATCGAGTCGATAAAAAGAAATCGAGTCGATAAAAAGAAATCGAGTCGATAAAAAGTAATCGAGTCGATAAAAAGTAATCGAGCTGGATGTAAAAGTAATAGAGTCGATAAAAAGTAATCGAGCTGGATGTAAAAGTAATAGAGTCGATAAAAAGTAATCGAGCTGAGTAGATATAAAAAGCGGGGTCTGGCGCAATTTTAATAAAGTTAATAATATAAATAAAATTTTTGAAATTTGTTTAAGATTTAGAGAAAAAAGTTTTGAAAAAGAGATTTAAACAAATAATTTATATTATTAATTATGGATCATAAAAAAAGATCGAATCTTGTAGAAAAGCTAAAACAAGCTATTGATGAAAATGGTGAAAGTTTAAAAATATTAATAGTAAAAGAGTTAAAAAAATTATTAAAAAAAGGTAAGAAATTATCTAATAATGAAATTCTCAAGGAGTTGCGTAAAATTCCAGAAATTTCTGCGGCTCTAGATAATATGAAAGAAATAAAAGATAAATCAAAATATTATTGCGCTCATGGAAGGTATAAATATAATTGTAAAGAATGCGGCGGATCACAAATATGTGAACATGGTAATCATAAACCAATTTGTAAAAAGTGCGGAGGGTCGCAAATATGTGAACATGGAAGAAGAAGATATCAATGTAAAGAGTGTGGAGGGTCACAAATATGTATTCATGGCAAAATAAAAAGCATATGTAAGTTATGTAGAGGATCACAAATATGTAAACATAAAAGGCAGAAATCTAGTTGTAAAGATTGTAATGGAGGGAATATTTGCGAACATAAAAGGTTTAGGTATTATTGTAAAGAATGTAAAGGAAAAGGAATATGTGTACATAACAAACAAAAAAATTTTTGTAAAGAATGTGGAGGATCGCAAATATGTGAGCATAATAAACATAAATATAATTGTAAAGAATGCGGAAAGGTTAAATTATGCATACATAAAAAAAATAAATCAGTTTGTAAATTGTGTGGCGGATCGCAAATATGTATTCATGAAAAAATAAAGTATCAATGTAAAGAATGTGGTGGATCGCAAATATGTGTTCATGATAGACAGAAGGCTCATTGTAAAGAATGCGGCGGATCACAAATATGTGAACATGGAAACCATAAATCAATTTGTAAAGAATGTAAGTAATTTAAAAAATTTAATAAAAAAATGATAATTTTAAAAATAAAAAATATAAAATAAAAAGATGGCGAAACATATTAATTTTGAGTATTTAAACGAAAAAAAACTTAGTTTATATGATTTTATAGAAGAAATTAAAGAAGATTTGTTAAAAGATATATCAAAAAATCGAGGTTTTATTCATCCAAATAGAATTCCTAATATTTATTTTGTAATTAATTATGGTGTTGATCATAGAATTACTTATTATGTTGATGAAAATTTTGGTTTGGGTGGTATATGTGTTGATAATTTTTGTAAAGAATTATTAAAAGAAGCCAATGTGAATTATTATGGAAATATTTGTGAATATGCTTATGATAGGGATTTTATTTATTATGATTATGTTCCTGGCTATGATGTATTTTGTAATAGACATGATTATGATGATGAAATTTATGATTATATTAACAAATATAATGATTATGATTCCGATGGAGAGTTTTGTGAAAAATTTTATTCTAAGTATGGCGAATTAATTGATTTTGGCTATTATGATAAGGAATATAATATTAATAATTTTGATAAAAAGTATATTGTTAATTCACTTGATTTATATATATATTTTAGAAAAGACTTACACGATGATTTAATAAAAGCAATACATAAAAGTAACTTTTGCAAAGAATTGCATGATGAAATAGTTGCAGCAGTATGGCAACCAAGTAGATATTTAGATTTTGAAGAGCTAAGAGCTTTGGAAGAAAGATGGGGTTAAGATTAGTTAATAAATTATGTTATATAATCTAAAATAATGGTTACATAACAGAAAAAATGGATGAAACAACAACAATTATTAATTATTTAAATAAAAAAGAACTTTTTATTACTGATTTTTTAGAGATAATTAAAAAAGATTTATCACAATACTTTTCAAAAAATCGTGTATTTATTAATAAAAGAATAATTGATTTTGATGTTTTTTGTATGCATAAAAATAATAATAAACTTTCTTTTAGTTTTTCAATAGATATTAATGCGAATAAAAAATTTACTGTAAAAAATTTATTATTTGATAATGATAATGGATTATGGTTTATGAATATTAATGAAAATAATGAAGTTGAATTTGATTCTAAATTAAATATTAAAGATTTTTATATTATTTCAATAAAAGCAAAATTATACGCAAATAAATATAAGATATTACATAAAGATAAATTTTTTAAAGATTTACATGATGAATTAATGGTAATAGCGTGGCATCCATCTAGATATTTGGCTTGGTGTATTGATGTTGAGGAATTAAAGTTTTTAAAAGGAGTATGGGGAGAAGAAGATTGATTAAAAATAATTATGTTGTATAACCTAATTACTGGTTACATAACAAAAATTTATCTGAATCTTAAACTTATAGTTATGGGAGAATCTTTCAGATCAAGTTTTTTCCATTCCACATCTAAAATGGTTAAATCAAAGTGGTTTATTAAGGTATCATATTTTCTAACTGGAATTGTTGGATAATCTTTTGAGGGTATGTTTGCTAGTAGTTGTGATGGAGTTAGTTTTAAAAGTCCGCCATTTTTACTTTTATTCATATATGACATCCTATTATCCACTATACTGCACATAAGTCTCAATGGTTCCTTAATCTGTATATTTATAGGGTATATTTTACGCGGATTTATAATTTCAGGCAAACCTAAATTAACTTGTAAATCTCTAGTAAGTTTAATGTTATAATTCTTATTTGAAAATAGATACCCAACATTATTATTTCCATTTATTGTTAACTTTAGATTATCTGTATAATTATGAAAAATTGATTGAATATCAACTAATGAATATGTGCCAGGAGGTATCTTTAAAACGTACCCTTGTCTTTCATCAGTTAATGCCTGTTGATCCTTGAAATTAATCAATCTTTTAGTTTGTATATTGCAATCTAGGAGCTGTATCTCTCGAAGATTTTCCAGAGGAGGATCTAAATAAATCCTTGTTTCAGAATCATACATTGTAATACTTAGCATTTTGTTTTGATTACATAATATTCATCTTTAAATCGAGCTTCGCTCGGGTCGGCTGTGCCGTAATTTCTATAATCAAAACATTAACGAAATAGGAACCAAGATAATACGCCTCCAATAAACATAAGTACTATAAGATTATTTTGATGTTGAGTTGTATTATTATTTTGATCCAAAGACTGTAGAACTTTTGATTGTGGTTCATCTTTTTTAATTATAGGGCTTGGCTGAGTATTAGTATTTAATAAAACTTTTGATGTTCCTAAATTATGTCTTATTCCAACAGTTTTTGTTTCAGTATTTAATGCATTATTTACCCCGAAATTCATATCTTCAGTGGCTTTCATGAGTTTGTTATTATATCCAACCACACTTTCTGTATTTATAATCATATTACTAGGCATCAACCAAACTCCAGGAGCAACAGCTAAATCTAGCCTTAATTTAGTTTTTTGAACAGATGTTTGGTAATTTTGAATAGATTTAGAAATATCATTTTCTTTAACAGAGTCTTCAAATATTGATAAAAATTCATTTTGAGTTTCAATAGCCCCTCCTCCTCTACCAACAATTGAATTCCTAGTATTAACTTGTGCTCCTAATATACAGTAAACAAAAGCTTCGGCGGATCGATTTAATCTTCCAAGCCCTGCTTTGGTGAGACCGTGTCCTTCCATAGGAATAAACCAAGCATATTTGAAATCACTAAATACATCATTTCTGATAAACGAGATTTTATTTCCATCTCCATCTTTATAACCTTCATCAGAAAATTTGTTTTGCCCAGGCCAAGTATTTGCATCATGATCATAATTTCTTACAATATATAAATTTTCATTCCCCCCAGAGCTGTAATAAATAAATATATCTCCTAAACCATGATTTCTTCCACCTTTCCACCTAAAGTCAACCGAATTACTAATTCCAAATTCATTACACAATCGATTATATGCAACTTTATTATATGGATTATTTTTTATCGAGAAAGGTTGTTCATCTGGCAAGGGAAGTTTCAATTCATACAATATTCGCCTTATTGTGAAATATATATGAAACTTTATAAAACTGCTAATTACTTTGGGATAATTTAGACTTTCAAAAAGACTTATACCGCAACCAGATGTTGCACACCAAACTGCAAAGTTAAGTTGTTGCGGCCAATGATTAAAATCTGGTTTACTCAACCATCTTTTGCATTCCTTTGCGGAATTAAATGTTACAACTTGTGATTTAAATATGTTTCTCATAGGAGCAACGAATTTCTTTTTATCTGTAACATATATATCTAGAGAGGTTAAAGTTTTTGTTACATCAGACGTAAAGTCATCAAAGTTAATAGCTGGTATAGGATAGCTTTGGTTAGTCATGGTTAAACTCCTTGGAAATGAACCTACTTTGAGTTTCTTTTCTAAGCCTAAATCTCCCCATAATAATGTTTTCAAATTAGTAGGAAGATCATCAGTCCAGGTTTTTCCAGTAGGATCATCATTTGACATTATTGTTGTTCCATTAACTTTCCACTTTATATATCCCCCGTATGAATCATTAATAAATGTAAATTTATTGAGGTTGGCGTTTGGGTACCTAGTTTTGAAATCATCTAATAACATCTTATTCTTTGTGTTTCAATTAATCTGATCTTTAAACCAGCAAAGCTGACCGCCGCAGAGCAGCAGATTAAGAATAAGATGTAAATTCAATTAACCTCTTTTCTAATACCCGCAAAACAGTTACAACCAACATCAGTTCTTTCAAATGAAATTTTTAATGATTTTGATTTTGTGTATTCCCGGTTAATTCTTTTAATAGATCTTCTCGAACTTTTTTCCTGATTATAGACATGTCGAAGTTTTTTTCTGAAGCGTTTCTAAATTTTTGTCTAACTTCTTGTTTTAGTTTTTGAAACTTTTCAGCCTCATCTAAAATTATAGAAAATTCTTCATCAGTTATAACACCATCTTTCATAGCCTTTGAAACAAAACGATCAACAGAATTTTTCTTTGATATTGCAATTGATTCTGTTTTTTCATGTTTTGTAACTTTATGAGAAAGTTTTTTTGAAGCAATTCCAAAACCAACAGATAATATACCAAAAATTCCGCCTAAAACACCTAAAGGAATTCCGAAAACAGCACCAAATCCAGTAAGAGAAGTGCTTAGACCGCTAGTAGATAGAATAATTGAAATAGTACCGCTAGAAACGCTTATTTTTGTAAATATTGATCTAGCTCTTTTATATTTTTTTCCTACCTTTTCGTAGTGATTAATTTCTTTATCAATATTTTCAGATATTTCGTTTGCTTTTTTAATCTGAAACTATTAACATCATCTTTATTATTATTAGGTAGTTGAGGATAAATTTTGTTGTAATCTTCCATATGTTTTACTGAACGCAACGATATCTTTAAACTTGTTACTTTTTCTTATTTTTCATATTTTCAACAAAATATAAAACAACAGCCATTATCAAAAGCCAAGCATTTTCACCTAAAAATCCAATAACCTGCCCAGCTGTTTTGAATAGAAAGCTAACTATTGCTCCAACCATTCCTGGCAATATTTCACCCAGTTTTTTACCAATAGTTTTCAAACCATTCCCTACACCCCTGCCTAAAGCAGATAAACCCTTTGAAAGATTAGAAACTATAACACCAATTATAACACCTACTGCACTTAGAACAGCAAAAACTGTAAAACCATACTTTTTGAATATATACTTTAGTCGCTCTCTTAATGGTAAATTTTTAAGTATTTCGTCTTTTCTATTTTGAATGTCTGATAATTGCTCATCTATAGAAATTTTTTTATTTCTAAGTTGTTCTTTTAATTTATCAATCTCAGCTTTTAATCTTTCTTTGCTTTGTTCTAACTTTGCTGAATTAGATTTATCCTTCTTATATTTATCTATTTCTTCTTTGTATAATTTTAGTTCTTTCAAAATTTTCTCTTGTTGTATTTTTAACTCTATATTCTGTTTAGCGGTTTGATCAAAAAGTCTTTTACCTTCAGAAGCATCTCTTTCCATATTTTCTTTTTCTGCTTTTTGACTTTCAATTACTAAAACAAGCCTTCTTTCTTTTTCTTCATATTGAGCAATTTCTTGCGGATATACTTCTGTGGTTGCTTTCAATCCTTGCAATGCATTATCTAATTCCTTAATTTTTTCATTGGATTTTTTCAATTCTGACTCAGAATTATTATATTTTTCCAGCATTGTTTCATAATCAACACCTAGAGCTTTTCTCATTGTTTTTGGTAAATCTTCAAGCTTAAGAACTCCATCTTTATCAATTATTATATGTTTTACTGCTCTTTGATTATTGCTAAATATCCCAGTTATACTTCCATCTTCTTCAAATTCAACATTAAATGACGCATCATCTGGATTGAAGTCTGGTAAATAACGTTTGAGTTCTTGACCTGCTTCTCGTCTTCTATCATATTCCTCATCTCTTTCTCTTAAAACATCACCTAGATTCCTTCTTTCAGAAGGTATATCCCATTCAGCCCTGTCTCTTGATTGGTTATAATCATCATAACCGGGATAATCTCTATCAATAGATGTGGATGTGGTTGTAACATCTCCATCATCATTATCATCATTATCATCATCTTTTGGTAAATCTTCTAATGGTATATCTTGTTCCATGATTTTTTACTCATCAGTAAGAAATCTTTAAACATGCAAAGCAAACTAACTATAAAAATTTACTAACTGTGTAACCAAGAGCTAACATACCACCACCCACATATAACATTTCTCCGTTCTTTTGATCATCGCTTGGTTTATAATAATTTGAGAATTTTGGCTCATGCAATTGACTATATAATTCAAAAGCTTCATTTGTTTTTGAAATATTTTTTGATGCTTGATATTTTTCATCTTTTTTCTTATTTTCCCAATCAATCATTTTTTGTCTTTTTTCTTCATATTCCGCGTAATCTCTTTGGTATTTTTCCATTGCTTTATCGTGTCGTATTTTTTCTGTATCCACATTTTTCCCTGATAGATATTTTGCAAGATAATTTCCACCAACAAATGCAGTTGAATTCAATACAGCACCTCCAACCATCATTGCTATTGATACTAATGCCATTATTTTGGTAAAATCTTCTGATCCTCTAAATATGTTTTAAGATACATACTTCCGGATAATACAGCTACCCATTTTGCATAATTTGTAATGCTTGAGGATGGATCATTCATAAATGATTCTTTCATAGCTTTTTTAACTACATAACCAACTCCAGCCGCTAATCCGATAAGGACTGCTGAATCAGTAACAGTTTTAACAAGTTTGTTTTCGTTTGACATGATTTTTACTACATCAGTAAGAAATCTTTAAATCAGCTTTGCCAGCCAGCTACGCTGAAATTACATCATTCCAATTTTTGGTCGATCTAGCGGTTGTGGTCTTTGAGGAACTTGCGATAAATCAGGTATTCTATTTTTGTAATATCTCATAAACATATCAAATGCTGTAAATCCTATTCCAACAATTGATAATACAGTTGTAAAAGATAGCTCTGGAAGCCACGCTTTCGATTCATTATTTGTCTTTTCTTGATTATACTCACTTTCTGTATTTTCATTTTGCACCGCTTGTTCCTTTTCTCGTTTCATCTCCCTAGCTAATGCTTCTTTTGCTTTTTTATTATATTCTGCTAGTTTCTTACCAGCAGCAACCTTTTTAGGATCTTTCACACGTTTTTTGACATCTTTATTTTCAGGTGCAGGATCGGCAGTAATTTGCTCAACTTCTGTTCCTCCTTCAATTCGTTCATTTTGGTCAGACATTATTTTACATATCATTAAGAAATCTTTAGACCACTTAGGAATGATATGTAAATAAAATAATAGTATGCTTAGTAAACAGTATCATACCCATCAGCACCTTGCTTACTATCCTGCTCAGTTTTGTTAGAATCATCTATATTTTTACTTGTAACTTGTTTAATTTTGTTGAATTTAACGTGTTTAGCAACCTGGAATAGCCCGCTAGCAAGTGCTGCCAATCTTCCTGCTTTCAATGCTAAGAGTCCAACAATGTTTGTTAGTTCGCGACTAACTAAATCATCATTCTTCAAATCGGAACAAAGAGCTTCTATATCATCCACAGGAACTATGTAAGAAATAACTTTAGAAACTAATTGAAGAGATGAATCTACTAATCCACCATTAATTTTCTTTCCCAATACTGCTTGGTAACGATTATAATATTTTTCAACATCTTTCACTGATAATTTTTTTATATCTCCCAAACTCATATCAACTCCTAAATATTCCTTTGTAGTTCCGAGAGCTGCGAGAATAGCTAGTGATTCTTGTTTTATTTCAAGTTCATTATCATCTTTTACCACTTCTTTTACCTCATCTTTTACATCACTAATATAATCTTCAACTTCTGCCATCTTTTATGGTGATACATTTACTATTTTTAAATCGACTTTGTCGGAATCTCCAAATAACAATTAAATGGATGTCGTAAAGATAAACAAAGTCTAGAATATTTTTCAGTTTTCAGGAGTTGTACAAACTTTTTACCTAATTCATAATCCAAATCACCACCATAATCTTCGAAAAACATTTTCATACCTTTCTGCGATGGATTATGGAAAGTAACAACGCAGGCCACATTTTCCCGGAATGGTTTTGCTATCGACGTTAATTGTTGAGTTAGAACCCACATTGATAATCCGTCGTGTCTACCAGAGAATGCTAAATCTATAAATTTGTTCGATCTTTTCTTCAGATCAGTGGATACGGCGCAATCATCTAAAATTATTAGTGTATTTGTTCCTGAGAATAAAGTTTGACAATCAATTAATAACTCATTAATTTCATCTACATTACTTGCATCGGGTGATAATACAAAAAATCTCTTGTCCCCGCGAGCAAAATTATGATATGTTTTATTTTTAGAATAAGTTGGACAAATTAGAACAATATATTCAAAAACTTTTCTAAATGATTCTCTAAGTTGATCAATTAAATACTTTGTTTTACCGCAATTTGTTGGTCCAGTTATTATACAATGAAAAGGAATTTTATCTATTAAATCTTTCATTTTTGTATAATAACTAAAAATTCTTTAACTCATTAAATCAGTACTTTATTGATATAAAACTTGAATTCATAATCTCCATCACTGCATCAGACACAACAAACATATAACAGGTTACAGTTCCAGATCCGCTTTGTTTCCTTTTAATTTCTATTTTTACACCATCATGTGTTTTATCTAAAACTAGTCCCCCACCATGAATGCCATTATCAGGGTAAGTTCTAGTATCAACCCAAAGAGCAAACTTATCAGCATAAAATTCTTTTTCTTTCAATGAAATTTGTAAACCATCACCTCTATTGAAACGTTTTTTCACGGATTCCCAAAAATCGAATGGAATCATACCCCTAGAGTATATTCTATTTGGAACACCATCAATATCAATATTAACAGAAGATATACCCGGATTATAAAAATTTTCAGAATCTCTTGCTCCAGCGGCATGAGGTAATAAAAACAATAATAATACACCAGTCATTGATCTTCTTGGTAAATTAATATGCTGATTAATAACACCATCACCACCAATTGAAAATGTAAAAGTTTTATATAATGTAATATTTTCATAAAGGAATCCATTACCAACTTTATATTCTGATTGCGCTTTTTCCACTAATTCTGTGCTTAAAATTGAAGAATATTCTAACTCTAAGTTTTTGATTGAATATGATGGTGTCTTAGTTGTATCGGAATAAATAAGAATATTACTAATTGGGGCTAGTGTAATCTCAAATATTAGATGATTTTCAAATGCTTTCGGATAAAAAACTCCATGATCGTTTAAAATGGGGTGATTTATTGGTATTCTATATTTTGTATTATGAACTGCGGCAAGCGCAACTTCTTTTGCATCTTGTGTTTTTGCATCTCCAGCTTTTGTTCTAAGTTTTCTAATATTTAACGAAGAAATGCCTTTTTTTAATCTATCTTCACGCTCTTCATCGGTTAAGAATAAATCATGATATGTTTGAAATAAATCATATCTTTGGGTATCCTGTAATGTTTCACCGCCAAAAAGAACTTTAAATCTAGAAACAAGATTAGCTCCTAAATTATTAACAACTGTATTGTTTGCATGCCCTTCAACCTCTAAATCAAACAAAAGAGATACACTTCCCGGTACAATTACTAAATTATTAGAAAGTTTTGGAATATTTATATATAATGTTTCTCCGGGGCTGGCTGTGGATGGATTGAGAGTAATTCGATTTAATGTTGATTCTGCTTTCAAACCAAAGGGTTCTCTAGAAAGTCTTTCTGGATTAATTTTTTCTGGTATTATAAATTCTTCAGAATCCATTGTAATTTATAAGATACTTTGACTAATCTTTAAATGAGTTCCACCTTTACAAAAAATTTAAGTAAGATATATTATTCGACTGAAGGATATTGGAAAGGTTATTCCGCAATTCCTAAATTAGCTAGTAAAGCGAAAGTAAGTGAAAATGAAGCAAAACAATGGTTACAGAAACAAGCAATATGGCAAATATATCTTCCAGCACCTAAATATATACCCAGACCGCACTGGACGGAGGATAAACCGAATCATATTCACCAAGCGGATTTATTATTTTTACCTCATGATAGAGTTGGAAGAAAAACATATAAATATGCATTAGTTGTGGTTGATGTGGCTTCGAGATATAAAGATGCAGAACCATTAACCACAAAAGAAAGTCGAGAGATATCAGAAGCTTTTAAAAAAATATATTCTAGAAGATTGAAATATCCTAAAACATTAATGGTTGATCCTGGAAAAGAATTTATGGGTGGGGTTACAAAACTTATGAATTATCATAATGTTAGAATACAGAGAAGTGAAGCTGGAAATCATAGAGCTCAAGCGTTTGTGGAAAGAGCAAATAGAACATTAGGAGAAAGAATATTTAGTCATCAATATTCACAGGAAATGATAAGCGATGAAAGATCTAGAGTATGGGTGAAAAGATTACCTAATATTCTAAAAACTTTGAATAATACACCAACTAGAATAACCGGTAAAGAACCCGATGATGCTATAAAAATGAAAGAGATTGATATTGAACCTAAAAATTATCACCGAGTTGTTGGTCTTGATGAGGTTAGATTACCTCCTAGTGTTAAAGTTAGATATTTATTATTTCCCGGCGAACTTGAGGGTGGAGAAAAAAGACGAGCTACTGATCCCATTTGGAGTATAAAAATTTATAATATTTCAAGAAGTGCAATTTCGCCTAATCAGCCGGTTTTATATTATTTAGTAGATGGTCCTAAACGTGGATTTGTAAGGGAAGAATTGCAAGTTATTCCTTATGATACAGAACTTCCGCCAGATTCTGTTTTGGTAAGATAATGGCCAATAGCTAAAGTATTTATTCCATCTTCACAAATTATTCTCTTATCATCATTAGCAGATAATGCAACTTTATTAACGGTTTCAGAAAAAACATCGTGTCGGCGGCTTCTAATTACTTTCATCTGTCTGTATTGTTCTTTACATTCGAATAAACATTTCTTATAATCATCAAAGCTTATGCTCTTTTTTACTACTAACTTCTTCATTCCCTTACATTTCTTTTCTTCTTCACCTTCATCCATTTTGTAAGAGTATAGCTTAGCTCGTAGGCCTACAAATTCTGTTATCTGTTTACCTCCTGCCTCATCTTTAAACATATTGATGACTTTTTTGTTTACCCCTGTCTCAATACCTGATGAATGATTTTTAGGAAAGTTGCTTGTGTCAAACTTATCCCTAACATCTGGACTTATATCTTTATAGAAATCCTTTGTTTCTATATCATAAGTAAGGCTGTCTGTATCTGTAAACAACAATTTTGCTTTTTCTCCATATTTTGGTTTTATATAATTATAATGAAAGTTGTACATTATTGTTTTACTTAAATCTAAAATACCCATACCTAAATAAACGGGTTTATTGAATACTAACTTTGTTTTCTTCATGTGAATGGCAACAAGATTTTCACAAAAGATAGTACGATGTTTAAAATTAGGTTTTGATATTAATTTTTTCGCATCTTTTTCATTAGTAACTAATTTAATATCAACCCTATTCCTAATGTTTTCCATAGTTTTACCAAATACACAGTTATTCATAAGTTTGAAAAAATCTTTCTCAAAATCGTTATTTCCTTTAGCTCTTAGGTTGGTATTCAATTCAATGTATGGTTTTAACCAGGCTGACTCTTTGAATTTAATGCCTCTGTGAATTTTTGTAATTTTTAATCCAAGACTTTCATAAAGTTTTAATGTTTCATGATGAACAACATACTTTTCCTTATTGTTTAGGTTTGGAATCAATTTCTCAACCTTATTAACTAAAAGTCTCTCTGGTGCAAGCGGATAATCATTATGTAGTTTGTGAAGGTGGTGTGAATATTCTAAATCAACCTCAAGTATGCAGGGAATATTTTTCCAGTATGAAATCTCTTTTTCATTCATCCATTTAAAACCGTGAGTGGGTAATGGTCTACTCATTGCTCCTCCATATAAATTATTTGCATCTAGATATATAATATAATTTATTACTTTGTTAATATCAAAATTTATCATGTATGGATTATTAGCTTTTCCATATCTAGTAGAAATCATAGATACACCACCCCGAATACCTTTCTCAATCATAAGTAGCATATCTATGTCAGTTAGCAACTCTAAATTCACTTTTGTTATCTTTAATGCGGCATCCCAAGCTAGTCCGGGTGCTGTATAATACCAAGCAGGATCCAGCCCATAGTTTTTACTACAAACATCTCTAAAGTTCTCAAACACATCAGCTAAAAGTAACACATCTGAATTAATATATAAGTTATGATAATCCCTCATAGTTTCCATATTGAAAGTTTCCCAAACATTTTGTGCATGTTTATAATCATTATCGGATATATTTTCATCGTTTAGTATTGAATAGAATTCATTCTTTGACGGAAGTTGGGTTTTATTGAGTTTATCTAATCCATCGAACCAATCATATGGAAATACGCCCTTTCTCAACAATAACTTTAATTCTTCACCTTTATAGAAATTATTTAAGTTTTTGAAAGATTCTTTTGGTAGATTATCCACCAATTTTTCTAGACTTGTTGACATAAATTTAAATGAATCAATAAATCTAATATCACGCTTCACCTCAACCCGCTTACCTTCTTTATTTATAAATTCATCAACCACAATCTGTTTTGTGAAAGAAATATACTTTTCTTCATTATTTGGTATACAGTTTATTTTACCTTCTGTTACACCAAGATTTTTGATAAAAATATGTGCATCATATCCAGATAGATTATGAAATATTACAGGAAAGAACTTTGGTATCTTGTAATTTAAGTTACATTCATTATGAGCTGCTCCTCTATACTTTCCTGTGAGATGACAATGATCAAATACCTTATCTTCTCCTAATTCTCTCTCACATATATGGCAGTGTGTTGCATTTTCATATTCTTTTTTATCCATTTCTGATATATTCTCCGCTTTTTTATGGAATTTTGTATCATTATAAATTTTCTTAATATCTTTCTCCAAATTATCTACAAATATCTTTGGTATATCATCATCTGGAGATTCTGCTGTGTATTTTACAAGCTTTGGGGGGAATATCTGATCATCAAAAGATTTTATGAGATAACAGAATCCTACAGCTTTATGTTTCTGGTATTGATTAGTAAAACTTTCTCTTTTATCTGGTTCGCATGTATCTATTTTCTCGTTAATACATTCAAAGTCTGCATATACAACAAATGGGACGCGCATTTTTCTATTATAATTATTGAATTTAATATATTTTGGATTTCCATCATCATCTTTTGGCATACAAATTTTTACTTCTTCATTTGAATTACAATATTCAATATGTTTTTCTAGAGAAGTTTCTGACTGGAATGCGTTGTAACATCTTGGACAAAAGTACATCTTTGATTTATGTTTACTAACTTCTGAGGCTAACAATCTACTCATATTCTTTATCCAACAGTAATGATTATTTTCTCCTTCTGATATTAGAAGTAAGTTTATTAGGCAGCCTTTTTGTTTTTTACTTATTCTTAGTGGGTATACACCAACTTCTTCATATCCAAAGACATTAATAGCATAATGTGGGTTTTGTTTTTCAAACTTATCAATATCTTTCAATTTAACGGGGAACTCTATTCCTTTCCAGTTAAACTTTTCAGAGTTTTCTCTCATTTGCTTATTTAATCTTTGTGGATCTTTCTTTTTTGGAAATACCGCGGAAGTTATTGCCCACTTGAAACATTCGTGATCATTTTCATTTTTAACGTTTATAATTGCTTTCTTTAATTCCAATATTAATGGTAATGGAATATAGGAACTTCCAACAAAAGGCACGAAGGGATTAATATCGATATCAAAGTATACCACATGATCAAATACCCAACCAGTTTTTCTTTTCTGAAACTCATCAACCTTTTTAAGTAAAAAATTTTTTGAAGCATCAAATAATTCAAACAAATCAGTTGATAATGTAACCACTTCTGCAAATGTATGAAAGAAGCCGTCGTCTTTTTCAATCTTTCCTGTAGCTGGATCCTTTTTTTCAAAATTACAACAATATATAAATTCTACCTTAAAAGGTTTCTTTTTCTGATTAATTAAATCAATAACTTTTAGTTTAATATGATTTAGAAACTCCTCAGGCCCATAACCTTTTTGTCCATCTATCCTATAACTTTTCAAATAGCCTCTAAGCGCCCTTTCTTTTTCTCTTGGAGTGATGCGTTTGTTTGATATGCGTTTAGAAACCAACTTTTTTAAAGTAAATATTCTATTAACCTTTTTCTTCAAATTATCAACTCGTTTGTTTACGACCTTTTTAATAGGTTTAGACTTTATTTGTTTTTTATTAGTAAGTTTTATTATATTTTCATTGGTTAAATCTGTAAGCTTTTTAAAAAACTCCTCTTTATCCACTACCTTAAATGAATAATTTTCCCAATTAAAAGTTTTGTTTGATGATTTTTGTGGTTTGGTTGGTGTTAAAATTGGAACATTAATCTCAGGTATTGCCTCATCAATAATTAATCTTTTTATTTTATTATCTAGAGCCGCAGAAATTTCTGGAATTTTACGCAACTCCTTGAGAATTTCATTATTAGATAATTTCTTACCTTTTTTTAATAATTTTTTTAACTCTTTTACTATTAATATTTTTAAACTTTCACCATTTTCATCAATAGCTTGTTTTAGCTTTTCTACAAGATTCGATCTTTTTTTATGATCCATAATTAATAATATAAATTATTTGTTTAAATCTCTTTTTCAAAAATTTTTTCTCTAAATCTTAAACAAATTTCAAAAATTTTATTTATATTATTAACTTTATTAAAATTGCGCCAGACCCCGCTTTTTATATCTACTAGCTGGATGTAAAAGTAATAGAGTCGATAAAAAGTAATCGAGCTGGATGAATTGCATCGTGCACTAATTAGGTTCTCGTACTCGACCTGATTTTATCGTGGTCGGTTGCCCAGAAAAGAAAATTGATCCAAGAGATCGCACCAGGTATCGAGCTCGATAAACGTCACGTAACACATATCGAGCTCGATTTGACACATTCTCGAGCTCGATCGCCGAGCATCAATTGCCGAGCTCGATATCAACTTGTCGAGCTCGATAACGGTAAACTAGATTCGAGCTCGATTAACTTGTTTTATTTTTAAGGGGGTGGGGGTGTTGGAGTTATCGAGCTCGATTGGCGTTACATTTTTCGGACGCGCCAATCGTCCGAAAAGTTTCCTTTTTGTAAAATACAAGACACATTTTTTCTTTCTCTGATCATAAAGTAGGGAAGATGCTGTGTTAAAAATTATATTTGTTAATCAAGGTTTACACCTTACAACAACAGTCTCGTTGTACGGTTATTGAAAACCATTCGATCATGAGAAAACGTGTACAAGTATGAGATAATGTGCGGCTTTCAATGCATTAAGGCCAACTATTGCCAGTAGATCAGAGTTCGGGTATATTTTTATTCATATAGCTCATACAGATGCTTGCTTAAGCTTGAAGGAGCTGCGTAATTAAATCATACTAAATTGCTGAAAACCCATAACAAATATTGACCACATTGTAAACCAAAGAATTTTAATCAAGAATTGTTGGTAAATATTACAACATTGCATTCAAACAACTATTTGTTGTTGGTTCGGCTATCTATGGTAAGGAGAGAAATGGAGTACAACCTGACAAATTTATGCAAATATAGTAAATTATATATTACTTTTGAAACTTTTCTCCGTATAGATTATGGGAAATTATTACATTGCAGCACTATGTAAATTCACAAGGGATAGTTACATTATATGATTTATTTCATCTAGGCTTCAGAAAGAGGGGACCACAATGTAAAGTAAAACAACCGGCACCACAGTACAGTTCAATACCTCTACTAAGAATGTTCATACATGCATTGTTTGATTCTCATATGAAAAAGTTAGAACCACACTGCCTAATGGCACATACGGTACGACAGTACAGTACTGTTCAGTAGCTTTACAAATAATGGTCACACTGCATTGTTTGATGCACAATTAGAACCAAAATGTACAGTAAAACCCGGGGGGGTGGGGGTACTTGGGTTAATGTTTGCTGGGTATGTGCCGTTGGCCTCTCAGAGCCCCCACCCCATTTTAGTCTATTTTTTGGCCAATTATAACCCCATCTTAGTCACTTTTTGGAAAATGCATCTACCTTGTCAATCCTTTAAAAAGCCGGGTCATCCAAAAATGAATTGACACAATTTTTTAAACACTTTACTTTCACCTAAATAAACAACTTTCTGATCTTTTTAACCGAGAATCTTCCCATTTTGATTCCCTATTTACCCCAAAATTCGAAAATTTGCGACCCCATTCTAGTCACTCTATTGAAAATGCGACACATTATAGTCACTGCAGTTGTGAAAATGCGACCCCATCCAGCGGCACATCCCCATTAGGCTCCTGTAAGGGAGTACCCACCCCCCCGGGAGTAAAACAAACCGCACCACTGTACAGTACTGTTCATTAGCAGAAGTGATCAAAAGTACCGGTAACAATGTCTATACGATTTCATTCGGGGACACAGATTTAACCACTATGTATGAACGGTACACCATCAGGCTACCGCTCCTCATCACTCTTCTTCCTCTGCCTTCTTCATCCTCTTTCTCTCCCTTCTCTCCCTCTGGCTCCTTTGATCCTTTTGTTTCCTTTTTCGTTTGCTCTCTGTTTCCTCTCCTCTTTCATTTCCATTTTGCTTGTCTGCAGGACCTTATTGGTAGGTTGGAAATTACACGTTAACAAGTTTATTCTGGTTTAACAAGTATTATTGTGATAACTTTATATGTATCCAAAGGAGATCACGTTAACCTACTGTAGCCTACTGTACGACATATGGAACTAAATGGGAAGTGCCTTATTCTAAGGTGCTTTATAAGCTATGCACTAATACTAACCTTGTTCAACAGCAGTATCGTTTCCATGAATATGAGTTCCCTGATCAACAGGTACAGGTGCTTCTGAAACCATAGAATACATACATACTGCTGTAACGTTCCAAAATAAAAACAATTTTACAGAGAATATATTGTAAACAATGGTTCTGTAATTATCTGACTGGTTAGATATCTATGGAAAACTAATTTATTAAATTGCTTCATTTTGTTGTTTAACTTTTTATAAGCCTTGATTCTTAATAAAGCTGTATTGATATTAAGTTCAGTTGTTTGTAATCATGGACCGGTACTAATTTTTTTGTACTTCAGCAGTATTTGCTAGATGCCACTGGTCTACAGGAACAGTGTCTTCAGGCAAGGGATGAATGCAGAATTATATTAGCATTTTTTAGATACGAATTAACAGCTTCTTTCAACATTGTCAGTGATGATTCTGCAATTAACTACCTACATACGGTATTTAAGACATGTTGACTGATTTGTTTTATTTTGCTATTGTGAGTTGTCAATGCCTGTAATGTTTCAACTGTTATACTTGACCAACCTTCATTTTCATTTGCTGTTACCAGCTGATCACTTCTTGAATCTATTTACAGAATGAAAAAACCATTATCATAATGGTGCATATTTATGGATAAAAAATCGAACTGCCTCCTATTTTTAATTAAGAGAACCCTGAATCACTGGGAAAAAAAAAGAACACATTGAACTCGATACATACCTTCTTGGTAATCAGGTAGGGAATAACAGAAATTGATACGATAGTCCTACCTAACAGTAGTATACTGCAACTTGCAGGCTAAGTATGATGGGTGAATTTGCATTGTCATGGATATTGTTCATTCCTTCTTAACTCATGTAGCAATACATGTTTATCTTATCTGATTACGGTTCGTTGACATTATCACTTTGCAAATTCTTGTGCACATATTTAAATGTCAAGAATGCTTTGGTGTTTATTATACTACTATTATTAAACCCACCTTCTATGGTTCTGTGCAGAATGCTTGATGCATCCACATTATAATTACCTCTGAAAGTGACCTAAGTGAGAAAAAAAAAGAGGAAAGGGTGGTATGCAACCTGGATGAAACCTCGTCCAGGTTGCATACCACCCTTTTTGCAAAGAAGTTCAAAATCAGTTCAATCTTTAAATATGAAACTTCAGACAAACATAAACTGTTTCTGTACTGTGGAAAGAGAATTGTAAACCACCAACTTTATGAATCTGGACACAATGGTTCTGGCTCATGAAGAGCATGGTCGCATACCTCCAGGTTCAATAGACCCATTAAAGCCCCAATATCAATATTCATTTTATCCTCACTGTTTTTCTGTGATCATTTTCATTATTCTCATAACATGAATGTTGTAATGTAAAATTGGATCCCATGCTGGTCACTACTTGGACTTAAAGGGTTAAGGTCTGGCTCACTTACAGCCTCATCACAGAGACCTTGGTTCAATAAAGAACCTTTGTAACCTAATCTTATGTCCTTAAAACCTGTCCTTTGGACCTTTGTCACAGAGTTCAATTGAGAACCCATGTTGACTAAAAACATTATGTGCCTAAGAGATTAGTCAGAGGATCTGGTTCAATTAAGAACCTTTGTTGCCTAACGTTATGTCCTTAAGAACCTGGTCACAAAGGTCCTGGCTCACGAAGAGCCTGGTCACAGAGGTCCTGGTTCAATTAAGAACCTTAGTTGCCTAACGTTATGTCCTTTGGAGCCTTGTCACAGAGTTCATGGTTCAATTGAGAACCCATGTTGCCTGAAATTGTTATGTCCCTAAAAGCTTAGTCAGAGAGGATCTGGTTCAATTAAGAACCTTTGTTGCTTAACCTGGAGTCATTAAAAACCTTGTCACCAAAACTGGTGTGTCCTTATTAAAGAGCCAAATAACAGGGAACCTGGTTCAGTCAAAATGCCCTGCCATCCAATGTTGTACCCCAAAGGGCCCAGTAATAACAGAGGTCCTGCTTCAGTTAAAAACTTTTGTTACCTAATTTTATGTCCTTAAGGTAATGCTTACAGAGTTCCTGGTTCAATTAATAACCTTTGCTGCCTAATGTTATGTCCCATAGAGCCCAGTAATAGATGTGCTGGTTCAGTTATGAACTTTTGCTGCCTAATGTTTTGTTCCCTACAGTCTGGTCACAGAGGTCCTGGTTCAATTAAGAACCTTTGTTGCCTAATGTTATGTCCTTAAGAACCTGGTCACAAAGGTCCTGGCTCACGAAGAGCCTGGTCACAGAGGTCCTGGTTCAATTAAAAACCTTTGTTACCTGATGTTATGTCCTTAAGAACCTGGTCACAAAGGTCCTGGCTCACGAAGAGCCTGGTCACAGAGGTCCTGGTTCAATTAAGAACCTTTGTTACCTGATGTTATGTCCTTAAGAACCTGGTCACAAAGGTCCTGGCTCACGAAGAGCCTGGTCACAGAGGTCCTGGTTCAATTAAGAACCTTTGTTGCCTAATGTTATGTTCTTAAGAACCTGGTCACAAAGGTCCTGGCTCACGAAGAGCCTGGTCACAGAGGTCCTGGTTCAATTAAGAACCTTTGTTGCCTAATGTTATGTCCTTAAGAACCTGGTCACAAAGGTCCTGGCTCACGAAGAGCCTGGTCACAGAGGTCCTGGTTCAATTAAGAACCTTTGTTGCCTAATGTTATGTTCTTAAGAACCTGGTCACAAAGGTCCTGGCTCACGATTAGCCTGGTCACAGAGGTCCTGGTTCAATTAAGAACCTTTGTTGCCTAATGTTATGTCCTTAAGAACCTGGTCACAAAGGTCCTGGCTCACGAAGAGCCTGGTCACAGAGGTCCTGGTTCAATTAAGAACCTTTGTTACCTGATGTTATGTCCTTAAGAACCTGGTCACAAAGGTCCTGGCTCACGAAGAGCCTGGTCACAGAGGTCCTGGTTCAATCAAGAACCTTTGTTGCCTAACGTTATGTCCTTAAGAACCTGGTCACAAAGGTCCTGGCTCACGAAGAGCCTGGTCACAGAGGTTCTGGTTCAATTAAGAACCTTAGTTGCCTAACGTTATGTCCTTTGGAGCCTTGTCACAGAGTTCATGGTTCAATTGAGAACCCATGTTGCCTGAAATTGTTATGTCCCTAAAAGCTTAGTCAGAGAGGATCTGGTTCAATTAAGAACCTTTGTTGCTTAACCTGGAGTCATTAAAAACCTTGTCACCAAAACTGGTGTGTCCTTATTAAAGAGCCAAATAACAGGGAACCTGGTTCAGTCAAAATGCCCTGCCATCCAATGTTGTACCCCAAAGGGCCCAGTAATAACAGAGGTCCTGCTTCAGTTAAAAACTTTTGTTACCTAATTTTATGTCCTTAAGGTAATGCTTACAGAGTTCCTGGTTCAATTAATAACCTTTGCTGCCTAATGTTATGTCCCATAGAGCCCAGTAATAGATGTGCTGGTTCAGTTATGAACTTTTGCTGCCTAATGTTTTGTTCCCTACAGTCTGGTCACAGAGGTCCTGGTTCAATTAAGAACCTTTGTTGCCTAATGTTATGTCCTTAAGAACCTGGTCACAAAGGTCCTGGCTCACGAAGAGCCTGGTCACAGAGGTCCTGGTTCAATTAAAAACCTTTGTTACCTGATGTTATGTCCTTAAGAACCTGGTCACAAAGGTCCTGGCTCACGAAGAGCCTGGTCACAGAGGTCCTGGTTCAATTAAGAACCTTTGTTACCTGATGTTATGTCCTTAAGAACCTGGTCACAAAGGTCCTGGCTCACGAAGAGCCTGGTCACAGAGGTCCTGGTTCAATTAAGAACCTTTGTTGCCTAATGTTATGTTCTTAAGAACCTGGTCACAAAGGTCCTGGCTCACGAAGAGCCTGGTCACAGAGGTCCTGGTTCAATTAAGAACCTTTGTTGCCTAATGTTATGTTCTTAAGAACCTGGTCACAAAGGTCCTGGCTCACGAAGAGCCTGGTCACAGAGGTCCTGGTTCAATTAAGAACCTTTGTTGCCTAATGTTATGTTCTTAAGAACCTGGTCACAAAGGTCCTGGCTCACGATTAGCCTGGTCACAGAGGTCCTGGTTCAATTAAGAACCTTTGTTGCCTAATGTTATGTCCTTAAGAACCTGGTCACAAAGGTCCTGGCTCACGAAGAGCCTGGTCACAGAGGTCCTGGTTCAATTAAGAACCTTTGTTACCTGATGTTATGTCCTTAAGAACCTGGTCACAAAGGTCCTGGCTCACGAAGAGCCTGGTCACAGAGGTCCTGGTTCAATCAAGAACCTTTGTTGCCTAACGTTATGTCCTTAAGAACCTGGTCACAAAGGTCCTGGCTCACGAAGAGCCTGGTCACAGAGGTTCTGGTTCAATTAAGAACCTTAGTTGCCTAACGTTATGTCCTTTGGAGCCTTGTCACAGAGTTCATGGTTCAATTGAGAACCCATGTTGCCTGAAATTGTTATGTCCCTAAAAGCTTAGTCAGAGAGGATCTGGTTCAATTAAGAACCTTTGTTGCTTAACCTGGAGTCATTAAAAACCTTGTCACCAAAACTGGTGTGTCCTTATTAAAGAGCCAAATAACAGGGAACCTGGTTCAGTCAAAATGCCCTGCCATCCAATGTTGTACCCCAAAGGGCCCAGTAATAACAGAGGTCCTGCTTCAGTTAAAAACTTTTGTTACCTAATTTTATGTCCTTAAGGTAATGCTTACAGAGTTCCTGGTTCACATCACACCAAAAGCCAGATGATTTTAGTTCCCAACCAATAAGATCGTCTCACTTGAAGTTGTGCCTGAGAGGCAGAACAATTTAGCCTCCTTATGTAGTAACGCTCCGTGATTTGGGCACACAAAAAAAACATTAAGAGCATCAAGAATACGCGTCAGCAAACGTTGAAAGTTTTTGCTTTCAAGACGATTTTGAAGGGGTCTTCGTTTTGTACATTTGGCAGGGTTATGTACAAAACGAAGACCCCGGTCAAATTCGTTGATAACCGCCAATCTTAGTGCTCCTTGTTTCTGCTTCGGTCGAGAATCATGTGTGAGCCTTTAGGAAGTGATTTCAAGACGATTTTGAAGGGGTCTTCGTTTTGTACATTTGGTAGGGTTATGTACAAAACGAAGACCCCGGTCAAATTCATTGATAACCGCAAATCTTAGTGCTCCTTGTTTCTGCTTCGGTCGAGAATCGTGTGTGAGCCTTTAGGAAGTGATTTCAAGACGATTTTGAAGGGGTCTTCGTTTTGTACATTTGGTAGGGTTATGTACAAAATGAAGACCCCGGTCAAATTCGCTGAAAACCGCATATTGTTGTTCCTTGTCTCGAGGATCATGTTTGAACCTTTTTCAAGCGATTTCAAGACGATTTTGAAGGGGTCTTCGTTTTTGGGTCTTAGGTCTTCGGTCTTCGTTTTGTACCCACCCCTCCACAGATGTTCCCTCTTTCCATGTTTAATAAGACTTCATCAGCAAAACCAGTCAATGCAGTGGCTGTTGAACGTTTGGACCGGAAACCGAACTGCTTGTTTGAAAGTAAATTGTTTGAGGCCAGGTGTTCGTACAGTTGGGAGTGGATTACTCTTTCTACGATCTTGCTGAGAGTAGGCAGTATTGAGATGGGACGATAATTTGCTGCATTTGTTCGGTCACCCAATTTGAACAAGGCTGTCACTTTAGAGCACTTCCATATCGGGTGTCTGGAAAACTCAGACCTAGAAAACACAGACCTCAGACCTCAGACCTAGAAAACTCAGACCCCCCAAATCTGGAAAACTCAGACCTAGAAAACTCAGACCCCCCAAATCTGGAAAACTCAGACCCCTAAAGAAAAACGAATAAAATGAATCGTAAAATACATTTTTATCATTGCGGTGAAATGTTATACCCTTTATTTGTAATGTCCACCTTTTATGACTACGAGATTATAATACACCATCCGCTGTCATCTCGCGGTACAAATCGCTTCTCTGAACACTTAGAAAACTCAGACCCCCAAAAACTGGAAAACTCAGACCCCTTTAAAAAACACATAAACATTTAAACGAATAGCGAAATACGCTTTCATCAGTGCGGTGAAATGCTATACCCTTTATTTGTACAATGTCTACCTTTTATTTTTGCAAGATTATAATACACCGTCCGCTTCATCTCGCTGAACAAATCGCTTCTTTGACCTCAGACTTAGAAAACTCAGACCCCCCAAATCTGGAAAACTCAGACCTAGAAAACTCAGACCCCCCAAATCTGGAAAATTCAGACCTAGAAAACTCAGACCCCCCAAATCTGGAAAACTCAGACCCCTAAAGAAAAACGAATAAAATGAATCGTAAAATACATTTTCATCAGTGCGGTGAAATGTTATACCCTTTTATTGCACAATGTCTAACACCCCGTCCACTGTCATCTCGCGGTACAAATCGCTTCTTTGACCTCAGACGTAGAAAACTCAGACCCCCTAAAACTGGAAAATTCAGACCTCTAAAAAACACACTGAAAAGCAAATCGTGAAATACTGCACATTTCCATCATTGCCGTGAAATTATATCCCTTATTTGTACAAAACTCAGACCTTTCGACAAAACTTGAAAATTCAAGAAAACCAACAAAAAAAAATGGGTGAGATACATTTTGACCACTGAAGTGAAAAGCTTTACCCTATATTTGCACAATGTCTGCCTTTTGTTATTGCAAGATAACAAAAAACTTCGTCCTTGTCCCCTTGTGATATAGTCTGTTCACAGACGTTCTATTTCTTCAAAAGATCGTCGAGCGCGCGAACAAAAATATAAGCCGCGGGACATGACTGCGAAAGCAGTGGGGTATGTTACATAGTTGCATGCTAATGTAACCAACTTGTAATCGCCAGCCATTTTTCACCAGTTCATTAGATCTCCATTCTTTCTTTGCCACCTCGTTCCATAGCCAATCATTTGTAATTGTTTAGAATAACTTTATCACAAGTCATTTCAGAATATATTACGTCCAATAATATAAATACTCGCTGTAATTTTCAAGACACACTCTCCCTCTCCCTTTCACTTCATGTAGTTTTATACATTTTGTGTAGTTATAAAGTTTGGTCCGTTATTGCTGTTAGTAGAAATAATTTATCCTTAGTGAATAAAACCACTCGAAGAAGAAGAAGTAGTTAACAGGGTAAAATCTTCGGAGAAAAAAGTAAAAAGTCTGTGGAACTACTTGTGGTACAATCTGGCTGAATTTTACGAAGGGAGAACAAAGCAAAAAGCATGCAACATCTACATATCTCAAATTTAGCTGAC
>OX453286.1:4363700-4581200 GCA_949710005.1 Ricordea florida
TGGTCTCACAAATGCTACTGGTATTCCGTCAAATGCGATTCAAGTTCCTGTGCAGCACCTGAAGAATTCTTTAACCCACATAATTGATTTGCTTTCAAGTCGGATAGAAGGCCGCAACAATGTAGACTTTTATGACTCACTGGATATATCTTATTCTGCACCGCTAGATCTTTCACAGACAGGACGAGGTCGTAAACGCTATGAAATAACTAAAGACCAACTCGAGCACTTACGATCGCTCTATTTTTCTTGGGAAGCAATTGCTCGCATTCTTCAAATTAGTCTTTCAACCCTTCAGCGGCGACGAAGAGAACTCGGTGTGAACACCCCAGCCTATTCAGAAATATCAGATGACGAACTGGATGAAATTTACAGAAGCGTAACTGGCAGTTCAAGCACGGGACCCCTTACCCCCAACATTGGTAGGAGACGATTTATAGGAGCCCTAAGGAGTAGAGGCTGGAGCATTCAAAGATGGAGAGTAAGTGATTGTTTAAGACGTATGGATCCTGTTGGAACTGCCCTGCGCTGGAGAATGACTATTCACCGTAGAAAATATTATGTACCAACCCCTAACAGCCTATGGCATATAGATTCGGGCCACAAATTAATAAGGTACAAGTTGATAACACACGTCTGTATTGATGGGAAAACAAGGTTAATTTTGTATGCTGCTTGCAGAGACAATAACAAAGCAGAAACAGTCCTTTCTTTGTTTCAAAATGCGGTGCAGAAATGGGGGTTACCCTCACGCGTCCGATGTGACTACGGTATGGAGAATTATCATGTTGGTGCCTACATGATACAGCACCGCGGACCAGGCAGAGGCAGCATCATTACTGGGTCATCTGTCCATAACTCTCGAGTTGAGAGAACGCATCGTGATGTCTATTCTGGGGTGTTAGCATTCTATTCCCGTGTTTTTCAACAACTGGAAGATGAAGGCAACCTAGATGTCCTAAATGATGTTCATATTTTCAGCTTACATCACATCTACATTCCAAGAATACAGAATTCTCTAGAGGAGCTTGTCAGTCAAATGAATAATCGGCCAGTATCAACTGAACGAAACCATTCACCACTTCAAATGTGGGAGAGGGGTGTGTTAGAGAACTTGCACTCTGGACATACTGCACTGAGTGAGGCTGAGATTGAACATTTGGGGGTAGATCCAGATGATGTGCTTTCAGTGGAGGTTGAGGATTATCAGGTAGAGATTGATCCACCATTGGTCAGCCTTTCAGAAGAACAGAAAGGAGAACTACCAGATCCTCTCACAAATGATGGAAACAGTGGAAAAGATATTTACTTGCAATGCATTGAGATCGTTAATGGATTTCTTTGCTCTAGTTAAGTATTCTAGGGTAAATTGAACCAATCACACAAACACTATTGTTGTACTACTATTGGCGATGTAATTCCCAGATGGGTCCATACTTGTATACTTCAGCAAGATTGCTATTAACAGTTGTTATTTGTACACTCAAACTGCATTTTTAATGTATTTTAGTTATTACAGTACAGTAAAAATCCCATTTCATTATATTTTATTATATGACTAACAGTAACAAAACATTCCTTGAAGAAAGGAGAGTCTTAGGACACTAATCAATGATGCTGGTCAATAAAACTGTCATACTTAATATTAAGCAAGCTCCTATGAAAAAGTACTTTCCTTTCAAAATAAGAGGAGTTGAAAAAAGTATGTATGTCCACCCTTGGCAAATAACTGACCCACAAAATAATAACAAAAATGACATTGTCAGTGAAAAACTTCAAATTCAATTTCTTCAAACATTTTAAGAATGACATATCTTTACTTGCATCAATGAAAACAACTCAACTTACTAAATTTGGTGACTTTTTGATAACATAAATCAATAAAGCAATCTAGGCTTGAACTCTAAACCATTTTACTTTTTGCCAAAGTAACACTGCGAGAATGCCAAGTCATACAGGGCAAACAGTCTCTCGGTAGAGGGCAAAGGCAATGCATCAGTCGGTCTTGGAACCTGAAGCAAATTGGTGCAGGTATGAGCTAGAGGCAGGAAGCCACCCTCCACATTTGGGTGTTGCCCTTCACTAAGTCCTTGCTGACTTGTGACTTTCAATTCTGTGGGTAATATGAACTCCAATGATGGAGCAAGCGTAAAACCAAGGACGGGTTCCTCTGGTGAACCAGTGGCAAATTGAAGAATATGACTCAAATTAAGGGTAGTCTTTCCACGTACCCTCCTGTTGCAGCATTCCTGCTTGACCTTGCTGAAACTGTTGGGAATCGCCTTCGTAATTCCTCCAAAGCAGTACCAGCTCGTGGAGTCGCTACTTGCAGCTCGTTTGAGGACGTTGATGCCGCTGTTGGCCTTTGTTCCACTAGCGAAACAAGCTGTTGGATGTGGCTGATTGCAGTGCTTGCAATGGACTGAATAGAAGCGGGATCATTGTTGGAATAGTTTGAAGACGCCATGTTTGTTTCAGAAAGCACATGGCAAGAGCTTCGCCGCAGAGGCTTATGGGACATTTGCCAAAACTACGAAAAAATAATTATGACTAACAAAAAAATAATTCTCGACTGGAAAAAATTAAATTATCATTATATTATGAGTTACGTAGGACAAAATCAATTAATTATCCAAAAAAATTATTATAGCACACAAAAAACTAATCCGCAACCGTAAAATAATTTGTGTAACGGACAAAAATAATTTCAAAGAAGCATAATAATAAAGACGGCACATAAAAAAAAAATAATTCCTGGTGAGGAAAAAATAATTGTGACGCATGGAAAAGTTAAAAAGAACACGAAAATAATTACAGGAATAGGAAAAAATAATTACAAACAGACAAAATATTAATAGCAGGTACTCATCAAATTAATTCATCAAGGGGGAAAAATTAATCATGCAATTTTGACCAGAACGGGCCTTCATAAAGGGCGACCTTCGAACCGTTGCATACCGTTTTACGAATCGAGCGCCAAAAGTACCGAAGGGGACGCCGGGAATAACTTACACTGCGCATGTTCCATTTGTTCCCAGAGTAACTCGGTCAGAGCAAACAGGCACGCAACGCGCTCAAACGTAAAATAATCACATCCATTGGAAAACAGAAAATTCATGCTAAGGGAAACATTTCTTTGTAAAATTATCTTTTAATAAATGGGGGTAGATTAAAAAAATAAGCCCATCCTTGATATCCATAGAAATTACAAGTCGAGAGAAACTTCAGAACGCAGCGATATCAACGTTTGACGAAAGAATTAAAAATTTTAAAGGGCCGGCGTTGACGGTCTCATTTTTAAGGCCGACGCTGTCGAACCAGCCGACGTATATATAAACCTCTCTTGTTAGTGGCAGCTCGTCTAGGTCTGTGACCAATTACCGGCTCTATTAATAAGAGCCGAATCTACCCTAAATCAGAGCCATCTTAGCTTAATGGAAATAACTCTAGAAATAGGAGTCAAGAAAACTCTAATAAATGGGGCAGGGGCGGATCTAGGGGGAAGATGCAGGTGGTGCACTCGACCCCCTCCCCCACCCTGAGATGACCAAGCGCCTTTCTAATACAACTGGTATTCTGCATAGAAAAGAAAAAAACTATGGCACCCCGTCCTACGAAAAATCGCATTCGAGATCTGCACACTCTCTTAGGAAAAATCCTGGAAACGCCCCTGTGGGATCTGTGGGGCCATTTTGTTTTGTAACAAAATAGGCCACCTTTTCGAGGTCAAATAGCTCCTCCAATAGGAGCTGATACGGCCCTAAAATGGGCCCAAAAAGACTTGAACGAAATTGGCTCTATTAAATGGAGTCAAAATGACTCTAGTGATAGGGGCCGATTTGCACCAAGGAGCTGAATTATTGTCCAATACGGGCTAAATTGGTTTTTAGTGGGGCTAAAATGGTTTTAACTGGGGTCGATTTAGACCAATTTAACAAAATGGCCCCCTCGAAGAGTCAAATCAGCTCCGGGGGCCATAGAGCTGAATCGGCACTTTGGGGCTGAAACAGATCTTTTGAATTTACAGTGCACTTAGTTACCACAGCATAAAGAGAATGGTTACTGTTTGCTTAGAGCAAATTAAAACTGAGGATGAATTTAGGAGAGAATGATGGTGTTCATACTCTGGAGTAACACATGGATTTCGTTTCATAGCGCGTTGATCTTCATCCGCAACTGAATCTGTAATAAAGTAAAGGTGTTAGTATGCCTAAAATAAATATGTAGAAAGTGACATTGAATATTGGCTATTTCAAACTATCCGCTTACTACAATACTGTTCAGAGTCTTCACAAGAAATGGTTACTCAGCATGGTTTGATCAACAGATGAAAAACCGGCTTAGAACCACACTTTATAGTACAACAACCTGTACAGTACTGTAGCTTTCTTAAAGAATGGTCACACTGCATGGTTTGATCCACAGATAAAAAAGTTAGAACCACACTGTATAGTAAAACAAACAGTACCACAGTACAGTACTGTTAAGTAGCTTTACAAAGAATGGTCACACTGCATGGTTTGATCCACAGATGAAAAAAAATAGAGCCACACTGTATAGTAAAACAAACAGTACCACAGTACAGTGCTGTTCAGTAGCTCTACAAAGAATGGTCACACTGCATGGTTTGATCCACTGATGAAAAAGTTAGAACCACACTGTATAGTAAAACAAACAGTACCACAGTACAGTGCTGTTCAGTAGCTTTACAAAGAATGGTCACACTGCATGGTTTGATCCACAGATGAAAAAGTTAGAACCACACTGTATAGTAAAACAAACAGTACCACAGTACAGTACTGTTAAGTAGCTTTACAAAGAATGGTCACACTGCATGGTTTGATCCACAGATGAAAAAGTTAGAACCACACTGTATAGTAAAATAAACTACCGCAGTACAGTACTGTTCAGTAGCTTTACAAAGAATGGTCACACTGCATGGTTTGATCCACAGATGAAAAAGTTAGAACCACACTGTATAGTAAAACAAACATTACCCCAGTACAGTACTTTTCTCAGAAAAGAAGGCAGTTAATTGTCACTCACCTCGAAACGTCATTAAGGAATCCCGAAATGCCCGATTAACGTGTTGTGGTTGCTGATACGAGATTTTCTGTTGCTCCTGAACTGATTTAACATGAAAAAAATATTGTCACTTAGAAAAGAGTAAAAAATCTATCATTAACATTCTTTAATGCGAGCGCAGCGCCAGTCAAAAGCTTTAAAACGAAGCGGGGTAACACTACAATTAATGGTTTTACCCACAGATGAAAAAGTTAGAACCACACTGTATAGCAAAACAAACAGTACCACAGTACAATACTGTTCAGTAGCTTTACAAAGAATATGGTCACACTACATGGTTTGATCCACAGCTGAAAACGTTAGAACCACACTATATAGTAAAACAAACAGTACCACAGTACAGTTCTGTTCAGTACTAAGCTTTCCAAATGGTCATACTGCATGGTTAGATCCACCGATGAAAATGAGTTAGAACGACACTGTATAGTAAAACAACCAGTACCACAGTACAGTACTGTTCAGTAGTTTCAGCAAGAATCTTAGTGATTCTTGCCTCCTCTAAGCCAACCTTCCGCTAACTAGCTCACCTTAAAACCAAACGTTTTTCTCTGTATCCCCCTTACCACTCGCTTCACTTATGATACAAAAACTTAATTAAGGCTTGCATACACGTTACGCCACAAGACTACACAAATCTATGTTTTGTAAAAAGCATGCATTTTACTTTTTTAAAATCAAGTTACTACTATCAAGTTTCGTTTATAGTTTTTGCGATAAGTAAAGAAAGTCGAAAAACTATTTTTGTTACGAATCTAAGTTCAGTTTCATAGGGTATAGAAATTAGACAAAAATGCCTGCATTCCCAAATGATATTAATTTCGACCAACGCGTAGAAATGTGAAATTATGTAGGGAACACAAGGTTAAGTTATGCAGTGAACAAAACATTTTTATTTTGATTACTATTTGCCGCTTCCTGTTTGAATTTTGCAAATTTGAGCTTACATTAATTTGACAAAATGTACTTCGGAAAACCTTTCCCGAGGAAAAAATTGGTAGAGAAAAGTTCATGCTATTCAAGGGATAGCTATCATCAAAAGTTTCAAGACAGATACATGCTTTTTGTAAAACAAAAAGAATCACACTTATTTTTTTTGTCTTTGTGTGTAGAATTCATCTCAATAAAAAATTTTACGTACCATAGTCGGTGAACGTGAAATGGCGACAGGCTTGACCGGAGCCAGATGCCATTACTTTGGACCCGCAATGGTATCGACTGTTTCACGGAAAGGCATCGACCATTATAAATGGCATCACTTGTTAACGAAAGGAAAAACTACGGCGACACTGGAGGAAAGAAAAAGTTGAATTCTTAAAACACCTGCTTTGCCAGGTTTCGGAGAACAGATCTTTGAACATATTTCCTCAGTACTTGTTGTATCTGTCTCTGTACAACTGGTTTAGACTCCAGCGCGAAGTGAAGGTAAGTCGAAACAGCCGATGCCATTACTTTGGACCCGTAATGATATCGACTTTTTCACGGAAAGGCATCGACCATTATAAATGGCTAAATGGCATCGCTTGTTAACGATAGGGAAAACTGCGGCGTCGCCAGAATTTAAGACCAACTTTGAAGACACAGAAGCAAAAAGCCCGACTGATATTTGTCGTTCCCACCAGAAACAAAACGAGCAAGAAATTTATGTGAAATCATGCGGCAGCTGAAATTTTTTACGAGGCATTTCCAAGAAAACCCTCTGAGATCATTAAGTTAACTTCTCTGAGGGAGAATTTAGCAAAGCTTCATCTTGATTAAGTTATTTAGGGATTTGTAGCCGATGATTTCCTGTTACACTTTACCTGAGACTATGAGGATGAGTCCTCTTTATACAATCTAGCTGTAAATGTGGAAGACGGATAATTGAGAAGCAGTAGTTGTAAACGGGGGATTCTGGGCCAAACTTTTTTTTCAGGCCAAAATATTTTTTCAGTTTAGTTTTTGGGCGTGGTCATTAATTTTCCGGTTCAAAATGGTTTTATGTAAATTAGGGTGTGGTAATTTACATTTACGTAATTACATTCCTGAGCGACGTTAGAAACGAGCCTCTAGAAAGTAAACATCAAATCCACTTATAGAATTGCTGGTTGCCACGTCGTAAAAGTATGAATGGAATGCATTTATACTGGGCGTGGTATTAAAATTGAAAGTTTGGTTTGAGGATGGGAGGAATTTGTATATTTTGGAGCAAAAGAGACAATGAGTGACATTGATAAATTTCGTTAGAATATACATTTGTAACGCGACTCACGTTACAAATGTTTAAAATTGAAAGTTGGGTTTGGGTGTGGCAGGTGTTGGTATATTTTAGAGCAAAGATTTGATGGAGAGTTTATCAGTGAAAGAGTTAAAGTTGATTGCTAAGAAAGTTGGAGTAAAAGGTTATGCTAAATTAAGGAAAGCTGATTTATTAGAAATTTTAGATGATATACAAACAGAGAAACCAAAAGTTTTAGATGATATAAAACCAGAGAAATTTCCTAAAATTGATGGTAAAAAGTGTAAAAGTCCTAATATTAAGGATGGTGTAAAAGCGATTTGTAGCCATTCTATTTTGAAAAAAGTATTCTGGTTAAATTAGAATTTTATTTATAACATTTGTAACGCGATTCACGTTACAAAAGTTCACTTAATCATTACACATAGACTACTATAACCTCTCTCTTATACTTTCTAGCTATCTTTATAGCTGACTTAGTACCTATTGAGCAAACACATGAAGGTAAGGCCAATACATGTGTCACACACTCCATAATAGCCCTATTACGAATTGGTCCAGCTGCTTTGCCATAATAATCCCATTGAGGTTCAAACTTCTTGAATGGTATTCCATTTTCAATTGCAAATTCTTCAGCCATTGTGTCAACCCCACTTGCACCTCCAGATACGATGCATTCAATGTTTGAGAGATTCAGTTTCCATTTCTTAAGAGCCTTACTTATTTGCTCGTTCAAGAAGTCACTGTCAAAGAAGTTTCTACTACCAATGATTGCCAGTGATACCATGATTTACGAATGGGCAATATCAATGGATTGGTTATTTCAATTTTCATCTGAAAATAATCCAAGCTATAGATGCAGCTGCAATGGTTAATACCATTAGAATATTCTCATGATTGGTAGTGGCTTTTTCTGGTGTGGATTCTTTGATTATAGGTTGAGAATCCATCTTTGGTGGTGTTGGCTTTAGCCTAGATCTAACAGCTGCATGTGGTAACTTAACTTTTGAAGAACCTAGGTTATGGCTTATCCCCACAGTTTTAGTCTCCAGGTTCAAGTTTGTGTTAACTCCAAATTTCATATCATCAGTGGCTTTCATAAGGTTGTTATTGTATCCAACCACACTTTCTGTGTTTATAATCATATTACTTGGCATTAACCATATTCCGGGTGCAATGCATGGCTAAATCTAGTCTTAATTTAGCTTCTTGAGTGGCCAGCTGGTACCTTTGAACTGAACTTGAAATGTCATTCTCTATCACACTACTTTCAAATAGAGCCAAGAATTCTTGTTGAGTTTCAATTGCTCCACCACCAGTACCTACAATCGAATTTCTGGTGTTAACTTGTGCACTCAACACACAGTAAACGAAAGCCTCAGCAGATCGATTCAATCTACCAAGTCCAGCTTTAGTGAGCCCATAACTAATAGTTGGAATGAACCAAGCATACTTGTAATCAGCAAAGTCATCATTACGAATGAATGAGATGAGATTACCTTTTTCTTTCTTACCACCATCATCAGAGAATTTACCACCCTCGCCAGGCCATTGGTTTGCATCTTCATCATAGTTTTGAATCACATGAACATTTTGAAATCCCCCACCTCTTCCATGGTAGCCAGCTCCATAGTCAATGAATATATCACCCAGACCATGGTTTCGCCCTCCTTTCCATCTGAAGTCAGAATTATTAGCTATTCCGAATTCAGCACATAATCTTTGGTAGGCAACTTTACTGTAAGGATTGTTGTTTATTACAAATGGTTGCTCGTCAGGCAATGGTACACTCAATTCGTATAGTATATTCGCCTTATGGTGAAGTAGATGTGAAACTTTATGAATCCAGCCACCACTTTGGGATAGTTCAAGCTTTCAAAGGGGCTTATACCACATCCAGAGGTTGCACACCACACTGCAACATTAAGCTGTTGAGGCCAATAATTCATGTCAGGTGAGTTCAACCACTTTCGGCCTTGCTTTCCAAATTTGAAAGTTACAACTTGGGATGTAAACACATTACGCATTTTAGCAGTGAACTTCTTGGTGTTTGAAACGTAAATGTCTAATGAGGTTAGCATGGTTTTGGTATCATTTGTAGGTTCATCAAAGTCAACGGCTGGTATTGGGTAGTGATTATTTCTTATGGTTAGACTATCTGGGAATGAACTTACTATTTTATCATCCAAACCCAAATCAATCCAAAGTAATATCTTAAGATTGGGTTTAAGTCCATCAGTCCATGTCTTGCCAGTAGGGTCATCATAAGACATGACTATTAATCCATTACGTGTCCATTTCATATACCCACCATAGCTATCATAAACAAATTTGAACTGGCTCAAGTCAGCCTTTGGATATCTAGTTTTGAAATCATTGAGTAAGCCCATCTTCTATCCAGTGTTTGGGTAGAAGGGTTCTAGCGTTTAACTCAGTAAGATATCTTGTCATAAGTTATGGTTATGGTCCTCCTTTGAGTTCTTTGAGTATCTCTTTTCGTACCCTCTGTCTCAATACCATAGGGAGTAGTTGCAAACGGACAGTTCTGGCGCAAAGGGCGTGGTCAAAATACAGGTCTAAGACGTCAAGCGTGCAGGATCCCAAATCATCCATATCATCTTAAAGGAATGACATTGTACATCCAAACACTCATCATGCCAAATCAACATCAAACTGTCAAAGAGCTCCGCGCCATTGCCAAGGATCGCAAGATAGCCAAATATTATAAGATGCGCCGGGGAGAGTTACTGGAGGCGTTGGGGATGCCTGAAGAGGTACATAGTGGTGGTGGTGGTGGTGGTGGTGGTGGTGGGGGAACAACGCATATTCTCGATGAGCCTGTCCCAGAAATAAGTGTACCTATTCTTAGGCCTACCAAATACGTACCTCCAAGGTGGGGATCAACTGTCACTCCTCTGTGGAGAAAACGTGTTTCGGAATATAACAAAAGAGTACAAAAGAACATAAACAAGTTTGCGAATTGGATTTTGAATTATGTCCCAAAGAGAATCAAAAAGCCTGCGAGCGAAAAAATCAGGAAGTTGAAGGAGGAAGTAAGAAGGATCTGGGATGTACTAGAGCCGTTCAGTGTAAAAGAAAAGGAAAGGGCATTGAAAGGGTTCTTCAAGACCTATCGGATCGATGGTAAGAAGGGGTACGGTCCTCAAGAGTTCATCAAGAAAATAAAACCAAAGGTTTTGGAGTTACTTTATACTAGAAGAAAACCCATCAAGGTGAAGTTTGTACTAACTTGTACATTCGTAAAAGATGATCTTGTTACGGGTAATGTTGAATACACTGAGGGGTACTTTCATACTAAACTTGAAATAGTAACGGATTCAACTGACCTATCTAACTTATTCGATGCAATGACGGAATTACAACTTGAAAATGTCGCGAAGTTTGAAGGTGAACAGTCTGGGTGGCAATTTGATCGAGTTGAGTACTTTGATATACACATTAATCCATTTGAGCCTATCTCTGGGACTTCTTACATACCTCTACCAAAGGTTCTGGCTGATAAGAAGGCTATAATCAATGTGAAGAATGAGAATGATGATGAGTGTTTCAAGTGGGCGGTGACATCTGCTGTATTTCCCAAAGAGAAAGATGGTCAAAGACTGAATGCTGAGATGAGAGAGAACTCTGAGAAGTTTGACTGGACGGGAATGGAGTTCCCTGTTACACTAAAGGACATTGCCAAGTTTGAGAAGCGAAATCCTTACGCTATTAACGTATATGGATATGAGTCTGGGGTAAACGTTTTGAGAATCAGTAAGCGGCGAGAGGTGACAGTGATAAACTTACTTTTGTTACACAAAGATGAAACGAATCACTACTGTTGGATTAAGAACTTGAGTAGGCTTTTGTCATCACAAATCGATAAACACGATGGTAGAAAATACTTTTGCCACAGATGTCTTAATTCATTCAATACACAATCCTCACTGGACAAGCATCTAGAGTTTTGCAGCAATCATCAAGCAGTCAAGACGACAGTACCTATGAATGAAGATGGAAGCCCGCAGTTCTTCGGTTTCAAAAATCGCAACAGGAAGATGGAGGTACAGTTTGTTGTGTATGCAGATTTTGAGTGCTACACTGAAAAGATGTATACTTGTTATCAAGATGAGAGTAGGAGCTTTACCAATAGATATCAAAAGCATAAACCATCAGGTTTCTGTTACCTGATCAAGTGCTTTGATAACGCTATATTCGAACCCAAACTTGTAAGGCACACAGCTGAATCACCATACGAAGATGTACCCAAGATGTTTATGGAGAGCTTGGAGTCGGATATCAAACAAATCTATGATAGGTTCAAGCTACCCAAAAATCCTCGTGTCAGTCAGGATGAGAAAATAGCCTATGAAAATGCCACACACTGTCACATCTGCGGATCGATGCTTGGCCATGACAAGGTATTGGACCATTGTCATCTTAGTGGAAAGTACAGAGGCGCTGCGCACCAAGAGTGCAACTTGAATTACAAGGTGCCTAAATTCATACCAGTTATATTCCATAACTTATCCGGATATGATGGTCATTTATTTGTGAGGAACATAGGGGAAACTAAAGGTAAGCTGGATTGCATACCAATCAACGATGAAAAATACATTTCGTTCACTAAAGAGATTGTTGTCGACTCTTACAAGAATAAGAAATGGAAAACGGTTGAAATTAAACGGGGAATCAGGTTCATTGATAGCTTTCGGTTTATGGCAGCGGGCCTCAGAAGGTTGGCTGACAACCTACCACAATCTTCTCTTGTGAATGTAAAGAGTTGGTTTGAAAGGGTGATGGAAGATGGCGCAGACCTGCAGTTACTGACTAGGAAGGGGGTATTTCCTTACGATTGGTTTGATGGGTTTGATAAGCTCAGTGAAACTAATCTCCCACCAAAGGATGAGTTCTACTCGAAGCTCTACGATGCTGAAATATCGGATGAGGATTACCAGCATGCTCAAAACGTGTGGAAAGTCTTTGGAATTGAGAGCTTCAGGGAATACCACAACCTTTACCTTGAACTGGATGTCTTATTGTTAGCTGATGTCTTCGAGAACTTCAGAGAAGTTTGTAGGAAGAACTACGACTTGGATCCAGCTTGGTACTACACTGCACCTGGATTGGCGTGGGACGCGGCCCTGAAAATGACCAATGTGAGATTGGAACTTTTGAATGACCCTGACATGCTTCTAATGGTTGAGGAGGGCATTCGAGGGGGTATCTCCATGATCTCAACTAGATATGGTAAAGCCAACAATCCATACATGAAAGATTATGACCCATCATTACCAACAAAGTACATCACATACATGGATGCAAACGGTTTGTACGGATGTGCAATGAGTAAACCTTTACCAACACATGACTTTCGATGGTTGACTGAAGAAGAGCTTGTATTGAAGTGGAAAGATCTACCATGCATACTAGAGGTTAATCTAATGTACCCAAAGCACCTTCACAAACTACATAATGACTATCCATTAGCACCAGAGAGAGTTACTGTAAATGGTGTGGATAAGCTAATTCCAAACCTAAGGCACAAACAAAAATACATTATTCACCACGAGACGCTGAAACAGTATTTGAGTCTAGGGTTGAAAGTCTACAAGATACACAGAGGCATCACATTCAAAGAGTCCGCGTGGCTGAAGCCCTATATCGATCTGAATACCGAACTAAGGACCAAAGCAACAAACGACTTCGAGAAGGACTTTTTCAAGTTGATGAACAACTCAGTCTTTGGGAAAACGATGGAGAACGTAAGGGTGAACGTTCGTTTGGTCACTGAAGAGTCAAAAGCCAAGAAGTTGGTATCGAAGCCGAATTACCACCACAGCACGATCTTTTGTGAGAATCTAGTTGCAGTACAAATGAAAAAGACAAAGTTGGTGCTGGATAAACCCATTTACCTAGGCTTTTCAGTCCTGGAAATAAGCAAGACGATAATGTACGACTTCCACTACAACTACATTAAGCCCAAGTACGGTGACAAGGCCAAGTTGTTGTTTACAGACACTGATTCACTGGCATACGAGGTGGAGACGGATGACTTCTACAAGGACATTAGTCCAGATGTGAGAGACAGGTTCGACACCAGCAACTACCCTGAAGATCATCCATCTGGCATTGAGGTGGGCGTGAACAAGAAAGTCGGGGGCATGTTCAAGGATGAAGCGGGTGGCCGACAGATCATAGAATTCGTGGGTCTCAGGGCCAAACTATATTCATACATGATGGATGAGGGAAAGGAGGAAAAGAAGTGTAAGGGTGTGAAGAAGGCTGTAGTGAAAAAGAGCATAAGCTTCAAAGACTACAAGGATTGCCTCTTCAATCAAAAATCACAGAGGAGGACTATGAATATCATCAGGAGTCACCTACACGACGTGTACACAGAGACTGTGAACAAGGTGGCACTATCATGCGAAGACGACAAAAGGGTGGTAAGGGAGGATGGGATACACACATATGCATATGGTCACTTTAGGACTAATTTCGGCAAAAACTTAATGATTTAATTATACATATATCCAACTAAAAAAAGTCGGTATGGATTACGATTCAGATGAAAATTATCACAGCCTTGTCGATCATTTTCAGTCTATGTTCAAGAAAGCTGATGAAGAGGACGAACAGGTTTGTAAGCATGAAAGTGTGTATAGGGATAAGACAGGGATTGTTCTTTGTAGCCTCTGTAAGACTGAACTAGAATCGATGGACTACTCTAAACGAGAATGGATGTACGACTTATCAGCCAGTAGGTGTGATCTTCGTAGATCGAGACTAAAGGGAGTTCGTAATGTATTCGAGAGACATGACTTGAATGTGTCTTCTATGATGATCGATATCGTAGAAGCCAAGTATCAAGAGATTCTAAAGTTCAAGTGTAAAAATCGCGGTCAGATTCGTACATCTTTGGTGGCTTCATGCTTGTTTTATACATACCAAGAATTTAGTGAATATCGTACGTTAGATTACATTAGAAATTTGTTTGGACTCAAGAAAAGAGCTATGACATGTGGTTTACAAATGTACTTGGAAACATTCCCAGAGGTGAGAACCAACCAAATTACAGTAGAGAAACTTATTCCCTGGGTAATGAGAGTTACTGGGGTTGATGAATCTCATCACAGACGTATTTTATCCATTGCCAAGTACTTTCGAGCAACATCACAGATTCTTGAGCGCGGTACTAGCGGTGTAATTGCAGCGAGTATTGTCTTCTTTTACTTATGTATGAACCAGGAGTATAAAAATCAAATAGGTATGACAAAGAAGATCTTTGCCTGCAAAGTTAGAATTTCATACATTTCATTGATCAAGACAATTCGCGAGATGGCTGACATCTCAATCTCAGTTAAGTACTCTGGAAGGTGGTAATTCAGTATCATCGGGGACAACTTGGAGTTCCTCGCGCACAAATCCTCGCTTCGATACTCCATCTAAATAATAAACCACTGGCTGATCTGGTGAAATTACAGTTCTCGCTATGTCATAAACCTCAAGGCTCCATACAGGATCAGTGGCTCTTCGTTTGTCACCACCTTCATCTTCACCGGGTGAATACAAATACCTAACCTTAACTCCCGGGGGCAACCTCTTCTCATTCAAACCCACAGCTCTCTTGTATTCCATAGGTTTGACATCAATCTCTTTCAATTCCAAAGCTTCATCAGGCTCTTTACCTGTGATGCGTGTGGGTTCAGAATTCAAAGTCTTCATAATAGCGGGCAGCCTTTTCACCCAAACCCTAGACCTAACATCACTCAACATCTCCTGTGCATATTGATGACTAAATAATTTCTCACCAATCGTTCTATTAGCCCTCTCTACAAAAGCCTGCGCTCGATGATTACCAGCTTTATTTCGCTGTACGTCTACTTGATGCTTATTCATCAAGTGAGTAACATTGCCCATGAATTCTCTACCGGGATCCACCATTAATGTCTTTGGCCACTTTAGCTTCCGAGCATAAATCCTCTCAAACGCCCTGGCCACTTCACCACTATCTTTCGAGGTCAGTGCCTCAGCATCCTTGTACCTAGAAGCGATATCAATCACAACCAGCGCATAGCGGTATGTTTTTCTTCTCACTGTATCGTGAGGAAGAAACAGCAAGTCCGCCTGATGAATTTGATTTGGTTTGCCAACGACCCAATGTGGCCTGGGTATATACCTTGGTGGAGGAACATATATCTGCCACAATGCTTGCTTCTCCAACCAATCTCTAGCAACACTTTCGGTCACTTTGGCAGCATTCGCCAACTTTGCTATGGCCGAGTATCCTTTCCAGTATCCATCTGTAGAGTAGTATAATCGACTTAAAATATCGTCACTAGACATTTACAACAAGATTCAGTGCATTTAAATGGCTGGAATATCAGACATTCTTGATCCTAATCGTGTTACCAGGATGCGTAAAGGTTTGGTGGCAGAGGCCTCATTAAATCGGATCACGCTAAATCCCTCATCAGCCAATCCTGGTGAGACATTATACATTGAAATACCAAAACTGACCGACAACCTGGTGATTGTGCCTGGCAGCGTGTACATCACCTTCGATATGAGTGTGACAGGTCACAAGAACAACACACTTGTCAACAACTTGGGAAGGAACCTCGTTTCACGATACAGGGTTCTATTCGGGGGTGAAATCATAGAGGACATTGATAGATTTGATTTGTTCAAGACTTATCACGATTTGTTTTTGTCAGAGACCGATCGTAATAACAGATTGAGACAGGGCATATCATCCGAGAATTTAAGGAAAATCAGAACCAATGCCGGTGACAAAGCTACCTCAAATGCAGCAGAAAATACTCTAGGTGCAGTCCATAACACTAGGTACGAAATACCATTGGACCACACGATACTGAAAGATCATGGAATCTTCTATCCAAAAGCCTTACCACATCCACTCAAATTTGAAATAACTCTAGCTCCAGTCTCTGATGTCGTCGTTTATTCAAACGCTGAAACACCACCTGATTACAAATTAACAAATATGGAGCTGGAGTATCATTGCATATCAAGTGATCGATTAGCCAATCAAGCCATTGCATCGTACCAGAATGGAAAGGTTTTCTTGTATGAGAAGATACTTCTTCACAAAACGTTTCCAATCTCTGAGAATACTGATGGTGTGATTAATGAGCATATTAACGTGCCAAGGAAGTCCATGACTGGCATACTATGTATTTTCACAGCCCCATATGCAGCAGGTGCTAGGGACTCTGAGAGTTTTGTAAACCCAAAGATCACATCGATCAAGATTGACAAAGATGGAGTACCAAACAAACTTTATTCGAAAGGTATGATACCAACTGATTTATGGCAGGCCATAATTAAACGAGTTGGTATCGATGATTCCATCAAGGAGTCTGATTTCTATACGAACAAGTTTGCTTTGTGGATTGATCTGAGGAGTTACCCCGACAACGATGTTCATGGAAACGGTTTGAAGCTAACTAGTACTCGAGATGGCATAAGACTCGAGATTAACAGGGAGAAGAGAGGAGGCAGGGTTCTTACCTGCTACATGTTCGTGGTTGCTGACGCTGCCATGTCAATTATGAATTCAAACTTAAGAGAGATAACGTACTAAATATAATCAAACTATGAATGAGTTAGTGGACAAAATCCCATTCAACTGTATCATTACGGGACCTACGAATTGTGGAAAGACTCAATACATAGTGGACCAGCTTCGAGGACACTTTAGGGGCGTGTTCGACTATATTGTCTTGATCTGCCCCACTTATATCCATAACAAGACTTACAGAGGCTTTGCAAAAGGGGACAAGAGATTTTGGGTACTCTCACCAGACTCTAGTAATGAGGACGAGATTGACTATTTGCTAACGCTTTGCTCAACGTTATTCTCGGGTGAGAACACACTCATAATACTGGACGATTGCGCTGTTTCGAAAGATTTGAAGAACCGGACAAACAAATTCATCAATCTGGCCTTTTCCGGGAGGCACATTGGCATATCCGTGTGGGTTCTCACCCAACAGCTAACATCGATCTCGAAACCATTCAGAGAGAATGTCGCATGCGTGGTGTCGTTTTACAACCCGTCTGAAACCGCGATGAAAATGTTATTTGAGGAATATGGTGGTGCATTAGATGCTGAAAAACGCAAGAGGTACAAGAAGCTACTCGAGACTGAAAAGTACGCCAGACTTTGCTTTTCACTGCGTCACTCGTTTGAAAAATACTTAGAGATACCCGCATCTGGGGCAAAACATGGCTAACCCTGAAGAGATATTGAACGATGAAGCATCAGTTGATACAACATCATCACCAATCAATGATTTGGAGTCAAAGAGGGAATCTCTTTCAATCTTGGCGTGTTTGGGTTCGACGAAGGAGTACACGGGTGTGGTCATGGACCTCTCCGACACAACCAAACTATCAGACAAGGACGTGGAAAAGTATTACAAAAGGTACCAAGTTGTGTCGGGCAAGAAGATTGCCGATGGCTTGGCGGACTCTTCTTTTCAATTGATGGCTAAGGCTGTGGATCATGGTTTGAGAAATTACGGGAATATAGATGATAAAGATGCTCTTGTGAGAGATTGTAAGAACGATGAATTGATAATGAAGGAGATCTCAAATATGTCCAAGTCACTTGTACTCAAAGGTGGAAGACTCACGGCATTACTTTCGGCATTTATTCAATTTGCAAAGCACTTCAAGTTATGAGAGGATGGATCCAACAGTGCTCAAACACAACTTGAGCAGGACCTAAGCACCACTTCAACACAACTTGAGCAGGACCCAACAGAACCTGAGCAAGACCTGAGCACCACTCCAACACAACTTGAGAACTAAAGTGGATTCTAGGAAAAGTGTCTTCAAGACTGGTTGTACCATGGGCAAAGGCACAACAACAATATGCAACAAAACGAATTTGGGTTTCATGTATTTACCTTATATGGTAAGAACGACTCTGACCTTGATAAGCTCTTCGAGAGAGTAAGGCCAGAGATTGTTAATGCCTTCGAGTTAGTCAACCCTACTTTCACAAGAGTTGAAGTTAATCTCAATCGAGGCCCGGATGAAGAAGAATGTCAATACATAGTTGACCATTATGATGATGACACTGACTCTGCAGATACGTTGATCGCGCGTACTGTGAGAGTTTTGAGATCGAGATCGACATACCATTTCAGGGATGCACTTCAATCACGTTTTCATTATAGGTACAAGGACATCTACGATAGACGCTTAAATAAATCTATTGACCCAGAGAGGATGTACAGAGCAGAGTACAATGGGGATTGGGATGGGAAAGAGGGTTTGGAAAATACTGGTCTGTATGGCCCTCTTGTCGAGATTTTCGTAGAAGACACGGAGTCTGAAGTTTCACACATCACAATCAAAATGTTAAATGCATTCAAGCACTACCATAAATCGGAATTCTACAGAAGTCTGAAGGATGAACTAATGGCTATAGCGTGGCACCCCGATCGCTTTTTGGACTGGTGTGTTGATCACGAGGAAAGGGAAGAGATGAAAGAGCGATGGGGTATGTAAGAACTACTTGAAACCATTGTAAGCCTCTTAGTAGATGACCTACTAAGAGGCTTAAGGATAGGTATGTACTGTGTCATAACCGAAAGGTAAAGTGTTGAACATGACTGAACCAATCTTCATTTCACTTGACTCTGATTTTGACTGGAACACCATCGTTGTTTCTGAACCCAAGAGGAACTCTTTCACCAAAGGCAGAAGTAAAGTACAAAACCAATGGGTTAGTTCAGATGTTTATGTACAAGGTCCCAATGGTGTGAAGCGACCGATCTTCATTGAATTGGCCAAGCAATTCTTTTCGGGAATATCAGGGGTGTGGCCATTTGGAACCGACAAAGACAGTCGCAGACTTGAGACTCTGGAGGGGTTCCAAATTTCATACCCAATGACATCGATTAATACCATGTATTGCCCAACAACCGAAGAGATCAAGACTCGAAAAGCACTTGATAATGTAATGAAGATCACATTGAACTCACTCAAAAAGTTTTGCAAAAAACCAAAATCAGAGAGGTTAGTACCACCTGCAACTTTCAATGCATACACGACTGCCAAGAGTTAAAATGATTGGTCTTTTGCTGTGAAACCGATATACGATTACATAAACATCACAGACCAACAAACGGGTGAGAGGACAAAGGACAAAAGCAGTCCACAACGTGCCTACCTCAAGTTCATGACTTGGGGTAAGGGTGATAAAATCCAATCCAGAACTTGTGTATACGGTCCAGATGATGAAATCGTTAACCCACTTGAATACATGTGGCAACCCGACAAGTATGTAAGCGGTTTTGGTCATCCTGTTGTCCATTGGGATGGTATATTCTGGGAATCCCACGGGCAGACCAGTTACGGCGCTTCAGCTCGTCTTCGTGTTTCTGAGATGAATTTCACTCCAAGTGATTACAACAGCATGACTTGTTTTCGAATGTTACCTTCCAATAATGCTACGCCACAAGAACCAGAACCAGAACAAGAATCTCGAATGTTACCTTTCAATAATGCTACGACACAAGAACCAGGATCAGGATCAGAATCAGAAGATGAGATTGTGATACAACACTGAATAATTAAGACTTACTTCTCCTAATAGACAACCTATTAGGAGAGTTAAAGCTAAATGATAACATGGCTGAGCAAACTGTTGAGCAAATCACAAGTGAACCCGATGTCAAGGATAGAGTAAAGGATCCTAAGAAGGTGGAGGCCGGTAAGAAACTGGCTGAGTACCACAAGAAGGCTAATGAGGCATTGAAGGAAAAAGAGCAACGGGATGCATTGATAGATAGTCAGAAAGAAAAGGAGCAACAGCAACAGCAGCAGCAAGATGCATTGGTGAAAGAGGATGATGATGCCTGGATACCCAGTCTATCCTTCGGTAATGTGTTAATATTCGGGTCCATAATAGGGATAACTGCTTATTCATTATACACGAGATACAAAGACAGAATAGCCGACTTACGTGTGCCTTCTGTAACCTTCAGACCACCTCCTGTCAGGAACATAGATGAGGTAATAAGAGCCTCAAACAGAGAAAATAGCTTAAATGACGAGTTGATGTAATACACACAAAATGTCAGAAAACAAGCTTGTAAAGATTGTTACACATTCTACAGTTATCGTGGGAATAGCTGGTGGTTTGGGCTATGTGGGTAAGAAGGTCCTGAGAGAAAAAGAATCGTTCATTGGCGATCCATTCTCCAGTATCATGAGTTTTGTCAAATTGGTCGGTGTTATATCATCGAGTATAGGCATCAAAACTTATTTAGAGGATCGAAATATCTTACCAAAGAGCTTTGAGTAATGGCTACAGTGACACTTGATCCTAAAAGATTCAAACTTGCGTTGAATGAATATATGAAAGATGGGCCTGTTTTGAGTGACTTCATTACCAGAGATGAAAATGGATACGCAATATACTTTGACGAGAAAGGATATAATACATCTGTACTCGATCATTTGAAGGACGGTCCCAAGTTGGAGTACTTCTTCAACATTGAATTAAGAAATCCTACAATAGACTCAAAATGGCGACTATAGCGATCGTTATTGGAGGTGCAGTAGCCAATGCAGCTGCCCTCGGTCTTAGTACTTATATAACACATGTCCTCACTGGATCATCACCCGAAGAACTCGAAAAGGAAAGGGAAAGGCATGACAAAGCAATGGAGGAGTACCAAAAAGATTACGCTGCGCGTGAAAAGAGGCGCTTGGCATATATTGACTTCATAAATAAGAGGAAGAGTGATGCTGACCAGGCATCTGAGAACATATGGGAGACGGATGAAGCGATGAGATTGTACAATCAAATAGGCAATCCTCCTAAATTCTCTGACTATTACCGACCGAATGAAGACCAAAGAATGGCTCAGATGGTCTATGTCGTGGTTGGGATGTTAATCCTGGTATATATAGTTAGCAAGTGGGTGTGATAAACTAACTTAGAAGTTCCCATATTCGACATCAAATATGGCAACTGCTTATCCTGAAGAAGAAGAAGAAAACGATCCTTTCGGGTTGGGGGAAGAAAACAAACAAGAAGATCCTGATGATTTCGAAGATAACTCGACACTTGGTAGGCAGCCTCCAACACCAGACAAAGTCTTGGAAACATCCACGACTAAGGGTGCTAGAAGTAAATCAGGGTATATTCAATTACCAAGTGAAGATATAGAGATGGAGGCTATGGAAAAAAACAAAGATGAAATCTGGAAAAAGATCATTGTAAAAAAATTCCCAAATGCCAAACCTAAGTTTCTTTTCAAATACGATGAATGGGGTAGAGTCGTTGTTAAGATTGATGGTAAAGATCCAGACAGATATGTATGGCATCCATTATTCGATGCGAATGGTGATGTGAAAAAAAAGTACCCCCAACAATTAGAAAAGAGCTAGGTCCAACAGCGGAAGAAATTATGGAAGCCAATGATGGTGAGATAACCAAGAGAAAAGGGTTCGTTAGTAAATTGAAGGAGAAGGTAAGATTCCATCGAGAAAAGGCATTGAAAACCCCGGAAGAAGTAAGTCAAATAGAGACCATCGAGGAACAAATTGTTGAACAAGAGCAAGAGATAGCTAACTTGGAAGGTGAGAATGAGCAAATCCAGGAGCGAATACTCTCTGCGTGGTATACACGCGATATTTCTCAATGATACGGATAAGGCCAAGCTATCTATCATTGAGACTGATACTGTTGACTATCTATACTCTAACAAGAATTCCAACATCAAACTTACGAGAGGACTGCAAGTTGCTCTAGGTTTACCTGAAGTCATAACTCCTGGTAAGTTATACCCCATAAATCTCCAAATCAAGGAGCCCCTGAGACTTATGTGCAGTCTAGTGAATAACCAGTCATCCTATATGAACAATGCTCGATTCACAGGACCCGTGAAGATCTCACCCTCACAACTCCTTGCCAACATACCATCACAGGATTATCCAGTCATTCCCGTTCATAAATCCAAAACCCCCATAAATCACTTCGATATGAGCATCCTCGACATTGAATGGAACAAATTAAATCTGAATGGGTCTCCAATCACCTTCAGTTTGAGATTCAGATAACATTTTAAAAATACGTGAAATCTGTAACTAAACATAGGTGAGTTCAAAGGAATATATCCCAACTTGGAGGCTACTGCAACCCCTGCCCCTCCCCATACCCCCACTGATGGACCATCATTCAGACTTCAACAATGTTGTGATGCTTTGAACAAGCTAAAGTCTGAATTAAGCCACTATGAGACAGTACTCAAAAAATACAACCGATCCAAGGGTGTATTAATGAATGCAAGCTCGACCTGTGGTATATTATCTTGCGTTTTGGCGGCTGGTGGATTGGGCTCATCTCTTAGTGGAGTCGGAATCATCGCATCTGTGCCATTGGGTGTAGTGAGTGGTGTATTTGTGTGTGCATCCATAGCGTGTCAACAAATATCCAAGAACCTGTCCAAGAAAGCTGTGAAACACCAAAACACCATCACACTGGCCAAGTCCAAGATAAACACCATTGAAGACCTGGTTTCCAAAGCCCTTCGTGACAATAAGATCTCTGATGAGCAGTTCTCATTGATCATTGAAGAACTCAAGAACTTTGAAAAGCTCAAGGCTGAAATAAGGGCTAAAGCTCAAAAAATTATGAGTGGAGAGGACCCAGTGGTATTGAGGCAGAGAGTACGCAAAGAAATCCTCAAAGAACTAAAAGGAGGACCATAACTATAATTTATGAGCAAAACAGATACTAATTTAAAACTAATATTAATAGGAGTAAACATGGATAACCAAAAAGTCAATGAAGTTCCAGAGTACATAACTCGAGAACAATGTGAACTTGAAATACGTTTTCAAACCTGTCATGACAAAGAAAAGATTAGAAAGTTATGTAGAGCAAACACATTACTCAAAACTTTAGCGCTAGTATATTTAACATACTGTTTCTTTGATAATACATAATGGCTTAAAAATTTGACCCCTTCTACCCAAATTCTGGATAGAAGATGGGCTTACTAAATGACTTCAGAAATAGGTATCCAAAAGCTGATCGTGACCAATTCGTATTTGTGTCTGATCAATATGGGGGTTACATTAGGTGGAAACATAACGGTATGACAATCATGTCCTATGATGACCCTTCTGGAAAGACATTGACTGATGGACTACGACCAAATTTAAAATTACTACTCTGGATTGATCTTGGACTGACTGATGATGACACACTGAACTCATTCCCAAAGAGCCTAACCATGACCAATCGATACTACCCGATACCTGCCGTTGACTTTGACAACCCCACAAGCAACACCACAAGCATGCTGACATCATTAGACATATATGTGTCCAATACGAAGAAATTCACCGCTAAGATGCGTGACGTATTTACCTCCCAAGTTGTAACTTTCAAGACTGGTAAACAAAGTCGAAAGTGGTTGAACGCTCCCGACATGAACTACTGGCCTCAACAACTGAACTTTGCAGTGTGGTGTGCAACCTCTGGATGTGGTGTTAGCCCCTTTGAAAGTTTGAACTACCCCAAAGTGGTGGCTGGCTTTGTAAAGTTTCACGTGTACTTCACCATAAGGCGAATACTGTATGAATTGAATGTGCCTCTGCCTGATGAACAACCATTTGCCATAGCTAACAACCCTTACAGTAAGGTTGCTTACCAAAGATTATGCGCTGAATTTGGAATCGCTAATGATTCTGATTTCAGATGGAAAGGCCGGCGAAACCATGGTTTGGGTGATATATTCCTTGACTATGGAGCTGGTTACCATGGAAGAGGTGGGGGATTTCAAAATGTCCATTTGATTCGAAACTATGATGAAGATGCAAACCAATGGCCTGGTGATGGTGGTGAATTCTCAGATGATGGTGGTAAGAAAGAAAAAGGTAACCTCATCTCATTCATTCGCAATGATGACTTTGCTGGGTACAAGTATGCTTGGTTCATCCCAACGAGTGGTTATGGACTCACCAAGGCTGGGCTGGGTAGACTGAATCGATCTGCTGAGGCCTTCGTTTACTGTGTGCTGGGATCGCAAGTTAATACACGAAACTCGATTGTGGGCACGGGTGGTGGGGCAATTGAGACCCAACAAGAGTTCTTGGCTCTATTTGAAAGCAGTGTGATTGAGAACGACATATCAAGTTCAGTACAAAGGTACCAACTCGCAACTTAGGAAGCGAAGTTAAGATTGGATCTGGCAATCGCACCTGGAGTTTGGCTAATGCCTAGTAATATGATCATAAACACGGAGAGTGTGGTTGGGTACAACAACAACCTAATGAAGGCCACTGGTGATATGAAGTTCGGAGTCAACTCAAATGTAAACCTAGAGACCAAGACTGTAGGAATAAGCCATAACTTGGGCTCTTCGAAAGTTAAGTTACCACATGCAGCTACCAGAACCGAAACTGTACAGGTGAAAGCACCAATAACGGATGTTAAACCTGAAATCAAAGAGCCTGAAACCACACAACATGAAAATAATATAATTACGCTGATAATAGTAGTTGGTGGATTGGCTTGGGCTTTGTTCCGTTGATGGACTCGATATGATTTTTGTAACGTGGTTCGCGTTACAAAAATGCACACTATATTACTGTGACTTCATAAGATTGCGGCAATCTTTACAATGCTGTTTTTGTTTATAATGTTCACATATGCCCTTTCCATCACACTCTTTACATCTGTACCTAGTTCTACCATGAGGACATATTTGAGAACCCCCACAATCTTTGCAAGAGTACTTTACTCTACCATGAGTACATATGCCCTTACCACCACATTCTTTGCAAAATGCGATCTGTCTTTGATGAGGGCATATTTGTGATCCCATGCAATCCTTACACTGATACTTACGCTTACCATGGTCACATGTTCCCCCACTAACACTAGGTACCTCTTCAGGCATCCCCAGCGCCCTTAGTAACTCTGATTTGCGCATCTTATAATATTTAGCTATCTTGCGATCCTTGGCAATGGCGCGGAGCTCTTTGACAGTTTGATGTTGATTTGGCATGATGAGTGTTTGGATGTACAATGTCATTCCTTTAAGATGATATGGATGATTTGGGATCCTGCACGCTTGACGTCTTAGACCTGTATTTTGACCACGCCCTTTGCGCCAGAACTGTCCGTTTGCAACTACTTAGGGTCTTCTCCAGTCAGATTTTTTTGAGCTTTTAGTCGTATTTTAGCCTTAAGCTTTTCAAACTTCTTGAGTTCTTCAATTATCAAGGAGAACTCTTCGTCAGAAATCTTATTATCGTTAAGTGCTTTGGAAACCAAGTCTTCAATGGTGTTTATTTTTTATTTAGCCAGTGTAATGGTACTTTGGTGCTTAGTAGCTTTCTTGTCAAGCCTCTTGGAGATTTGTTCACACGCTATGGAAGTACAAACGAGTATTCCACTAGTCACCCCTAAGGGTATAGCTGCCACAATTCCAACTCCACTCAAAGAGGTGCCCAATCCACCAGCCGCTAAGCACTATGAACCACATTTTTATGAAAATGCCATGAATTTCTAGTGGAAATCCCATGAAAACCTGTTCATGGCCCATGAAACATGCAAAACAAGTTTTCATGGCCTTATTTGAGGCCATGAATTTTCCATGAAATATTGGACTCTATATTTCATGGCCCATGAATTTCATAGGGTGATATTTTTCATGACCCATGAAAGTCCTTAATGGGTCATGAATTTCCCATGATACGCACAAAAGGGAATTTCCTGGCCCATGAAATATGTAACCAGACAATTTCATGGCCCATGAAATTCATGAGAAGACAATTTCACGGGTCATGAAAATGAATCTTTCGAAAGTTACTGACTTCATGGGTCATGAAACTCCTCCAAATGTATTTAATGGCCATTAATTTTTTTCATGACCCATGAAACATGATATTAAATTGTTGCCACTGAACATCGAGAAACTATCAGATATCATTAAATGTACCATGAATTAATGTTATTTTACTGAAAATTGGTGATTGAAACACTTCAACATTGCTTTGTAAAATAAATAGCAACAATTTATTACCTTTTTGTTTAAAAAGCAGTATCTTTTCATATTAATTTTGCATTCTCTTTTGTCAATTTTTTCTATTACATGTAGAAGCCAAACTAACTCTTTAGTTAATGTTTTTACTCATGGACATGGGAACTTGGTTAAACCAAGGCTGCTTGTTTCATATTGACTTGTGAGAAAGATTTAACAGGGCTCAATTGCAAGCCATTCCTACACTGAAGAAAGCATGTTAGATATAAGCCCAGTAAATCTGTATGGCCTTATAAAAAATAAATCTGCAAAACATTCAGGAAATTAAATCTTCAGCAAAACAGCACTTTAACTTTGAATATGGACTACTGCAGGATACCAATCAAGGATTCCCACTCAACCAACATATCAAAATATTTCACCTTAATGCAAGCTTCACAGTCCAGCTCAGTTTAGCTCAACACAGCTTATCACTAGAATTGGAGCGAGAGAAAAAAGGAAAGGAGGGCAGACAGGGAGGGGGAGCAAGGGAATGCTTCCAGGCAAACCCCACGACACACAGCACACTCAGTCGAATTATTAGCGATTTCAAAAACTGTGTCTTCTGAATGACCGGATAGGTGCTCTTCGATCCCAGCATCGTGATCACTCGTACCCGCGTCACTTGAATCGCTCTCGTTGGCATTGTCAACTCTCGATGCGTTTTCTTTTAACGATTCATTCACACTCCACAAACCGTATGTCCTTTTATGCTGCCTAACCTTGTATCTTGTTAAAACAACCTTTCCTTTCCACAAATTACAGAAACAATGGTGCCTCGAATGCATAAAATCATTCCTTGCTCGAGCTCTTGCTCTCGCACCTCTCGCAACACTGCGACCTCTTTTGTCGGCTCCAGATCCTGCTCGTCATTTCTGAAATCTACCGCTGAATGCCCTGTTGAATCTGCTGTCCCCGGCCCCGGCCCCGGCTCTCGGCAATCGTTCGGACGATCGGGCTCGTTCGGACGATCGGGCTCGTTCGGGCTCATTATCATGTGATCAGATCATGTGATCAGCGTAGAAGACATTGGCGGTTTTTTTGGAACCTCGTTGGAACCGTAAAGCTCTTCGCTGGCAAAATTTGAATATTTATAAGTTCTTTTCGCCGATACTGTTTAGTTAAAGCAAAAATGAATCAACTCAAAAGTGTATTTGAAGATGTAACGTTTACAAACAATGATGAGGTGTTACAGATATTGCAAGATGAAGGGGTAAGTGTAGTTACACATCCGATCTCAATGGATGTGTAAATCTCAATTTAATTAGAAGACATGTGACTATGTGAATATGGACTACTGCAGGATACCAATCAAGGATTCCCACTCAACCAACATATCAAAATATTTCACCTTAATGCAAGCTTCACAGTCCAGCTCAGTTTAGCTCAACACAGCTTATCACTAGAATTGGAGCGAGAGAAAAAAGGAAAGGAGGGCAGACAGGGAGGGGGAGCAAGGGAATGCTTCCAGGCAAACCCCACGACACACAGCACACTCAGTCGAATTATTAGCGATTTCAAAAACTGTGTCTTCTGAATGACCGGATAGGTGCTCTTCGATCCCAGCATCGTGATCACTCGTACCCGCGTCACTTGAATCGCTCTCGTTGGCATTGTCAACTCTCGATGCGTTTTCTTTTAACGATTCATTCACACTCCACAAACCGTATGTCCTTTTATGCTGCCTAACCTTGTATCTTGTTAAAACAACCTTTCCTTTCCACAAATTACAGAAACAATGGTGCCTCGAATGCATAAAATCATTCCTTGCTCGAGCTCTTGCTCTCGCACCTCTCGCAACACTGCGACCTCTTTTGTCGGCTCCAGATCCTGCTCGTCATTTCTGAAATCTACCGCTGAATGCCCTGTTGAATCTGCTGTCCCCGGCCCCGGCCCCGGCTCTCGGCAATCGTTCGGACGATCGGGCTCGTTCGGACGATCGGGCTCGTTCGGGCTCATTATCATGTGATCAGATCATGTGATCAGCGTAGAAGACATTGGCGGTTTTTTTGGAACCTCGTTGGAACCGTAAAGCTCTTCGCTGGCAAAATTTGAATATTTATAAGTTCTTTTCGCCGATACTGTTTAGTTAAAGCAAAAATGAATCAACTCAAAAGTGTATTTGAAGATGTAACGTTTACAAACAATGATGAGGTGTTACAGATATTGCAAGATGAAGGGGTAAGTGTAGTTACACATCCGATCTCAATGGATGTGTAAATCTCAATTTAATTAGAAGACATGTGACCAGTCAAGATGGCGGACGTTAAATTTGTGGCTCCGCTTTGTATCCTTTTTCTTGGCTTATTCTTCGTCCATCTATCACGAACACTGCAAAAGGATGCTTCTTTAAATGTTCATCTGCCAGCTGGAGGCTCTTACGGCTTAAATGCTGCTTCTGGTCGATCGATGGGCACTGGATTTATGGGTCTCCTTCGAACTCGTGGCTTCAGATCTGTACTCAACACTCCTTACGAAGGTGGAAGCATAAAATTGGCACGTTCCTTTATTACTCTGCTATTCCTATGTGGTGATATTAAGCTAAGCCCTGGACCTGTAAAATATCCATGTGGCAAATGTTCAAAGCCTGTAAAGTCAAATCAGAAAGGAATACAATGTGACTTTTGTGACTACTGGTACCATACTCGCTGCCTAAATATCGACAGTATAACTTACAATGCTCTTGCAAACACATCATGCGTCTGGGGCTGTACTGAGTGTGGCCTACCAAACTATTCAACAACCCTTCTGAGCTCAGTATCAGATCTACAGTCGCCTAACCAGCACTCACCCCCTGGTTCGGAGGATCATATACCGCAGATACCTAGTCCTCCTGCAGTTTCCACACCATCATCTCCGCCTCCACACTATTCTACACCTAAGAGGCCAAGATCGAAACCCAGAAATAGGATGAAGTGCATGGAGATCAATTGTAATAGTATCCTGAGCACAGAAAGAGCAGCCATCTTCAAAGCTACGGTTGAACACCATGCTCCTGATATTATTTTTGGGTGTGAATCTAAACTATCACCAGATACACCAACCGGTGCCTGCTTCCCTCGAGGCTATACAATTTATCGTAAGGAACGAGAATCTGGATCTGGTGGTGGTGTATTCCTTGCTGCTGCAAACAATTTAACATCCCTAGGCCATCCAGAGTTCTCTATTGATGCCAGCAATGAAAGTGTATGGGCCTCAATCAAATTACCTGGAACCAAAGCATTGCATCTGTGTTCCTTCTACAAACCACCAAGTGCCCCAGTATCTCGTATTGATTATATCGCAGACGTTCTTGCTGAACTTCACCAACGAGCAAGACGTAGTAACCCATTTGTGGTTGTCTCTGGGGATTTCAATATTGGTGATATAAATTGGACTACTGATCCACCTACGCCTTCAAGTACCTCATCTTCAACAACTGATACTGAATATCTATTAAACTTTTTAGATGAATACTCTCTTACTCAGTCAGTGACACAGACCTCACGCCCAGTTTCTGGTAAGACCCTAGATCTGATCTTGTCTTAGGCGCCCTCGTTAGTGTCAAATGTGCAGATCCACTCTGGGATGAGCGATCATGACTTAATCACCTTCACAATCAACACTAAACCCTCACGTGTCAACAAACCACCACACAAGGTTCACCTTTATAGCCGTATGGACCTCCAGGGCCTAAAGGGTGCAGTTTCAAGTATCAGTAATGAATTCTTCAATTCTGATCCAGGTACTCACTCTGTAAATGAAAACTGGGTGATGTTTAAAACTTCTCTGTCTACAGCTATCGATATGTTTATCCCATGGAAGATGACCAAGGCAAAATCCTCTTTACCTTGGGTGACTAAAGCTATCAAACGCCAAATGAGGAAAAGGGACAAACTACATTCGCTTGCTACCCACTCAAACAATCCATCGATTAAGGCATCCTATAGAAAACAGCGCAATAAGGTTGTGGATATGCTTCGGTCATCACATTCAAACTATGTTAACAATGAAATTGGAGGAAGTTTGGAATCTAACCCAAAACGGTTTTGGAACTATGTCAAGTCTTGTAGATCAGAATCCATAGAGGTTCCTACACTCCAGAGTGGAAACAATCTTTATATCTCTAGCATGGATAAAGCACAAGTTCTAAACAAACCCTTTGAATCTGTATTCGTGCGTGATGATGGTATTCTACCAGGCATTGGAATATCCAATTATCCAACTATCCCAAATCTGTCATTTCATGTAAATGGTGTCAAGAAGCAACTCAGTAATCTGAATCCAAACAAAGCATGTGGCCCAGATAACCTGTCACCTCGCATATTGAAGCTATTAGCTGATGATCTATCTCCCATACTCACTTTTATTTTCCAACAGAGTTATGACTCTGGCAATCTACCTGATGAATGGTTAAAAGCGCTGATTACACCAGTATATAAGAAGGGAGGCAAGCAAGATCCAAAGAACTATAGACCCATTTCTTTGACGTGTATATGCTGCAAGATCATGGAGCACATAGTACTTAGCCACATTCATGAGCACATGTCCACAAATAACATTCTTTGTAAACATCAACATGGCTTTAGATCAAGACTGTCCTGTGAAACACAACTGGTGTCAGCCATTCATGAATGGGCTTCTATTCTTAACATCAAGGGACAAGCTGATGTTATCCAATTAGATTTCAGTAAGGCTTTTGATAAAGTTTCTCACCCCAAGCTCTTACATAAGCTAAGTTATTATGGTATCCATGGACAAACCTTACTATGGATCAAAGGTTTCTTATCCAATCGTTCTCAAAGTGTTAACGTAAATGGCGTGCACTCCACCCCATGCAAGGCTACCTCAGGTGTCCCACAAGGCTCCGTCTTAGGACCTACGCTGTTCCTAATATATATCAATGACATCGTGGGTGACATCAAGTCCAATATCAGACTTTTTGCGGACGACACTATCATGTATCGTCAGGTTGCATCGCCTGCAGATCACCTTAAGCTTCAACAAGACCTGGAAAGATTGACTTCATGGGCCGGTCTTTGGCAGATGGAGTTTAATGTCAAGAAATGCTACCACATAACCCTGACCAATAAACGGGCCCCTGTCGTGCTACCATATTATATGCATGGTCAGGTCCTGGAACACGTAACTTGCTATGATTACCTGGGTGTCAGACTGACGGGCAAATTAAATTGGAAAGAACACTGTGACAAAATTTCAAACAAGGCCAACAAATCTCTTGGCCTAGTTAAACGCACACTCAAACCATGTACTCCAGAAGTCAAAGAAAGATCTTACAAGGCACTTATCCGGCCTTTACTTGAGTATGCAAGTGCTGCCTGGAATCCACACACAAATAGGGATACTGAAACCATTGAAAAAGTCCAACGGCGAGCTGCACGTTTTGTCGCCCACGATTATAGAAGATCTACGAACTCTCAAGATCTCGTAAATAAACTTGGTTGGGACTCTTTGGAATCCAGACGTCTCTTGGCCCAAGCGACTCTTTTCTACAAAATCAAAAACAAATTGATAGACCTTGAATTCCCATCTTCTATCCAACCAGCTTCCAAATCAAGCATCCAACATGCTATGCTTCAGCCATATTCAAGTGTTTTGGCGTACAGTTATTCTCCTTTTGTACGTACTGTTCGGGTATGGAACAAGCTGAAAACTGAAACAGTTCAAGCAAACAACATAAGTTTATTTAAGTCACTGGCAATGCGTGACATCCAGAATATGAAGACCCCGAACCATCTGAAAAGACTTTAAACTTACATAAATCTATTGTACATTTAATTTTATTCATTTATTAATTATTAATTATTTTACATCTCCCAGCATTAGCCCTGCTATTTGGGAGTAACTTTTCCAAGTTTTCCAAGATACCGCTCATGAACTTTCCAAGCGCTGTCTTTGATTTCACATGGAAGTAAGGCTACCTTTATTGAAAAGATGAACGTTTGGAAGAGATTTAAACCGCAGAAGAACATGTTTAAATCGATAGCTATTTGAATATATTTGTTATAAGGTTTAGCTTCACCTAGAACCTTCGCTGACAACAGCTATCCGTAAAGATTTGAATCTTAAAATTCATAGCGTTTTTCAGTAAAGCTTTAAGCTTAATATATCAAAGACAGCTTTCAAACTGATAGCCCGCTCGTGAATCATATTTTGTACCCTAATCTTCCTAATGCATTTCTTCTTCTTCTTCCAACAACAGCACTTTGTGGTTTCAGATCATAAGGAATAAAGTAAAGTGCCTCACCAAAAGAAGCTTAAAAGCTAATGAAAATAAGAAATGTTGAAAGGCATGTATAATACAATGTATATTTAAAAAAGTTATATTTAAAAAAGTTAAGTAAAAAGGCATATTGAATTTTTTAATTGAAGCGTCTTAAAAAACGTACAGTAATCCAAGTTTCTTGCCCTGTCATATCACATTGTCTAAATTTCAAAACAGCAATACACAATGTTCATGTTGTAGGAATTTGTATCACAGTTCAGTCCTGCACAGGTAATCATAAATAGCAATCCAATCATTCATGAAAAATATTAATTATTTGAAGGTATAAAATGAGTCAAATTGAAATGGAATTGTTATAGTGGTGCTACAGCTCTATAAGATGATGAACATCTACAAAGAACTCAAAATAGTGTAATTTAATAATAATTTATCAAGATGAGTATTTTTTTTAAATATAGAATTCAATCATTTTTTATCAAATTATAATTACCTATTTACATGCATGTGAAAGGAATGAACATAGCTGGAATCTGATAATGCAATCATTCATGAAAAAAATATTTATATAGGAAGATATAAATAATAGTATAATTTTTTATTATTGTGAAGAGTATTTTTTTAAAATTATTGACTTGAATCATTTCCTATCAAATTATAATTATCTGTATGCATACATGAAATATGCCAATTAAGATTTGGTGAAAGGAATAAATATTAACTGGAATCTGATAATGCAGTTGGTCTTATATGCCTTGGCTTAAATGCTGAGATACTCTTTGTCACAAAAAGTCTTCGAAATAATGAGGTAAGTTTTGTTTGGTGTATGAAATATGGCAACTAGATACAGGTGATACATTCATATTTCTAGAAGTTTAATGGCATATTCATGGTATCTATGTTCTTTTACATACCCATGAAAAACACATGAGATTTATTTTAAGGGGATTTTCATGGTTCTCCTTGAAATTTGTCCACCCCATGAAAATCCTGAAAGCCCAATGGGGCATAAGCAGTTAAAATGCTGTGAAAACACCATGAAAAGATCCAAAAATTTTCATGGTCAATGAATATTTCCATATTCACAGGGTATTCATGGGCCATGAAAATCATGGACCCATTAAAAACTCATGAAATTCCAAACCATGAAAAACCAGGTTTTATTTTCATGGCCTAATATATTCACCATTAAAAACCCATGAAATTTTGGACCTTGCAGCAGAAAACTTTCATGGTATTTTCAAGAGTATTTAATGAGTTTTGCATAATGTGAGAGATTTCATGGGCCATGAATATGGAAATATTCACAGGATTTTCATGCCTTTTTTAATGCTTTTTTCATGCCATCAATCCCATGAAAAAAGCCATGAAAAATCCCATGAAAATCCTTTGAAAAGGTCATGAATTTACCATGAAATAATTAATGGCATTTTCATGGGTTTTGAGTTCATAGTGTAAGATACAAGATAGTATACCACAGATTGAGCTTGCATTTATAAGCGCGCCTTTGGACCGGTTGTACTTTTTGAGTACAGTCTCATAATGATTCAATTCAGACTTAAGCGTTTTCAGAATGTCAGTACACTGTTGGAGTCTGAATGAGGGTCCATCAGTGGGGGTTGGAGGTGGAGCCGTTGGAGGCAACTCAGGATAGATTCTGTTATACTCATCCATATTTGTTACGACTATAACTTTCTTTTAAAATGTTATTTGAAACTTAAGGTGACAGTGATGGGAGAACCCTTAAGATGCAACTTTTTCCACTCACTGTCGAATATTCTTAAATCAAAGTGATTTATGGGACTATTTGATTTCTGTGCCGGCCGATGACTGGGTAATCCTGTGAGGGTATGTTTGCAAGGAGGTATGAGGGTGAAACATTCACAGGGCTCACTGATTGAACTTTATTTGTATAGGATGACAAGTTATCCACTAGACTGCACGTAAGTCTAAGGGGCTCCTTGATCTGTAGACTTATGGGGTATAATTTGCCAGGATTTATGATTTCAGGCACACCAAGCCCAATTTGTAGCCCTCTTGTGAGTTTAATGTTGAAGTTCTTGTTGGAGTACACTGATAGTCAACAGTATCAGTCTCAATGATTGAGATCTTAGCATTATCAGTATCATTGAGAAATATAGCTTGGATACTACGTAGTGAGTATGTACCTGGTTGGATTATTATGAGGGGCCGGTTGTCCTCGTTGAGTAAACCCTGGCGATCCTTGAAATTCACCAATCTTTTAGACATACTACAATCCAGGAGTTGTATCTTACGAACCTTTTCCAGAGGAGGATCCAAGTACACCCTAGTTTCAGACTCGTACATGGTAGCCTACGTGTAGCCGCACCCTCCCCCCGAAGGAAAAAAAACGGGAGGAGGGAACGTCTACGAAAACCTGACACAAATCGTGTTATGTGACGTCACTCTAATTTATGCAAACGCATGTCTCAGCACTTTCCCCGATTGTGTAAACAATGGTATCACGTTCCTGTTCTTTCGAACACATTTGCAATTTATGGCCGTTTACAATTGTGCTTTTTTGTTTTAAAGAGATCGACAAGGATTATGAGAGATATTTGGTTAAGAGCGGAAGGAAAACTATGTTTGATGTAAGTCTAGCGCTTGAGAATTTAGCAAGTTCTTGGATACTTGCGTTTACAAAGGCGATAGATTTAGACAAAGATCTATCCTGGACTTGCGAACTCACGTTCACTACAAGCCGACAGAAACATTTCAGTACACACATTTCGCTTCCTGCCACCCACCAGGGGTCAGTAAAGGCTTCATCAAAGGCGAAGCACTTAGGCTGCTTCGAACTAACTCTTCAAAAAATACTTTTGAAGTGAATATTGTAGCATTCAGATCACGCCTTTACACGAGAGGTTATCCTGATATTCTGGTGAATAAAGTCCTCTCAGAAGTGAAATTCGAAGAGAGAAAGTCGGCTCTTCAACAAAATAAACGAACCCACAAGATAATTCTTCCTTTTGTCACACAATACCACCTTAAACGGTGCCTATTTAAAAAGAATCTTATTGAAAAAATGGCATTTAATACAGGATCAACCTTAACTAAGTGAGATATACAAAGAGCCTCCCATCATCTCGTACAAAAGAGGAAAATCGCTCAAGGACATACTCGTGAGACCCAAACTCTAAAGGCAAAGAAACCGTACACTTGCGAACAGCGGGAGTCGTGTAGGCCTGTCAACTTTTTTAAACCAAAGAGCAGAGGCCATCAACGGTATCACTTGAAATATTATCGACTTCCCGGAATCGGTTGGTAGAGAAACGAAGATATCCTTCCTTTCAAGAAACAAATCGATGGCTTTCTCCTGTTCTCCATGAAATTTCTCTATTCCGAGAGCCGCTCAAGAAAAAGTCAAAGCCGCGATATAGCTCGTTGTTGTGCGAGAACACGGTTAGCTCGGCATTTTCTTTTATGGTTCTCACGAGACTATAACAGACTTAAGCCAATCAGAGTTCATGTAAGTATTGAGAAAATGGCTCACCAATGAAAAAGTACTACACATTTTCTTGCTAAAGGGTGACGTCACATAACACGATTTGTGTCAGGTTTTCGTAGACGTTCCCTCCTCCCGTTTTTTCCTTCAGGGGGAGGGTGCGGCTACACGTAGGCTAGTACATGGTAACGCTCAACATTTTGGATTATTACTCAGTCTCCTTTAAATTTCTATATTTAGCCTCTGAGAGGAATTGAGTTTTAATGATTCCACAGCTGGCACATTTACACTTCATCATGGGCCTGCCTTTGGATGTTTTGGTGAAGGTCTCACTCCCAGGAACGCATTCAGTTTGTTTTCTCTCTTTGACACAATAGCTCTTCATTTAAATTCACTTGTGTTTCTTCTTTAATTCCTCTACAAAGTAAAGTACAACTGCCACTATTAACAGCCAAGCGTTCTTACCCAAGAATGAAATGACTTCACCAGCAGTCTTGAATAAGAAGCTTACAATGGCACCAATCATACCAGGTAATAACTCGCCTAGTTTCTTACCAATTGTCTTTAGTCCATCACCAACGCCTTTACCCAATTTCGAGAGCCCTTTGGAGAGGTTGGAGACTATAACACCAATTACCACTCCAACTGCACTCATAACTGCAAAGACTGTGAAACCATATTTCTTGAATATAGCCTTCACCCGGTCTCGCAATGACATTCGTTCCTGTATTTGTTCATTCTTATTTTCCAGATTGGCTATCTCCTGCTCTTGCTCAGCAATTTCTCTCTCTAGAGTTTCCATTTGGCTACTTTCTTCTGGAGTTTTCAGTGGCTTGTCTCTGTGGAATTTTAGTTCGTCCTTAAGTTTGGTGACTATACCTTTCTTCTTAGTTATCTCATCATTATTAGCTTCTAAAGCCTCTGGTGCTCTTGGGCCTAGACTTTCTTTCAATCTTTGTGGTAGATTTTCAGTGAATTCACCATTAGGTAATAAAATGTATTCACGAGCATTTGCCCTCTTCAATTTCAAAAATACTTTTTCTATTTGTCCACTAATTGACCTACCAACACCTTTGATGAACTCAGAAGTCTTGGCATGTGGGAAAAATCTTTTGATTTCTTTTTCCACATCATCTTGATCTTTCATCTTGGTATCTATCAAGGGCTGAGATTAACCACCAAATGAAGTTTCTTCTTCATCAGGGTCAATTGGACGAGTGGTGGATGTATATGTGATTAATGGGGTGCCATAATTTGTGGTATCACCATCATAATCCCCATAATCATCACCAGGTTCATTTAGTGTAGTCGGGTCTAACTCAGGATCAGCAGTTGCCATATTTGATGCTAAATATGGGAACTTCTAAATTGATTTCACAACCACTTACTAGTAATGTATCCTAAGGCTAACATACCACCAGAAACATAAGCCATTTCTCCCATTTTTTGATCTGAATTAGGTCTATAGTAGTCAGAGAATTTGGGTGGATTGCCCATTTGATTGTACAATTTCAGCGCTTCATCTGTCTTTGATATATTCTCAGAGGCCTGGTTTTCATCACCCTTCCTCTTATTATTAAAGTCAATATATGCTAAGCGCTTCTCTTGGTATGCAGCGTAATCTTTTTGGTACTTCTCCATGGCTTTGTCATGCCTTTCTCTTTCGAGTTGGAGATCAGCAGAAGATGAACCGCTAAGGGCCTTTGCTATATAATTTCCACCAATGAAGGCTGTTGCATTGAGGACTGCTCCTCCAAGCATGATTGCTACACTTGCCATTAGCTATTTGGTAGTATCTTCTGATCCTCTAAATACGTTTTGAGATACATGCTTGCACTCAACACAACCACCCATTTACCATAATTCATTATACTTGATGATGGATCTCCAATGAATGATTCTCTCAGGGCCTTTTTACCCACATAACCCACAGCGGCAGCTAGCCCAATGAGCACTGCAGAGTCAGTAACTGTCTTTACGAGCTTATTGTCAGACATTTTGAATTACATCCACTCATCTTTTAAATTATTTTCTTCTTTGGGTGGCTGACTTACACTATTATCCATGATTCTGGTTGGAGGGGGATTGAAATTCATAACTGGTACATGCAAGTCAGGTATTCTATCCCTATAGTTTTTGAATATGACATAGGCGGCGAGTCCAATGGATCCAATTGTTAGCACATTTTGGAATGATAGACTTGGCATCCATTCATTAACACTACTTTCATCTTTTTTGTTTGATTTAACCTCCTCCTCTTTCTCCTGCGCGCGCTTATAAAAAGCCATAGCTTCATTTCTTTTGGCTTGTATCGCCTTACCAGCCTTTACTCTTTTGGGGTCTTTGACTTTTGTTTTAACTTCAGGCTCTTTAGTAATTTGCTCAACAGTGTTTTCTTCAGACATGTTATGAGTTAATCTATTCTATTCCTATTAAGTTTTATAATAGGAAGCTTTCAATTTCTAATATATGAATTTAAGTTTATTGTTTGTTTTTACGTGGAGTTGGTATTGGTGGGGTTTTAACTTCTTCTTCATCGATTTCTTCTTCTTCTACTCCCAACAATTGGCATAGTGTTTGATTCTTAAATAAGACTTCTAGTAGTTATAAAAAGCGGGGTCTGGCGCAATTTTAATAAAGTTAATAATATAAATAAAAATTTTGAAATTTGTTTAAGATTTAGAGAAAAAATTTTTGAAAAGAGATTTAAACAAATAATTTATATTATTAATTATGGATCATAAAAAAAGATCGAATCTTGTAGAAAAGCTAAAACAAGCTATTGATGAAAATGGTGAAAGTTTAAAAATATTAATAGTAAAAGAGTTAAAAAAATTATTAAAAAAAGGTAAGAAATTATCTAATAATGAAATTCTCAAGGAGTTGCGTAAAATTCCAGAAATTTCTACAGCTCTAGATAATAAAATACAAAGATTAATTATTGATGAGGCAATACCTGAGATTAATGTTCCAATTTCAACACCAACCAAACCACAAAAATCATCAAATAAAACTTTTAATTGGGAAAATTATTCATTTAAGGTAGTGAACAAAGATGAGTTTTCTAAAAAGCTTGAAGATTTAACTAATGAAAATATAATAAAACTTACTAATAAAAAACAAATAAAGTCTAAACCTATTAAAAAGGCCGTAAACAAACGAGTTGATGATTTGAAGAAAAAGGTTAATAGAATATTTACTTTAAAAAAGTTGGTTTCTAAACGCATATCAAACAAACGCATCACTCCAAGAGAAAAAGAAAGGGCGCTTAGAGGCTATTTGAAAAGTTATAGGATAGATGGACAAAAAGGTTATGGGCCTGAGGAGTTTCTAAATCATATTAAACTAAAAGTTATTGATTTAATTAATCAGAAAAAGAAACCTTTTAAGGTAGAATTTATATATTGTTGTAATTTTGAAAAAAAGGATCCAGCTACAGGAAAGATTGAAAAAGACGACGGCTTCTTTCATACATTTGCAGAAGTGGTTACATTATCAACTGATTTGTTTGAATTATTTGATGCTTCAAAAAATTTTTTACTTAAAAAGGTTGATGAGTTTCAGAAAAGAAAAACTGGTTGGGTATTTGATCATGTGGTATATTTTGATATCGATATTAATCCCTTCGTGCCTTTTGTTGGAAGTTCCTATATTCCATTACCATTAATATTGAAATTAAAGAAAGCAATTATAAACGTTAAAAATGAGAATGATCACGAATGTTTCAAGTGGGCAATAACTTCCGCGGCATTTCCAAAAGAGAAAGATCCACAAAGACTAAATAAGCAAATGAGAGAGAACTCTGAAAAGTTTAGCTGGAAAGGAATAGAGTTCCCCGTTAAATTGAAAGATATTGATAAGTTTGAAAAACAAAATCCGCACTATGCTATTAATGTTTATGGATATGAAGAAGTTGGGGTATACCCACTAAGAATAAGTAAAAAACAAAAAGGCTGCCTAATAAACTTACTTCTAATATCAGAAGGAGAAAATAATCATTACTGTTGGATAAAGAATATGAGTAGATTGTTAGCCTCAGAAGTTAGTAAACATAAATCAAAGATGTACTTTTGTCCAAGATGTCTCAACGCATTCCAGTCAGAAACTTCTCTAGAAAAACATATTGAATATTGCAACTCAAATGAAGAAGTAAAAATTTATATGCCAAAAGATGATGATGGAAATCCAAAATATATTAAATTCAATAATTATAATAGAAAAATGCGCGTTCCATTTGTTGTATATGCAGACTTTGAATGTATTAACGAGAAAATAGATACATGCGAACCAGATAAAAGAGAAAGTTTTACTAATCAATACCAGAAACATAAAGCTGTAGGATTCTGTTATCTCATAAAATCTTTTGATGATCAGATATTACCCCCAAAGCTTGTAAAATACACAGCAGAATCTCCAGATGATGATATACCAAAGATATTTGTAGATAATTTGGAGAAAGATATTAAGAAAATTTATAATGATACAAAATTCCATAAAAAAGCGGAGAATATATCAGAAATGGATAAAAAAGAATATGAAAATGCAACACACTGCCATATATGTGAGAGAGAATTAGGAGAAGATAAGGTATTTGATCATTGTCATCTCACAGGAAAGTATAGAGGAGCAGCTCATAATGAATGTAACTTAAATTACAAGATACCAAAGTTCTTTCCTGTAATATTTCATAATCTATCTGGATATGATGCACATATTTTTATCAAAAATCTTGGTGTAACAGAAGGTAAAATAAACTGTATACCAAATAATGAAGAAAAGTATATTTCTTTCACAAAACAGATTGTGGTTGATGAATTTATAAATAAAGAAGGTAAGCGGGTTGAGGTGAAGCGTGATATTAGATTTATTGATTCATTTAAATTTATGTCAACAAGTTTAGAAAAATTGGTGGATAATCTACCAAAAGAATCTTTCAAAAACTTAAATAATTTCTATAAAGGTGAAGAATTAAAGTTATTGTTGAGAAAGGGCGTATTTCCATATGATTGGTTCGATGGATTAGATAAACTAAATAAAACCCAACTTCCGTCAAAGAATGAATTCTATTCAATACTAAACGATGAAAATATATCTGATAATGATTATAAACATGCACAAAATGTTTGGGAAACTTTCAATATGGAAACTATGAGGGATTATCATAACTTATATATTAATTCAGATGTGTTACTTTTAGCTGATGTGTTTGAGAACTTTAGAGATGTTTGTAGTAAAAACTATGGGCTGGATCCTGCTTGGTATTATACAGCACCCGGACTAGCTTGGGATGTCGCATTAAAGATAACAAAAGTGAATTTAGAGTTGCTAACTGACATAGATATGCTACTTATGATTGAGAAAGGTATTCGGGGTGGTGTATCTATGATTTCTACTAGATATGGAAAAGCTAATAATCCATACATGATAAATTTTGATATTAACAAAGTAATAAATTATATTATATATCTAGATGCAAATAATTTATATGGAGGAGCAATGAGTAGACCATTACCCACTCACGGTTTTAAATGGATGGATGAAAAAGAGATTGCATACTGGAAAAATATTCCCTGCATACTTGAGGTTGATTTAGAATATTCACACCACCTTCACAAACTACATAATGATTATCCGCTTGCACCAGAGAGACTTTTAGTTAATAAGGTTGAGAAATTGATTCCAAACCTAAACAATAAGGAAAAGTATGTTGTTCATCATGAAACATTAAAACTTTATGAAAGTCTTGGATTAAAAATTACAAAAATTCACAGAGGCATTAAATTCAAAGAGTCAGCCTGGTTAAAACCATACATTGAATTGAATACCAACCTAAGAGCTAAAGGAAATAACGATTTTGAGAAAGATTTTTTCAAACTTATGAATAACTGTGTGTTTGGTAAAACTATGGAAAACATTAGGAATAGGGTTGATATTAAATTAGTTACTAATGAAAAAGATGCGAAAAAATTAATATCAAAACCTAATTTTAAACATCGTACTATCTTTTGTGAAAATCTTGTTGCCATTCACATGAAGAAAACAAAGTTAGTATTCAATAAACCCGTTTATTTAGGTATGTGTATTTTAGATTTAAGTAAAACAATAATGTACAACTTTCATTATAATTATATAAAACCAAAATATGGAGAAAAAGCAAAATTGTTGTTTACAGATACAGACAGCCTTACTTATGATATAGAAACAAAGGATTTCTATAAAGATATAAGTCCAGATGTTAGGGATAAGTTTGACACAAGCAACTTTCCTAAAAATCATCCATCAGGTATTGAGACAGGGGTAAACAAAAAAGTCATCAATATGTTTAAAGATGAGGCAGGAGGTAAACAGATAACAGAATTTGTAGGCCTACGAGCTAAGCTATACTCTTACAAAATGGATGAAGGTGAAGAAGAAAAGAAATGTAAGGGAATGAAGAAGTTAGTAGTAAAAAATAGCATAAGCTTTGATGATTATAAGAAATGTTTATTAGAATGTAAAGAACAATACAGACAGATGAAAGTAATTAGAAGCCGCCGACACGATGTTTTTTCTGAAACCGTTAATAAAGTTGCATTATCTGCTAATGATGATAAGAGAATAATTTGTGAAGATGGAATAAATACTTTAGCTATTGGTCATTATCTTACCAAAACAGAATCTGGCGGAAGTTCTGTATCATAAGGAATAACCTGTAATTCTTCGCGCACAAATCCTCGTCGCGGACCATCTTGTAAATAATATAAAACTGGCTGATTAGGTGAAACCACACTCCTTGAAATATAATATATCAGAATACTCCAAATGGGGTCAGTAGCTCGTCTTTTTTCTCCACCCTCAAGTTCGCCGGGAAATAATAAATATCTAACTTTAACACTAGGAGGTAATCTAACCTCATCAAGACCAACAACTCGGTGATAATTTTTAGGTTCAATATCAATCTCTTTCATTTTTATAGCATCATCGGGTTCTTTACCGGTTATTCTAGTTGGTGTATTATTCAAAGTTTTTAGAATATTAGGTAATCTTTTCACCCATACTCTAGATCTTTCATAGCTTATCATTTCCTGTGAATATTGATGACTAAATATTCTTTCTCCTAATGTTCTATTTGCTCTTTCCACAAACGCTTGAGCTCTATGATTTCCAGCTTCACTTCTCTGTATTCTAACATTATGATAATTCATAAGTTTTGTAACCTCACCCATAAATTCTTTCCCAGGATCAACCATTAATGTTTTAGGATATTTCAATCTTCTAGAATATATTTTTTTAAAAGCTTCTGATATCTCTCGACTTTCTTTTGTGGTTAATGGTTCAGCATCTTTATATCTTGAAGCCACATCAACCACAACTAATGCATATTTATATGTTTTTCTTCCAACTCTATCATGCGGTAAAAATAATAAATCTGCTTGGTGAATCTGATTAGGCTTATCCACAGTCCAGTGAGGTCTAGGTATATACTTTGGAGCTGGAAGATAGATTTGCCATATTGCCTGTTTCTGCAACCATTGTTTTACCTCATTTTCACTTACTTTCGCTTTTTCTGCTAATTTAGAAATTGCGGAATATCCTTTCCAATATCCCTCGGTTGAATAATATATCCTACTTAAATTTTTTGTAAAGGTAGAACTCATTTAAAGATTAGTCAAAGTATCTTATAAATTACAATGACAGAGAAAACGATATCTGGAAAAATTGATCCAAGCAGAGTTCTCAAACAACCAGGCGGTTTGAAAGCAGAATCAACATTGAATCGAATTACTTTAAATCCATCCACAGCAAGCCCGGGGGAAACATTATATATAAATATTCCAACACTTTCTGAGAATTTGGTGATTGTGCCTGGAAGTGTATCTCTTTTGTTTGATTTAGAAGTTGAAGGACACGCAAACAATACAGTTGTTAATAATTTAGGAGCTAATCTTGTTTCTAGATTAAAAGTTTTGTTTGGTGGTGAAACATTGCAAGATACCCAAAGATATGATTTATTTCAAACATATCATGATTTATTCTTAACCAATGAAGAGCGTGAAGATAGATTAAAACAAGGCATTTCTTCGTTAAATATTAGAAAACTTAGAACAAAAGCTGGAGATGCAAAAACACAAGATGTAAAAGAAGTAGCGCTTGCCGAAATTCATAAAACAAAGTATAGAATACCAATAAATCACCCTATTTTAAATGATCATGGAGTTTTTTATCCGAAAGGATTTGAAAATCATCTAATATTTGAGATTACACTAGCCCCAATTAGTAATATTCTTATTTATTCCGATACAACTAAAACACCATCATATTCAATCAAAAACTTAGAGTTAGAATATTCTTCAATTTCAAGCAAAACATTAGTGGAAAAAGCGCAATCAGAATATCAAGTTGGTAATGGATTCTTTTATGAAAATATTACATTGTATAAAACTTTTACATTTTCAATTGGTGGTGATGGTGTTATTAATCAGCATATTAATTTACCAAGAAGATCAATGACTGGTGTATTATTATTGTTTTTATTACCTCATGTCGCAGGAGCAAGAGATTCTGAAAATTTTTATAATCCGGGTATATCTTCTGTTAATATTGATATTGATGGTGTGCCAAATAGAATATACTCTAGGGGTATGATTCCATCCGATCTTTGGGAATCAGTGAAAAAACGTTTTAATAGGATCGATGGTTTACAAATTTCATTGAAAGAAAAAGAATTTTATGCTGATAAGTTTGCTCTTTGGGTTGATACTAGAACTTACCCTGATAATGGTATTATTGGTGGGGGACTAGTTCTAAATAAAACACACGATGGTGTAAAAATAAAAAAAAAAAGGAAACAAAGCGGATCTGGAACTGTAACCTGCCATATGTTTGTTGTATCTGATGCAGTGATGGAGATTATGAATTCATCTTTAATATCAATAAAGTACTAACCAAAGGGAACCTAACTTAAAAACTTTTAGTTATAATACAAAATTATGGAAAAACTAAGAGATAAAATTCCTTTTCATTGTATTATAACTGGACCAACAAATTGTGGAAAAACAAAATACATAATAGATCAACTCCGAGGACCATTTAGAAAAGTTTTTGAATATATTGTTCTAATTTGTCCAACTTATTCTAAAAATAAAACATATCATAATTTTGCTCGAGGGGATAAGAGATTTTTTGTATTATCACCCGATGCAAGTAATGTAGATGAGATTAATGAGCTATTAACTGATTGTCAAACTTTATTCTCAGGAACAAATACACTAATAATTTTAGATGATTGCGCCGTATCCACTGATCTGAAGAAAAGATCGAACAAGTTTATAGATTTAGCATTCTCTGGTAGACACCACGGATTATCAATGTGGGTTCTAACTCAACAATTAACGTCGATAGCAAAACCATTCCGGGAAAATGTGGCCTGCGTTGTTACTTTCCATAATCCATCGCAGAAAGGTATGAAAATGTTTTTCAAAGATTATGGTGGTGATTTGGATTATGAATTAGGTAAAAAGTTTGTACAACTCCTGAAAACTGAAAAATATTCTAGACTTTGTTTATCTTTACGATACCCATTTAATTGTTATTTGGAGATTCCGACAAAGTTGATTTAAAAATAGTAAATGTATCACCATAAAAGATGGCAGAAGTTGAAGATTATATTAGTGATGTAAAAGATGAGATAAAAGAAGTGGTAAAAGATGATAATGAACTTGAAATAAAACAAGAATCACTAGCTATTCTCGCAGCTCTCGGAACTACAAAGGAATATTTAGGAGTTGATATGAGTTTGGGGGATATAAAAAAATTATCAGTGAAAGATGTTGAAAAATATTATAATCGTTACCAAGCAGTATTGGGAAAGAAAATTAATGGCGGATTAGTAGATTCATCTCTTCAATTAGTTTCTAAAGTTATTTCTTACATAGTTCCTGTGGATGATATAGAAGCTCTTTATTCCGATTTGAAGAATGATGATTTAGTTAGTCGCGAACTAACAAACATTGTTGGACTCTTAGCATTGAAAGCAGGAAGATTGGCAGCACTTGCTAGCGGGCTATTCCAGGTTGCTAAACACGTTAAATTCAACAAAATTCAACAAGTTACAAGTAAAAATATAGATGATTCTAACAAAACTGAGCAGGATACTAAGCAAGGCGCTGATGGGTATGATACTGTTTACTAAGCATACTATTATTTTATTTACATATCATTCCTAAGTGGTCTAAAGATTTCTTAATGATATGTAAAATAATGTCTGACCAAAATGAACAAATTGAAGGAGGAACAGAAGTTGAGCAAATTACTGCTGATCCTGCACCTGAAAATAAAGATGCTAAAAAACATGTGAAAGATCCTAAAAAGGTTGCTGCTGGTAAAAAATTAGCTGAATATAATAAAAAAGCAAAAGAAGCATTAGCTAGGGAGATGAAACGAGAAAAGGAACAAGCAACGCAAAATGAAAATACAGAAAGTGAGTATAATCAAGAAAAGACAAATAATGAATCGAAAGCGTGGCTTCCAGAGCTATCTTTTACAACTGTATTATCAATTGTTGGAATAGGATTTACAGCATTTGATATGTTTATGAGATATTACAAAAATAGAATACCTGATTTATCTCAAATTCCACAATTACAAACAACCCATCCATCAAAAATACCAAAATCCGCAAATAGACCAAAAATTGAATTGATATAAAGTAATTTAAAAGTCTCTTGCTTTGTAGTAAAAAATTATGTCTGAAAATAAACTTGTGAAAACTGTTACTGATTCGGCGGTACTTATCGGATTAGCGGCTGGAGTTGGTTATGTAGTTAAAAAAGCTATGAAAGAATCATTTATGAATGATCCATCCTCAAGCATTACAAATTATGCAAAATGGGTGGCTGTATTATCCGGAAGTATTTATCTAAAAACATATTTAGAGGATCAAAAGATTTTACCAAAATAATTAAATATGGCGGCAATAGCAATGATGATTGGTGGGGCTATATTAAATGCAACAGCATTTGTTGGTGGAAATTATCTTGCAAAAAGTCTTTCAGGACATAATGTGGATACAGAAAAAATACGACACGATAAAGCAATGGAAAAATATCAAAAAGATTACTATGAATATCAGGAAAAAAGACAAAAAATGCTTGATTGGAAAATGAAAAAAAAAGATGAAGAATATCAAGCATCAAAAAATATTTCAAAAACAAATGAAGCTTTTGAATTATATAGTCAAAGGCAAGAACCAAAATTCTCTGATTATTACAAACCAAGCGATGATCAAAAGAATGGAGAAATGTTATATGTTGGAGCTGGAATGTTAGCTCTTGGTTACACAGTTAGTAAATTTTTATAGTTAGTTTGCTTTGCATGTTTAAAGATTTCTTACTGATGAGTAAAAAATCATGGATGAAGAAATGGAATTAGAAGATTTACCAAAAGATGATGATAATGATGATGGAGATGTTACAACCACATCCACATCTATTGATAGATATTATTCTGGTTATGATGAAGAAAGTAGTAAGGCTGAATGGGATATACCTTCTGAAAGAAGAAGAAATCTAAGTGATGTTTTAGGAGAAAGAGATGAGGAATATGACAGAAGGAGAGAGGCTGGACAAGAGCTCAAACGTTATTTGCCAGACTTCAATCCAGACGATGCAACATTTAATGTTGAATTTGAGCAAGATGGAAGTATATCAGGAAAATTTAGCAATAATCCAAGAGCAGCAAAACATATAATAATTGATAAAGATGGAGTTCTTAAGCTTGAAGATTTACCAAAAACAATGAGAAAAGCTCTAGGCGTTGATTATGAAACAATGCTGGAAAAATATAATAATTCTGAGTCAGAATTGAGAAAATCTAATGAAAAAATTAGAGAATTAGATAATGTATTGAAAGAAGCCAATGAAAAAATTATAGATTTAGATAATGCATTGCAAGGATTGGACGCCGCCTCAAAAGTACATCCAAAAGAAATTGCTCAATATGAAGAAAAAGTAAGAAGGCTCGCTTTAGTAATTGAAAACCAAAAAGCAGAAAAAGAAAATATGGAAAGAGATGCTTCAGAAGGTAAAAGACTTTTTGATAAAACCGCTAAACAGAATATAGAGTTAAAAATACAACAAGAGAAAATTTTGAAAGAAATAAAATTATACAAAGAGGAAATAGATAAATATAAGAAGGATAAATTAAATGCAGCAAATCTAGAGCAAAGCAATGAAAGATTAAAATCTGAGGTTGATAAATTAAGAGAGCAAATTAGAAATAAAATAATTTCAAACGATGAACAAATATCAGACATTCAAGCTAGAAAAGACGAAATAATTAAAAATTTACCATTACGAGAGCGATTAAAGAATATCTTTAAAAAGTATGGTTTTACAGCATTTGCTGTTTTAAGTGCAGTAGGTGTTATAATTGGTGTTATAGTTTCTAATCTTACAAAAGGTTTATCAAAATTAGGAAAGGGTTTAGGTAATGGTTTGAAAACTATTGGTAAAAAACTGGGTGAAATATTGCCAGGAATGGTTGGAGGAATAGTTAGCTTTCTATTCAAAACAGCTGGGCAAGTTATTGGATTTTTAGGTGAAAATGCTTGGTTATTGATAATGGCGGTTGTTTTATATTTTGTGGAAAGTATGAAGAAGAAAAGAAACTAAGATCTAAAGATAACACAATTTTCAGTAAAAAGTATATATGGAAGATTATAACGGAAATACTTATTCACATACTAATAATAGCGGAATTTATCCAGTTTTGCAAAATACAGACCCTAATAATTTCAGAATACAAAAATCAAGCGAAATACAACAAAATCTTGAAAGAGAAAATAAACATTACGAAGATATAAGAAAAAAATACAATAGAGCTAGAGGAATACTTACAAAAATAAGCTTTTGTGGTGGTTTGATTTCAGTTATTCTATCTGCAAGTGGTTTAGGAACTTCTCTTACTGGCTTTGGCGCTGTTGTCGGTGTACCTTTAGGTGTTATTGGCGGAGTTTTTGGCGGATTATCGGTTGGATTTGGTTATGCAACAAAAAGACTTTCAAATAAAATTAGTAAGCACGAACAAACAGCTACAACAGCAAAATCATCATTAAAAACAGTAAACAGCTTGTTTTCAAAAGCTTTGAAAGATAATAAAATGTCTGATCAAGAATTTTCTATAATTTTATCTGAAATGGAAAAGTTCCAAAATCAAAAACTAGAAATTAGACAAAAATTTAGAAAAGAAAGCCAAAAAAACTTCGACATGTCTATAATCAGGAAAAAAGTTCGGGAAGATATATTAAAAGAACTAACCAATCCCACACGTTGAAAATTTCATATGAGAGAACTGATGTTGGTTGTAATTGTTTTGCAGGAATTAGAAAAGAGGTTAATTGAATTTACATCTTATTCTTAATCTTCCGCTTCGACGGTTTAAAGATCAGATTAATTGAAACAAAAAAGAATAAGATGTTATTGGATGATTTCAAAAAACGTTACCCAAACGCCAACCTTGATAAATTTAAATTTATTAATGATTCATTTGGTGGATATATTAAATGGAAAGTTAATGGAATAACTGTAATGTCTGATGATGATCCTTCTGGGAAAACTTGGACAGATGATCTTTCCACTAATTTGAAAACATTATTATGGGGAGATTTGGGTTTAGAAAAGAAACCTAAAGTTGGCTCATTTCCAAAAACTTTATCATTTACAAACAAAACATATCCAATACCTGGCATTAAGTTCGATGAATTTGCTCCTGATGTAACAGAAACTTTAACCTCTCTAGATATATATGTTACAGATAAAAAGAAATTCGTTGCTCCTATGAGAAACATATTTAAATCACAAGTTGTAACATTTAATTCCGCAAAGGAATGCAAAAAATGGTTGAATAAACCAGATTTTAATCATTGGCCTCAACAACTTAACTTTGCAGTTTGGTGTGCAACATCTGGTTGCGGTATAAGTCTTTTTGAAAGTCTAAATTATCCCAAAATAATTAGCAGTTTTATAAAGTTTCATATATATTTCACAATAAGGCGAATATTGTTTGAATTAAAACTGCCCTTACCAGATGAACAACCTTTTTCAATAAAAAATAACCCATATAATAAAGTTGCATATAATCGATTGTGTAATGAATTTGGAATTAGTACTTTAGCTGATTTTAGATGGAAAGGTGGAAGAAATCATGGTTTGGGTGATATATTCCTTGATTATGGTAATAGATATGGAGCAAAAGACCACGATTATCAAAATCTACATGTTATAAGAAATTATGATAAAAAAGCAGATATGTGGCCTAGTTTGGGTGATAAATTTAGCGATGAGGGAGGTAAACAACAAGAAGGTAATCTAATCTCATTCCTAAGAAATGATGACTTTGCTGATTTTAAATATGCATGGTTTATACCAGAAAGTGGATATGGATTAACAAAAGCGGGTTTGGGAAGATTAAATCGGTCCGCCGAGGCTTTTGTTTACTGCATATTAGGAGCACAAGTTAATACTAGAAACCCAATTTATGGAAAAGCAGGCGGCGCAATAGAAACTCAGCAAGAATTTTTATCAAAATTTGAAGACTCTGTGGTTGAAAATGATATTTCTAAATCTATTCAAAATTACCAAAAATCTGTGCAGGAAACTAAATTACGGCTTGATTTGGCTGTTGCTCCTGGAGTTTGGTTGATGCCGAGTAATATGATTATAAATACAGAAAGTGTGGTTGGATATAATAACAAACTCATGAAAGCCGCTGAAGATATGAATTTCGGGGTAAATAATGCAATAAATACTGAAACAAAAACTGTTGGAATAAGACATAATTTAGGAACATCAAAAGTCTTATTAAATACTAATACTCAACCAAAACCTATAATTAAAAAAGATGAAACTCAAACAAAAACCGCGCAGTCTTTGAGTCAAAATAATACAACTCAACATCAAAATAATCTTATAGTACTTATGGTTATTGGCGGTGTATTATCTTGGTTTTTATTTCGTTAATGTTTTGATTATAGAAATCTAAAGATGAATAAGATGTAATCAAAACAAAATGCTAAGTATTACAATGTATGATTCTGAAACAAGGATTTATTTAGATCCTCCTCTGAAAAATCTTCGAGAGATACAGCTCCTAGATTGTAATATACAAACTAAAAGATTGATTAATTTCAAGAATCAACAGGCGTTAACTGATGAAAGACAAGGGTACGTTTTAAAGATACCTCCTGGTACATATTCATTAGTTGATATTCAATCAATTTTTCATAATTATACAGATAATCTAAAGTTAACAATAAATGGAAATAATAATGTTGGGTATCTATTTTCAAATAAGAATTATAACATTAAACTTACTAGAGATTTACAAGTTAATTTAGGTTTACCTGAAATTATAAATCCACGTAAAATATACTCTATAAATATACAGATTAAGGAGCCATTGAGACTTATGTGCAGTATAGTGGATAATAGGATGTCATATATGAATAAAAGTAAAAATGGAGAACTTGTAAAACTATCCCCATCACAACTACTAGCAAACATACCCTCAAAAGATTATCCAACAATTCCTGTTCGAAAATATGATACACTAATAAACCACTTTGATTTAACCATTTTAGATGGGGAATGGAAAAAATTTGATGTGGATGGCGATCCTATAACTATAAGTTTAAGATTCAGATAAATTTTTGTTATGTAACCAGTAATTAGGTTATACAACATAATTATTTTTAATCAATCTTCTTCTCCCCATACTCCTTTCAAAAACTTTAATTCCTCAACATCAATACACCAATCCAAATACCTACTTGGATGCCATGCTATTACCATTAATTCATCATGTAAATCTTTAAAAAATTTATCTTTATGTAATATCTTATATTTATTTACGTATAATTTTGCTTTTATTGAAATAATATAAAAATCTTTAATATTTAGTTTAGAATCAAATTCAACTTCATTATTTTCATTAATATTCATAAACCATAATCCATTATCATTATCAAATAATAAATTTTTTACAGTAAATTTTTTATTCTCATTAATATCTATTGAAAAACTAAAAGAAAGTTTATTATTATTTTTATACATACAAAAAACATCAAAATCAATTATTCTTTTATTAATAAATACACGATTTTTTGAAAAATATTGTGACAAATCTTTTTTAATTATCTCTAAAAAATCAGTAATAAAAAGTTCTTTTTTATTTGAATAATTAATAATTGTTGTTTCATCCATTTTTTCTGTTATGTAAATATTATTTTAGATTATATAACATAATTTATTAACTAATCTTCATCACCCCATACTCCTTTCAAAAACTTTAATTCCTCAACATCAATACACCAATCCAAATGCCTACTTGGATGCCATGATATAATAATTAACTCATCATGTATGTCTTTGTATAATTTACTTTTATGTATTGCTTTTATTAAATCATCATGTAAGTCTTTTCTAAAATATATATTTAAATCGATTGAATTAACAATATACTTTTTATCAAAATTATTAATATTACATTCCTTATCGTAATAACCAAAATCAATTAATTCGCCATACTTAGAATAAAATTTTTCACAAAACTCGCCATCGGAATCATAATCATTATATTTGCTAATATAATCATAAATTTCATCATCATAATCATGTCTATTACAAAATACATCATAGCCAGGAACATAATCATAATAAATAAAATCCCTATCATAGGCATATTCACAAATATTTCCATAATACTTCACATTGGCTTCTTTTAATAATTCTTTACAAAAATTATCAACACATATACCCCCCAAACCAAATTTTTCGTCAGCATAATAAGTAATTCTATGATCAACACCATAATTAATTACAAAATAAATATTAGGAATTCTATTTGGATGAATAAAACCTCGATTTTTTGATATATCTTTTAACAAATCTTCTTTAATTTCTTCTATAAAATCATATAAACTAAGTTTTTTTTCGTTTAAATACTCAAAATTAATATGTTTTGCCATCTTTTTTATTTTATAATTTATATTTTTTTAAATTATCATTTTTTTATTAAATTTTTTAAATTACTTACATTCTTTACAAATTGATTTATGGTTTCCATGTTCACATATTTGTGATCCGCCGCATTCTTTACAATGAGCCTTCTGTCTATCATGAACACATATTTGTGATCCGCCACATTCTTTACATTGATACTTTATTTTTTCATGAATACATATTTGCGATCCGCCACACAATTTACAAACTGATTTATTTTTTTTATGTATGCATAATTTTACCATTCCACATTCTTTACAATTAGATTTATATTTATTATGCTTACATATTTGGGATCCATCACATTCTTTACAAAAACTTTTTTGTTTTTTATGTATACATATTCCTTTTCCTTTACATTCTTTACAATAATACCTAGACCTTTTATGTTCGCAAATATTACCCCCATTACAATCTTTACAACTAGATTTCTGCCTTTTATGTTCACATATTTGTGATCCTCCACATAACTTACATACGCTTTTTATTTTACCATGAATACATATTTGTGACCCTCCACACTCTTTACATTGATATCTTCTTCTTCCATGTTCACATATTTGCGACCCTCCGCACTTTTTACAAATTGGTTTATGATTACCATGTTCGCATATTTGTGATCCGCCGCATTCTTTACAATTATATTTATACCTTCCATGAGTGCAATAATATTTTGATTTATCTTTTATTTCTTTCATATTATCTAGAGCTGTAGAAATTTCTGGAATTTTACGCAACTCCTTGAGAATTTCATTATTAGATAATTTCTTACCTTTTTTTAATAATTTTTTTAACTCTTTTACTATTAATATTTTTAAACTTTCACCATTTTCATCAATAGCTTGTTTTAGCTTTTCTACAAGATTCGATCTTTTTTTATGATCCATAATTAATAATATAAATTATTTGTTTAAATCTCTTTTCAAAAATTTTTTCTCTAAATCTTAAACAAATTTCAAAATTTTTATTTATATTATTAACTTTATTAAAATTGCGCCAGACCCCGCTTTTTATAACTACTCTTCTTCTTCTTCTTCTTCTTCATCTTCATCATCATCATCTACATTTACACCAGTTAAGAATGATGTATTATCATACTCAATTGCTATGAGTTTAACTTCTTTCACATTCAAACGTACTGATGCTCCATATGGAGTGTTACCATGATTTCCCCAATATATTCCTTTTAATTCCAGGATTATATTAGCAGTGGTCAATATAAAACCTCCATCTGAAATAAATTCTGTAACTGGTGTAAGTTTATTATCAGCATCATAGATTTTGGTCCAACACTTCACTTCATTACCTTTTTTACTAGTGTTTAATTTAAGGTATGCTCTATGAGGTTGGCTTTCATCTTTCCTAGCTGCATAAATTGGTTTTACTACATTCAATGGATCTCCATTTGAATTCTTATATGAATTCAAGGTTGCTGTTGAAGCGTTTCGGAATGTTAGTTTCTTCAAAGAATTGGCCACTAAGTCCCTCAAATTTTCAAAAGTTTGAAAAATAGATAGTTCAGGTCCAGTTGGATTATCAACAGTTTCTTTGCTTGTCATTGGATATGAAATTTGTTAACCCTTTATGTTTTTCATTTTCTACAAATTTCTAGGAATACTAAAATCCCATACACCTGATATTCCCCATACATTCTGTTCAGGCAATTCAATCCATTAATTGGTCTAAGAGTATTAGTTTTCTCATCAATGAATCTCACATTTGAGTAAGAATTACCATATGATTTATCAAGCTTTGGTTTTTCAATGTGGACTTTATCCCACTTGAACTTACGACAAAGTTTAATCAAGATTGGTTTAGAACTTGTTTTCAACATGATTTTTGAACTCTGATTTCTTTTGTTGGATATACAAATTACTACGATTAACCAAGTATAATTTTAGATTTTTACTATACCCAAATTTTTCCTAATAGGTTTTCTATTAGGAATAATATTAGTTGTTATATTAGCGAATGGTATCAACTCCAACATTTTCTGTAGTAACTGGCTCAACAGCATTAAGTTCTCTGATTTTGAAATGCTTAGCAATGTGAATAACTCCTGTTAGTAATGCAGTAACTCTACCACCCCTTAATACTAGTAGTCCGGACAGTTCTGATATCAGTCTTTTCTAATTAATTGATCATTCTTCCAATCATTTACTAGAGCTTCTATGTCATCTATATTAACAAACTTAGCAACCAAGTAAGCTATTAGTTGTAAAGAGGGATCTACTAATCCATCAGCTATCTTACCAGACACAACCTGATACCTTTTGTAGTATTTTTCAACATCTTTCTCTGATAATTTATGTGTATCTTTCAAATCCATATCAACTCCAATGTATTCCTTAGTGGAGCCTAAACATGCTAATATTGAAAGTGATTCTCTTTTCAATTCCAAATCATTATCAGTGGTGATTTGTTGGTCATTGACTCCTTATCATCCGGTGAACAAGTATCCATCTTCTCCGTAAAACATTCGAAGTCCGCGTAAACCACAAAAGGAACTTGTATCTTTCTGCTATGGTTCTTGAAAGTAATGTACTGAAGTAATGAATTTAAGCAATTATCACAATAAAAACTAGCCTCCTTATGCTTACTATGACTATGAAATCTTGACATGTTCTTTATCCAACAATAATGATTTGTTTCATCGTTTGATATTAAAAGCAAGTTTATTTTTGACACCCCTAATCTACTACTACGCCTTATTAAAGTTGGCTCACCATTCTCATATCCAAGAATATTAATGCCATATGAGTTCTGCCTTTCAAACTTCTCAACCTGATTATTAGCAAGCGCTGACACTGGAAATTCCTGACCAATCTAGCTTCTCAGAATTGTCTCTCATCTCCTTATTCAATCTCTCAGGATGATCCTCCCTAGGAAATATAGCAGACGTTACTGCCCATTTAAAGCATTCTTGATCTTTATCATTCTTAACATTTATTATTGCCTTCTTAGCAGCCAATTTAGGTGGTAATGGGATATATGAACTTCCAGAAAACGGTTGAAATGGATTTATGTGGATACGAAGGTCCACAATATGGTCAAATACCCATCCAGATCGCTCATTCTCATATCTTTGTACCAATTCAATCAATCTAGCTGAAATGCTATCAAACATAGTAAGTGTATTTGTTGAAGCTGTTACTGTCTCCATCTGTGAATGAAAGTGCCCTTCACTCCTCTCAATAACACGATTATTCTGATTATCCCTCCTTGTAAAGCCACATGTGAATATACACTTAATTTGATTTGATTGGCTTCCTCTGTTTACGCATTAATACATAGAACTGTGACCTAGCCTTCTCAGGCCTTCTGATAGGGTGCGATAAAAAAATGAAAATTATGCGAAATTTGCAGGGCAGATTATGCGATTACAGAGGCCAATTATGCGATAAATAATGGAGATTGTGCGATTTTTTTCTGAGCAATTTTAAGCTTGTTTTATGAGGTTTCAGGATAAGAAAAACACTTTTTTGCTGCTCTTAAGACATTTTGAATGCGTTTCTGCTTTATATGAACCAATTTTATTGTGTAAAACACAAAACTAAACTCAACCTTGTTCCCAGGGTCCTCTCCCACTCGGCCCCCGAGTAGGAGAAAACCCTGGGAACGAGGTGGAGCTAAACTGAAACACGATGCTGACGTCTGTCGACACACGTGCAGTGCAAACCTAACATTGTCTGTGATAAAAAAATAATGTAAGAATACTCAACGCATCAGCGAAATATTCCTAGCTAGCACTGCCTTACGTTGTGGAGTATATTCCCGTTTCAAGTGATTTTTTAGACTAAGTAGAACCTGAGATAAATAAATGTTTTAGTGATCTGTTCAATTCATAGCGCCGCATAATTAGTTCAAGGCGATAAAAATGTAATTGTCGGCACGCATGTAAACAAAACACTGATAAGGATCAGGAGCCCAGGATCGGGATAATGGGCTCCTGCAAGGTTAGAAATAATACCAAAATACTCGATGCATCCCGTTTCAAGCAATTTCTAAGACCCGGAAGATCCCGAGATATTGTTTCTTGAGGAAATTGCGAACCGAATTTTACAAGTTTGTTCAATTCTCAATAGTTTTCAGTGGTTCTGAAAACTGGCTAATAGCATGCTGAAAAGTATTTTGTTAAGCAAAAAACAAGGAATAAAGTTTTCTTCGATTCTAATACGATACGATAAGTGTTTCCACGACTCAATTACGAGAAATACGAGTTCAATTAAAAAATGCCTGAAAGGCTCGGAGCAATTTTCAAAGCGCTCCATCGCTTCAAATTTTGTGAGTTCTCTAACTGTTTTGCATAACTTTCTTTTGTTTTTGTGTGCGGGTTATCTGCAAGTGCGTGTTCTGACGATTCCCTTTCTCCTTTTCTGAAGGGTTTATGATCGGGTCATTCAGCCGTTGTCATGCAAGACACCCAAGTGAAATACTGCCAAATACACAAAATACACAGGAAAGAGGATAAGGACGATGAAGGATAACAAGGTGTTGGAATAGAACTGATGACAGACAAGCAAGTCTTGAATTTGCCCATGCATCGCACTAACGCTTTTTTTACTGCAAAACTTTGGGAGAGTTGAGCAAGCATTTGACAAAACAACCAAGATAAAAAAAAATAATAAAAAAACGCGAGTTCACGTTTAAGCAACTTTTTCACACCGCCATACCTGTCATGGTATATGGCCTTTACTTGGGTAGTCCCTATGATTTTTACGGTATGGAGCGGGGCTAGGTTTCAATCGAAAAACAGTCCGACCAATCGGGTTCGATTGAGTTCGATTGATTTTTGGTTCGGTTTTGTTCCATTGACTACGCTGGGTTTATATATACAAAGCCTCTGAGAAGAGGGACGTAGAACAGGGATATCTGCGATGCTCAGCAGACGTTACTAACATAGGTTTAATTACGTGTGCGACGCAGGCTACAGTCACCAGCATCTAAGTATCAGCTAAGTATCGGCGGAATGTCGGTGGCCTATCGATCGACTTGTCGGCCGACAATCAGACAACCACTCTCGGTCGACATATCGACCGACACTCGAACGATGTATCGGTCGACATATCGACCGACACTAGACCGATATATCGGCCGATATGTCGACCGCCAAATCCCGGTCGAGTGTCGGTCGAGTGTCGGTCGATACATCGGTCGAGTGTCGGTCGATATGTCGACCGATACGTCGACCGATACATCGGTCGAGTGTCGGTCGATATGTCGATCGATATGTCGGTCGAGGGGTGCACAAAATACACATGATCCGGTCTAACTGGCCCATGAATTGGAATATTAACCTCAGATGCTTGTGTAGATCCAAGAACATTTATAAGTTCTGTTTTACGCATCTTGGCATAGCCTTTTGCACCAAGTTTCTTGGCTATGATTCTTAATACCCTCACTGTTAAATTCTCAGGTTGAACATCAGCTAGAACCTCGAGTAATTCAGCCTTTCTGAATTTACCATAACCCTTTACTCCAGCTTTTTTAGCGATTGCTCTCAACTCTTTCACTGGTAAGTTCTCCATATTGAAATTATTTTAACAATTGCCAAGCCTTAAAACAATCACTAGCTCACCCAAACCCAAGTTTAAATTTTTAACATTTGTAACGTGAGTCGCGTTACAAATGTATATATATTATAATATTACCATGATATACCCCAGCGCTCTTTCAAATACTTCAACTCCTCCACATCAAGGCACCATTCAAGTATCCTAGTTGGATGCCATGCTATAGGCATTAACTCTTCCCACAAATCCTTGTAAAAAGTCATCTTATGTATTCGCTTAAATGGGTCAGTATGAATTTTAACCCTCAAAGTTAGAAAACTACACATTGTAGATTCATAAGGTATATATTCATAAGTATAATCATCAAAATTAAAACTAGAATCCCATTCATAATGATTAAAATCATCGGTTATAAATACTTTTAACTTCTGGACAACCTCATCAGTTGATAATCCATTCAAATCAATATGTTCTAGTGAAACAGTACAACTTCCACCTTCTTTCCATTCAAAACAATTTTCTAAATACTCAGTAAACTCGCGATAGGTAGAAATAAAACATAATAAATCTGGCCTTATTAACTCAAAAAAATCTTGAATACCTAAATTATTTTTATTATAATAACTCATATCAACTATACGAAATTTATCAATGTCACTCATTGTCTCTTTTACTCCAAAATATACAAATTCCTCCCATGCTCAAACCAAACTTTCAATTTTAATACCACGCCCAGTATAAATGAATTCCATTCATACTTTTACGACGTGGCAACCAGCAATTCTATAAGTGGATTTGATGTTTACTTTCTAGAGGCTCGTTTCTAACGTCGCTCAGGAATGTAATTACGTAAATGTAAATTACCACACCCTAATTTACATAAAACCATTTTGAACCGGAAAATTAATGACCACGCCCAAAAACTGAACTGAAAAAAATATTTTGGCCTGGAAAAAAATATTTTGGCCTGAAAAAAAAATTTGGCCCAGAATCCCCCGTTTACAACTACTGAAGCCACGAAATTTCTCAGGATCGAATATGCATCCAGGGGTGTGACCCAACCTCGTTCCCAGAGCCCAATGAGGTTGGGGTGTGACCCAATCCTGACCAATCACAATCACCCGTCCCAGACCATGCTCGTCTTGTCTTTCTGATTGGAGGTCAGTTTCTATAGCAACGGGTGTTAAATCATTGGTTTAAGCCACCTTGAGTCCATAATCTTCTAAATCTTCATCATCTCTCCCTTTAAACTGTATGCTGTGACTGAGGAGAACTTGGTGTGTGAGGATGTAAACTTTCGACAATTTCTGATCATTTGGGAGAAAAAAGCACATTATTCTATAATTACCTCCGCTAAGGAGGTTATGTTTCACGCCTGTCTGTTTGTTTGTCTGTCTGTTTGTCTGTCTGTTAATCGTTTTACACAAAAACTAATTAACGGATTTGCACCAAATTTGGTGGAAAGGTCGCAAATATACCCAGGATCAATCGATTAAAATTTGGGATTTATCCGGATTAAACTCCGGATCTCAGATCCAGATGAGTGTAATATCAGGTGTACATATGTGGCGGGGCGGAGGTATGCGCTCTACCGAGTGCCCTTCTAGTTCCGAACTGGCGTTGGTATTGTCAGTGAGATTCCAGATTCAGTTCCCTTCAGTTCCCATAGGCCGCGATTCCAATTTGACCATCGCCGGATTGCGAAAATGACAATGCACAAATTACTGCTACTCGATTTCAGTCGACTAGCCTTTCAAAATCCATCCCTTTTCTTAGGGGGTTTCCTGTCGGGGTTTTCGGCTCATGCTCGATGTAAAAACCTGTTACGACACAAGTCAGGACATAGAACAAAGAAAACAAAGGAAACAAAACAATAGAGACTTGGAAAATAATATTGAAAAAAAAGAAACAAAAAAGAAAAACTTCACACGATTTTACACTGAAGTAAACCCGGGTTTTCCCTTGGTCTAAACCGTACTGCAAATACCAAGTTTGGAAGATCGCTGTTGTAACCAGAATCTCATCAACAACTTATTTGCGGCGGTTAAATATGTTTTGCAAGCACACGTTTCTAACCTTGCTAATTTGCATTAACCACATTTTCGAACTGAAATTCCAATTCGGATTTTTTTCTCGGAAACTAAAATCTGACGTCAGTGCACATGTATAAAATTGATTATTACTTCCGTCACGCGCCGAAGGTTGAAGGGCGCGAGCTAAGGAATACTACAGAGCTAAGATTGCTGTTTTACCAGAAGCCACGAACGGTTTAAACTTCCTATCATGACCCCAAGGTAAGTCACTCATTATACAGTTCACTAGCCTTTCTGTTGTGCCGTTTCTTTTACAACTGGTGTCGTAAAGCTGCGGAGAATTCGAAAAACAAAAGCGATATTTCAATTCAACTAAAACGCAATAGGCTCTTTTAGTCCAGTGGAGCTTGCGACATAGAAAATTTCAGTACCATTTTATGTAGACATTCACAAACATTCTAGGCTTAAATATAATCAACCTTAAGTATGCTGGGTATAAGTTGGAATGGCGTTTAATCGTGTTTTTGTCCTTCCTTCGTTTTAAAATGACAATAAAATCGGTTATTCTAACTGAAATTAGCTTTCGTTTTCAGCAGAACGCTTCCATCACCCAAGCCATAAAAAAACAATGATTTTCTGTTATTCTGATGATAACTTGTTCCGTGTTAGCGTAAAATAATTCCGTTATTTATTGGAACTTTCTTTGTAGTTGCTAAGTATGAACTTTATCGGTCGCGTATCGCATTAACATTCTATGTCGATTTGCGCTTCAATGCGTCACGCATTCTCACATCGCGACTGGCTAACGCTCGAGAACTTACACTCTGTGACAACTGACATTATCAACTTGTTTTAATAACTCCAACTTTTCTGGTCTTGTAACAAAGTTTTGCTCTCTTATGCAAGGAAAATTGCAAAAAGGTTTGCTCCCTGTGGCTCGCTGGTTTGCCCGGTCCAGAAATTCTCCATAGTCAGTCAAGTACATTTTATTATACGTTAGTGCGGAGAATTTGCTGTTAGAACAATTCAAATATACTTGAGTTGATAAGTTTTCAATTCTCACCAGGCAAACACAGACAAATTTATTGGGCTTCGTCACGCCCTCTTTCGTGGAACCCGTGACAAAGCCCAACTGGACGCCGGCTTTGTAGTCTCCCTTTTACTATACTTTGCAAGGGAGAGTTGAATTGTGGACAGTCTAGAGAATAACAGGGTTATCAGAACTCACCGTATCTTTTTTTGTAAATAAATCTTACCATAGTTACATCTAAAATTGAAAGCTGTTCTGTCTCACATAATGTGACACTTTTGCAAAGCAGGATGGACAACTTGACCAAAATTTCACAGAACCTTCAAGAATTTTATAGTTCTTCCCGGGAGTTCTTACGCACGAACGGACTTCTTTCCCAAGAGTTTGAGGACAGATTAACGGTTTTGACCGCTGTAAAAAACGATTTGGAAAGCCTTGTGAAAACAGCACCCGAGGCAAGTGCAGTTGAAGAGGCGCCAACCGTCAAGAACCTCAACAACACATATGGTAAACTCATTTTGGGGGACTACATTCCTATGACAAGTAAGATCGCAGCCTTGTCAAGTACACTCCAAGATATAGACGGTCTGGGCCCTCATATTCCCGAGGCGGTCCAGATAAAAGTGGACGAAGTCAAAGGCTACCTAGAGAATATTGAAACAAAGATGGCGAGGGTGGACGACGCTGTTAGAAAAATGACAGAAAAGGTTAGAGCCAGTTGGATTCAAGTGTACAAAATTTCTTTCTCGGTTCTTAGGAGTATTAGCCGTGGGGAAAACGATTATAAGAAGAAAAATGATGGAAAACAGTTTTTTCTGTCTTTTTTTTGTCACCAAAATGACCATTTTTGCACTGAAAAATTGTCTCGGGACTGGGAACGATAGCCAAGGTTGTGATGTCAGTCTACTTGACTGTTTTGTTGATTCCACAGTGTGTTCAATTTTGTCTCGTGTATTTTCAATGAACTCTTCTTTAACGTTGATGGTTGGGCACCCAATTCCTCCTTGTTATAGACATAGTTAATAGAGGGACTGGTTATGAAACCCTGGAGATTTCAAAAGCAATCACAATGTACTTGCAATAGATGTTGAATCGACCGTGACCCTGCGCAATCTTTTGTTTTTGTTTCGCATGTTATTACTTGTGAATATATTTGTCAAAACTTTTGATTGGTTATCCTACCGAAAAAAGTGTGTTTTTGTGCAGGTTCAAGGCCAAAAAAGCGAACAAAAACATGAAACAAAGAAATTTGTCGAGTTTCATAACCATGTCCATATATAAACTATGTTATAGAGTGGTGATGAATTTGCTAACTGCTTTGGCTTTGCTTTGCTAAAGAATCGGCGTAACTTTTTTAACCAATCAAGAGTCGGGACATTAGTCGCACGCGTTTTCCCGCTCTTAGTGCTGACATGTATTTCCTCTGGCTTCTGATTGGTTCACTTTGCTGCATGTATCTGCTGTGATTGGTCAAAGAAATTACTTTGGTTTGTTGGTAGTTATTTAAAAACCGCTCTGTCAATGCACAGTAAAAAAACTCGTAAGATGATGATCCCCATAAAACGGATTGGCCTGCTCTTATGATTGATTGGCGTTGGGTTCCTGATCAGAGTAATTGTTTCGGTGTTGGTTCGGCAAAGTACAGTTAGCTAAACACCACTCTATCCGATGTTTCTCTTGTCCTACGTTACAGCTTAACAAAGCCTGTGAAAGCGGTTTGGAGTCGCCCACATGGTGCAAGGAACTGGAATGGAGCTGTATAAGGGTGAATTCTGAGTTAAAGACATGCACGCACTACGTGGAAGGGATTGAGGAAGTGCTGAGAATTATCAACACTGAAGCAAAGACAAAGTTGTTGACACTGTTTGTTCTTGGCGCTGTTGGGGTCGGTACTCTAACCACCACTATAGGAGGTTAGGGACCGTTTATTTTTTACGAGGGAAGGGGGGGATGGTGGGATTAGGGGGGTCATGCGAAAAAAATTACGGAAAAGGGGGCGTCACGTGAAATATTTTAGCAGTACTTTGCTGTCATAGTGTTTTAATCCGAAATTGACTTCTCTTTCTTTTGACTGGGGGGGAAGGGGGTCGTGTGAAAATAATCAGCAAGCTGAGGAGGGTCATGCAATTCGTAAATGGTGCTTCTCGAATTACACCAGCCCCCCTCCTTCATAACAAATTAACTGTCCGTAAAAAGGAAAATAGATACTATCAGTACCCAGTCGTTTTTCCGCCGAGTCCATTTTAAGTTCTCCAAGGCATTAGCATTTCTGAATATCAAAGTCACGAGAATTCATAAATTAAATTTTATATAGACATGAATATTTTACCACACGAGAACACCGCTAGTAATATTCATATGAAAACTACAGCCGTGGACTTAGTGACGTATTTTCTATATCCTTACACGTGTAGATATCGATGCTGTATGGCGTTGTTTTTCTGTGTATGTTCGAAGCCACAGCAGAAACAAAAAATAAGACGATGAGTCTCTGTCCCTCACTTTCTGAAGAGATACTTATCATCAAACCCTAGGAGGTTATAATTGTACATAGAAGTAGTATATATCCACATATTGCTTTTTTAAATTTTTTTTAGTGTAGCTAGTCTATTACAGATGAAGAGCCTCCTGTACGTTGGAAACGCTGTAATAAAATCATCATCATCATTATTATTATTATTATTATTATTATTATTATTATTATTTTCTCTTAGTTATTGTTAAACTTGATAACTGGTTTTCATGTAGTTATTTGTTTTTTCTTCTTTCCTTCCTAGGGTGGCCAACATTATCGGTACTAATCTTTGCTGGAGCAGCTGTAGCTGTACATACCATGGTAGGAGCTAGTAGGACCAGAACTGGTTCTGGGGGGAGCAGAACCGGTTTGACCGCTTTCGTCACGTGCTACCCTCTGCAGTCAATCCTAGCCAAGCATTCTAATAGGATGAGAGAAGTCAATTCTTTGAATTCCAAGCTTGAACCGACGAGACTACTGTATGATGGGATGTACGGCACAGAATAGTCTGGGAACGAATAGGAGATCACGTGTTTACATCACCTGTCTGATGTTCACAACGTTAAGTGGACAATGCAATTAGCATGAAACATCGAATATTCAGTTTCATTTTGGTGCGCAAGGAAGTTTCTGTAGTTTTTCACATTAGACTAAACAAAGGGAGATATTGTATCAAAATTCTGCCCCCCTTCACGATATAAATAAACATCAACTAAAACAAAAAAATTAATACAGTATTAGATAAAGAAAAGAGGTAAAAAAAAACAAAGTTTTTCTGACCAACGAGAAGGTCAAAATGGCTGGTTATTGGCCTCATTTCCTTGCTGCCTTTTTATGTGCCGGACGCCGTAATTAAACGGCAAAGAAGCGAACTAGGCCTGACGCTCGCCCTCAGTATCTGAGGGCCTGGAACAGGCTAGTTTCTCTCCCAGAGTTCTAAATTGTTGTTCAACTTGTTTTACTGGCTAAACAGAAACGACAAGAGAATTAAACATTTCAGTCTTTCTCTACCACTTGACCGATGCTGCAGAGGTTAAAATATAGTGGCAGTGGAGAGGCTTTTCTTATTTACGGCACTGAGGCGAGTTAAATTGGAGTTCACAAAGCAGGAAACGGGAGCAAGCCTAAAAACCCGTTTGTTCTTCTAGCTTGTTGTCGATGAACCGTAGATACAATGCCGTCAAGTTTGTAAGTCTGTTTGTAAGAAACAATAGAACATTACCAAATATTCGCAATTTATTGGATGCTCTTCGTTTTTTCCGATTTAATTCGCCGGTCTCCGATATTCAATTTCTTTGTCTATCCCGTGGCCTACATAGCAGCCAGGCACTCCAAACTATCGTTTGTTCTTTTTTTTTTGTCCTCTCCCCTTCTCTGTACAGACGCTCAATTTGAGGCGCCTGCATTGCTAACGGGTCATCCCGTGGACACATGCGTTTCTGACGTTTCTAGACTGCCTATATTTTTAGGAACTCGAAATCTGGTGGCGACACCGAAAGCGAGTAGGGACTGAGATAGAAAGAGAATCCCCTCCCACCCCTCCCTGCTAATTCCTCTCTTTTCCGCTAACTATCGCTCGCCGCCCTGAAAGCGTGGAATAGGATATTGTTCAGTATTCTACCAGGTTAGGGTCGTATTACATTCAATCGCCTTTTTTTGCAAGATCATAACGTTTGTCTTTGTGTATCTGCTAAAATAAGTTGCCTGTATCAGTATAGCCGTCGTCTGAGGTCATCTCACTTATAAGTAAAATGATCCCTACCCGAACAATTTCAGTTTCATTTTAAAATAAACAAAGGGAAATTCCCTCTTCCGTTTGCATTCCGGGAAAATAATACAGGACGTAACAGGTCTTGCATCTCGTCAAATGAAAAGCCTGCGGCGACCGTAAGTCCAAAAACACTCGAAGTTGGCATCTAAAGCGGGCGTTACACTTCGCAACGCATTGAGTCTTCGATGAGTATTTTCCTCATAAGCTTCCAGTCACTGTAAGGTAAGTGGAACTAAACAAAACATAAATGATTTTTTTTAATTCGCGATACTACAATAAATCAAGTTTTCACCAAGTTTGGATTTTACAGTGAACTTCCAAGCTTATTCTGCCAGTGTAATCTTGGTGCAAATTAATTAAACTGAGGTTGTACACTTGTCTCTAATTTTAAGTCGAATTAAAGTCGTGCTTGCAGTCCTGTCTGATATAGGTCATTTAGTTAGAAACTTTGCACGGCAATAGCCAGACAAAAATATCACTGAAGCAATGCCCGTTTTCACTTGTTAATAAGGTGTTTATGACAACCATATCGAAATATAAAACTGAGATCACGCAAAAGTTCGGTATTATAGTTTCAAAATGACAGAGGCAAATGCCTCGATTTGTATCTTACTTTTCAAAGAAAGCCCTTTAAATTTCAAGTTGTTTCTTGTTTGGGTAAAAACACAACCAGTGTAACAGAGGAGAGTCTGACCTTGCCAAGAATATATTCCACTTTTCTTTCGTTGTTTGTTGATATGCACCAGCTCAGGAGCCCCAAAAACACAATGATGTGGAACAAAGCCTTCCTTTCTTTCGTGGAAAGTCACACGTTATCAGAAACATTGTTCCAAGAAGCAAACTGAAACTGAATTTTCCTCACATTGTTAATAATGAAACTTGAATATAGAGGGGAAAAATACCTGATTTTTTTCAACTAGTTTCAAATTTAGTTCAAAAACAGACAGACACGGGTTATGAAAATAGTACCGAGCGAAGTAAAAAATATAATAGGGTATACACAAGACAGCGCCCAAACCTCAGTATAAAAGAGTTTTATACAGTCATTGACATCTTAACTTATGCAAAAGCTTACATTTAAAGTCAATTAAAGCCCTAGGTTTTAATCTTGAGTACATGAAACAAATTTTATACTTGCTCTGCTGATGGAAACTTAGTTGAAGATCCTTCAGTACGGTAAAGTAACGCAATTTGAAGCAGACGCTATTCAGCGAGAAAATCAAAACTCGAGTCGTCAATTGCTATAGACCGATAAAACGTTTGTCATACGCTAGCTTTGGAAATCTCCTGTTAGATCGTTTTAATTTCATTCAAATTCAGCTGATAATTGTCTGAATTCTCTTATTCCGTTGGCTGGACAGTTTGCATATTGAACACTTCTGGGAGTAAAATGCACCTCTCGACTATAAGCTTTCACTTTCGGTGTTGTGATTTTTTGCAGTGATTTTTAGTGTGCATTTACACAGGAAATGAATTGAAGAGAGCGTTTGTATAGATTCAACTTGCAAGAAGACATATCTCAAAAGAGAAACGGTTTCGAAGAATGAATGAATTTCGTACAGACATTAAGCAAACAAGCAAATCATTCATCCGGCGTTTTAGAGAGTAACGGGCTTTAAATCGCTAGCAAGCGCAGAGCAGCTGAGAAATTTCTCAAAACAAAAACCCCACAAAGACATCGAAACTGAAAGATAGACATGCTTTGTCACTGACAGCTTTGTCGCTTTTTCCGGGAATTTCTGCGGAGGTGGGGAAAATTACTTTGCCTCGGTTCCAGATTCTGAGACAAAGAGTTTAGAAGAACAAATCTGGGAACATATCTTCTCAAGACTCGTTGCAGCTTTCTCTGCACAACTGGTTTATACTCTAGTGCCTCGTGAAGGTGAGTCCATCATAGTCCGATATTATTTTGGGGATATTATTTGAATAGATGAAGTTAAATAAGGAAAACTTGCCGTGCACGATTTGTGTCGTTCTGTCTGGCCTCTCAAAGCACTCATAGAATATATATAGCGTCTTCATGTCATATATTAAACTATTTCTTAGCTTGTTTCTCACAGTTCCGTATAAGCTATAACAGTTGAAACAGCAGACGGCAAACTTATAGTTTCAAATTCATGTATTGAACTGTTTATTCAAACTTTTCATTTTCGTTTTTGCGTGACATATGGAAAGCAAGAAGGGGGTTTCCCATTTCCAAGAAAACATTTCGTTTACAGGAGCAATGAGCTCCAGGCGTTTGTTCATTATATTTTTGATCATTCTACCAAAACTTGTTGTGCCCAAAGTACTTAATTACGCTCTATGGGAACCGTTATAGAGATACAAGCATGGAATAGTTTCACGAGAAGGTGTTGGACGAACAAAACGTCAACAGAATTTCAAGTTCCCTCCCAAATTTTAACACTAACTAGACGCTCTCGGGAGCGTTCACTCGGGCTACACTTGAGAATACGGCTTCGAACAAACATGAATGTCAGTTTACGCCTCAGTTTTGTATATATTGTATACTATATGGCTGGTTCCACGACCGCAAAAAGCCTACCAGACTGTATATCGCACCGCAATTCTTATCGACATCGGGTTTAAGCTGAGCAATTTTACCAGAAAGTTTTCTAAGGTTTTACAGAAATTTCAGTGATAATTGGGTTTGTTGACTAATCGAATTAATGTTGACTAATCAGCTCTCTTGGTTCCCACGGTAGAAAACAGTTGTGAAACTTTATGCCATTCATCTGATTCCACGTTATCGAAGGCGAAGAAGCGATACAAGAATATTGCTCCTCAATCGGATATACTTTTCTTCCGATTTAGCCTTATTGGCCCTGTTCCCACTAATGTCTTTCCACACGACCACGCAGAAAAAAAAAACTTGAGTTTGAATAAGAAAAGATCCAGAGATGATTTTGAAAAGAGGCCCGAGGGAATTCGGGCTGACAAACATAGTCACCGAGTTAATAGCTTTGTTAGCCGTTTTGCCGTCATAATTACCAAGAACTTTATTACAAACAAACAACAAGTTCAATAGATTTTAGAAACAGTCTCTAGCAATCCTTTGTAACGTCAACCGTTTCACCTGCAAGCGCAATCAAACTTTGAGCGTTACCAAGCGTTGTCAAGTCTTTGTCTTGCAACTATTTTCAAAGTGACCACGCATGAGACAGACCGCAATTAAGAAAACTTCATCCAAAAATGCTACCAAAATTTAAATTTGATGAAAATATCCTTATAACCTCCTTTATTCGCGTATTGTTGTCTTGCACAAATTTTTGACTCGAGGCATCCAACGACGCGTGTCTTGTCGCTGAACAAAATTCGTGTATTAACTTCAGCTTTTGGATCCCAATGACAACAGTAGCTGACAATACAAGAGTTAGTAGTATTCATGTGCATAACATTGGCTTTCAAAGATAGTTCAGAGTACACATCTGTCGCATCCGACATCGATGCTGCAATAACTTGATGAAGCCTCGTTTCACAATAGCAATACCCAAGGGCCTCTGCGGGTAGTCCGATTTGCGACGTTGTCGATAGACTGATAGACTGATAGACTGATAGACTGATAGACCGAAAAGGTAAACCTAGACTCGGGCTACCTGTGATAGTAGCCCGAGTAATAAAATGAACTTCGATCTTGTTTTGGCTTCAACCAAAGACACTGATAATATTCATGGCTTTTAAGATTTCAGAAGATTTATTCGATTTTTAGTAAATCTGTAATTTGTAACTACACTGTGGTTTTAGCTGTTTTTATTGTTTTCGCCAGCTCGGGTCATTTCTCTTATCGTGTTGAAATAATGTTCTTTCATTTATTGATTCATTTAACGTCGAAGTTGACACATTTCTGTAGACTCATTATTGAAAAAACTTCTACTCGTGCAAGATTCTTATAGCTTTTCTAATGGTATCTTTAAATTGTGAAACTTAAGGTATGGAGTTTACTACTGTAGGTTAGTCTAATATTTGGATTAATTCAAGACGGCCATCATGGAACGATATTCACTATTGTTTGACAGCAATAAAAATGGCGTTTCATCGCCAGCTTTATGCTCAGTAATAAAGATGAACCAACGCAATGTAGTGTCTTCAATTTTTCAGTCTAAAAAACACAAATTATTGTCTGTCATAGGGTCAAGGTGTTATTAAAGAAGCCACTCCGTGTAACTCATCTTTTTGTGGATACCACTTACCCTTTTCTCGATATTTTAAAATAATTTGTTACACGCAACTGAAAACAATATTTTGCGTCACGCAGTCACTTCCGTCATGTATTGCAGGCTCAACCTTGAGTTATCATTATATCGACCATTATATCCAGACCTAATAAATCGATGACAGTGTTCAGTGAGTGATCTGTAGGTAATCGATGATAAATCTGTTGATTAGTCATTGATTATATCCAATTACAAATCAATGAATAACAGATAGGCCACAAAATTTTAAAACAAACACATCTTCCATGTTCAAATTCCTCTGCCGATTGTCCTTGTCAAGAATCAAAAATAGTCTTTATCCCGGGGATTATAAGTTCGATTCTGATAAAGAAATTGCTAAGAAATTTTAAAGGATGTGCCGCATTATAATGCTGTGTAATTTGATGACTAATGGATTGATAATAAATAGATAATCGATGAAAATTCGATCGTATTATTTACTCATTGATGAGCAATCGCTATGCCACAAAGTTTTTGGTTATCGATTAGTCACCGATTAATCATTGATTATTGACTATTACACTTGACTAATCAGTTGATCACTCAATGATTACCCATCGATCGATTACTCATAGATTTCACTATCGATTTTTGACCTCTGGTTTGTTACATGTATGTGATGCAATCACTCCCGTCATGTATTGCAGGCTAAACCTTGGGTCATCGTTGCAATTGGTACATGAACGAACCTAGCCAACTTTTACATACAAATTCCTCGTCTGTACGGTGCTTCCAACTCTAAGGTAAGTACTCTTGCTTTCAACTCTGGTGTACTACGCCTGAAGGATTACAAAAAAGTCGATCAGCGAATGTTGTACCTTCTGTTTTTGCCGATTTGTTCCCCATTTGAGTTTCGACTCGTAGTCTACAAAATATTTATGTTAGTTTGCCGCAACAGCCGAATTATTTAGACCTACAAATTTTTTGAATGTGGATGTTAGGGAATACACGTAAAACGATCAGCATCGACACAAGGGAATAATATAGTTCTTCGATTTAATAGTCATTTTGACCTCAACTTGCTTCCGCCTAGTGAGATTGGAAAGCGAAAGCAAACATAAAGCAGGCTTCAATTATTCTCCAAGTTCTCATCACCAGGTAGGGTATAAGCAAATAAGATAGACTACATTTCGGAGGTTTCGTTTTGAGTTATAAGAAGTTTTTATAAAATTGTCGCAATACCGTCATCTTTGACGTACTTTGAACCCAGCAGTTAGTCACGAACCTTTCACTATCGAGACAGACAAGAATATTTTCACACAAACTACAAAGTCAAACTAGTGTATACCACCAAAAATCATAACTGCAGAGAGGATTGTTTGAAGTCGTTAATAACTTGGCGCTTATTCTACGCACAGAAAATGTTTATGCTTGATATCGTGCGGTTTTAAGTTGATGTTTTTCACTTGTTTCGCGTTCGTTTCCTTCTGAAACGAAATATGCATGTGGGGTTTTTCCCTATTGACGTGCACTGGACAGTGGGAAGAAGGTATTTTGTTTACTGAGGGAAAATATCGGGGACTTTTCCCAAGTCAGAGGAACAGTGGGGATTTTACCGAGCAAGGAAAGATATTTGGGTCAATCCCTACCCGAGGGGGTGGGAGTGTGGGGCAGTTCTTCGTAAAGGAAAGATTATATGCGCGGAAATATTATGAATCAGTAGCAAAAGGGAGTAATTGTTTTTGTTTGGTTCGCTTTACAGGGTTTACAGTCGTAATGGCAACTGGGGGGACTCTGGAAAGACTCGAACAGAGTTTGCGCGATTACCACGGGAAGATCGGCTACTTCAACGACACGCTGAGCCTCATTTTGCGAAATGCGGCAAATATCAAATCTAAAATCGATCAGACAAAGCTAGCTTACCGCCTGAGGGAAACGGGACGGAAGGCATTTCTTTTTTTGGGGACACTGGCCGAAACATGTTTCGACTATATTTTCAACCCATCAAAAGGTTACATTTTCCTAACAAATTCCATCGCCGCTTTTTCCATGACGGTTCAAGGTGTTCTTGGGCTGAAAGCCAAACTCCCACAGAGACTGCAGGCTCCAGTTGCTGTGATCGACAATTACCTAGAGATGGTCAACGCACGGTTAAATAGAGTCGAGAACTGTATTGCAGAATTGCTTGAGAAGGTAACTAAGATTTTGTTCAGTTTTTTGTTCAGTTTTTTCAGTTTTTTGTTCAGTAATGTTGATTTATCACGCTATCGAGCCAATGAGCATGAAAGTTCTCTGAAATAGTCCGAAAAGAAAAGCGTTTAAAGGTTTTTAGACCCGTTCCCCCATGTACACAAACACTATAACTCTCGTTCCCAGATCCCACTTGCCTGCTTGAAGACGGTACAGACTCGTGAAATAGAAACGAGCAAACGACACGACCACGCGTCCTTTTGACGAGATTTCTTTCCTTTTGTCTTGGCTAACCAGATTGACTGGTTTGATCTAAAAAAAAAATTGGCTTTGATTAAACGGCACTTGTTAAAATTAGTTCCCGCAAAACCACATTACCCGGCTTCCCGCCAACGGTTTATTTTTTTCCCGTCGGTTCTTCCCGCAAGTGCTGATTGCGCGGGATATTTTCTTGCCAAAAAGTCCGGCCACGCGAAACTGGCGCTTTTTTCTCAATGGAGTTAAACCAGTTTGAAAAGTCTGGATAATTAGGATTTAGCCTTGGAATAACCAATGAGTAACAGATAAAACTGACCTTGGATTGTGGCTTATAAAGTTAGTTTCTGGGATCCCACCTCGCTAAGCGACGACAGCGATGATAAGTGAAGTCATGTTGTACAAAGAAAATGTCTCCCACTTGTCAGAGGCGTAGCTATGGGGGGGTCCTGGGGTGCCCGTGACCCCCCCTTTGTGAGACTTAATTAGAGTAATTTATGTTACGTAGAACTCAATTTATCTATGCAACTATTTTGTAAGCTTGTCATGTCCCTCCCCCCCCCCCCCACGGTCACTAAAAAAAAATTCACATTTAGTGAAACACTGTGTGGATGTTGACATGACAATCTGTTAAGTACCCTGGGTGTGACCCCCCTTTGAAAGATTCTAGCTAAGCCCCTGCTAGTGGCTTCTCTTTCCTCTTTTACAGATCGACAGGGCATGTACAAATGATTTTACGGTGTCCAGCAGAGAGATGCAAGAATTAGAAAGCGAAAAAAAGATAGCAGAGGATGAGCTGGAGGCCTGTCAGTGTAAAATAATAACAGCTCAGGATTTACTTCAAAAGCTAGAATCACAAGCAAGAAAAGTTCTTTTTGGGTTTGGGCTTTTTACGTTGGCAGCTGTAGTTGGTGGAGGAGGTAAGAAAATGTATCTGATCTTTATAAGCTATTTAGAAAACAATCCTAAGAAAGTACGCGCGCTGATTGGTTAGAAATCGTGTTTCTATAACTCGATAGAAACACAGAACTAGCACGAGCTGTTGACGTAATGATGACGCGAGGAAAGAGAATTTACATTTTGATAATCAAAGCTAACAAGTTGCTTTTCTTTTTTTCGTCGCGGTGTTTTCTAAAAGAAATAGAAAACATGTTCTTCGTGTTTCTATTGAGTTATAGAAACACTCGTGAAAGTTTGGGAGAACTCGAAAAAGCTGTGGAAACACTCGCCTGCGGCTCGTGTTCCCACAGCATTTCTCGTTCTCCCAAACTTTCACTCGTGTTTCTATAACTCGATAGAAACACGGTACATGTTTTCTATTTCTTAAAGAAAAATCGACATACACCTCAGAGTATACTATTCGGCTAATACGTTTGACTATGGATCCATGCAGTGTGCAATCATATCTTAGAAACCTAGTTACAGAGCAGTGTTTTCTTCTCTTTCTACTAGAATGTGGTCTATTTTTTGTTTCATCTGTGGCTCAAACCATGCAGTGTGACCATTCTTTGTAAGGCTACTGAACAGTACTATACTGTGGTACTGTTTGTTTTACTATACAGTGTGATTCTAACTTTTTCATCTGTAGATCAAACCATGCAGCGTGACCATTCTTTGTAAAGCTACTGAACAGTACTGTACTGTGGTACTGCTTGTTTTACTATACAGTGTGGTTGTAACTTTTTCATCTGTAGATGAAACCATGCAATGTGACCATTCTTTGTAAAGCTACTGAACAGTCCTGTACTGTGGTACTGTCTGTTTTACTATAATGTGTGGTTCTAACTTTTTCATCTGTAGATCAAACCATGCAGCGTGACCATTCTTTGTAAAGCTACTGAACAGTACTGTACTGTGGTACTGTTTGTTTTACTATACAGTGTGGTTGTAACTTTTTCATCTGTAGATGAAACCATGCAATGTGACCATTCTTTGTAAAGCTACTGAACAGTCCTGTACTGTGGTACTGTCTGTTTTACTATAATGTGTGGTTCTAACTTTTTCATGTGTGGATCAAACCATGCAGTGTGACCATTGTTTGTAAAGCTACTGAACAGTACTGTACTGTGGTACTGTTTTTTTACTATACAGTGTGATTCTAACTTTTTCATCTGTGGATCAAACCATGCAGTGTGACCATTCTGTGTAAAGCTACTGAACAGTACTGTACTGTGGTTGTTTAAATTATTATAAATTGTAGTTTTCACGGTTTAATTTGTGAAGCCTATTAAAATGTTGTATTTCTGAGAGCCAAAACTTTCAATAGTGACTGACTCAGGTGACCTTGGAATTGATGTATTTTCTTTTATTTTATAGTGTTGTTTGCGGGAACAGCTGCTGTTGTGGCTGCTGTCATTTTTTCTCAGCTGCTTCCCATCTTAAGTTATCACTCGCAGTTATTGTCCGAGTGTGAAAGCATCAAGGGAGAGCTCCGAAAAGTGAACCTCCGGTTTAGAGAGAATAGGATAACCTTAGAAGACAGATTGCCAGAAGAGCTGGCTCTGCTCGACAGAAGAGGATAAGAAAAAGACTGCACAAACACGACAAACTAGATTGCTTCTAGATTTGTTCTGTAGATAATATTTGAAACTTGTAAATTTTCTTGTCCTTTTTTGCCCTCCTCGAATAGCCCTCGCTAATTACGGGCAGAAGCTCTGTAATGTCAGAATTTACCGCTTAGAACTAATAAAGAACTGTTCCTGTTCACTTTATTCCCACCTCTCGAAGGGCTCACACTCGAGAAGTCAAACTCATTGCCATCTTGCCGTAGTATTACCACTTTCATTTTTATCTCGTTAAAATTTTATTTCAGTGAAAGTCACTTCAGTTCAGTTTTGGCGTTTTAAAAAATGTTCGGACTTGTTACGGAGTTTCTGGAAGCGTTCAGAAAACGTCGTTAATGTTAATAAATTGTGGACAGATGTTTCCCTGTGGAAACTGCACCCTGTACTTGTTGGTTTAACCAAACAAAATATTTTTTGCTAGAGAACGAAGTTGACAATGCAGTGCGCTTTTATTTCAATTCTTTATTTATATTTTTTTCCAGTTTACTCAAATCCTCGGAGAAAGTTCGCACAAGATCCCACTGTAAAAAAAAAAAAAAAACACAGAAGAATGTAATCATTACTAAAGGATTTCTTACCAAATATTTAAAGGCACTTAGTTAGCACAGCATAAAGAGAATGGTTACTGTTTGCTTAGAGCAAATTAAAACTGAGGATGAATTTAGAAGAGAATGATGGTGTTCATACTCTGGAGTAACACATGGTTTTCGTTTCATAGCGCGTTGATCTTCATCCACAACTGAATCTGTAATAAAGTAAAGGTGTTAGTATGCCTAAAATAAATATGTAGAAAGTGACATTGAATATTGGCTATTTCAAACTATCCGCTTACTACAATACTGTTCAGCAGCTTCACAAGAAATGGTTACTCAGCATGGTTTGATCAACAGATGAAAAACCGGCTTAGAACCACACTTTATAGTACAACAAACTGTACAGTACTGTAGCTTTCTTAAAGAATGGTCACACTGCATGGTTTGATCCACAGATAAAAAAGTTAGAACCACGCTGTATAGTGAAACAAACAGTACCACAGTACAGTATTGTTCAGTAGCTTTACAAAGAATGGTCACACTGCATGGTTTGATCCACAGATGAAAAAAAATAGAGCCACACTGTATAGTAAAACAAACAGTACCACAGTACAGTACTGTTCAGTAGCTTTACAAAGAATGGTCACACTGCATGGTTTGATCTACAGATGAAAAAGTTAGAACCACACATTATAGTAAAACAGACAGTACCACAGTACAGGACTGTTCAGTAGCTTTACAAAGAATGGTCACATTGCATGGTTTCATCTTGAGTACAGATGAAAAAGTTAGAACCACACTGTATAGTAAAACAAACAGTACCACAGTACAGTGCTGTTCAGTAGCTTTACAAAGAATGGTCACACTGCATGGTTTGATCCACAGATGAAAAAGTTAGAACCACACTGTATAACAACAACAACAACAACAACGAATGCTTTATTTGCATGACCATAAATGAGTTACAGTATTGCAAAAGCTTAGTCTAAATTTAATAACTGATGCAACTAATTATTACATGCAAAGCATTGCAAAACGTTACAGTTCTCATTCAGTTCATTCATTCATTGATATTAATTTGGATCTTAATTCAAAGCATTGCGAGATAAATGAAACTAATTGGCAGTTAATCAGATAATCAGAGGAATTCATAAGAAGAGATATTAAGGTATCGTGTGAAAGTGATTTGAAGTCAGGTATTTTAGTTTCTAGTTTGGAGAAAAATGTGTCTCTGATCTGAGAATAAGCCTTACAATCTAGTAAGAAATGATTTTCATCTTCAATTTTGTTACCTGTAAAAAGGAACATATCCTTTCATCGCGAGGGATTTTTTCGTATCTACCTGTTTCAATTCTAAGTTGATGACTACTTATTCTAAATTTAACTAATGCTTTTCTCGAAGGGTTTTTTCTTGTTAAAACTAGGTACGGCGAGGGACTATATTCGTCTTTTATTGTACAATAAAAACTGAGTTTTTGTGATTGTTGAAGGGTCTGATTCCAGTAAGAGAAGTACTTATTTTTCATTATGCCGATATATCGATTAACTACTGAGTTACTCAATGAATTATAGGAAAAGTCATAGTTTAGATCATAGTACTGAACCATTTTCACAATATTAGAGTAAAAACTAGTTTTTCCGCTATGGTGAAGGTCAATTGAAATTTGTAGGGCCTGTTTAACAATAGAATCTTCATCTTTACCTATCAGATAATCTAAGTAATTTAGAATCTTTTTATTTATATCAATGATCATGGGTAATTTACCGAGTTCAGCTCTACAAGCAATGTTGGATGCCTTGTTATGTACTTGTAAATAGCGTTTACAGAATTGCAAATGGGTTTTTTCAATTGCAGAGCTGTCCCAGGATTTAAAATCTGATTTAACAAAAGCACCCCAAACTTCACTGTTGTAGGTTAGAATTGGTGAAATCATCGAGTCAAAAATTTTACACGCAAGTGATGGCTTAAGACTATTCAGATCCGTGTGCCGCCTTGGGCTGAAGAGCGCATGAAGAGCTTTTTGTCGGAGGTGTTCAAGCGAAAGTGTAAAATTTCCGGAAGATGTGATGCGAGTTCCTAAGTAAGTATAGTTTTGGACAACGTCGATTACTTCATTGCCTATGCGGAAGTTATGTTCACATTTTCGTGTACATCGTTGAAAAATCATTATTTTGGTTTTCTTAGGATTTATTCTAAGCATCCATGAGTTGCAATATGAAGATAGTACGTTAAGGCAGTTTTGTAGACCAAGTTTGGATCGCGATAATATTATCAAATCATCTGCGTAAAGGAGAGAGTTGAGTCTGGTGCCATTTGGTAACACTAAAGGGTCGGATAAAACATTGTCAAATGAAAACGCTAGATCGTTAAGTATAAGTTGAAGAGCAGAGGGCTTAAAATGCAGCCTTGCCGCACTCCTCTTGCGTAATGAAAAGATCGCGTTTTGTTATTTCCAATTCTGACAGAGCAGGTAGACTTCGAGTACAGACTCTTAATTAGACTATAAAACTTTCCTTGGACATTGATGTTAGATAACTTATAGAGAAGCCCATCATGCCAAACCGAATCAAAGGCTTTCCTAAAGTCAACAAAACACGCATATATTTTCTCCTTGTGACAATGGACATATTTGTCTATTAATGTTCGAAGAGTGAGGACATGATCTGCTGTTCTATTATTTGCTAGAAAACCAATTTGAGACTTGTGAAGTATATTATTTAAGTCAACGTGCTTTAGAAGTCTCTGATTGAGAATTGAACAAAATAGTTTTCCAATGCAACTAGAAATACAAATTCCACGGTAGTTTGATGGATCGCTTTTTGTACCACATTTAAAAATTGGTGTAATGAGGCCGTCACACCACATTTGGGGCATAGTTCCTAAATCGAGGACCGTGTTAAATAGTTTTAGATAAACAGGCATTAATTCATTTAAGCTAGATTTGATCATTTCATTTTTGATTTTGTCTGAAAAAGAAGATTTGTTGTTTTTGAGTTTTCCAGCTGCAGTGCGAATTTCGCTTTCTGTGATGAGGTAATCCAAGGAGTGAGATCGTGTTGGGATATCCTTTGAATTCTGCAACTCATCAATAACTGCCTCCTGCTGTTCGTTAAGGGGTTCATTTGAGTGCAGAGTTTGAAAGTGGGACATCCATTTTTTTTCAGAAATTGGAGGGGTGTAGGTTTCCTTCATAGTGTCGTCCATTGACTTCAAACAGTTCCAAAAGCCCTTGTTGTTCGAATTTTCGACCGTATTTTCAAGTTCACAGATCTTATTGCTATAGTATTCGTTTCTCTTAAGTTTCAAAAGGTTTTTATATTGCTGTAAGACGTTGTGATATTCTTCCCTGAGGGTATGGTTTAGAGGATCTCTGTGTTTTTGATTAGAAAGTTTCCGCAGTTCATGTCTTTTGTAGCGGCATTCTTTGTCGAACCATTTTTTGTTCGAAGATATTTTGCAAAGTCGCTTTTTTGCTGTTTTGATTTTCAAACATCGTTTTGCGGTTGAAATAAGAATATTTTCTACTGCATCAAGGTTCACGTCAACATTTCTCGTGATTGTTGTAGTATGCATAAAATCGTGGATCATTTTTTGGATGTCTCTGAGACTGTAATGCATCTCTAAATTTTTGTGACGAATCGTTTTCCCAAAAAAACTGTTTTGGAATAGGAGTCAAAGAATCGTTTATAATTGTCTCGTTTGATGAATCATTACCTAAATGACGGTTAACCTTAAGCCATGTTATTATTGGGCTATGATCTGATAAACTGTTCGGCTCTTTCACGATAAATGATGTTATATTTCGTAGCAAATCTTGGTCACATATGGAGTAATCAATGACACTGATTCCCGATTTACCATGAAATGTAGGTCTGCCTAACGAGTCGCCATTAGTTCTACCATTTAAAATTCTTAAGTCCGCGCTTCTACAAATTTCCAAGAGTCGTTTTCCATGATTATTCAAATCATTATCAAAACTTTTTCGTTGGGTGGCGCATAACGAAGATTCAGAAATATCGTTTGTTATTATTTTATTACCTTCTTGACAAACACTGTCCGGATGTTTGCCTACTCTGGAGTTAAAGTCTCCCATAATAAGAATTGAACCAAGGGAGGAGAATTTCTCGATATCGCTTTCAAGCTCTTCAAATAGTTCAGGTCGGAAGTAGCGAGAATTGTAAGGTGGAATGTACGTTCCACATACATAAATGTCTTTTGTAGTTTTTGTGTAGCGATTACTAATTTTAAACCATAAAAAATTAGGTGATTCTTTTTGCACTGAAATCCAATCGTCAAACTTTAGTTTGTAGAGCAGAGCTAATCCACCCGAGTTACGTCCACATTTTCCTGTTTTCAAGGTATCTGTAGTCACAATTTTGTAACCGTTTACTTCAACAGACACTTTTTTCCATGTTTCGGAGAGAATTACGAAATCAAAAGAATTAATCATGTTTTTACAATCCAAATTTTGCAATTTTTCCCCTAATAATTTCGACGATAGCCCATTAATGTTCCAAGCAAAAAAAGATAATTTGCTGGGAAAACTTAAGGGCCCTGGCATATTGTATCAAACTTAGTACCTGAAGAAAAGAAAGCTTAAATCAGATATCCTGGCAAACTAGCTAACAACTAGCATTGAAAGTTGTGGGTTATGTATAAGATATTATACAAGGGTCTTAAAAAATTGGATTAAGGATACCAGTTCCTTTGGGATTTCAACTGTCGGGGCTTTTCCAACAGCACAGTCGTTTTGGAGAGGAACAGAAGGAATCGGACCCACTGCCGCTAGGTGAGGCGGTGGGAAGCTCTGTACATTGTAGTGTTGCGGCGGAAAGTTCTGTTGCTGTTGCGGTGCTTGCGGAATGTTGTAGGTGTTGTGACCGTTTTTAACGGCATTACTATAAGAGGCATGGCCCGAGGGATTTGTATATGGTAAACGGAATGGTAGACGTTGTTGCTGCCGCGAAGTCTGGTGGACTTGGTTGTGTATGTTCCTAACACCATTGCTGGAGGGAGGATAGCCTTCCGAAGGACTAGTGTGAAACGAGTGCGACGAGGAGAGTGAGGATCGGTACAATCGGCTGGAGTTGGCGCGAGGTGGTTTTCCTCTACCACGAATGGCTGCTTTTAAGCTTGCAGCGAACAAACCAAGGTGCCTTTTTTAAGATGTTTTCTGTCATGCAACACTTCAATTCCCTTGAAGAAGATATTTTCATGATTGACTAGATGGACGTTTGGTAGTTTTGAGCAGCTGTCAATAAGGTTTGTGTTTATTTTGGATAAAGTATGCAGGGGAATATCAGATCGCGGCAAGAGAGTTGAATAGACGATTTTGCTCTTTGGGAACTTTGTAGATGCTTGGGTAATTAATACAGATATTTCAGAAATGAAGTCGTCTATTCGCGTTGTTGTAGTAAGATCATTTGTTCCGGTGTGAATTATGATTAATTGAGGGTGTCCAGCAAAACAAACAGTACCACAGTACAGTACTGTTCAGTAGTTTTACAAAGAATGGTCACACTGCATGGTTTGATCTACAGATGAAAAAGTTAGAACCACACTGTATAGTAAAACAAACATTACCCCAGTACAGTACTTTTCTCAGAAAAGAAGGCAGTTGTCACTCACCTCGAAACGTCATTAAGGAATCCCGAAATGCCCGATTAACGTGTTGTGGTTGCTGATACGAGATTTTCTGTTGCTCCTGAACTGATTTAACATGAAAAACATCTTGTCACTTAGAAAAGAGTAAAAAATCTATCATTAACATTCTTTAATGCGAGCGCAGCGCCAGTCAAAAGCTTTAAAACGAAGCGGGGTAACACTACAATTAATGGTTTTACCCACAGATGAAAAAGTTAGAACCACACTGTATAGCAAAACAAACAGTACCACAGTACAATACTGTTCAGTAGCTTTACAAAGAATATGGTCACACTACATGGTTTGATCCACAGCTGAAAACGTTAGAACCACACTGTATAGTAAAACAAACAGTACCACAGTACAGTTCTGTTCAGTACTAAGCTTTCCAAATGGTCATACTGCATGGTTAGATCCACCGATGAAAATGAGTTAGAACGACACTGTATAGTAAAACAACCAGTACCACAGTACAGTACTGTTCAGTAGTTTTCCATACAAAGGTCACAATGTATGATCTTAGTGATTCTTGCCTCCTCTAAGCCAACCTTCCGCTAACTAGCTCACCTTAAAACCAAACGTTTTTCTCTGTATCCCCCTTACCACGCGCTTCACTTATGATACAAAAACTTAATTAAGGCTTGCATACACGTTACGCCACAAGACTACACAAATCTATGTTTTGTAAAAAGCATGCATTTTACTTTTTTAAAATGAAGTTACTACTATCAAGTTTCGTTTATAGTTTTTGCGATAAGTAAAGAAAGTCGAAAAAGTATTTTTGTTACGAATCTAAGTTCAGCTTCATAGGGTATAGAAATTAGACAAAAATGCCTGCGTTCCCAAATGATATTAATTTCGACCAACGCGTAGAAATGTGAAATTATGTAGGGAACACAAGGTTAAGTTATGCAGTGAACAAAACATTTTTATTTTGATTACTATTTGCCGCTTCCTGTTTGAATTTTGCAAATTTGAGCTTACACTGAAGTGACAAAATGTACTTCGGAAAACCTTTCCCGAGGAAAAAATTGGTAGAGAAAAGTTCGTGCTATTCAAGGGATAGCTATCATCAAAAGTTTCAAGACAGATACATGCTTTTTGTAAAACAAACAGAATCACACTCTCCGGTCAAGCCTGTCGCCATTTCACGTTCGCCGACTATAGTACGTGAAATTTTTTATTGAGATGAATTCTACACATCACCGAGAGACAAAAAAATAAGTGGATGCCATTAAATTGGACCCGCAATGGCATCGACTGTTTTACGGAAAGGCATCGAGCATTATAAATGGCATCGCTTGTTAACGAAGGAAAAACTGCGGCGACACTGGAGGAAAGGAAAAGTTGAATTCTTAAAACACCTGCTTTACCAGGTTTCGGAGAACACATCTTTGAACATATCTTCTCAGTACTCGTTGTATCTGTCTCTGTACAACTGGTTTATACTCCAGCGCGAAGTGAAGGTAAGTCGAAACAGCCGATGCCATTACTTTGGACCCGCAATGGAATCGACTGTTTCACGGAAAGGCATCGACCATTATAAATGGCATCGCTTGTTAACGAAAGGGAAAACTGCGGCGTCGCCAGAATTTAAGACCAACTTTGAAGACACAGAAGCAAAAAGCCCGATGGATATTTGTCGTTCCCACCAGAAATAAAACGAGCAAGAAATTTAGGTGAAATCATGCGGCAGCTGAAATTTTTACGAGGCATTTCCAAGAAAACCCTCTGAGATCATTAAGTTAACTTCTCTGAGGGAGAATTTAGCAAAGCTTCATCTTGATTAAGTTATTTAGAGATTTGTAGCCGATGATTTCCTGTTACACTTTACCTGAGACTTTGAGGATGAGTCCTTTTTATACAATCTAGCTGTAAATGTGGAAGACGGATAATTGAGAAGCCACGAAATTTCTCAGGATCGAATATGCATCCAGGGGTGTGACCCAACCTCGTTCCCAGAGCCCAACGAGGTTGGGGTTTGATCCAATCCTGACCAATCACAATCACCCGTCCCAGACCATGCTCGTCTTGTCTTTCTGATTGGAGGTCAGTTTCTATAGCAACGGGTGTTAAATCATTGGTTTAAGCCACCTGGAGTCCATAATCTTCTAAATCTTCATCATCTCTCCCTTTAAACTGTATGCTGTGCCTGAGGAGAACTTGGTGTGTGAGGATGTAAACTTTCGACAATTTCTGATCATTTGGGAGAAAAAAGCACATTATTCTATAATTACCTCCGCTAAGGAGGTTATGTTTCACGCCTGTCTGTTTGTTTGTCTGTCTGTTAATCGTTTTACACAAAAACTAATCAACGGATTTGCACCAAATTTGGTGGAAAGGTCGCAAATATACCCAGGGTCAATCGATTAAAATTTGGGATTTATCCGGATTAAACTCCGGATCTCAGATCCAGATGAGTGTAATATCAGGTGTACATTTGTGGCGGGGCGGAGGTATGCGCTCTACCGAGTGCCCTTCTAGTTCCGAACTGGCGTTAGTATTGTCAGTGAGATTCCAGATTCAGTTCCCTTCAGTTCCCATAGGCCGCGATTCCAATTTGACCATCGCCGAATTGCGAAAATGACAATGCACAAATTACTGCTACTCGATTTCAGTCGACTAGCCTTTCAAAATCCATCCCTTTTCTTAGGGGGTTTCCTGTCGGGGTTTTCGGCTCATGCTCGATGTAAAAACCTGTTACGACACAAGTCAGGACGTAGAACAAAGAAAACAAAGGAAACAAAACAATAGAGACTTGGAAAATAATATTGAAAAAAAAGAAACAAAAAAGAAAAACTTCACACGATTTTACACTGAAGTAAACCCGGGTTTTCCCTTGGTCTAAACCGTACTGCAAATACCAAGTTAGGAAGATCGCTGTTGTAACCAGAATCTCATCAACAACTTATTTGCGGCGGTTAAATATGTTTTGCAAGCACACGTTTCTAACCTTGCTAATTTGCATTAACCACATTTTCGAACTGAAATTCCAATTCGGATTTTTTTCTCGGAAACTAAAATCTGACGTCAGTGCACATGTATAAAATTGATTAGTATAAATACTCAGGTGATTATACAAAACCGCGCGCTCTGATTGGTTCGCTATCTCGGATTATCAGCCGATAATCACCTCGACGAACAAAATGGCTGCCAGTCGTTCGCACGCTTTTGATGAAATATAATTTTTTCGTGTTGTACAATGCTTTTTTTTTCTTTTCTTGAAATAATCACCTATGTATTTATACTAAAACAATTATTCGCCTCAGGCTTAGTGATTATCGATGAATATTCACCTCTACTTCGTCTCGGTGAATATTCACCGATAATCACTTCGCCTTCGGCGAATAATTGTTAATTAGTATATACTAAAACAGTGGATAGCGTTGAAGGTGCGCTCTGATTGGCTAGTCAAACTCCGAATATCCTGTGCTATTTACCTCCGAGCAACTTGCGAATTTTTCGCTCCGCCGCGCGAATATAGCGGCCCGGTTTGTAGGCATAACAAGCGAAGAAATCATCCAAATTAACAACGAAGCAGTCCCTGAAAACTCCAAGAAAGTGACTAAATTTGGCTTGGCCGTGTTCAGAGGTAATGGCTTATAGTTTTTAACCCGGAGTTTAGCGGTAAAAAGCAACGAGAAAGGTTTTGTTTACAAATGCAAATTAATCTTGCATAACGAAATTTGATGTCGCTTGTTTCCTTGAGAACCAAAGTTGAATTATATTTTTTACAGAATGGTTTCAAATACAGAAAGGGTTTGCAACTCTATTTGATGAAATGTCGCCAGAAGAACTAAACAAAATTTTTTCTGTCAGTGAGAAAACGAGACGTACGGCAGTAATTATAATTACAACAAAAAATCCGTAATGGCGATCGGCGCTGCGTTGGATTGTCATTTGAGAAGTCCTCCATTTTCCAAGCCCTTTTCTTTTTTTGTGTACACTTATCTCACTGTTTTAGTATATACTAAAACAACTATTCACCTCAGTGTCGGTGGCTAGTGGTGGATATTTACCTCGCCGCTTCGCGGCTCGGTATCCACCACTAGCCACCTCCACTTCGATGAATAGTTGTTAATTATTACTTCCGTCACGCACCGTAGGTTGAAGGGCGCCAGCTAAGGAATAATACAGAGCTAAGATTGCTGTTTTACCAGAAGCCACGAACGGTTTAAACTTCCTATCATGACCTCAAGGTAAGTCACTCATTATACAGTTCACTAGCCTTTCTGTTGTGCCGTTTCTTTTACAACTGGTGTCGTAAAGCTAAGGAGAATTCGAAAAACAAAAGCGTTATTTCAATTCAACTAAAACGCAATAGGCTCTTTTAGTCCAGTGGAGCTTGCGACATAGAAAATTTCAGTACCATTTTATGTAGACATTCACAACCATTCTAGGCTTAAATATAATCAACCTTAAGTATGCTGGGTATAAGTTGGAATCTCGTTTAATCGTGTTTTTGTTCTTCCTTCTTTTTAAAATGACAATAATTAACAACTATTCATCGAAGTGGAGGTGGCTAGTGGTGGATATTTACCTAGCCTAAATATCCACCACTAGCCACCGACACTGAGGTGAATAGTTGTTTTAGTACATACTAAAACAGTGAGATAAATGTACACAAAAAAAAGAAAAGGGCTTGGAAAATGGAGGACTTCTCAAATGACAATCCAACGCAGCGCCGATCGCCATTACGGATTTTTTGTTGTAATTATAATTACTGCCGTACGTCTCGTTTTCTCGCTGACAGAAAAAATTTTGTTTAGTTCTTCTGGCGACATTTCATCAAATGGAGTTGCAAACCCTTTCTGTATTTGAAACCATTCTGTAAAAAATATAATTCAACTTTGGTTCTCAAGGAAACAAGCGACATCAAATTTCGTTATGCAAGATTAATTTGCATTTGTAAACAAAACCGGTTGTTTCTGTAGGTACCGGAGCACAGTATACGTCATCACGCTCGAATAAAATGCTTCGGTCTCAATGCATAATTTGCTCAAATTATTTCCAAATGGAGAAATTACAGAAAGAGTTTCAAAAGGCAATTAACTAAACAAAATAAGAAACTAAGGAACAATTGAGTCCGTGGGTCAGTCCGTTGCCTCAAGTCCACAGGTCCACAGCGTCCACAGGTCCACAGGTCCACAGGTCCACAGAGTCCACAGAGTCCACAGGTCCATAGAGTCCACAGAGTCCACAGAGTCCACAGGTCCACAGGTCCCCAGGTCCCCAGACTCCACAGAGTCCAAAGGTCCACAGAGTCCACAGAGTCCACAGGTCCACAGGTCCACGGAGTCCACGGAGTTCACAGAGTCCACAGAGTTCACGAGTCCACAGAGTCCACAGAGTCCACGAGTCCACAGAGTCCACAGGTCCACAGGTCCACGGAGTCCACAGAGTCCACAGAGTCCACGAGTCCACGAGTCCACAGGTCCAGAGTCCAAAGGTCCACAGAGTCCACAGAGTCCACGAGTCCACAGTTCCTCAAAGTCCACAGAGTCCACAGGTCCACAGGTCACAGAGTCCATAGGGTCCACAGAGTCCACAGGGTCCACAGAGTCCATGGAGTCCACAAGTCTGCACCCTCACAAGTTTCCACTTCTTTGTCCACAGGTCCATAGGTCTACAGGCTCACCAGTTTACATTTCTTCGGTCCACAAGTCCACATAGCCCGCGTAGCAGACGCATGAAATATGGACGCAAGAAACAACCTGACACGCGCGTGTAGGCTTAAATCCACATTGGGGGTCATGGCCGAGTTACACGAATTTATCACAATCTTCGCAGCAATTTTAAGTGTAGTCAGGCAACACTTCTTTGGAGAAGCGTTACGTGAGACTCATCTCAATCAAAGAAAAATTGTCATTGAAAATGCCATGTGGCCATTCCATTTAATATCCACCCACCCCCCCTCCCCCCGCTATGGATGAGATTTTTGGAGTGGCCCTTAAACCCGGCGTGATCAATCGCTGACAATCGATCATATTAAACTAATCGATCAATCGATAACAATTGTTATCGATTGCTATCGGCCAATCGATGACCAATTGATAATCACAAGCTCGAACATTTTCATCCCAGTTTAGTTTGTGTTAACAATGTTAATTTTCTTGCATTATACCCACATTAAGAGAGATCGATAAAGTTATTCACCATATTTCTCCTGTCAAATCATTTTTCTACCTCCCCAAAAGATATGGTAATCGATGATAATCGACGACAATCAATGGCAATCGATGACAATCGATGGCAATTAAAAAACAAATTTTTTGGCCATGGATTGGTCATCGAATTCCGATATCAATCGATTAATTGTTATCGATTGATATCGATTGCCATCGATTGTTATTGATTATCGGTTTCATCGATTGATCATGCCGGGCTTAAAACAGGAGTATTTTTCCGAAGGGTTAACCGGAAAAATTCATGCATACTTTGTGAGGGGTCTTAAAATATACATAATCGAGTCAAGTATTTGTTGGCCATATAATACATGTGTAATTGAAGAATTCATCAATTATGGTTTCTATAAAATGTTTATTAAAACATCAGTCAAATTTTGACACAATATCTGCTCCTAAAAAGACATTACAAAATTAATGTCAGAAATAAATTACTTAATGTTTAATTTTATGAATAACTCAAGGGTTGTTATTTCTTTTTGGTTCTAACTAATATAACAGAGTCAACCATTCGCATCTAATTATAAACGACCAAACATATGCAAAACGTATAAAATATGCATTCACTCGCAAAATAAAGCTGGCAAGTAGCATACTATATTGACTGATCAGAACTTGTTTTTGTTTTTTTCGCTACCAATTTATTTTTACAGTCAGAAATCCTTTATGAAAAACAACAATACTTCCGCGTTATATCCTCCACGTTATATCCTCCGCGTTATATCCTCTATATATTTTCCTGCTGCTCTTGAAGATATTCTTTTATGGAATCCCCGAGGGGATCCTTTGACAGCAGTTCGGTGAACTGCTGTTTTGCCAAGTCAAAGTTCTTGCGGCAAAACACTTCTTTGTATGACATCTTTGACATGTAAAAATGCAGTTTCCCTTCATCTACTGCGGATGGGAGTTGTTTTAGGAAAGCTGCAGTGTTTCCAGATTTTACAAGGTTTCCAAAGCCCTCGTCTTGTAGTTTTACCATGGCTTGCTCAGTTTCCTCCTTTGTGGGACGGGAGTTTGCATTGAATTTGTTTCGGAATGTCCGCATGTTGACGACAGGGCCTGCATGATCTAGTATTTTCTTTTCCACTGACTGCATACATCCAGTTGAGGACAGCGCTTTGGAATTCAGGCTCTGGTTTTAATGAAAAGGATCCAGACATGTTACTTTAAGAGTATCATCTGTTAGTGCTATCTGCACTGTAAACTAAGTTGAGATATTGCCGCTTATGCTAATATTAGTAAGCATAAAGTTATATTGTTTTCTTTTTTACAGTTAACTGTCATTTTAAATATAACTAGAAGGGCACTCGGCAGAGCGCATACCTCCGCCCCGCCACATATGTACACCTGATATTACACTCATCTGGATCTGAGATCCGGAGTTTAATCCGGATAAATCCCAAATTTTAATTGATTGATCCTGGGTATATTTGCGACTTTTCCACCAAATTTGGTTTAAATCTGTTGATTAATTTTTGCGTAAAACGATTAACAGACAGACAAACAAACAGACAGGCGTGAAAACATAACCTCCTTGGCGGAGGTAACAAAACAACATTACATTGACTATTAATGCCTTTGCTTCTAATTGAAGAACAGCCATCACATTCTTTAGTGTTAAGTGGGCTTGTTCAATATCCCAGTTTTTCTGTTCCCAATTTGTTCTGAGATTTTTGGTTTTGGAAGTCAGGTGTGGATTAAAAGGCAGTCTTTTAAATCATGCAAAAGTATCTTGCACCAAGTAATATTACAATATTGTTGAATTTTAGAATAAAAAATTGAGTCTGCCAATTTGAAAGTGAACATTAAGTGTCTCCTTCAAGAAACTAGAGATAATAATCCTCCTTATACAGAAGATTACCACAAGCAACTCAAGTAAAGCATGCATGATTTAAAAAATACTAATTTTATCTTCTCTACTTGAACCAGAGCAAAAATATTATGTAAGATTTTACTCCTTTTGTTCAAAAAAGAAAAAGCATAAACTAAAGTTTTATACCTTGTAAAAAGGCCTGATGGTAATCCATTTCTCATATAGCTGGATAGTTTGTACTTTACATCCAAAATTCAGTTATCTTTGTTACAATAAATTATATTTAATAACTATTCACATATATTAAAAAGCCAAAAGGTCTTCTACATCTCCCTCTTCTAGCCCTTCAACTATCATAATAGGCAGATGGAAATCTAAATACATGTACCTTATCAATGGTCTTCTTTTGAGGCCGAAAGTAGTCCTTCATGAGATTGATGGCATATTCCATATACGTCTTGCTCACGACAAGAGAAATGGTGCCATATGACTGAAACAGAGCCCTTCTGGTGTAGGTGTACAGCACGTACAAGATGACAGCCAGGCGGATTACCTGACGCCGATCTTTTCCCAGTTCTGCATCATCTTTAATGAGCACTCCCATGCTCCACCTGCTGTTCAACAAACCGCATATCTCAGAATCAAACTCATCGTACAGTGATAATGCTTCTGCTGAAAATGTGTATGTCAAGCCATCTTTATGATCTCTAAAAATTGCATCGTATATTTCTGTGAGATCCTGTAGATTTGATTCTTGCAGTTTATTGACATATACCTTTGAATGTAAGAATAAGTATTGTTAGTTTAATTAAAAGCACACATGTACATTTTTTTTAACCCTGTCCAAAGAGAACTACAAGACTTGTATGAGGAAGGAACTTCCACGGATGAAAAAAACTTATATAAATATACAGAATTTATTTTTACAGAATTTTTAAACTATGATAATTATTTTGTTTTTATTAGAGAAAGTCCCAGGAATAAAAATTTGTGGATAGTTTTTATAACTGTAAAAAAAATTAACCCTTCCCTTCACTCTAAGGAAAAGGCCCAAGCTATTTTAGGCATTGTACTCTCTTATATGAGATGACCTGAAGTTTCTTGTTATATTTTGTTCTGCAATCCCTGCTTCCCATCACTATTTGCTTTTAGGTCTTTCATCAATCAAAGTTAAATGTGGACTGATGAAAAACAACCACACAAAATTTACTTTTTACTTCTCTTCAAAATACTTAATATTTGCATGGCTTAGAGCTGTTAAATTTCATGTTTTTTTTTTTGGTGGCTTTTGATTAACAAAAAAAATTTGCTATTTCCAGGGTTTTCCCAAAAGTAGAACATAACTGGTAAGCCCGTGTTGTAGGAAAGTGTGCAGTGAGTTTGAGGTTATAGGTACAGGAGGTACCCTCTACTATTGGGGGCGGGGAAGAAAGTTGACCCTTGGTAGACCTCATTAATACAAAGCCACCCTTTCGTCAAATGCTAGAGGTATGCTCAATAACCCTGGTATGTGCCATACCCTTGGAAATGGGTGCTCCTGATGCACTTATCACTGGCTTTCCCCAGGGTCTGATCCCCCCGGGACATCTCCAGGGATTTGTTTTAAGGTGAAACAAATGGTTACTAAGGTCCTGGGGTATGAGGTAACAAAATTAGACTAAATACCTCTTTTGTGGGCAGAGATAACAGAATATATGTACAGTGTACTGGGTAAAATTGTGAGACATTAATCCACAAGGATTTCCCCTTGGGAAACTTTCTGCCAAGGTTACTAATGATAACCCATTGCTGCAGGCAGAGGACTCTACTGAAAGGGGCTGTGTCACGGCAGTCCAGTTCATTTTGTTTAATTTTGCCAATTACTCGCCCTCAGTCGCTATGGAACTTACAGTAAGCAAAAAAATTACACGTTAACGACAAAATCTGAGACAAACAAGAATATCTCCCTAGCATTAATTTTTATTTTTGAAGTTGCAAGCAGCAGGGATCAACCTTGAAAAACTATTAGGCTGAACAGTTTTCAAAAACCCTAATTTCAATCCGTTTCAATCGTCTTCCGTTTTGCCCATCCTTGGCATCTGTTGTTTCTGTTATATTATTTTAACCTTCCTTTAAAGTTCTAAGCGGTTATTTTTATGTTCCTCTTAATTTAACGGGCATTTCGTAATTCCCTAATGTGGCTGAATTTCGTGACAGAGCTTAAGAGCGGATGTCTGTAAATATCGACCAGAGATGGGAAAAATAAAATTTTTGAAAAATCCCAAAAAAATTATGTAGTCTACCCTAGGTATTCTTTTAATTAAAATGTAAATTTTAGTTTAAAGGGATAAATATTTTGGCGATACGGCGAATGTCAAGTTCGGGCGATTTACGGCCTCCGCCAGACCGCTTTTTCGGGCCTCTAGACCGGGCTACGAAAAGACCGCGATTTCAATCGAATTCAAATATCATCCAACCCAAAAAGTTTCTTATCGTAGTAAAAGGGTTTTAATACAAATATTGAGTGGTTATGTTCTTGAATTGATTTTAAATGAAATATTTTATGGATTTTTAAATATTTACAACATTTTAAGGATTTTACGCGAGCAAAATATTGCCAAATTTCAAAGGCCTACAATTACATCCGATGCATGATTTTAAACAGAAAAAGACATTCCAAATTAAAAACCAATCTCTAAGCTTTCAAAATATGCTTTCAAAACTCTGGGCAACATATGAAATGCATTTTTGGGAACGCAAAATTCACGGCGCACTTGAGTGTAATTTGACCTTTCTGACTTGACAGTTAAGAGGTTCGGCGCGACACAAATCAATTCTCCAACAAATGTTTCAGCCAAAATACGTTTAATTTAGGCAATCTCAAGTCCCACAGTGATACAAAGATGCTTCATATACATTAGGTGAAAAGTTTCATGTCATTTTGTCAGCCGTAAAGAACTCTTATCGGTGATCCTAGCCTTCAGGTGAAGCATTTGAACTCGCCACGCCAATGTAAACATGTGGGTCACGAAACAGCGAGGTTTTCAAAATCTAAGCAAATATCTATCCTGTGTAGTATATATTGAGGTCTACAGTTTGTTTGTTTGTACCTTGTGTCCTTGCTTGACTTCATTTCCGCAATGAAACTGAGATATTGCAAACAACGCGGAAATTCCCGCTCGCTCGACATGTCACGTGTCACGTGAAAGGGCCGTTTTAGGCCTGATTGCGTTACGTTTTATTATTTCTCATTTGTGTAAAAAAAATTCCATCTCTAACCTACAAGCTATAGGTATACCATTGAATGATCAGACAATCTCAATGTCTCTTTTTTTTTTTCGTACCATACAGTTTTACCGATCGCAGGCTTGTGATCCCTGCGTGGCTAACCGCCATACAGCGATAACGTGTTCTTTCATGTTGATTGTTTGTTTTGTTTTGTTTTTTTGTTGTTTGTTTTAGTTCAACACTTTTCCCCCGTCCTGATAGACCTGTCAGGTCAGGAAATAACCTAGTGCGTTTGGCAATAATTCTGCAACTCGCAATTATGGCCTATCATGTGCAAATTGTAGCTCATGAATTACATGTAATAAGCAGATTACATATAGCCGTCGAGTTAGAAAATCCTGCTGCTGTCCTTGCGACACCTGTCTTTGATAGTGCACTCATGGTCTAAGCTAGTACACGCCTACTCGCTACTGTTCAATTCAAGAACTTGACCACTCAATATTTGTATTAAGACCCTTTTAATACGATAAGAAACGTTTTGGGTTGGATGATATTTGAATTCGATTGAAATCGCGGTCTTTTCGTAGCCCGGTCTAGAAGCCTGAAAAAGCGGTCTGCCGGAGGCCGTAAATCGCCAAAATATTTATCCAATGAAACTGAAATTTATATTTTCATTTCTAGAATACCTAGGGTAGTCTACATAATTTTTTTGGTATTTTTGAAAAATTTTATTTTTCCCATCTGTGGTCGATATTTACAGACATCCGCTCTTAAGAGCTGTCAGGTGAAAACAATGTTTTCTGCTTCTTAAATTTCAACTGAAAACTGACTAACTGGGAAATTCATAGAAAAGTAGACAGCATACAAAATTGAAAAGCTATTTTCAGCAATCATAGGAGAGATTGCATTTTCACTGTGTAAACATTAACAATGAGAGCGAAAAAGTCTGTATAATAATAAAGTTCTGTGTAAATAGTTCCAGTAATGTGTTATAATAAATTATTTTATTTACTGTTTCATTCATTAAGATTATTCAAGTTGTAATTTCATTTGTAAGAAAGGGACACAAAAAAGTAAGGCAAAGTGTTGATACGTGCATGCATAATCGTACTGATGGATATTTTATTACCTGTGTTTCTCTTCTTGTCATTGCCTTTGGCTTGACAACTGCGTACAGGAAACGCTCCTCAAAACCATTCTGTGAAGATATCATGGCTGGATAGACTTCTGACAAAAAATTTTTTACCTGTATAAATCCACCGAGCGACAGAGACGTTTGTTCAGTGCTGACCCGTTGTGAATTATTACCAAGGTTAGAGGTCAGGGAATCTCCGTCAAACAGGCGACAAAGAGTTCCTACTTCTTTCTCGGCAATGACAGCCCGGAGAGTATCATACATCTCATCTTTGATGATCGCTGCTAATCCTCCATGTTTCAGCAAGTGCTGTCTTAGACCGGCATCTGTGAACTTGTCCAGCAAAATACAGGCATCTTCATTGACCTTCTCCACGTGCGACAAGGGGATTTTCGCTCCGTTCTTAAAGGCTTGACTTTTACCTGATGACGGAGGAGAGATGCACAGGGTAAAAAGGCTGAAATTCTCGCTGTATGGCTCTTGCAGGGATGGTTTGATGGAAGAGCGAGATCCAAGCAGAGCTGCAATACTCGGCAGTATCGCCATAAACATCATTTCTTTCACCACATTGTGCGCGCACGAAAATTCCTCGATCCATTCAACAAAAAACGGTGGTGCAACATTAGCCCAGGGAATCTCAGTGTCCGACGCCTCCTTAGCGACAGTAAGGATCAAATCTTCAGGTATTTTGGGTCTCTTTGGAGGAGAAGCCATAATTTCTCCGTACTAGGGAGCGGGAAAAGTTGACCGTAGAGCGGGAAAAAAGTGACAGCTGCACTACGCTTTGCGCATTACATCCTGGGAACACCCTGCACGATGCAATGCGCGCTTTGCCTCGTTTGCGTAGAGCTTGTTCAAAGATGGCTGTCAGGCTTTTTGAATGGAGATTGCTTGTTATATTTATCTTTTTCCATGGATCATTGCAAATCGCGTACTGTGTTTCTCACAAAGAAAAACATTATCGCTACATACAGGATGTACTTAAGGAAGTCGCTGGAGCTATACCGCCCTTTACTGTGGAGCCTCCACCACTGTGGTTCAGGTCAAGTTTTCAATCAAGTTTGAACTCCAATTTACCAGACCCATATCATTACCTGAGACCAACACTTATACTATGGGATCCAGTTTCACAACGAACCTTACAAAACGGACTTGTGATTTGCCCACGATGCGATGTTGCGGGCATTTGTCTTCGACCTACGCACTGGAAGGATGGAAGAAATGAAAGAAATGTTCCCAGGTTGTTGTTTGCACGTAATGGGGTAACTTACTTGGTTAGTAGAGTCTATAGATGCTGTAATGGCCATGAAATAGTGGCACACGATAATTCAATCCTACAAAGCTTTCCCTCAAAGGAACAGTTGCCCTTCGTACTAAGCCATATTAGTGGAATAACAAGGGACCTTTACAACGATATTGTCCTTTATAGCAGCACTGGAATGAAAATTGAACAAATAGAGTGCCTAATTGCGCAACAGCATCTCCAATATTTCGAGGAAAGGCGAGAGATGTTTGATAACGAAATGAAATGTTGTCAGCGGGGACAGATTAATTCAAATGGAGGCACCAATTCCCATTTTCCTAAATCCATGCCAGATGAACTGAAAGCTCCCAGTAATGATTTTATTTCTCAATGTATAATTCATGATTACAATCAAAAGGAAATGCTTTATACACAGTACATGGCACAAACTAGTGCAGCAACTTGGATTTCATGTGACCACACTTTTAAAGTAGCAGCAAACATTGGACTACTGCGTCAGTCAGACCAAAAATGGGAAAAGCAGTATGATTCTATGTTCTGTATTCTAAATGAAGATGGAATAGTTTTAGCTTGGCAGTTGACCAAAGGAACTGCATTTGACAATGTTAGAGATCTCCTTAAGAATTTTAAGGGTAGATTTGATCAACAAAATAACAATGTCAAGCTTTGCACCATTGATAACTGTTGTGCATGGAGGGGTAAACTGCAAGACATTTTTGGTTCAGAAATGCTTATTAAATTAGACTTGTTCCACGCAGTACAGCGGGTTGTTAAGAGTATACCGAAGCGACACCCCTTTGCCTACCGCTGCTGTCAAGCATTTAGGCTTGTTTTTCGTGACCCTTCAGATGCTGGAGAGAAGCGTTCTTTACAAACTCCTTCTCCACAAGTCATCTTAGATAACATTAACAAGTTTTTAGAAACATGGAAAGACATCTCCCATGAAAATCAAGTAGTACTTACAGTTGCTGCAGTGAAGGAAATTGATAACTTGAAAAAACATGTCAAAAAAGGCTGTCTTTCACATATTCCAGTGGGCTGTGGAAGTGAGAGGAACGAAAACTTACATAGGTGCCTGCAACAGGCAGCTTCTAAAGGACGTATAGGTGTTGCTTTGGCAGTAGCACTTCTAACATCCTTTCTTTACAAATGGAACGAGAAACAAGCAGCTAAGGGTAAAGGGTCGAAGTTGAAAGTGCTGCGTCCCATAACCTCAAAGAAAGCAGAGCTTTTAAGTGACAAAACAGATTCCAGCAAGGAAACGTTTGGCATTGGAATTTCAAAAGAGCGAACTGGTTGTATGGAATTTCTTCCTGCAGCTTATGAACAGTGTAGTAATTCTTTAAGTGAAATTCAAGATATAATGGGAAGGGCTTTTGATGATATATTAGAAACTGGTGACCTCAATGCTGAAAGTGAGGAACAAGATGATAGTAATGTGAAAGATATTGAATCTGTTGCATTTACACGTGCCCTCAACCTATATTTTCTAACAACTGATTTACCAGAAGTTGTGAACGGTGCTGTGAATACCGATCAATTCCATTTAATGGCAACCCATGTTTTGTTTGGCTTTGGAACCATGTCATCTTACAGTGCTTCTGACAGTGGAAGCAAGCTTGACAACCTTCTTTCTAGCTACAACTTTGCCAGGATACCAGTAGAACCCAATGGAGATTGTTTATTTTCAAGTGTGATATTTCATTTGAAACAAATGATATCTTCAAATAATTCAGAGCTTTTTCATCACTTGCAAGCAACTGGATTTCATGTGTTGCTACAAGGCGACCATGACACTGCTGTAGCCGGTTTGCGAAATTTAATGGTATCTGAACTACTTGAAAACAGAGCAGTCTATGAAGGTTACATAAGCAATGATGTGGTTGAATATGAAGAGCAAGTGAAGAACTTCAAGAAGCTTGGTGTTTACAGTGGAGAAGTAGGCAACCTGATGGCTTTGTCCTTGACAAACGTGTTGAGAGTGAACATGGTCCTGTTCACGTCAATGGAAAACTTTCCTGTTATACCAATTTCCCCTTTTCACAAGATTTGCACCCATCAAACTTTGTACCTGGCATTTCACCATTTTGGCAGTGGACACTATGATCCAGTTGTAGAAGTGGCAAATACAACAGACAGCACTGGAAATGGTAGTATCCGAAGTTGTGAACAAGCAAGAGAAAGCAACCCTAGTTCATTAAAAGGAGAAAACAAGGGTTGTGCGTGTGGGAGAGGTGCTGCTAAAAGGAAACTACAACCTGAAGGTGATCCAATTAAAAGTACTTCAAAGGCATTCTGTTTCCAGGTACCTGGAGAACGTCGAACACTCTGCCCTTGCTACAGGGCTTTTAAGGCATGCTCAGCCCTGTGTAGATGCTTTAACTGCTCTAATTCAATTGGTAAAAAGCCAGACTGTAGTCAAAAGAAATGTCAGGTCCGAAAACGCGAAAATCATGTCCTACAAAATGTAGAGACAAATAGCATGAAATTTATGCAAAGCAAGAATGAAAGGCCTGTAGAACCTAAATGGACAAAGTTGGAACATATCCTTGTTCAAGTTATTCAAGATCTGCTGATAGAAAGGCTAGGAGAAGCATCTGACCATGATATATGTAAAGTGTTTCATAACGTTGTTTCTATTGCTGATTCTGTGAAAGAAATAAATATTCCTATCTCCTCTAAGACAGAAAAAACAATTATCAGAAAAGTTAAATCCATCAAAGAGAAAGCTGTACTTTTCAGACAGTTTTATCTGAGTCAGGTTTCAAAGAATGTGACTCAAAATTGTTGAAAAAATGACCTGTTAAAGAAGACTTTGAATGGCTTGGACCAACATCTATTTTGCTTAAACTGTTACCATTAATGTAATTAAAGTGCAGTATCTGCAAAGCCAGACGTTATCTCAAGACGACGGAGAAGTACTTCATAAATGCTGAACGCAAGTCTAACAACACTAGTAGAGTAACCCTCTGGTTATCCATGTTAAGCAAGATGTCATTGTGTACCGGTTAAGGAGGGCCGTCTCTGTTCTATGGCGTGCTCGATAAGCTGACTAGATATTTGGGTACAGCCCTGATCGCACTAAATGCTCTTGGGTTTAGTAGTACACTGCTCTCTCCGTAAGCTTCGAAATTAATTGGAGATTTTTCACGGGTCTAATATTTGAAAGGGAGGTGCTTTGAAAAGGTTCACGGAACAACTAGAGTAGCTTTCCATGCAACTGGAAAGTTTCCAAGAGTCAAGGAACAATTAACCATAGAAGTGATTATTCGACTCTGTGGATTCTGAGGACGTGTGGACCTGTGGACCTGTGGACTCTGTGGACTCTGTGGACTCTGTGGACTCTGTGGACTCTGTGGACTCTGTGGACTCTGAGGACCTGTGGACTTCGTGAACCTGTGGACTTCGTGGACCTGTGGACTTTGTGGACCTGTGGACCTGTGGACTTTGAAGACCTGTGGACTTTGAGGACCTGTGGACTCCGTGGACCTGTGGACGCTGTGGACCTGTGGACTCTGTGGACCTGTGGACCTGTGAACTCTGTGGACCTGTGAACTCTGTGGACCTGTGAACTCTGTGGACCTGTGAACTCTGTGGACCTGTGGACTCTGCGGGCCTGTGGACCCTGTGGGCCTGTGGACCCTGTGGGCCTGTGGACCCTGTGGGCCTGTGGACACTGTGGGCCTTTGGACCTTGAGGACCTGTGGACATGTGGACATGTGGACCTGTGGACTTGAGGCAACGGACTGACCCACGGACTCAATTGTTGCTTAGTTTCTTATTTTGTTTAGTTAATTGCCTTTTGAAACTATCTGTAATTTCTCCATTTGGAAATAATTTGAGCAAATTATGCATTGAGACCGAAGCATTTTATTCGAGCGTGATGACGTATACTGTGCTCCGGTACCTACAGAAACAACCACAAAACCTTTCTCGTTGCTTTTTACCGCTAAACTCCGGGTTAAAAACATAAGCCATTACCTCTGAACACGGCTAAGCCAAATTTAGTCGCTTTCTTGGAGTTTTCAGGGACTGCTTCGTTGTTAATTTGGATGATTTCTTCGCTTGTTATGCATACATCTCGTGTTCCATTTACCAATTTAAAAAATATGCAGCAAAGGCCTGCATACAGCTTCACATTCTATACAGACAAGGGTATCTTTGAAAAAAAGAAAAGAAAATCGATTCAGTTTAAAATCAAAGTAGGACTATGGTGAACTCGTGGATATGTTTACAAAACAGAGAAAAAAGAAATAATTTAAAAATTACCAAGGTGTTTTTTCAGAGTTGTGATTGAATGAACTTGAAGATAATTTTAATAATCTATAATCACAACATAAAAGTGACCAGGGAGCTGAGTAGCTTTTTGAAATAAACATACAGTGAGTACATGATGCCAATCATTTGACTACACTAGGCATCAGTTATAAGGCAGGTGGCAAGCATACAGTTGTTAAAAAATTTGATAACTTAACATAAGGGTACAGGATTAAATGGCACCGAAACCAAATGTAGTTCTGGTATCCTGCTGCTCACTGTCTGTGAGTTCAAAGTTTCTAACACATGTAACAGGGTCCTTCTGAATAAGGTCTGAATTTTGTTGCCATGACATTGTCAATTTTATCATCATTATAGTTTTTGTTGTCTACAAGTCTATTCAATGTATTCAACAGAAATATCCACCTTGATTCTGCAGCTGATAATAAACAAAACCATGTAGGATAGCCCAGCTGACGAATCATACCAAACAAGTCTTTCTTGCATTTTTGCAAAGTATGTCAGTGATGATCTTGAAATCCTTAAGACTCTCAATCCTTTATCAAGTTGAATTAGTTTATTTACATTACCATCTCATTTTAGGTTATCAGTGGTATATATATTCAGCGTTGCACTTAAAAAAAATCACACTTGCCATCATTAATACAGCAATACATATTTGTTTTTATCCTTATAACTTCTTGTTTTTACAATGTAAATATGAGTCACACAACAGTAAGCAAAACAGGTAAGCCTATTTTTCCAACATGTCTACTTCAACATAATCTAGTTCACTTCAAGGTAAATTCGGAAATCAATACACAGAAAACTTTTCATTGTAACGGCTTGTGTTGTATTGTATATAATATAACGCTTAATACATTTTCTACATGACTTACTGTTTTCGAACCCTTTAATGACTTTCTTACATTGTAACCTTCGTGGTTCTCCGTCACGGCAGCCGCCTCCATATTTACAAGTAAATGTTGACATACTTCTTGGCCGTCCCAATACTTCTACAACTCCATTCCTGTTAGTACTAACACTTAAATCAGTAGAAAAGTCCTACATGCGATGTTTCTTATCCAGGTTGGCCACAGAAGTTCTTCGGTTTCACATCATGGATTCGTCAATTTATTCTGTTTTCAGTAGTAGTTTCGTTCAATAACGAGTACTCATTTCGCTCATATAAGTTCTCATTCAAGTGCTAATTTCGCTCTATGAGTTCTCACCAAAGCTTACTACATTAGCAAGAGATTTTCTCATCTTCAGATCACTTTCGAGCCAACTGAAATTCATATACTGCTTGTAATCTTGGGGGCGGTCGATGGCGGTCGATGTCGGAAAAGCGAATAGTTATCATCTGTTCACGTTTAGCGCCTGGCCGAGTAAAAGGCTCATGAAATTCAGTCTCCAAGTTGGTCATTGTCCTAACTGGAAACATTTAAACTCCTTTTGATTTTAGTAAGACCGCTAATGAGGCCCTGTTAGTGAGGTTCTTTATGTCGCGCGTCCGAGTTTCAAACCTTTTCACGTCGCAATTTCGGAAGGTCGAAGGTCGCTGTCGTAATTTCCCGTGAGCGGCTCGTCGTTCGTCGCCATTTCAGGTCCTTTATGTCGCCGTTTCAAGGCCATGTTGCTTGTCGAAATTTACCCCTAACAGGGCCTCGCTAATCGTCCTCTTAAGCTACAAAATCATTACAAACTCTGGCAACGGTACGATACACTTTCAGCGTGAACTTTCATCAACAGACTTCCGTGACTTCGGTCACGACAATTGTCGTCTTCATATCGGTGCCCCCGAGTTCTATCCGACTAATTACGAAGTGTGTCAGTCTACACTGGAGTGAGTGAGTGAGTGAGTGAGTGAGCGAGCGAGCGAGTGAGTGAGTGAGTGAGTGAGTGACAATTTGCATATCGGAGTCCCCACAAAAACTCGCAAATACGCTTCGCGTATCCACGAGTTAAAAAGAACATATTAAGAAATTTAAGAATACCCTCACTGGGGATTGAACTCGGGCCATCTGCTCCACAGTCCGGAATGCTATCCATTAGACCATCCAGAATCACCTGGTTACCGCGGGTATATCTTAGATTTTATAAGTTATAGATCTTTCGCTCGTACACTCTACTAAGTGAAGCTGTAAAAATTATATCTCATTTTTCAACGTTCATGAAAGGTAATGCGTCATTCCCGAGGCTTTATATGGAAACCGATATTTAAAATGGAGATGCCGTCGTAGAATTAACAAATTTGTGGTAAACATTGACGAACGTGTTTTATTTTATGGCGAAAGTGAAACCTGAAACGTGACACGACAGCACAAACCTAGCCGTGAATACTTGGCATCTTCCCTTCCTCTGACCCGTTTTGGAGGTTCAACATTTTATTTGATAGCGTGAAGTTCACCAGAAATAGATTTAAATATAAATGAACACTTTATGAGAATGCTTCCCCCGATGTTTTCGATTTGATCGCTTTTAGAAGTCAAGTTAAGACGAAGTATCGTATTTTGACGTGCGTAACCAGCTTGTTATCTCGGATTCAAAATAATACCGTGATGTCACAGCGAGCCACACTCTTGCTTTCCAAACTTCACGCGTGGATCGACTCGTGAACTCAATGGACGTGGTCTGCTAAGCGTGAACCAATTCTTAAAAATAAGCTCTACATTTCCAACAGAAAAGATGTGAATCCTTTCACCGAGGGAATCGCTAACACCACAAACCTCCACGTTTAAAGAAAAAAACACTCTCCAGCACGAAAACACATCCAGGAATAGCAAACATAGACACTAATAAAGTTATTTAGTGAATAAATCGAGTTAACAGCTCGAAAAGAGAGCAGCTCTACACAAGAAAAACACTTAGGCGAATGGAGTCCACACGAAACTTTTCACGTTCTCTTCACCGCCGTGCTTACTTCAATCAGGTTGTTATGGCGATGTCCATGCCGAGCCAATCACACAGCGGCGGCGTCTTTGCTAAGCCTTATATAGGCAATATTGCGCAAGAATTGCAATTTCTCACGGCGAAAAAAATACCAACCCCATTTTAATACTGGATTGCCATTGCCATGGCAACCCAGTAATGACTTCTTTTAATTCGCGATACTTCAATAAATCAAGTTTTCACCAAGTTTGGATTTTACAGCGGTGAACTTCCAAGCTTATTCTGCCAGTGTAATCTTGGTGCAAATTAAACTGAGGTTAAAAATATCACCAGTGTAATAGAGGAGAGTTTGACCTTCCCAAGAATATATTCCACTTTTCTTTCGTTGTTTGTTGATATGCACCAGCTCAGGAGCCCCGAAAACATGTGGAACAAAACCTTCCTTTCTTTCGTGGAAAGTCACGTTATCAGAAACATTGTTCCAAGAAGCAAACTGAAACTGAATTTTCCTGACATTGTTAATAATGAAACTTGAATATAGAGGGAAAAATACCTGATTTTTTTTCAACTAGTTTCAAATTTAGTTCGAAAACAGACAGACACGGGTTATGAAAATAGTAGAGAGCTCAGTAAAGAATATAATAGGGTGTACACAAGCCCAAACTTCAGTATCAAAGAGTTTTATACAGTCATTGACATCTTAACTTATGCAAAAGCTTAAAGTCAATTCAAGCCCTAGGTTTCAATTTTGAGTATATGAAACAAATTAAATTTTATACTTGCTCTGCTGATAAAAACTTAGTTGAAGATCGGCTTACGGTAAAGTAATATTCGCAAATATTCGCCGCAATTTATTGGATGCTCTTCGTTTTCTCCGATTCAATTCGCCGGTCTCCGATATTCAATTTCTTTGTCTATCCCGTGGCCTACATAGCAGCCGGCACTCCAAACTATTTTTTGTTCTTTCTTTTTTGTCCTCTCCCCTTCTCTGTACAGACGCTCAATTTTGAGGCGCCTGCATTGCTAACGGGTCATCCCGTGGACACATGCGTTTCTGAGGCCCCATTAGGGGTTTTAGGGATACGGGATATTTGCGAAAAAAATTATATGGCTACGGGATATTTCGGGGAAGAATTATAGGGATACGGGATATCAGGAGCCCAGCAGGAGCCCATCATGCCTTCCTGGGGATATTTAGAAAAGAGATAGTGGGATATCGAACGTCAAAGTTTTCTTTTTTGACAGAATAAAACAGGTTAATTGATCAATATGGAAGACGCGAAAAGGAAACAAAATTACTTGAAAATGCGAATTAATGTATTTCCCCATGAAATATTGACAATGTTACCAATCTTAACAACCCTCACCCCCCCCCCCCCCCCGACATATATTATTTTTCGGACATATCACATGCAGTGACGTCATCAGTATTAACTTGAATTATAGGGATACAAACTACAGGAATTAATGGGATACGGGATATTCAGACCCCCCCTAAAGGGGCCTCGTTTCTACACTGCCTATATTTTTAGGAACTCGAAATCTGGTAGCGACACCGGAAGCGAGTAGGGACTGAGATAGAAAGAGAATCCCCTCCCGCCCCTCCCTGCTAATTCCTCTCTTTTCCGCTAACTATCGCTCGCCGCCCTGGGAGCGTGGAATAGGATATTGTTCAGTATGCTACCAGGTTAGGGTCGTATTACATTCAATCGTCTTTTTTTGCAAGATCATAACGGTCGTCTTTGTGTATCTGCTAAAATAAGCTGCCTGTATCATTATAGCTGTCGTTTGAGGTCATCTCACTTAAACATGAAGAATTTCAGTTTTTAATAAATAAAGGCAAATTCCCTCTTCCGTTTGCATTCCGGGAAAATATTACAGGACGTAACAGGTCTTGCATCTCGTCGAATGAAAACCTGCGGCGACCGTGAGTCCAAAAACACTCGAAGTTGGCATCTAAAGCGGGCGTTACAGTTCGCAACGCATTGAGTCTTCGACGAGTATTTTCCTCACAAGCGTCCAGTCACTGTAAGGTAAGTAGAACGAAACAAAACATAAATGACTTCTTTTAATTCGCGATACTTCAATAAATCAAGTTTTCACCAAGTTTGGATTTTACAGTGAACTTCCAAGCTTATTCTGCCAGTGTAATCTTGGTGCAAATTAATTAAACTGAGGTTATAACTCTTGTCTCTAATTTTAAGTCGAATTAAAGTCGTGCTACCAGCGCTGTCTGATATAGGTCAATTAGTTAGAAACTTTGCACGGCAATAGCCAGACAAAAATATCACTGAAGCAAGGCCCGTTTTCACTTGTTAATGAGGTGTTTATGACAACCATATCGAAATATAAAACTGAGATCACGCAAGAATTCGGTATTATAGTTTCAAAATGACCGAGGCAAATGCCTCGACTTGTCTCTTACTTTTCAAAGAAAGCCCTTTAAATTTGTTTTTAGTTGTTTGGGTAAAAACCGTCACCACCAGTGTAATACTAGAGAGGAGAGTTTGACCTTACCAAGAATATATTCCATTTTTCTTTCGTTGTTTGTTGATATGCACCAGCTAAGGAGCCCCGAAAACATGTGGAACAAAGCCTTCCTTTCTTTCGTGGAAAGTCACACGTTCTCAGAAACACCATGGGTTCCAAGAAGCAAACTGAAACTGAATTTTCCTCACACACTTAAATACAAGGGAAAAGATACCTGATTTTTTTTATACTAGTTTCAAATTTAGTTCTAAAACAGACAGACACGGGTTATGAAATTAGTATAACTTATAAGTAAAATGATCCCTACCCGAACAATTTCAGTTTCATTAATAAACAAAGGGAAATTCCCTCTTCCGTTTGCATTCCGGGAAAATAATACAGGACGTAACAAGTCTTGTATCTCGTCGAATAAAAAGCCTGCGGCGACCGTGAGTCCAAAAACACCCGAAGTTGGCATCTAAAGCGGGCGTTACAGTTCGCAACGCATTGAGTCTTGGACGAGTATTTTCCTCATAAGCTTCCAGTCACTATAAGGTAAGTGGAACTAAACAAAACATAAATGACTTCTTTTAATTCGCGATACTACAATAAATCATGTTTTCACCAAGTTTGGATTTTACAGCGGTGAACTAATTCCAAGCTTATTTTGCCAGTGTAATCTTGGTGCAAATTAAACCGAGGTTAAAAACATCACCAGTGTAATAGAGGAGAGTTTGACCTTCCCAAGAATATATTCCACTTTTCTTTCGTTGTTTGTTGATATGCACCAGCTCAGGAGCCCCAAAAACATGTGGAACAAAACCTTCCTTTCTTTCGTGGAAAGTCACGTTATCAGAAGTAGTAGGGTGGAGGCATTATCGGCCGATTTCGACATATCAGACCGATTTGACTTGTTTGTCTGTTCATGGGGACTGGCGCAAAAAAATGGTTAATAAAGTATCTGGCCCAAATTAAAAAATGGTTAATAAAGTATCTGGCCCAAATTAAAAAATGGTTAATAAAGTATCTGGCGCAAACCTCCTCCCTCCTCCTCCCTCCTCCCTCCTCCTCCCCCCAGATAGTTTATTGTCAACTTACCTGCAATCCCACCTATGCTTTACACCGAGATCATCAAAAAACAAAAAAAATAAAAAAAACGACTTAAAGGAATAATATATACCAACAAATGGAGAAGAAAACAGTGAAAGAACTGAAACTCCTTGCCAAAGAGCAGGGTATTAAAGGATATTATAAAATGCGTAAAGCTAAACTTATCGAAGCTCTAACACAACCACAAGTCCCTAAAGGTAAACTAATCGAAGCGTCGACATCAACACCAACACCACGTACTAAAAAAGCTGAACCAACCAAACGACGGCCCCCAACACTACTTATAGTCAGACCCCTCAAAGCATCAGGTAATATCCCCAACCAGCCGCAAAGACCTATCCCAGCCCCTAGAAAAAATATCCCCAACCAGCCGCAAAGACCTATCCCAGCCTTTAGAAAAAATATCCCCAACCAGCCGCAAAGACCTATCCCAGCCCCTAGAAAAAATATTGTATCTAGTTTCATAGATAGTGGCAAGCGGTTAGTGAACGCCATCCCCCAAACAACTAACAACACGTTTAATTGGATAAAGAATCAGACATTGAAAGTGGTGGACCGAGTTAAGTCTGTTGGTGAAGCGCTTGCGGATCTCATCAATAAAAATATCTCCGAACTTACTAATAACAGACCACCCCAAACTAGAAGACAGGTAAGTATATCTGAGAGTGTGAGAGCTGAATTGGATGAAAGGGAAGCACAAACCCCACCAAACCCAAATCGCCACGAAGTTAATGCTGATCTGAATAATGACTTATCAAACATGATTTTTAACAAACTCAAACCGGACATAGAGATGCGTTCAAGGATTGTTTACGGTTTTACGGCTAGAATTTATCGTGGGAGTGGAGAAATAGTTGATTATGAGAAAACCCTTCGTGGGGAGGGGACTTTTACAAGTTTATCTGAAATAGAGGCTTATATCAAAAGGTGCGAGACCAAAAGGTTAGATTTGGAGAATTCAGAAGTGTGGAGCAGCGCGTACCTACCAGCAACAGAGGTTATTGTCACCCCCGGTGTATACCAAGGCAGGGTTGAGTTCACTAGGATTATGATAAAAGTCATTCACAGCAATGAGCCTTTAATGGGGTGTGGACCCTTACCCGATTGGTTACATAACAAGAAATGTATTCACCCAGTCGATGATAAGAACGACAATCTATGTGTCTGGAGGTGTCTAGCTATTTGCATGGGCTATCGTGATAAGAACCCTAGACCGGCCAAGGACACCACCAGAAAGGCGCTAAAACTGGCCCGAGATTTTTACGATAACCCAAAACTGAAACCCTCAGACGTCCGACCAACGAAACTTGTTGATTCTGAGGGTATCGCTAAGAGGTTTTCTGTTAACATCCGTTTGTATGAACCAAAAGACCAAAAGGTTTGGAAACTAGTGTTCGGCAAAGACCAGTTCAAAAAGAATTTACCATGTATAGACATCGGACTCTATAATGGTCACTGTTTCTACATCAAGAATATAAAGGTTCTAACAGAAATCTGGGAATGTTCTGGGTGTGAGCAAAGATTTAACAGACATAATAATTACAATAGACACGTCACAGAAAAAAGATGTTCAGGAGGAAAGACACAATTGATATGCAAAGGGGAAAAGTTCAAACACATCATGAACAGTTCAGAAAAGGTGTTTTATGGAGGTAATACCCAATTTAGTTATGTTGGGTGTCGATGGATCGAAGCGCAGTCTAAGACTAGTGGCAAACACATTCATCACGCTCTCTGCGGGCATGGAGGCGAGCGGTGTGTGAAGAACGGTAAAAAGGAGATTTTGGTTGATGGATACGAGCCGGAGACTAGGACCGTTTTTCAATTCTATGGGTGTAAATGGCACGGCTGCCCCTGTTCAAGTGACGATGAAAAGAGATACAATGAAACTCTTGAAATGGAACAGACGATCACAAACTTGGGGTATAATGTTGTCTCGGTTTGGGAGCATGAAAAACCTGAATTAAGTTATATGAGACTTGAAAAGAAATTTACCCCATACCCATATTTTATTGTTTACGATTTTGAAGCATTGCTCCACTATCTTTCACAACAGATGACTGCCGACCTGACTTTCAACACCAAACATATTCCAGTTAGTGTTGGTATCACCGATAATTTTACAAACGAACCTACCTTTCTTGTAAACTCGAACCCAGAAGAGCTTATCAAAGACTTTATTACAGATTTAGAACACCGTCGGAAAGCCATTGTCGAAAAAGTTACAAAAGAATACCGGCTTCCTGATGAAGATTCTATTCCCAAGAACGTGCTAGAGCAGTACAGAAAGTGGTGTGGACAAGTACCTGTTTTAGGTTTTAATAGCGGGAAGTACGATATCAATATGATTAAAGAATATTTTGTAAAGCACATGACCGAGCAAGCTGGAGAGATTTTTGTGGCGAAGAAAGAGAATAGTTATATGTTCCTGACAACTGACCATTTTAAATTTTTAGATGTGATGTCCTACTTAGCCCCGGGACTCTCTTTTGATAAGTGGTGTAAAGCAAACAACTGTGAAGCACAAAAACTTGTCTTTCCTTACGAATGGTTGGATAGTTATGAGAAGCTTTCTCACGTAGGCCCTGTGGAATATGAAGACTTTTACTCAAGCCTCCAACAGAAAATCACAGTGTCTCCTCAAGAATATGAAGAATTTAAGATCGAATTCCAAAAGCGGGGTTGTGTTACCATGATGGATTGGTTGCGGGAGTATAACCTAGCCGATGTAATACCATTTGTGGAAGCTCTTGAGAAAACTCGACAACAATATTACCCCGATGGAATCGATATGTTAAAAGATGCTGTATCTATCCCAGGTATCTCAATGGCGTATGTGCTCAACAAAGCCGTAAAAATGAAGAAGAGAGACGAGCCTGCCTTATATGCTCCCGGTAAACCTTGCTTTCACAAATGTGCTAAGACTTGTAGTGAAAAGGTTTGTAAAGAGTGCTCCAAGGTAAGGAAAGAATGTACCGCATGCCCTAAAAACAAGGCTTATGAACTCTTGAAAACGGGTATGGTTGGAGGGCCTAGTATTGTGTTTACGCGGTATGCTGAAAAAGATAAGTCAAAGATTCGGTCTCATAAATACAAAGAGCCAAAAACCTGCAAGTCTGTCGTTGGTTTTGATGCAAACAGTTTATATCTATACTGCTCGGGTCAAGAAATGCCCTGCGGTAAAGAGGAATTCATTGAGCCATCAAAGCCAACAGATTCTGAATATGTTAACAAGGTTTGTGAAGACATTCTCGCCAACAACGTTTTCGGTTTTTGTCAAGTGGATATCCATGTCCCTGAAAATCTCAGAGAAAAATTTGAAGAGTTTTCACCGTTGTTCGTTGTAGATAGTGTTCCAGAAGAGCTAGTCCCTGAACATATGAAACAATACCAAAAAGACACTGGAAGAAAAACTCTAAAAGGTACTAAAAAATTGCTTGGGGTGACCAAGGCAAAGAAGATCTTGCTATATACACCCCTACTGAAATGGTATCTTAATCATGGTTTAGAGGTAACAGCTGTACACAAGATTTTAAAATATGTATCAGGAAGACCTTTTAAATGGTTCCCAGACGAAGTCAGTAGCGCTCGAAGAAACGGAGATATCGAGGTTCTGACAGCAAAGTTACGTGAAGCCTTTAATGACAACAAGAGAGATGATGTCGACACTACTATGAATGAATTGAAGCAATTCCCTTCTATAGTCCCCTTGATTGAAGAGAACAAAGACCTTCAAGCGTTGATTGAACAACTACATTCCAAGTATGAAGGTTGCAAAGAACTGGGGGATACTTTCAAGCTAAAAGAGAACTCTTTTTATGGTAAAATGATTGAAGACCTCGAACGACACACAAAAACAAGATATACTCAAGACGAGGTCGAGGTTGATAAGGCTTTTAGAAGTCCTTTCTTTGATGATTTAGAAGTCATCAATGAAACATATGAAGTAAAAGAACGAAAACGTCAGGTAAACGTAAATCGACCTTATCAGTGTGGTATAGCTGTATATCAACTGGCTAAACTTCGCATGTTGGAATTTTACTACGATTTTCTTGACAAATATGTCGCAAGGAGGGATTTCGAGCTAATTCAAATGGATACGGATTCTATGTACATGGCTCTTTCGAATGAAAACTTGGACAAGATTATCAAACCCGAACTCCAAGATGAGAAAGAAAAATTCCTGTCAACCTCAAAATACCACGACAAGACCCCGGGGATGTTCAAGCTGGAGTTTAAAGGAACTCGAATGATTGCTCTTGCGCCAAAATGCTATTACGCCGAAGACCCGGACGGGCGAACAAAGTTTAGTTGCAAAGGGACCTCCAGAAAGCAAAATGATATGACATGGAATCGATACTACGAAGCTTTGAACGGGGCGAAAGATAAAGTGCAAAATACCGGCTTTAGAGTTAGCAATAATCAAATTGTGACATACACTCAAAATAAATTAGGATTGAGCGCCTACTACGATAAACGCATAGTGACAGCCGACAGAATTCACACAGAGCCTTTGTATTAGCTCATTTCAACACAGAATTAGGTGGCAGCTCAGTATCTTCTGGTACAACCTGCAACTCTTCTCGAACAAAACTACGCCTTGGTCCATCTAGTAAATAATACAACACAGGTTGATTGGATGAAACCACACTACGTGATAGATCAAAGACTTTCAAACTCCAGATAGGATCCGTAGCTCGTCTTCGTTCGCCACCCTCAAGTTCGCCGGGAGCTAATAGATACCGCACTCTAACCCCCAGTGGTAGTCTAACCTCATTAAATCCAACAACTCGCTTATACTTTGGAGGATCAATATCAACCTCTTTCAATCTAATAGCTTTTACAGGCTCTTCCCCAGTAATGCGTGTAGGTTGACTATTCAGAGTTTTCAAAATAGCCGGTAATCGTTTTACCCAAACTCTAGACCTATCATCACTAATCATTTCTTGTGCGTATTGATGACTAAATAGTTTTTCTGATAATGTTCTATTTGCTCTTTCAACAAATGCTTGAGCTCTATGGTTTCCAGCTTCAGACCGTTGTATGGTTACATTATGTTTTTCCATAAGTTTTGTTACATCACCCATAAATTCTCTTCCAGGATCAACAATTATAGTATTAGGATATTTTAACTTTCTGGAGTATATTTTTGTTAAAGCTTTTGAAATCTCATTTGATTCTTTTGAGGTTAATGGTTCTGCATCTTTGTATCGACTAGCTATATCAATTACAACAAGAGCATATCGATATGTCTTTCTTCCCACTCTGTCATGTGGTAAAAATAATAGATCCGCTTGGTGAATCTGATTCGGTTTTTCCACAGTCCAGTGCGATCTAGGGATATACTTTGGAGCTGGTAGATAGATTTGCCACAGCGCCTGTTTCTCAAGCCACTTCTTAGATGTAGATTGACTCACTTTAGCAGCATATGCCAATTTATTGATAGCTTCATAGCCTTTCCAATATCCATAAGTGGAATAGTATGTTTTTGATAGCATGTTTTCGTTACTCATTTAAAGAATAATCCGCCTATCTTTAAAATAAATATGTCGCAAGCTATATCAGAAAAAATTAACCCAAACAGGATTCCACGAGAGCCTTTTGGATTGAAAGCGGAATCGTCACTGAATCGAATTACACTCAATCCCTCCTCCGCTAGTCCTGGAGAAACCTTATATATAAATATTCCAAAACTTGCTGAGAATGTAGTGATTGTACCAGGAAGCGTATCTCTACTATTTGACTTGACTGTTGCTGGTCATGTTAACAACACCCTCGTGAATAACGTAGGCAGTAACCTTGTATCCAGACTCAAGGTTCTTTTTGGTGGGGAAACACTACAGGATACTCAAAGATACGATCTCTTTCAAACCTACCATGACTTATACTTAACAGCTGAAGATCGTGAGGACGGATTAAAACAAGGTATTTCTTCTGAAAACATGAGGAAGCTTAGGACAAATGCGGGTGATAAGGTAACATCAGATGCTAAGGAAGTAGCTCTTGCAGCAGTATACAACACCAAGTACCGTATACCACTAAACCATCCTATTCTCAACGAGCATGGAGCTTTCTATCCAAAGGCGTTACCTCATCCACTGACCTTTGAGATTACACTAGCATCAGTTAACGATATTGTTATTTATTCTGACACGACTAAGACTCCAACTTACAAAATCGCAAACCTTGAGTTGGAATATTCTTGCATATCAAGCGAATACTTAGCTCGTGAGGCGTCATCAGCTTATCAGGTTGGTAAAGGATTCTTTTACGAGAACGTCATTCTACACAAAACTTTCACCATCTCCAAACCTAATGATAGTGTTATAAACGAGCACATTAATCTACCGAGGAGGTCAATGACAGGGATATTGTGCTTGTTCACAGAGAGCCACACTGGAGGAACGAGAGATTCTGAAAAGTTTGTCAATCCGAATATCACCTCAATAAACATTAACGTTGACGGCATGCCAAACCGCCTATACTCCAAGGGAATGGTACCATCAGACATCTGGGAGTCGGTAAAGAAACGTTTCGGTAGAGAGGGCGTAAAGCAAAAGGATTTTTACGCTGACAAGTTTGCTCTGTGGGTTGACTTGAGGGCTCAACTTGACAATAGTATTCATGGAGGAGGTCTGGTCTTGAATAACACACGAGACGGTGTAAAACTTGAAATGAAAAGAAAAGTTGGAGGATCGGGTAATATCACCTGCTACATGTTCGTGGTAGCTGACGCGTTGATGGAGGTCATGAATTCAAACTTACGTTCGATAATTTATTAGCCATTCATCAAACTTAAAAGAACTACTGTTATAATACAAAAGTATGGAAGAACTGAGAGAAAAAGTTTCTTTCCATTGCATTATAACTGGACCAACAAATTGTGGAAAGACAAAGTACATCACGGAGCAGCTCCGAGGACCGTTCCGAAATGTTTTTGAATACATTGTTCTCATATGTCCGACTTATGTTAAAAATAAGACTTATCATAGATTCGCACAAGGAGATAAACGTTTCTTGGTATTATCACCAGATGCTAGTAACAGCGATGAGATTAACGAGTTATTAACTGATTGTCAAACTTTGTTCTCTGGTACTAATACACTAATAATTTTAGACGACTGTGCTGTATCGAATGATCTAAAGAAACGCTCGAACAAGTTTATAGATCTAGCATTCTCTGGAAGGCATCATGGATTATCAGTGTGGGTATTGACGCAACAATTAACATCCATAGCAAAACCATTCCGTGAAAATGTAGCTTGTGTGGTTACATTCCATAATCCATCACAAAAGGGGATGAAGATGCTTTTCGAAGATTATGGAGGGGATTTAGGCGCTGAAACTCGTAAAAAGTTTGTAGAAATGCTGAAAACTGAAAAATATTCGAGACTCTGTTTGTGTGTACGTTATCCATTCCAATGTTATTTAGAGATTCCTGCGGTGATTTAAAAGAATCTATGTATTATTACAAAATTAAAAGATGGCAAGCGTTGAAGATTATATGGAAGAACAACCTGAGGTCAAAGATGAGGTCAAAGATAATGATGTTGAAATCAAACAAGAATCACTAGCTATTCTCGCATCTCTTGGGAATACAAAGGAATATTTAGGTGTTGAGATGAGTCTAGGTGATATCAAGAAACTCACAGCAAAAGATGTTGAAAAATATTGTAATCGCTACCAGGCAGTCTTAGGCAAGCAAGTTAGTAGTGGATTAGTAGAGTCAGCTCTTCAAGCAGCGTCTCATATCATTTCTTACGTGGTTCCTGTAGATGACACCGAAGCGCTTAGCAAAGACTTACAGAACGATGAGTTGGTTAAGCGTGAACTGACAAACTTTGTAGGTCTCTTGGTATTAAAAGGTGGAAGATTGATAGCACTTGTTAGCGGACTATTCCAGGTTGCTAAGCACATTAGAATCAACAAAAATGAGCAGACTAAGGAGCAGGATACTGAGGAGCACAACTGATGATATGATTTAAAGATTATTTAATATGGGAAATAAAGAAACATGTCTGATGAAGTTGTTGAACAAATTACAAAGGATCCTATACCTGAAAAGAAAGATCCTAAAAAGAAAGAGAAAGACCCTAAAAAGGTCGCTGCCGGTAAGAAACTAGCAGAATATAACAAAAGAGCCAAAGAAACGTTAGCTAGGGAAACAGCTAGGGAAATGAAACGTGAAGCGGAGACTAACCAGGAAGAAACTATAAATGTAGAGAGCGAATCTAAAGCTTGGATTCCAGAGCTATCTTTTACTACTGTGTTATCTATTGTTGGAATAGGGTTTACCGCAGTTGACATGTTTATGAGGTACTACAAAAACAGAGTTCCGACTAAAGAACCGCCACAAATACCACCACAAATACCACCACCCTCAAAGATTCCTACCCAACCAACTCCGAAAATAGGAATGCTCTGAGGAAAATAGTTTAAAGATTTTCTCTATCCACAATAAAAATCATGTCAACTGAAAACAAACTTGTGAAAACGGTTACCGATTCAGCCGTCATTATCGGATTAGCCGCTGGAGTTGGATACGTCGCTAAAAAGGCTATGAAAGAATCATTTATCAACGATCCCTCCTCAAGTATTACAAACTATGCTAAATGGGTCGCTGTCCTATCCGGTAGTATGTACCTCAAAACTTATTTAGAAGATCAAAAGATTTTGCCGACTTAAAGATTTTACATATTGACTAATAAATGGCGACAATAGCAATGATGATTGGTGGAGCTATATTGAATGCGACGACGTTCGTTGGTGTCTCGTATCTTGCAAAATATCTCTCAGGTGATAACACAGACGAGGAGAGAATACGACACGACAAGGCAATAGAAAAATATCAAAAAGATTATGCTTCATACCAGGAAAAGAGACAGAATCTCATTGATTGGTACTCTCAACACCAGGATGCTAAACACCGGGCTTCACAAAATATTTCGAATACCGATGAAGCTTTGAAATTGTATAGTCAGACACATGAACCAAAATTCTCTGATTATTATAGACCTAGTAGCAATCAAAAGATGGGGGAGATGGCATATGTGGGTGGTGGTATGCTGGCATTGGGTTATATGGTTAGTAAATTCTTTTAGGTAAGTGTGTGATCAGTTTAAAGATTTCTTACTGATAAGTAAAAAATCATGGAAGAAGACCCAGATATACCAGACTTCCCGGTTGATCCAGACGATGATGGTGATACCACAAATTATGACATCCCATTAAAAAGAATTACATCCACCACTCGTCAAACTAAACCTGGCGCAAAATTTAAAGAAACTTCATTTGGTGGTAGTGAAACTCAGCCCTTATTGTTGAAAGATTTGGGAGAGATGGAAATTGAACAAGATGAAGCTTGGTATAGAATCAAATCAAAATTCCCAAAAGTTGATACTTCCAAGTTCAGAGCTAAAATTAACGATTTGGGTCATGTAATTGTGGAACTGTTTAGAAAAAATTCAAGGCCTTATACTTTATTAGGTAAAGATGATGAAATTGCTGATTATCATGGTCTCCCCAATATTATAAGGAACAGTTTAGGGCCAAAAGCAGAAGAGGTTGTGGAGTCTAATGATGGCGTGATCGCTGAGAAAAAGGGATTACTCACCAAAATGAAAGAGAAGCTAAAATTCCAAAGAGATAAGCCGCTGAAGACCCCAGAGGAAAGTAGCCAAATTGAAACTCTAGAGAGAGAAATTGCTGAGCAAGAACAAGAGATAGCCAACTTGGAGGAGGATAATGAGCAAATCCAGGAACGAATGTCATTACGGGATCGTGTTAAGACCATCTTCAAGAAATACGGATTCACAGTCTTTGCTGTCATGAGTGCTGTAGGTGTTGTTATCGGTGTGATTGTCTCTAATCTAAAAAGAGGTTTAACCAGTGTTGCAAAGGGTGTTGGTAACGGTTTGAAAGCTATTGGCAAAAAGATTGGCGAGATATTACCTGGAATGGTTGGAGCCATTGCTAGTTTTATCTTCAAAACAGCGGGGGAGGTTATTGGATTCTTAAGTAAAAATGCTTGGCTGTTGATAGTGGCTGTGGTTCTATACCTTGTAGAACAATTTAAAAAGAAGAGACGCTAAGTAAAAAAAAAATAATGAATGATACAACGTTTCTATCTATCTATATGCTAAGTCCCAAAACAAGAATTTATCTGGATCCACCCTTAACCAATGTAAAAGAGATACAATTGCAATTTAGTTTCATGCCTAAAGCGACGCATAAAAATCCTTTTTACTTAATGTGTGATCTTATAGAGTCAAAGTCTTCATATTCCAATTGTTGTATCCCCGAAGGTGAAAATGTAGAACTTAAACCCTCACAACTACTAGCTGTTATTCCATCTAATAAGCATCCTTGTTTAAGAGTTTCACAAACTAAAAATCCGGTCAACTACTTTACTTTGTTGCTTTTAGATGAAAAGGGAAGAAAGGCTGACTTAAATAACGAACCTTTTCGAATTTATTTAAAGATTTCCTGTTGATTGTAAAAATGGAAGACTACAATAGAATTTATCCACAAGTGCCTCTAAACGGGGATCGACTTAATTTCAGGCTTCAAAAGTCGTGTGAAGCACTACAAAATCTCGAGAAGGAAATGAGGCATTATGAGAATGTCAGGAAAAAGTATAATCGAGTGAGGGGGATATTTACTAAAATCAGTGTTGGTAGTGGGGTTGTTTCAGTTATCCTATCTGCAAGTGGACTGGGAACCTCTCTTACTGGTTTTGGTGCTGTTGTTGGTATCCCATTGGGAGCGGTGGGAGGTATTTGTGGGGGAATATCGGTTGGATGCGGTGTGGCTTCTAAACGACTTTCACATAAAGTTGGTAAACATGAAAAGACCGTTTCTCTAGCAAAAGCGAAAGTAAACACCATTCACGACTTGGTTTCAAAGGCACTGAAAGATAACGTCATCTCTGACCAAGAATTTTCGCTAATTTTAGCAGAGGTGGACAAGTTTGAAAAACTAAAACTCGAAATCCGTCAAAAAGATCGGAAAGATACAGAAAAAAACTTAAATATGTCGCAGATACGGACAGAGGTACGTGCGGAAATTTTAAAGGAGTTAACCGCTCCCGCACGTTGAAATTTTCATTTGAGCGAACGCCTGTAGGATGGAATTATGAGGTTGGTCTTAGAAAAGAACAGTGTTGATTTAAAAACAACTTATTCTAAACATAAAGAATAAAATGTTACTCAATGATTTCAGAAATAGGTATCCAAAGGCTGATCGCGACCAATTCGTATTTGTGGCTGATCAATATGGTGGTTACATTAGGTGGAAAGTTAATGGGACAACAATCATGTCTTATGATGACCCCACTGGCAAAACATTGACTGATGATCTGTCACCCCGTTTGAAAAGACTGCTATTGAAAGATTTAGGATTGGATAATGAATTAAGCTCATTCCCAAAGAGTTTAACTATGACCAATCGCTCTTAATCAATACCTGCCATTGACTTTGATGACCCAACCAGCAACACGACAAACATGCTAACCTCACTGGATATATACGTGTCCAATACTAAAAAGTTCACCGCTAAGATGCGTAACGTATTTACATCCCAAGTTGTGACTTTCAAGTTTGGTAAACAGAGTCGAAAATGGCTGAACGCTCCCGATATGAACTACTGGCCTCAACAACTGAACTTTGCAGTTTGGTGTGCGACCTCTGGTTGTGGTATAAGTCCTTTTGAGAGCCTCAACTATCCCAAAGTCGTAAGTAGCTTCATTAAGTTTCATGTGTATTTCACCATAAGACGAATACTGTATGAATTGAGTCTTCCCCTGCCTGATGAGCAACCCTTTGTAATCAACAACAACCCTTACAGCAAAGTCGCTTATCAACGATTGTGTGCTGAATTTGGTATCTCAAAAAACTCTGACTTTAGATGGAAAGGTGGTCGAAACGGAGGTTTGGGTGACATATTCATCGATTATGGTGCTGGATATCATGGAGCGGGTGGTGGATATCAAAATGTTCATATGGTAAGGAACTATGATGATGAAGCTGATCAGTGGCCTGGTGAAGGTGGTAAATTTGCTGATGACGGAGGTAAGAAGGAAAAAGGTAATCTCATCTCATTCATCCGTAATGATGACTTTGCCGATTACAAATATGCCTGGTTTATCCCAACAAGTGGCTATGGACTCACTAAAGCTGGACTTGGTAGATTGAATAGATCTGCTGAAGCTTTTGTTTACTGCGTATTGGGAGCGCAAGTCAACACTAGAAACTCGATTGTAGGTAGTGGTGGTGGAGCGATCGAGACTCAACAAGAATTCTTAGCCCTATTTGAGAGTAGTGTGATCGAGAATGACATTTCGAGTTCGATCCAAAGGTATCAATTAGCTGTCCAAGAAGCGAAATTACGGCTTGATTTAGCTGTTGCCCCCGGTGTATGGTTAATGCCTAGTAATATGATAATCAACACTGAGAGCGTGACTTGTTTTAATAACAAGTTAATGAAAGCGACTAGTGATATGAGTTTTGGAGTGAATAGTTCCCTAAACACTGAAGCAAAACAGGTTGGAATAAAACATAACATGGGATCTTCAAAGTTAAAGTTACCGCATAGAACTGAGACGAAACCAAAGTCTTTACCCGTCAAAACTGAGATGAAACCAAAACCCTCAATGCATCATGAAAATAATCAAACAGACTCAACGCAATACGAAAATAATATATTAGCATTTATAGTTGTCGCTGGTGGATTAGCATGGTATCTATTTCGGTAGTTCACGAGTATTTCACGTGGATATACAATCATGATCACGTGTAGAACAATAGATTACATACCTTTACGACATAGCAACAAGCAAGTTGAAAAGTGGATTTGAAGTTTACTTTTAAAAGGCTTGTTTCTAACGTCGCTCAGGAATGTGATTACGTCAATGTAAATTCTATAGATGAGTTATGTAACACTGACTTATGTTATATAACCTAGTGTTTTTGTTGTGTCTCTTGTGTTGTGTGACACTCTGTACATTGTGCCTTCTGTCTGTTGTGTTCACATATTTGAGACCCTCCGCATAACTTACAAAACCATCTTTGTCTTCCATGAATACATATTCCTTTCCCGTTGCAGTCTTTGCATATATACCTCGCCCGTTTATGCTCACAAATACTACCACCGTTGCATTCTCTACAACGTGATTTATAGCGGCCGTGAGGGCAAATTTGTGACCCGTGACAATCTTTACAAAAATATTTTATTTTACCATGAATACACTTATATTTATTCATGTTAGTGACTTGTGGTGTTGGTGTTGATGTCGACGCTTGTGGTTGTGTTAGAGCTTCGATAAGTTTAGCTTTACGCATTTTATAATATCCTTTAATACCCTGCTCTTTGGCAAGGAGTTTCAGTTCTTTCACTGTTTTCTTCTCCATTTGTTGGTATATATTATTCCTTTAAGTCGTTTTTTTTATTTTTTTTGTTTTTGATGATCTCGGTGTAAAGCATAGGTGGGATTGCAGGTGAGTTGACAATAAACTATCTGGGGGGAGGAGGAGGGAGGAGGTTTGCGCCAGATACTTTATTAACCATTTTTTAATTTGGGCCAGATAGTTTATTAACCATTTTTTTGCGCCAGTCCCCATGAACAGACAAACAAGTCAAATCGGTCTGATAAAATCGAAATCGGCCGATAATGCCTCCACCCTACTACTTCAGAAACATTGTTCCAAGAAGCAAACTGAAACTGAATTTTCCTCACCCTGTTAATAATGAAACTTGAATACAGAGGGAAAAATACCTGATTTTTTTTCAACCAGTTTCAAATAAATAAATAAATACAATAAATCAAGTTTTCACCAAGTTTGGATTTTACAGTGAACTTCCAAGCTTATTCTGCCAGTGTAATCTTGGTGCAAATTAATCAAACTGAGGTTATAACTCTTGTCTCTAATTTTAAGTCGAATTAAAGTCGTGCTACCAGCGCTGTCTGATATAGGTCAATTAGTTAGAAACTTTGCACAGCAATAGCCAGACAAAAATATCACTGAAGCAAGGCCCGTTTTCACTTGTTAATAAGGTGTTTATGACAACCATATCGAAATATAAAACTGAGATCACGCAAGAATTCGGTATTATAGTTTCAAAATGACCGAGGCAAATGCCTCGACTTGTCTCTTACTTTTCAAAGAAAGCCCTTTAATGAAATTTCAAGTTGTTTCTTGTTTAGGTAAAAACACCACCAGTTTAATAGTGGAGAGTCTGACCTTGCCAAGAATATATTCCACTTTTCTTTCGTTGTTTGTTGATATGCACCAGCTCAGGAGTCCCAAAAACATGTGGAACAAAACCTTCCTTTCTTTCGTGGAACGTCACACGTTATCAGAAACATTGTTCCAAGAAGCAAACTGAAACTGAATTTTCCTCACATTGTTAATAATGAAACTTGAATACAGAGGAAAAAATTCCTGATTTTTTTCAACTAGTTTCAAATTTAGTTCAAAAACAGACAGACACGGGTTATGATAATAGTACCGAGCGAAGTGAAGAATATAATAGGGTGTACACAAGACATCGCCCAAACTTCAGTATCAAAGAGTTTTATACAGTCATTGATATCTTAACTTATGCAAAAGCTTACATTTAAAGTCAATTAAAGCCCTAGGTTTTAATCTTGAGTATATGAAACAAATTTTATACTTGCTCTGCCGATAGAAACTTAGTTGAAGATCCTTACGGTAAAGTAACGCAATTTGAAGGAGACGCTATTCAGCGAGAAAATCAAAACTCGAGTCGTCAATTGCTATAGACCGAGAAAAAGTTTTTCATACGCTAGCTTGGGAACTTTCCTGTTAGATCGTTTTAATTTCATTCAAATTCAGCTGATAATTGTCTGAATTCTTTTATTCCGTTTGCTAGACAGTTTGCATATTGAACACTTCTGGGAGTAAAATGCACCTCTCGACTATAATCTTTCACTTTCGGTGTTGGGATTTTTTGCAGTGATTTTTAGTGTGCATTTACACAGGAAATGAATTGAAGAGAGCGTTTGTATAGATTCAACTTGCAAGAAGACATATCTCAAAAGAAAAACGGTTTCGAAGAATGAATGAATTTCGTACAGACATTAAGCAAACAAGCAAATCATTCATCCGGCGTTTTAGAGAGTAACGGGCTTTAAATCGCTAGCAAGCGCAGAGCAGCTGAGAAATTTCTCAAAACAAACACCCCACAAAGACATCGAAACTGAAAGATAGACATGCTTTGTCACTGACAGCTTTGTCGCTTTTTCCGGGAATTTCTCCTGCGGGGGTGGGGAAAATTACCTTGCCTCGGTTCCAGATTCTGAGACAAAGGGTTTCGAAGAACAAATCTGGGAACACATCTTCTCAAGACTCGTTGCAGCTTTCTCTGCACAACTGGTTTATACTCTAGCGCCTCGTGAAGGTGAGTCCATCATAGTCCGATATCATTTTTGGGATATTATTTGAATAGATGAAGTTAAATAAGGAAAACTTGCCGTGCACGATTTGTGTCGTTCTGTCTGGCCTCTCAAAGCACGCATAGAATATAGCGTCTTCAAGTCATATATTAAACTATTTCTTAGCTTGTTTCTCACAGTTCCGTTTAAGCTAAAACAGTTGAAACAGCAGACGGCAAACTTATAGTTTCAAATTCATGTATTGAGCTGTTTATTCAAACTTTTCATTTTCGTTTTTGCGTGACTTTTGGAAAGCAAGAAGGGGGTTTCCCATTTCCAAGAAAACATTACGTTTACAGGAGCAATGAGCTCCAGGCGTTTGTTCATTATATTTTTGATCACACACGCTTGACATTCTACCAAAACTTGTTGTGCCCCAAGTACTTAATTACGCTCTATGGGAACCGTTATAGAGATACAAGCATGGAATAGTTTCACGAGAAGGTCAGTGTTGGACGAACAAAACGTCAACAGAATTTCAAGGTTCCCTCCCAAATTTTAATACTAATAAAATGAACTTCGATCTTGTTTTGGCTACAACCAAAGACACTGATAATATTCATGGATTTTAAGATTTCAGAAGATTTATTCGATTTTGAGTAAATCTGTAATTTGTAACTACACTGTGTGGTTTTAGCAGTTCTTGTTGTTTTCGCCAGCTCGGGTCATTTCTCTTATCGTGTTGAAATAATGTTCTTTCATTTATTGATTCATTTAACGTCGAAGTTGACATTACTGTAGACTCATTATTGAAAAAACTTCTACTCGTGCCAGAATCAAAGCAAAAACAAGCTTTCCAAGCGTGTAATTTCACTTCTGAGCCATGACGGCGAGTAGACATTTTCAGATCAACTCTGACGCTTACGTATAAAGCAAAAGAAAAACGTCTGGGGAATGATACACTTGCAATGGTATTAAAGCCTGAAATGTTGTTAAGATTCATATCAGAATTACGATAAACATTTTACTTTGGCATTCAAAAGTTTATTTCTGTTGTTAGGCATGTGACTTCATTCCTTGTTTGCCCACAGGTCCCAAGTTGAGTACTGTCACGGTGGAAACTATGGAAGAGATTGGAGAGCGTGTGCAGTCTATCCAAGATATTTTGGGCCGGATGGATTATTCCCCAGAAACAGCGAAACGACTCCTAGGAGTTCTGAGAAAGATTACAGAAGCACTCAAGACTATCGGTAATCTAGGAGAAGACGCCAAGCGTTTTATCAAGAAAGCTTTGGAAACGTTTTTTGAGTTGGTAACAGACCCACAAAAAGGCTACATTTTCGTAGTCAACCTGTTTGCTGCCACAGCAAGCACTATTGGTCGAATCGTCGAGTTGGAAACTCAGATTCCGGAAAATCTGCAGCCAAAATGCAATGAAATCAAGGAATACCTGGAGAAAGCTAAGGAATATATGGCGAAAGCTGACCAAGAGGCAAACAAAATGGCAGATAAGGTGAGACCAAGATAACCAAGTGAAGGTGGACGTTTGTTTAGGGTGGATAAGCTAATTACAGCACTATAAACACACTCGTTCTACACAGTTTTTTGACATGTTTGTTTTTTTTTTTAGAGAGAAAGATTTTGCCCGCGATTGGCTCCGACTCTCTTCCCTCCACCCCTCCCTAGAAAAAACAAACAAACAAACAAACAAAAGAACAAATCTCGACAGAAGGAACTTCTAAAAGCGAGGGCCCTCATTTCTATCTAATTACAACTCGCAAGTTGTGCAAAACACTTTTCGCGAAAAGTTATTCAATCTTGGAATTATATTATGATTAAAGAGTAGTGTAGCGCGTACAAACTTCCCATTCAAGCTCCAAGGACATGTGCTCACCATGTGGCCTGTGGTAGTATATACCAATCTGTGGAAGCCCCCTCCCCCCCCCCTTTAAATCTCCTTAGTTATTTGACAACTATGATTAGCTAATTTTTAGGAGTGTTAAGATCGATGCAAATACTTCTAATTTTGATTTTGTTCTTTCTGATGTCTGTAAACAGATCGATCATGCTTGTGATAACGGGTTTGTGATAACAGATATAGAGATGAAACAGCTCCTGCGGGCTCAAAGTAAGCTACGTAGCAACTTAAAGATATGTGGAGAATACCTGAGCACATGTCATGAGGTGCTAGAACTCCTGGAGTCAGAAGTAAAGCAACATATCGTATTCCTTGGACTTGGGTTTATTGTCGCAGTAATAGCCACCACATGTAAGCATTTTGCTTCGTTATTATAAACGCGATGTATTTGCAACTTCCATCTATGGATCAAACCATGCAGTGTGACCATCCCTTGAAAAGCTCAGTACTCAACAGTACTACACTGTGGTACTGTTTGTTTTATTATACGGTGTGGTTCTAACCTTTTCGTCTGTGGAACAAACCACCCAGCGTGACCATTATCTGAAAAGCTACTGAACAGCACTGTGTTGGGATAATGTTTGCTTTACGGCAGTAGAGTGTGGTTCCAGCTTTTTCTTATGTGGAACAAACCAAACAGTGTGAACATTCTTTGAAAAGTCACTGAACAGTACTGCAATGTGGTACTGTTTGTTTTCCTATACAGTAAGGTTCTAACTTTTTCATATGTGAATCAAACCATACAGTGTGAACATTCTTTGAAACGCTACTGAACAGTATTGTACTGTGGTACTGTTTGTTTTACTACACAGTGAGGTTCTAACTTTTTCATATGTGGATCAAACCATGCAGTGTGACCATTCTTTGGAAAGCTAATGACCAACAGTATAGATGAAAATACTTTTCAATATTGGCAACGTTTGTAACTCACTCACGTTCTTTGCCATTTCTCTCCCAGACTTTTTCCGACGAGCACTGGTTACGGCAAAAGGCATTGCTGACTTGCGAGCTAAGCCTGAGTTGACTTCTGGTTCCACTGGTGAAGGCGTTAAGCTTTTTTTGAACAGTGCGCTAGGCATAGCGGGAGCTCTTATTACCTGTAAACTGCTAGCAATACTTTGCGACTACTCACAGGTCCTCAGTGTTGACATCGAAAAGGTGAAGTCGGAGCTACGCATGATGAATACAAGAGTGAAAGAACTACAAACACGAGAGGAAGGACTTCAGGATGAAATGAGTCAGTTGGAAATAAGCAAATGAAAAGAAACCGTCTGGGAGTGGTGGGGGAAATCGTATAAGAATCGCATAAAAAATGACGGGGTGCTCGTCGGAAATTATTCCCTAAAGGTAGCAAAATCTTGTTTGATGTGCGTGAGTTAACAAAGGTTTTGCCCCAAGAGGTGCCATTTGAAAAACAACACAAAAAGTGACGCTTTGACCATTATTAGTAGCGATAGAGGCGATTCAATAAAACACTCTTTACTCTTAATAGGTACGACGAATTCCCCGGGAGTTACCGATATCAGAAACAAACATGGACTCCACGGGTTTTTTTTTTAAAAGTAAGGCAGGAAGTGATGTGATTCTTATAGCTTTTCTTATGGTATCTTTAAATTGTGAAACTTAAGGTATGGAGTTTACTACTGTAGGTTAGTCTAATATTTGGATTAATTCAAGACGGCCATCATGGAACGATATTCACTATTGTTTGACAGCAATAAAAATGGTCCGCATTTCTGTTACATAGCGTTTCATCGTCAGCTTTATGCTAAGTAATAAAGATGAACCAACGCAATGTAGTGTCTTCAATTTTTCAGTCTAAAAAACACAAATTATTGTCTGTCATAGGGTCAAGGTGTTATTAAAGAAGCCACTCCGTGTAACTCATCGTTTTGTGGATACCACTTTCCCTTTTCTCGATATTTTAAAATAATTTGTTACACGCAACTGAAAACAATATTTTGCGTCACGCAGTCGCTTCCGTCATGTATTGCAGGCTCAACCTTGAGTTATCATTATATCGACCATTATATCCAGACCTAATAAATCGATGACAGTGATCAGTGAGTGATCTGTAGGTAATCGATGATAAATCTGTTGATTAGTCATTGATTATATCCAATTACAAATCAATGAATAACAGATAGGCCACAAAATTTTAAAACAAACATATCTTGCATGTTCAAATTCCTCTGCCGATTGTCCTTGTCAAGAATCAAAAATAGTCTTTATCCCGGGGATTATAAGTTCGATTCTGATAAAGAAATTGCTAAGAAATTTTAAAGGATGTGCCGCATTATAATACTGTGTAATCGATGACTAATGGATTGATAATAAATAGATAATCGATGAAAATTCGATCGTATTATTTACTCATTGATGAGCAATCGCTATGCCACAAAGTTTTTGGTTATCGATTAGTCACCGATTAATCATTGATTATTGACTATTACACTCGACTAATCAGTTGATCACTCAATGATTACCCATCGATCGATTACTCATAGATTTCACTATCGATTTTTGACCTCTGGTTTGTTACATGTATGTGATGCAATCACTCCCGTCATGTATTGCAGGCTTAACGTTGTACATGAACGAACCTAGCCAATTTTACATACAAATTCCTCGTCTGTACGGTGCTTCCAACTCTAAGGTAAGTACTCTTGCTTTCAACTCTGGTGTACTACGCCCGAAGGATTACAAAAAAGTCGATCAGCGAATGTTGTACCTTCTGTTTTTGCCGATTTGCTCCCCATTTTAGTTTCGACTCGTAGTCTACAAAATATTTGTTAGTTTGCCGCAACAGCCGAATTATTTAGACCTACAAATTTTTTGCATGTGGATGTTAGGGAATACACGTAAAACGATCAGCATCGACACAAGGGAATAATATAGTTCTTCGATTTAATGGTCATTTTGAGCTCAACTTGCTTCCGCCATGTGAGATTGGAAAGCGAAAGCAAACATAAAGCAGGCTTCAATTATTCTCCAAGTTCTCATCACCAGGTAGGGTATAAGCAAATAGGATACACTACATTTAGGAGGTTTCGTTTTGAGTTATTAGAAGTTTTTATAAAATTGTCGCAATACGGTGATCTTTGACGTACTTTGAACCCAGCAGTCAGTCACGAACCTTTCACTATCGAGACAGACAAGAATATTTTCACACAAACTACAAAGTCAAACTAGTGTACACCACCAAAAATCATAACTACAGAGAGGATTGTTTGAAGTCGTTAATAACTTGGTGCTTATTCTACGTACAGGAAATATTTATGCTTGATATCGTGCGGTTTTAAGTTGATGTTTTTCACTTGTTTCGGGTGCGTTTCCTTCTGAAATGAAATATGCATGTGGGGTTTTTCCCTATTGACGTGCACTGGACAGTGGGAAGAAGGTATTTTGTTTACTGAGGGAAAATATCGGGGACTTTTCCCAAGTCAGAGGAACAGTGGGGATTTTACCGAGCAAGGAAAGATATTTGGGTCAATCCCCACCCGAGGGGGTGGGAGTGTGGGGCAGTTCTTCGTAAAGGAAAGATTACATGCGCGGAAATATTATGAAGCAGAGTAATTGTTTTTGTTTGGTTCGCTTTAAAGGTTTACAGTCGTTATGGCTACTGGGGTGACTGTGGAAAGGCTCGAACAGAGTTTGCGCGATTACCAGCGGAAGACCGGCTATTCCAACGACACGCTGAGCCTCATTTTGCACAATGCGGCAAATATCAAATGTTATATCGATCAGAAAAAGCTATCTCACTGCCTGAGAGAACCTGGACAGACGGCATTTCGTTTCGTGCGGACACTGGCCGAAACATGTTTCGACTATATTTTCAACCCATCAAAAGGTTACATTTTCCTAACAAATTCAATCGCCGCTTTTTCCATGACGGTTCAAGCTGTTCTGCGGCTGAAAGCCAAACTTCCACAGAGACTGCAGGCTCCAGTTGCTGAGATCAACATTTACCTAGAGATGGTCAACGCACGGTTAAATAGAGTCGAGAACTGTATTGCAGAATTGCTTGAGAAGGTAACTAAGATTTTGTTCAGTAATGTTGATTTATCATGCTATCGAGCCAATGAGCATTTATGTTTTCTGAAATAGTCCGAAAAGAAAAGCGTTTAAAGGTTTTTAGACCCGTTCCCCCATGTACACAAACACTATAACTCTCGTTCCCAGATCCCACTTGCCTGCTTGAAGACGGTACAGACTCGTGAAATAGAAACGTGCAAACGACACGACCACGCGTCCTTTTGACAAGATTTCTTTCCTTTTGGCTTGGCTAACCAGATTGATTGGTTTGATCTAAAAAAATGGCTTTGATTAAACGGCACCTGTTAAAATTAGTTCCCGCAAAACCACATTACCCGGCTTCCCGCCAACGGTTTATTTTTTTTCCCGTCGGTTCTGCCCGCAAGTGCTGATTGCGCGGGATATTTTCTTGCCAAAAAGTCCGGCCACGCGAAACTTGCGCTTTTTTCTCAATGGAGTTAAACCAGTTTGAAAAGTCTGCATAATTAGGATTTAGCCTGGGAATAACCAATGAGTAACAGATAAAGCTGACTTTGGATTGTGGCTTATCAAGTTTCTGGGATCCCACCTCGCTAAGCGACGACAGTGATAAGTAAAGTCATGTTGTACAAAGAAAATGTCTCCCACTAGTGGCTTCTCTTTCCTCTTTTACAGATAGACAGGGCATGTAGAAATAATTTTACGGTGTCCACCACAGAGATGCAAGAATTAGAAAGCGAGAAAAAGGTAGCAGAGGTTGAGCTGGAGGCCTGTCAGTATGATCTGAAAACAGCTCAGGAATTACTTCAAAAGCTAGAATCACAAGCAAGAAAAGTTCTTTTTGGGTTTGGGCTTTTTACGTTGGCAGCTGCAGTTGGTGGAGGAGGTAAGAAAATGTATCTGATGTTTATAAGCTATAAAAAAATCGACATACACCTCAGAGTATACTGTTCGGCTAATACGTTTAACTATGGATCCATGCAGTGTGCAATCATATCTTAGAAACCTAGTTACAGAGCAGTGTTTTCTTCCCGTGCCACTAGAACGTGGTCTATATTTTTTTTCATCGGTGGATCAAACCATGCAGTGTAACCATTCTTTGTAAAGCTACTGAACAGTACTGTACTGTGGTACCGTTTGTTTTACTATACAGTGCGGTTCTAACTTTTTCTTCTGTGGATCAAACCATAGAGTGTGACCATTCTTTGTAAAGCTACTGAACAGTACTGTACTGTGGTACTGTTTGTTTTACTATACAGTGTGGTTCTAACTTTTTCATCTGTGGATCAAACCATGCAGTGTGACCATTCTTTGTAAAGCTACTGAACAGTACTGTACTGTGGTACTGTTTGCTTAATTACTATACAGTGTGGTTCTAACTTTTTCATCTGTGGATCAAACCATACAGTGTGACCATTCTTTGTAAAGCTACTGAACAGTACTGTACTGTGGTACTGTTTGCTTAATTACTATACAGTGTGGTTCTAACTTTTTCATCTGTGGATCAAACCATGCAGTGTGACCATTCTTTGTATAGCTACTGAACAGTACTGTACTGTGGTGCTGTTTTTTATACTGTACAGTGTGGTTCTAACTTTTCCATCTGTGGACCAAACCATACAGTGTGACCATTCTTTGGAAAGCTACTGAACAGTACTTTACTGTGGTACTGATTGTTTTAATTATTATAAATTGTAGTCCTCACGGTTTAATTTGTGGATGTAGTTGACCATGTAGTTGACCATGTAGTTTGAACATTATCTGGAGAGCCTATTAAAATGTTGTATTTCTGAGAGCCAAAACTTTCAATAGTGACTGACTCAGGTGACCTTCGAATTGATGTATTTTCTTTCATTTTATAGTGTGGCTTGCGGGAACAGCTGCTGCGGGGTCTACAATGGCTACTGTTGTGGCTGCTGTCATTTTGGGTCAGCTACTTCCCATCTTCAGGAATCACTCGCAGTTATTGTCCGAGTGTGAAAGCATCAAGGAAGAGCTGCGAAAAGCGAACCTCCGGTTTAGAGAGAATAGGATAACCTTAGAAGACAGATTGGCAGAAGAGCTGGCTCTGCTCGACATAAGAGGATAAGAAAAAGACTGCACAAACACGACAAACTAGATTGCTTCTAGATTTGTTCTGTAGATAGTATTAATTGAAACTTGTAAATTTTCTTTTCCTTTTTTGCCCTCCTCGAATAGCCCTCGCTAATTACGGGCAAAAGCTCTGTAATGTCAGAATTTCCGCTTAGATCTAATAAAGATCTGTTCCTGTTCACTTTATTCCCACCTCTCGAAGGGCTAACGCTTGAGAAGTCAAACTCATTGCCATCTTGCCGTAGTATTACCACTTTCATTTTTATCTCGTTAAAATTTTATTTCAGTGAATGTCACTTCAGTTCAGTTTTGGCGTTTTAAAAAATGTTCGGACTTGTTACGGAGTTTCCGGAAGGGTTCAGAAAACGTCGTTAATGTTAATAAATTGTGGACAGATGTTTCCCTCTGAAAACTGCACCCTGTACTTGTTGGTTTAACCAAACAAAATATTTTTGCTAGAGAACGAAGTTGACAATGCAGCGCGCTTTAATTTCAATTCTTTATTTATAATTAATTTTTTCCAGTTTACTCAAATCCTCGGAGAAAGTTCGCACAAGTTCCCACTGTAAGAAAAACATAGAAGAATGCAATCAGTACTGAAGGATTTCTTACGAAATTTTTAAAGGCACTCAGTTACCACAGCAGACAAGTAAAATCATTACTGTTTGCTTAGAGTAAATTAAAACTGAGGAACATTGAGAAGAGAATGATGGTGTTCATACTCTGGAGTAACACATGGTTTTCGTTTCATAGCGCGTTGATCTTCATCCACAACTGAATCTGTAATAAAGTAAATGTGTTAGTAAAACTTATGCCTAAAATAAATATGTAGAAAGTGACATTGAGTGTTGGCTATTTTAAACTATCCGCTTACTACAATACTGTTCAGCAGCTTCACAAAAAATGGTTGCACTGCACGGTTTGATCCACAGATGAAAAAGTTAGAACCACACTGTATAGTAAAACAAACAGTACCACAGTACAGTACTGTTCAGTAGCTTTACAAAGAATGGCCACACTGCATGGTTTTGTCCACAGATGAAAAAGTTAGAAACACACTGTATAGTAAAACAAACAGTACCACAGTACAGTATTTTTCTCAGAAAAGAAGGCAGTTTTAACTCACCTCGAAACGTCATTAAGAAATCCCGAAATGCACGATTGACGTGTTGTGGTTGCTGATACGAGATTTTCTGTTGCTCCTGAACTGATTTAACATCAAAAATATATTGTCACTTACAAAGGAGTAAAAATATCTTTATCATTGACATTCTTTAATGCGAGCGCAGCGCCATTCAAAAGTTGTAAAAAGCGGGGTAACACTACAATTAATGGTTTTACCCACAGATGAAAAAGTTAGAAAGTTAGAAGCACACTGTATAGTAAAACAAACAGTACCACAGTACAGTACTGTTCAGTAACTTTACAAAGAATGGTCACACTCCATGGTTTGATCCACAGATAGAAAAGTTAGAACCACACTGTATAGTAAAACAAACAGTACCACAGTACAGTACTGTTCAGTAGCTTTACAAAGAATGGTCACACTGCATGGTTTGATCCACAGTTAGAAAAGTTAGAACCACAGTAAAACAAACAGTACCACAGTACAGTACTGTTCAGTAGCTTTACAATGAATGGTCACACTGCATGGTTTGATCCACAGATTAAAAAGTTAGAACCACACTGTATAGTAAAACAAACAGTACCACAGTACAGTACTGTTCAGTAGCTCTACAAAGAATGGCCACATTGCATGGTTTGATCCAGAGATGAAAAAGTTAGAACCACACTGTATAGTAAAATAAACAGTACCAAAGTACAGTTCTGTTCAGTAGCTTTCAAAAATAAATGGTCACACTGCATGGTTTGATCCACAGATGAAAAAGTTAGAACCAGACTGTATAGTAAAACAAACAGTACCACAGTACAGTTCAGTAGCTCTACAAAGAATGGTCACATTGCATGGTTTGATCCAGAGATGAAAAAGTTAGAACCACACTGTATAGTAAAACAAACAGTACCACAGTACAGTTCTGTTCAATAGCTTTCAAAAATAAATGGTCGTGCTGCATGGTTTGATCTACAGATGAAGAAGTTAGAACCACACTGTATAGTAAAACAAACAGTACCACAGTACAGTACTGCTCAGTAGCTTTCCATACAATGGTCACAATGTATGATCTTAGTGATTCTTGCCTCCTCTAAGCCAACCTTCGGCTAACTAGCTCACCTTAAAACCAAACGTTTTACTCTGTATCCCCCTTACCACTCGCTTCACTTATGATACAAAAACTTAATTAAGGCTTGCATACACTTTACGCCACAAGACTACACAAACCTATGTTTTCTAAAAAGTATGCATTTTACTATTTTAAAATCAAGTTACTACTATCAAGTTTCGTTTATAGTTTTTGCGATAAGTAAAGAAAGTCGAAAAAGTATTTTTGTTACGAATCTAAGTTCAGTTTCATAGGGTATAGAAATTAGACAAAAATGCCTGCGTTCCCAAATGATATTAATTTCGACCAACGCGTAGAAATGTGAAATTATGTAGAGAACACAAGGAGGATAAGTCATGCAGTAAACAAAACATTTTTATTTTGATTACTATTTGCCGCTTCCTGTTTGAATTTTGCAAATTTGAACTTACACTGAAGTGACAAAATGTACTTCGGAAAACCTTTCCCGAGGAAAAAAATTGGTAGAGAAAAGTTCACGCTATTCAAGGGACAGCTATCATCAAAAGTTTCAAGACAGATACATGCTTTTTTGTAAAACAAAAAGAATCACACTTATTTTTTTGTCTCTGTGTGTAGAATTCATCTCGATAAAAAATTTCACGTACCATAGTCGGCGAACGTGAAGTAGCGACAGGCTTGACCAGAGAAAAGAAGAAAAACAGCAAAAATACACGAAAAATGTTTCTGCATCGTGATCTACCGAAACATTCGTCGTGGCCACAGCTCGCATCGAAATAGCCCACCAGTGAATTCCACTGTGCTTAAAAACTTATTAATTAAATGCACCCAGCGATAACTCCACGGTGTTATTTTTATTGGATACGGAACAGAATACGTGGCCTTGAATAATGAGACGCTGTTTTGTGACAGACGAGATTTGACAATAAGTTTTAATCTGCGACAGAAATGCAGTAAGTTTTTGCGGCGTACACCTTCAGCGTTCACAGTTTTTGATCCCTTTTTCATTAATTTCGATAAACCGAGACGGCGCTTTGAACCTTCCCGGCAGAAAAATTCGTGTCATGTTACTTGCAACAAAACAAGGCCGACATTGATGGTTTGCAAGTAAATGTTTTGAAGCGCGAATCAAATATCAACAAACGGATAAGGGAAGGGAGGCAGGAAACATGTGGGTGCTAAATAAAACACTTAATAAGGCCTAATCATTTAGTACATTCGTCTTACGTTCGTAAGTTTGCTATCAACTCAAACAGATGTTACGTTTCCAGGAACCAATAGTGTTGAGCCTAGCGTAATGTCACGTGATCAGCACAGGGTGGGAAGTTCTCTCAATCAAAGCAAGACGTTGGTCTCGTCTCTGATTGGCCACCAAAGTAGTATCGAGTCCAGCTTTCGCTAAAACATTTTCCGCACTGTGAACGATTTTTCCGACATTCAGAATGCCTGAAAATTTTCACTGAACTTGCCAAAAGTTGATGAAAATATATATCGCCCAAGAGGACGTTTAAGTAGCGGAAAACAGAAATCATGTTTTGCCAGTCGCAATGACAACTAACTTAATAGAACTGGTAACGATTCACAAGCTAAAATGACGAATGCTCTGTTGTAAAACCAAGAATGGCGTATTCTTTGCCGTTGACCATCTCTGACAGAAACCAGATGAGACCATTAAAGGTTCAAAACTTGCCGTAAGACTAGTGGTTCGACTTGTTATTCCACTTGCAGCCAGCTTTGAGCATGTAATGACGTCATCAGTTATAAATGAGAGCTCAAACAGCGGAAAATACTAAGCCATTTGCGAAAATGCGCGCAAAAAATCTCTGCAATCCTCTTGAATAAGTTCAAAATAAATCACGATACCATATTATCCATCTAGTAAATGCCCTGCTGGTTAAAACAATTAATTATATAAAAGAAAGTGTTTTACAGGGATTTCTGCCTCTGAAAATTTTTGTATTTTGACACACGTAAAAATATGATAATTTTACAAGGTGTGAATACGATAATTTTACGCTGTTTCGCAGGCTAAGTGTTTTTTTGCAGTGGCAGTAGTAAGAGCAGAGAGTAGCATTTATGTTCACGTTTTACACTGTTAATTACTTTTTTTTAGCTTTGTAAAACAACTTTTTATAGTTTTTCTTTTTTACATGGTGGCATTTGATCGATAATATTAAAAGCTCTCGATCCCGCAATAGAGTTGGTGTTTGCTCATATCAGTAATAAACAGAACAATACATGGAAGCTTGGAGACATGGAATCTCTCTTTAAATCTATATCTCCCACATTCACTGCTCTTACTTGTGGGATGTGGAGTTGAACAATCTCGAACAGAAATTTCATATCTCCGCGCGCCCACGTATTGTTCTTTATACTGATAAAGCTGGCTTGGGGTTGACACTGAAAAAACGTGCCGACTCAGCCGTGAGTTGTTTATACTTAACGCTGAACGATTTGCCAACGAAAGGGCCGTGTCTTGTGTTAAAATTCATGGTTAATATTTTAGTCTTTTTGGTTTTATACCAAAAGATTTCTTAGAATCACAAAACGCCTGATATAACAGTCGGTTGGGGTTTTTCCATTAAATTCATAAAAGACGAAAGAAAGACAGAAATCGCTAGCCCTGCCGGAAAAGATTTAAATAGCAATGAAGAATCAGGCGATTTTTCTGTACTTTTTGCATCACGGCTTATAAAATTTAGTAGGCTTAAAAATGGGATAGAATGTTGTGTCCGGATTCGCTTCTATTTTCTATTTCGCAATAAACATTTCTTTTCAACTATTACGCTTTTGCAAATACCAGCTAAAGGAAGGTGTCTTAAAAATGAAAAATTAATTTTTCTTTTCTTGCAGGGACGGGATGACGTAGCAAAACGCTTAAGGTTAAAGGAAGAAACGCAATAAATCTAAAAGCACTATATTTCAGAGGAAAAGTAATTTTTTCTACAAAATTGCCGCTGAAAAAATGTTTCGGAACTCGAATTAATTATAGTAATAAATCAAACACAATCAAATGTTTGGAACGAAATAATAAAAAAAACAAGGTAGTCAAGTCTTATTGCATTATTTTCTTTTCTGTAAATCAATTTATGCAAAAAGAAGGGAGGTTTTCAATTGCAAATGGCTGACAGAACTACAACTAAAGTAGCTACGATGACCAATCACAACAGATGTACACAGTCCAACGAACCAACCAGTATTCAGAGCAAATAAAGGTCGTCAGCAATAAGCGCGGGAAAAGAACACCAGTTTGTCAAATGATTGGTTCTAGCTAGACTTCTAATTGGTTGAGAAAGTGGCGCGAAAGTCTTAAACCAACCACCTACTGTTTCGTAATTACTTTTCACAGACAACTGAAAACCGCTCTGTTTTAACTTAAGCTGCAAAAAACATGCGAGTTGCTCTTTGAGTTTGAAAACAAAATCCAACGTAGGGAACCTAGCACTTTCTAAAGAGTTTTCTATAAGCCTGACTGCATTCCTATGAAAAAGAAATTTTCTATTTCTGAAGTTATTACAGTCACTGCTAGTTTTATCATTCCAGCTATACACAATAAAGTGACCATATTGTCGACTGGGTTTTTGGTCGCACTGATGTGGTTATAAAAAGCTAAAAAGTACCGTACTGTGGATCAAACCATGCAGTGTGACCATTCTTTGTAAAGCTACTGAACAGTACTGTACTGTGGTACTGTTTGTTTTACTACACAGTGTGGTTCTAACTTTTTCATCTGTGGATCAAACCATGAAGTGTGACCATTCTTTGTAAAGCTACTGAACAGTACTGTACTGTGGTACTGTTTGTTTTACTATACAGTGTTCTTCTAACTTTTTCATCTGTGAATCAAACCATGCAGTGTGACCATTATTTGTAAAGCTACTGAACAGTACTGTACTGTGGTACTGTTTGTTTTACTGTACAGTGTGGTTCTATCTTTTTGATTTCTGGATAAAGCGCTCCACTGCAGTTGTTCTTTGGAAAGGTACTTTGTGCTGCGGCACTATTAAATTCTTTCATTATACAATGGGGTTTTAATTTGCTTTCAGCTGAGAAAAATAAACTGAGCCATTACGAAGCGTTCGACAGCTTGTAAAAAAAGCTTTTTTCAGGGAAGACATTTCTTTTAATCTTCAGGTTTAGATTTTGAAAGCTTTGTCCTGCTATGAATTGGGGAGCCGTTCTTATGCTTTCAATCAAAATGGGCGTCGAGACAAAATTTCGTGGCCTGTCCCTGAGATAATTGCTGTGTCCACTGTAGTTACCATGCTCTCACGGTCTGAAGAAGCAGGAAGGAGGCTGGCGTAAGGTCACGTTGAACTTCAAGAAAACAGTATTGTCTTTGCAGTAGGTGCTACCACAGATGTCATCCTGGAGAACAAACTTACGGGCCCCTTTTCCAAGCTGTCTGTCTGAGGTCGGTCGTGAAATGCTCTGAGGCTCAAAATGGGCCGCGATGTCCTTCCGGTCTTTACAGGAGTCCCGCTGATCAAGAAGCGTGAATGTGTAACGAGGATAAATAGGCCACTTGTGAATTGCATCGTATTCGCCTTCTTGTACCTAAAGGAAATGAAAAGTGAAAATCAAAATCAAAGCTCCGAAAAGCGTCCTCGTTAGAGCACAAAATGATCGATTTGCACAGCCAGTCACTTAAGTAGTCACGCATTCCACATGTGGGAAACTTTGAAGATTGCGTGACAGTATGCGTGACTGCATGTGGATTTCGTGAAGCCATTTTCGTGAAGCCTGTGCCATCTTGAAGATGGCACAGGAGCCCGCCCTTCGTCACAGTAATCACAGAATGAGTTAGTATACAAGTATCAATAATGCGCACGTTTTCATGCCTTAACCTTATTGTGGACGTAGACAGTGAGGACGAGCGATGCATGAGGTAGTTTTTCGCCGATCTCAGCCGCCATTTTGGGCAACAACAGACACATTGGGGCGAGCCAAAAAGTGATTCTCAAGCCCAGGTCTCATTGCTGCGCTTCTAAAATGGCGGCCTAGCGAGATCAAATTTAAAGCGAGGGTTCAAACACCACAGAACGCCTACTCTCAGTTAGCTGGGTATTTAAAGGCAATATTCGACTGCTGTAGTGAAAGTCAATCGGAAAACGGATTTAAAATCTCCAAACGAACCTGAAGACCAACAGAGATGTACCTCCCTCTTCCTGTCCCAATTCCATTGAGCCAAAGACCAGCACACATTTTGTACCCGTGGGGGTGGGTGTAAAAAGGTTCGCTTATCATTGGCTCGGGCGCACGCCCAGCTTTTGCGTCCAAGAGTTTTCGTGTGAAGTCGGTAATTCTCCAGATGAATTCACCATTTGATGTACGACTTCGCACATCCACCAGCTCCTGTTTTTGAAGGAGCAGTGTTTCCTTTTGAAGTTGAATATGCTCCTTTTGTAGCTGGATTCTCTCTTTTTGGATCTCCAGCTGCTTTCTCTGAGCGCACACTAAATCGCACAAGGCGTTCAAGTGGAAGTCCGTGTTAGTGGCTAGATGCTCTTTCATTTTATGTCTTTCTCCCTAGGAATAAGAAAGATTATATCACAGCTTTCAGAAAGCAGGCGCTATCATTGGCTAATATAATTTATATCATAGATACTGAGATTTCCTCACGAAAAAAAGAGTACGTAAAAATGATACGTAAAATGCATTAGCCAATAGGAAACGCGAACGATGGAAACTCACTAGTGAAAAAACGTCGTTCGTCCAATCACAAATGCGAACGACGAAAACTCACTAGTGAACAACATCGCATCGCGATTTCGATTAAATTTGAACCTATAAGCCTCAGTCAGGTTTTTTTTTTCAGCTGAAAAATGTTTATAAAAGTTGTGAAGGTACAAACTGACATTTTATTTCTTATGTTACTTCATTAAATATTTGATTTTGAAAGAGAAAGTGATGTTTTAGTTGTTCTAGTTTTACACGCATACATTGCAGTTGAATGGGTTCCCTAAACACGCGCATAAGATTGACAAAATTTGGCTTTTCAAAAATCTCAGTATCTATAAAATAAACAAATTACACCATGGAAAATGCTTTGTACGATTTTTTATTCACTCGTTGAGTAGTATCAAAAAACTCACTTGTTCGCTGGGCTCACTCGTTCGTTTTCTGATACTACTCAACTCGTGAATAAAAATCGTACGCGCGCATTTTCCATGGAGTAATCTCTATATACCTCTCGAAAAGCGCGCGCTATCATTGGCTAATATAATATACCTCTCGAAAAGCGCGCGCTATCATTGGCTAATATAATAAACCTCTCGAAAAGCGCGCGCTATCATTGGCTAATACAATATACCTCTCGAAAAGCGAGCGCTATCATTGGCTGATATAATATACCTCTTCAAAAGCGCGCGCTATCACTGGCTAATATAATATACTTCTCGAAATGCGCGCGCTATCATTGGCTAATACGCGCGGTCCATTTGCCCATGGGTTGCATGCTGACGTCAGATTGTTAACCAGTATAAAAGTTGTGGTCTTATGTTATAAAAGAAATGGTAAAGGAAGCAGCTGTGCAACCATCGAGTTATGGACGCACACGGGAGGTTTGCTAAACATCAAGAAGCTAGAGATGCTCTCGGTTGCGCGCTCGAGCATCTCTTACGCTTCTTTCATGCTTAGTAGCCTCCCGCGTGCGTCCATAACTCGATACCGGTAGTTGCACGCTGCACGTTATCATTAACCATTTATTCATTCAAGTTGCACTGAGAACTCTCTCTCTCTCTCATCATTATCATCATCATTATTATCATCGTTATCATCATCATCATTATCATCATTGTCATCATCATTATCATTATCATTATCATTATCATCATTAGGGACGGACCATTAGAAAAGTGATGGGGGGGGGGGGGTGGGGAAAAAACTAAAAAAAATTCATGCAAGGGAAAATGCCAAGAAAAAAAAATTCATGCAGAAGGAAGGTCCAATTGTGACTTTTTCACACGTAGTAAAAAACATTCGTGCAGAGGGGTTCACCTGAAAAAAATTCCTGCACAAGCAGTGAGCGAAAAAAAAAATTCGTGGAAGCTGAAAATTCCCCCCCCCCCCCCATCACTTTTCTAATGGTCCGTCCCTTATCACCAACATGACTATTATTATTAGTGATGCCATCCCAAGTACTAACTTCCTCCAAACTTAAAACCCTTCATAAAATACTCAGCACTAGGCATGTCTTTCGTCTAGTTATTTATTTCGCTCGCACTCTTCTCCCATGGATTTATTCTGGGTCGCTAGAGCTTGCTTACCTTAAAAGGACATCCCGCGTCTACAAACTTGCAAGGCATTACTAACAGAGGACATTCAGAGTTAATGTGCACAGCAAGCTGTAAAAGAAACAAAAGAAGACTTCACTGAGATCGGTTGCGAGCGATTTTCCCATCGCTAATTGCGCAAGGAATTTAGCAAAGCAGTTTCAGCAGCCAAATATGGCCAGTTAACGTTGTAATGAACCAATCAGAGCAACTCGCGCTCAACATCAAATCGGCAGAAATATATGACATTCCACTCTCATTGGTTGAAAAATGTGACGCACGACCTATAAACCAATCAAGACCCATAGCAAGAAGAAACCATACTAGCAGCCTAGCAGATCGTGCTCGACGCTTACAAACAAAAAAGTTGCTTTTTATCTCCACAGTTTGGTAATCGTTAAACACATTGCTGTTCCAAAATACCGTTAAATCAACTTTACAGTGTGGTTCTAACTTTTTATGTGTGGATCAAATCATGTAGTGTGACTATTCTTTATAAAGCTACTGAACAGTACTGTACTGTGGTACTGTTTGTTTTACTATACAGTGGGTTCTAACGTTTTCATCTGAGGATCAAATCATGCAGTGTGACCATTATTTATAAAGCTACTGAACATTACTGTACTGTGGTACTGTTTGTTTAACTATAAAGTAGGGTTCTCATTTTTTTCACCTGTGGATCAAACCATGCAGTGTAACCATTCTTTGAGTACTGTACTGTGGTACTGTTTGTTTTACTATACAGCGTGGTTCTAACTTTTTCATCTCAGTGTGGATCAAACCATGCAATGTGGCCATCTTTAAGAAAGCTACTCAAGAGCGTTTTTGATTGCAATATGAGATTTTCAAGCAATCAAGCACTGTGAATAAACTTTCCCGTGTCAAAAGTTAACAATTAGACCTGTAGCCCTTGAGGGCGAAGGGTCTAATTGTTTTAGTATCACCCAACTAGTCAGACAGAAAAAGCAATAATAAAGTTAGCAAATGCAAGTTGAAGAAAGATTTATTTGGGAATAAAACAAAAGGAAGCGCCACGAATTTCGCTACTCGAGGACTATTACTAATAGACCTCTAGTAGCGTAGCCAATCAGATTGCGGCATTTGCATTAGTCCACTAGTTGGGTGATACTAATTGTAAATAGGACCTCAACACTTTAACTCTGATCACCGAAATTCCAGTTGCAATATAAACAAAAAGATCGGAAATACAGAGCTTTAAAAGCAAGGTTTAAGAATGAAAGAACATTCTCTAAGTTTATTTGAACCGTAGACAAAACCTATCGCATTAAAGGCCGGAATACGGCTGCTTAGCAGACATGCAGAATAAAGCAATGTCGTCTGTCGAAGTGAGTTGTCTTGCAATCCACGGTCTTGAGAGAGTCGTGTCAGTTGTCGTTCAGTGTCTTGGGGCATCTGGCAACGATGAGAAGTAACACCTACAAAACAACTTAGACACAAACTTACACAAACAGCGTTCATCTATGACTCCGCCCCAGTCGTCTCTCAATGTCAAGAGACCGAGAGACGACTAGGGACGAGTCAGGGGAAATTCCATGACAAACAATAAACAAATAAACAAACAAAAAACAACAACATCAAGACAATCAAATTTAAACATGTAATAGATATATCGAACAACACCGGCACACCAAGTGAAAATATTCTCGGTAGACGCATCCAGTTAGTTCTAAAACCTCTTATTGTATCTCTCAGTTAGTACGCCCGCTGTGATTGGTCAATTTAGCGGGCCGTACTTCACTGTACGGCCCGCTAAATTCAAAAGTTGATTTTGAGATATGATAAATATCTTGCAAACCTCGTTTTCTCGGTCCGTACTGTAAGTTGCGAATCCTCGTTTTTTCCGTTCGGATTTATGGCCCGCGCGCTTCGCGCTTGGACCGTAAATCCGGGCGGAAAAAACTCGGTTCGTAACTTACGGTACGGACCTCGAACTCGGTTAGTAAGTTACGGTACGGACCTCGAACTCGGTTAGTAAGTTACGGTACGGACCTCGAACTCGGTTAGTAAGAGGTATGAACTTCTACCACTTTTACAGTCAATTGTGGCAGAAACAAGAAAGCACTTTAAGGACAGAAATGCAAACAAGAAAAAAATGTACTTATTATTGTTTTGCTGATTGAAGGTACAACAACCTGACAGACTACCTAAGCACGTTGAAAGTCCCAACATAAACAACACAAACAACAAAAAACGTCCAAGACAACAAAGAAACAACAACAACAGTAACAAAAAAAAACTCAAAGAGCACCGCAAACATTATAAACACACAAATCCACAACAGAAACAACAAAAACTTCACAGAGAAAAGAAACAACGATAACAAAACCAATAAAAACACAAACGACAACGCATAGATCAGAGAAAACACGAACCATATCAACAAAACATGAACCAACAGAAATATCAGACTACACAAATATAAACGCAAAAAAAAAACTAGTACCGGCAACAACAACAACAACAAAAGACAACAACATTACAATCAGCTACACAGACACCAGAGACCACGATAAAATAAACAACAGCACTGATAAAAGGAAGGCTGATACAGAACAAATACAACATTCAAATGTTACATGTACATGTAAATCAGAATTTTCATGAAAAAAAAATCCCATTGTCGTAAAGTTCACTCTTTGCGTAACCAGCACAACAAGCCCTCGTTGAACGAAAAGCGCAATAATCTTAAGCTCTTGATGATATAGAAACACATAATCAACCTTCATTTTCTTTTCATTTTCTGCAGAGGATGACAAAGAAGCCTCCCAGACTGTACTTAACACATGCAGTATCACTGTGTTCAGTGAGGGGGGGCATTGGGGTATATTAGAAACAGCAAAAACCGAAGAAAAAATCATCCAAAACCGCAAAACCACAACTACAAAACCGTCAAAAACTAATACAGTGGTGATACCCCAATGTGACATTTCGTTTGTCACGCATTCCTCTCAATAACTTTGACGTTTCGCGGCAATTCAAGATTAATTGCCGCTCAAATAGAAGATAAAACGGAACCCGAATAGGACAAAACAGGAAAAAATAAAAACCATTTCGGATACCAAAACCGAAAAACCGCTAGTACTTTTTCTTGCGAAAACCGAAAACGACTGAGGTGCGGAAAAAAAAAAAAATCCTCAAACCGCAATGAACACCAACACCGAAAAACCGAAAAAAGTCTTTTGGCACAAAAACCGAAAAACCGATCTAAAGAATAGCCAAAACCGCAAAACCTAAAATCCCAAATGCCAATAGTGGTCATCAGAGTAGATGATGTGGTTCAAGTATTTCCTTGTTTTAAATTTTATTTACCTTTGTTTCAAGCTCATTATCATATCATACATTACCATACAAAGAAACAAAGGAAAGTAAAATTTAAACCAAGGAAAAAATTGACCCACAACATAGACGTCGTCGTGCTTTGCTTAGGCGTCTCTTTAGGAAGACCAACTGTCAGAACACAGTTCGCGCAAGGATACAAGAGAAAGATACACTGTTTCAGAAACGCCAAGATCGGCAATAGCTGACTGACCTTTTCTTTGGTGAGGCTGGACACTCCACAGTTCAAAGGACAGGAAACTGGGAAAGACGCACAAATTTGAAGGTGAAGCTGTAAGAGTAAGAACAGGCAAATAAACAAAAAAGAGTAAACAGAAAAGGAAGTGCACTTAAAGAGGTTTTCAGAGTATGATCATGCCACTTTTACCACAGATGAAAAAGTTAGAACCACACTTTTAAATAAAACAAATAGTACCACAGTACAGTACTGTTCAGTAGCTTTACAAAGAATGGTCACACTGCATGGTTTGATCCACAGATGAAAAAGTTAGAACCACACTGTATAGTAAAACAAACAGTACCACAGTACAGTACTGTTCAGTAGCTTTTCAAAGAATGGTTACACTGCATGGTTTGATCCACAGATGAAAAAGATAGAACCACAATGTATAGTAAAACAAACAGTACCACAGTACAGTACTGTTCAGTAGCTTTAGAACAAATATTAATCCTGCATGGTTTTACCCATAGTAGGAGCCAAAAACAACAACAACAACAAACCAGCACTTGTATACGTAGATGGCAGCGTCACCTGCATTCAAATAAATTCTCTTATCCTAATTACTTTGATTTGCTGTGTCTCTCAAAGAGAATAAGGGTTTCAATCAGTACATACACTCATGTCATTGAAGACTACTTGATGGCCACAGTGTTTGCACGTTGTCAGTCTGTTGATGCACTCTAGTGAGTGATCCGAAACTCTTCGTCTTTCAAGCGATGCGCCACAGTTTTTCGGGCACGAAACCTCTGTGAAACTGCAGAAATCCATGTGACGCTAAATCGAAGGCAAACAGAGAAGTCTTTCACGTCAGTGTTTCGAAAGAGATACGTGAATATTGTAATAATATTGATGCCATATATTGAGCCTGTAGAATTTATGAAAGATGCATAATTTTTCAGTAGTGTTACAGGGAAACTTAGAATAATAATAATCATAATAGTAGTAGTAATAATAATAATAATAATAATAGTAATAATAATAATAATAATAATAATAATAATAATAATAATAATAATAATAACAATGAACTTTATTTGGTTCTTGTGGAGAGGGGAAAACCGGAGTACCCGGTGAAAAACCTCTTGGAGCTGAGTAGAGAACCAACAAACTCAGCCTACATATGACGCCGAGGCTGAGAATTGAACTAGGGCCACATCGGTGGAAGGTGAGGGCTCTCACCACTGCGCCAACCCTGCTCACCTACACTGTGCCAACCCTGCTCACCTACACTGTGCCAACCCTGCTCACCAACACTGTGCCAACCCTGGTACTCTTAGGAAATCCTAGTTCTCCAAATAGGAGCCGAACCTACGACGTTCCGATTATTAGTTCAGACGTTCTACCACTGAGCTATAGGAGACTCGTGAGAACAAGGCCATTAAACTAGGTTCAACATGGGACAAACACCTTGGTAGGATTTGAATGTCAAAGTGAATTGGTTGTGAGGTGATGTAGATGGTGACTGTAGAGCTTGTGAAAGATGTATTTTTCAGCGCCGTCGTGGGAAAACACAGACTCGTGGATCTTTGTTCACAAATAAACGGAGGGAGAAGAGTGTTAAGAACAAGATACCAGGCTGGGCAAGAACCACACAAAGGTAAACATATATGCGTTATTTACCGAGCGTGAGGTCAAAATGGCTGCATAAAAACCGCCAATAAAAAGCAAAAAGAACGAGGACAATATGCAGCCATCTTGAGCGAATAAGGTTGGTTAATAAAGGGTTAATTATATGGCCATTTTGTTTTGTTTAGTTTCGCGGGACAATGCGGGAAATCCCGACCGGGCAAAATATGCCGATCTTGCCCGTTCGGGTAACTTATCAGAATTGAGGTTTCGCCTTATCTTGCGCGCTCATGGAACCAGCCACGTTAATTTCACTCGTGAAACCTTTCGGACAAAGCTGTAAGGCGAAAATCGACGGCGGCCACATTTAGTTTGCTACGACGCCAATTTGGATTTCTTCAAACAAAACTCACTGGCACAAGGATTACCCAGAAGCCCCAGCATTATTCACCTCCTAGGGAGTGGATAGTGTTGAATATCCCGAGGTAGAGAGCCAATCAGATTGCTCAAAATGACAAGGTTACTGAGTTGGTATGCACACACTAATAAAATGAATTAATAAAGTAAACCGAGAAACCTCTTAACATCGTACCTCGATCTCATGTAGTGGCCCAGTCCACTCGCAACCTTTCTCTAGGTTTGTACAATGCACCTGAAGATTCAGTATTTGCCTGTGACAACCATTGTCAGAGAAAACCTGAAATCAAATCACAAGACGCAAATTTTGTAACATTTCTCAAGAATCTCTGGTTTGAATTTGCTGCATTATATAAACTTACCTTAAGAGGATCGAAATGAAGGTTATCCAGGGGACAACGAGGCCTTTTATTTCTACAAAAAAAATAATAAACGCAGTATCACTGGAAATGATGGAAAAGGTCCTCAATGTCGGCCTTGACTCAGGAAGTCCAACAGTGGCAGAACGGTAGATGTAGATTGCAAAGTTAATAAAAATTTAATTATAATCTAGGTTAATTCGACCTGTTGATTGTTAAATCCGTTTAAACCAACGTCATGTTAAAACTACTCTACCAAATTTAAACTAAGTCAAGGTTTTCCTTTTTTCCCTACGGTCCGAATTACTGTCACCACTGAACAGTAATGTATTGTGGTAGGTACTGTTTGTTTTACTATACATTGTGGTTCTAACTTTTTCATCTGTGGATCAAACCATGCAGTGTGACTATACTTTGTAAAGCTACTGAACAGTACTGTACTGTGGTACTATTTGTTTTACTATACAGTGTGATTCTAATATTTTATCTTTGGATTAAGCCATGTAGCATGACAAGTCTTTGTGAAGCTACTGAACAGTACTGTCCTGTGGTACAGTTTATTTAACTGTAGAGTGTGGATCTAACTTTCACATCTTTGAAAACAAACGTGCAGTGTTACAATTTCTTGTATATAGGAGTGGGAGTACTATTTCCTTAGGCGGGGAATTTGACATTTCAATTTTGACATTTGACATTTTGAATTTCTTGTAACTAAGTACCTAGAACAATGAAAGAATTGTTACCTTAATATCGGCTGTAAACATGTACTGCACATGCGATGTCCACACGGCGTGACTTGTACAGGCTCGCACAACGCAACGAGACAAATCGGACATTCAAACGCCTTGTCCAAAGGAGTCGTAAACTTAACCTCGTATCCGGGCATAATTGCTGTCTTACTTTACTCGCAACGCAAGCAAACTGTAAAGTGATCGAAAATGCCGCGAAAACAAAGAAGATGAACGAAAGTTCAGCTAGCAGAAAAGTTCATCTCAAACGCCTCTTTTCGACACGCAAGTCAGTTTATCTCAGCACCAAGAACACAGAGCGGTTTGGTTTTCTAAGCTCTTGAGTCGCGTCCAGCTAAGACACTGCGCTTGTTTTAAATATTTTTGGTTAAGATCCTTGTTGATGTTTTGAATTTTCTCTAGACGGTTTCCAAACCGCGAATCTGGTTTGTTTACGTTCCAAAAAATCCAAATAGCGCCCTCAGGTGAACGTAAAAAATCCAACGTTTTTTTCACTGGAAAATTCCTTGAATATGATCCTGAGTTTTGCTTTCTTCTTTGCGCGTATTTTGAGGGCACCAGGCGAAAAAGCCGTGTATGGTGAGATGTCGGCGTGGTTCGCGTAAGAAAACAGTGATATTTGTTTAACAAAAAGCGAAGCTGCACCCACAACTTGACTTCACCCCTATTAGACATGATGTCATACCAGACTGCTAGGGATTAAAAAGATGGACCACACCTTCGAGGATTCGACATTTGTTCATATGAAGAAAATAAGCAAAGCGAGGATTCGCGTCTGTGTCTCAGCAAAAATTCTGAGCGTAAAAGAAAAATTTGAATTTTTTCCGCCTTTGCAGGCAGAATCGGGCTCGTTTTATTGTTGGAAATAAAAAGTGTAACAAGTCCCGCGCGAGGATTTCGGCACTTCTACGATCGCACAAGAACAACTTCTTGTTTCTCAGTTAGCAAAAATGCTGAGCGTAAAAGAAAAACAAATTTCTTGCTTTTGCAGGTCGAAGCGAGCCCATTTTATTGTTGGAAATAAAAAGTGTGACAAGTCCCGAGCGAGGATTTCTGCACGTACTTCTGGCATCGCTCAAAAACAATTTCTTGAGCGTCAACGTATTATATTCTGGCTAAGTCACCACAGGCAAAAGCAAACCTGTTTTATTGATAAAAATAAAAGGTGCAATACGTCCCAAGCAGGGATTTCTGCACCTTTTTCATCGCTCAACCAAAACTTTCTGATTTCCGTCATTTAGGTGTGGCGCAACAAAAAGCATCAATTCAGCTGCTTTTTGTTTGACGCCGAAAATAATTAGAGCCATGCAGAGATGGTCCCTCGCATAAAGTTGGATTTATTGTGGGCCGAAAATCACTAACCACCGCGACTGCCAAAACAAACAGCGAAAACAGACAACGCCTGAGTTCTCATACGAGTCACTGCACCTGTTGGCCACAAGCACGTGAAAACCACCTGCTTGCCTCAAAGCGTCACGTGAACTCAGCCTGTCACGTGAACAAAACCCCAGAAGTGCACATTCTCTCAACACAATTCACCAATTCAGTCATCCGAAGTCTCGACGTGGGGAAGTAAATAGCTCGAAATTTCAAATGTTAAAACCACAGATTCTGGAAATTCGGTCACGACAATGGGCGCTTGGAAGTTTGCTTTTGGATTTTTCAACACGGGTGTAGCAGTCTAAATGCAAAGATAAAGATTTCTTTTTTCAGTTGCACTCAAACTTCTCTTGAGCCGGACAAATGGCAAGCGGTAATCACGACGCACACCCGCAAGCACAAAAAGCGAAAAACAAGTTGACGGCCGCCATTTTCATTTCGTTTGGGCGCCATTTTGTTTAATCTTAACCAAAACACACTAGCACAAGGATTACCCAGAAGCCCCAGCATTATTCACCCCCTGAGAGGTGGATAGTGTTAAATATCTCGAGGTAGAGAACCAATCAGATTGCTCAAAATGCCAAGGTTGCTGAGTTGGTATATACTATTGTACGTTATACCACCGTAGGATTTCAGGGGTGTCGAAATTTGAGCAACGGCCCTTCGTCAGGGCGAATTCACGACGAATTTGACCAGCGCTGGAATCAGGACCTGAATTGATAAAAGTCTTTAAATTATGAACTTAGAATACAAACCCATGTGAAAGATCTTTTGTAAACAAATCCGTTGTTTTATAAAATATTTACGTTTTTGGGAAGCGTGATTGATATGACCACATAGGATACTTACAGGTATCGTTTTATTTACAAAACAGGTTTATCAATTTACAACAGACAACAATGCGCATCTCAAAATGGGAATAATGGCTGGGTTTTTCAGGAGTAAAGTTAGCGTAAAGATATTCATTTAAACATATTCATAAGAACTCTAACGCCTTGCAATTTTAACAAATCCAAAGCTTAAAGGATTAAAATCTTCCCCGAAGTCCAGTACCGCTAATCAATTTTCAAACACCTGGGCCCAGTTAAATTAAGGGCGTTGTCAAAATGCAACAAACTACGAAAGTTAAAAAAATAACGAAAGAAAATCTTTAAACAAGAAAGAGCCGTTTTTAATTTGTGTCTATAGTTTACAACCACCATTTTTCTCTGTTTATGTAAGCTTGTTTATGATTAATATAACAGCAAGAAAGTACAAAAAGCGTGACAGGCGACGCCCGTTAAAAATCAAAGCGCGTTTGATTAAGTTCTTTTTAGACTATATAAGCTTTCAATGTATCGGTATGTATAATAAAAAAAATCAAAACCCATCAACAACTTATGTTTAAAACTTTTATACTTTGATATAACAAGATACCAATGATAAATAAAAATAGGTAGTCTAGGACCACATGCATGTGGCTACTGCAAATTAGTAATTTTTATACGCTGCGCACTATAATTTATAGTAAGATTTATCAAGTTATAATGCACCTGTTTATCAATTTCTAACATTGACTTGAAAAGTCATTGTAGTTTAATATAAGTTTGGTCTCTGAGAAAGTTGGGTCTGGTGTGGGTACATAACAAACTAGCTCGAAAACTTGAAATCCCAGCATCCCTCACGCGTCAAGTTTTCACTCTTACTTTGTACCCCGATCACATGGTGGCTACCAGCCTTCTGGATCGTACCCACAAAAACTGCACTTCAGTCTTAACAGCGTTGGATTATGGCTATAATGGCTATTAGTTAATAATAAATATTTGACGACCAGAATCTACACAACCCGGTCGAATAGTGATACGAGAGTTCTCTCATGCCTGCTTTTCGCAGAAGACGCTGTAAAAGCGCGGAGGCCAAAAGCTGTCAAATACTGAGGTCGTAGATATAGCCAGAAATTTCGCCAAATCTGCCATTCCTGGAAGTAAGCGGATGCCACGTCCACGCATTCGAGAATTCATTCAATTGAAAAGCTGCACTTTTGTACAGCACGAGCTGGACTCAACTGTAAATATTTACCATGATTAATCAGGGTGTTCATTAGGCATCGGAGATCGGAGAATTCTACGGCAACTACGAAGAATTCTCCGGCAACTACGAAGAATTCTCCGGCAACTTCGAAGAATTCTCCGGCCACTACGAAGAATTCTCGGCTACTACGAAGAATTCTCCGGCTACTACGAAGAATTCTCCGGCTACTATGAAGACTTCTCCGGTTACTACGAAGAATTCTCCAGTCAAATTTAGATGGCCTGAGCGAGGTTTAAAATCAGACATGGAACGCTTTCAGAATATTCTCCTGTTACTTTACACTATTCTCATGCTGCTACACTTCTTATAGAAAACCCTGTTAATACTACCTTGTGGTCCTTTTAACTCAAACCCTTTCACTGCTGTTATCACAGAGTGACCATTGTTTAAAACGCTTCTGAGCAGTACAGTACATTCAAATTTCAAGTGGTGATGGACATGAACACGTATGCACCCATGCAAACAACTGATGCAATTTTTGTGACAATTTATCAAACTGTATCTCATGTTTGTTGACAATGAAAGGGCTAAGCTGCCATGATGCTGTGCAGAATACGGTTAGTCTCCGTTAGTTTCTGCGGGCTTCTGACACAAGGATCCCGAGGGTCGTCCCGTGGATTGTCCCTACGGTCGTTCCGACCAGCCTTCCAAACTTGACATTCTTCCTAAATGTACAGTACCTAGTTCATCAAACACAACGTCTACTTCACCTAATAACTTCAATCAGCGTGTTCCTTCTCAATAACAGACAGTTCTGCTTCGGACACCAGGGTTCGTAGGGTCGTCCCGAGGGCTGTCCCGCGGGTCATCCCGAACAGCCTTCCAAACGTAAAATTTATCTTACATGTAACTTCAAAAAACATTGTCTACTTCACCTAGAACTTCAATCAGCGTGTTCTTTCTCAAAGACAGATGGCACGGATGTGACAACTTGATTTTCAAACACAAATCTCTTGACACGGCCAAACACAAAAAGAAAGATACAAAGGACTGCGAGGTACTGGATCCAAGCCACTTTAATTAACTGCCAGAAACCTGTGCGATATCTTCAAAAATCAATCAAGGCTCAATTTGGTTGATTTAGCAAGTTCTACTAAATAAATAAATTTATTACACCCATTTTGAAATCACAGGTGATCCCTGCAATTTGGTTGGCTCATAGCAGTGTGATTTACTCATAAATTGCACCATTTTTTGCTCTAAATCGCATCATTTTTAAAAAGTTACTTTTCTTCAAAAACTGGGCTTCCTGAAGTGGATAGATAAATAAGTAGTATTGACAAAAAACTGTGATTTCAAAATGAGTGTAATAAAGTGGCAATTGAACTTCTTGTCGTCCTATTTTGGTCTGAAATCATACTTGTGATTTCATATCGAACTCGCGTTATGCGCTCGTTCGATATTTGAAATCACACGTATGATTTCAGACCAAATTGCACTCCACTCAGTTCAATTACCATTATTTATTACACCCATTTTGAAATCACAGGTGATCCCTGCAATTTGATTGGCTCATAGCAGTGTGATTTATTCATAAATTGTACCATTTTTTGCTTTAAATCGCATCATTTTTAAAAAGTTACTTTTCTTCAAAAACCGGGCCTCCTGAAGTGGATAAATAAATAAGTAGTATTGACAAAAAACTGTGATTTCAAAATGAGTGTAACAAAGTGGCAATTGAACTTCGTGTCGTGCAATTTTGGTCTGAAATCATACTTGTGATTTCATATCGTACGCGCTCGTTCGATATTTGAAATCACGCGTATGATTTCAGACTAAATTGCCTCCACTCAGTTCAATTACCATTATAAATAATCTATTGATAAAGTAAGATTTCAGCAGGCTTTATGGATATATGACTGCCTGTGAATCAAGATATTACATAGATTTAGGCAAACCTAAAAGCGGAGCTCCTCACACAGTCCCTCCAAAAATGCTTGAAAACTTGTAGAAAGAACTCAGCTTTATGCTTATGTCCCTCCAAAAACGTTTGAAAACTTGTAGGAAGAAAATTTTTCCTCTAAAACCACTATGAATAATCCGTTTCTTCAGCAAAACATTGTAGACTGCTGGCTGTAGGTTGTGTAGCCGCGGCAAGCCGCGAAAAGCGCGCGAAAAACAAAGCCTCGTTTCGGTTTAAGACCTTCTAAATATCCCGGATGACTATGGCCGCCATGTTGGGGCAACATCGTCGTCGTCGTCGTCGTCGCTAGGCGCACGCGCTCGCGAGCCATGCCGCTAGCCACGATGACCATGAAAACTCAAACGCATGGTTTTCTCAATTTCTATCCTCGCACGGTAGTTATGGGGCTCCGCTCTGCGGCTCTTCGAGCCGCTGTGGAGCTCCGCTAAAAATAAGACCTGTGGAACTATGCATATTTTGTGCATAACTGAGACTGCTCATGCATAATGAACACTTCTGCTCTCTCTTGAAATGCTAAAATTAGACCTTTTCTTTAATGTAACTTTTCAGTACAATTGATTCTCTGTCCTAATTCTCAGTTTTCACAACTTATTGTTATCTCTCACAAAATAGAAAATGAGTACATTAATCAATCAGATTGTAGGATTCGTAACTACCCTATACAGGCCAAATAAATAAAAAATAACTTTACTTAAAACTGTACTTTAACCCTCTCACTCCCAAGAGTGACTTTATAGATTTTACTGTGTCTAACGCCAGACGATTTTACTCGTCAAATGGAGACCTCTTGGGAGTGAAAGGGTTAACACGTTTTTGACACTCTTGATTAACACTTTTTCTCTTTTTGGAAACTAACTATGTGGGTTATTAAGAGTTTGAGAAATGCTTGCTATTTACTTTTAACTATTTTAAAAGAGCATAATATTTCAAAGAAGGATACATCACAACTTCTTCTGGATAATAAATAGTTCCCTTAACGACAAACGGCTGTCCTGCAGCTCGCCCACCAATCCACAGTGGATGGAAAGAAACATACTCTGTAGTCACTACAAAAATAACACAAATATTTTAAATGCATATCAGTAAACAGGGAAAGTTTGCAAGTTTTAAATTACATGTAGAGGAATAAATAGCAACAAATGAAAAAATTGTTTCCGCTGAATGAATTCTTTTTGATAGTTTATAATCACACATGTAACTGTTCAAAACTTCAAATCAAACAATTTCAACACTATAACCTGTTTTACAACTGCATTAGTTATTGAACTTACACAGATAATGTCACCTTTATTTCATCAAGAGTACACAGAGACGACTATACAATATTGGAGCAATGTAAGTGTCTGGGCAACTGCGCACCTACCCCTCCCCTAATCCAACATTAACGCTAACTTTTTAACTTATTATAACTTGTTGGGTTAGGGGAGGGGTAGGTATACAGTTGCCCAGATACTTACATTGATCCCAATATTTTTTCATAAAAAGTATCACTACTGCACAGCCAACAGTTTTTATTAGGTCAGTTAACAGTTTGGCATTCTAAACCTCTGTGGCTGGTTGTTCAAAGGCTGATTAGCGTTAACCCACGGTTAACTTTTAACACAACTTTCTTTTCCTCTTGTTAAAAAGCGTTTTCTCCTCTAACTTTCTCTATTTCATTCAGAACAAAGAATCATCAAATTGTATTCAAAAAGAATTATACTGAATGTGCTTTTTTTCATGAATAAACACTTAATACAAACAAACATTTTTACAGCAAAAATACAATGTACATAGCTCAATGTGCCTTTTAAGTTCTTATATCTGCATTGAAATTTCGCACTAACCCTGGGTTACCTTAACTCTGCTTCGAACAACCAGGCCCTGAATGATATGTATAGCTGGGAGTAATAAGAAAACCACTTGCATCCTGATGAAACTCTCACAAGAACTACTCTACATTGTAACAGCTATAACTGTACCCACCGTTACGCTGCACATAGCTGGTGAAGATATCATACAAGTTGTAAGCTTCAACTTTAGTGCTGGTGCCATCAACCACTGGAACCTAGGTATATACGTAACATTCACTATTTACCCTCAAAAAATGATTAGGGCTGGTGAAAAGAGTAAGGGGGAAGAAATTGGGTGCACAGAGTTCAGAAGAGAGACAGGCAGTTCTGATCACTGTCACCCCTACATTCAACTCCCAGCATTTGACATGATTTTTTGTCAAAGAATAAAACAGACGAATGGTGGACGTAGTGCACTGTGATTTCACCAAGTTTTGACTTGATGAAACCAATAACTTGTTTTCTAGGGAAAGGGGATCTCTTCACCGCAAATCTTACCAATTCGTTAAACCATAACTTACATTGTACATGGTGTGTGTTCCTTTATGAGGAAGTGGTCCAGTTTGTTGTAGCAACAGCTTTCCAACAGTTGAAAACTCTGCTCCAGCCAAAGGTGAGGTATAATAAATATATGCCAAACTCTCCATTTGCAGATTGACACATTTCTAAATAAAAAAAAAACGCTGTTCCCATAAAGAAGCACATTGACTATAGGAAAAGGCTCTGTTATTAAAGTGAACAAAATAAGGTATTAATTATAGTTTCGTCAGTCAAAGTAAAAGCTAAAAAAGACAAAATGGTGATCTCTGAGAACATAACACTAACAGTAACATTAACCAAAGGGGTACATAACAGGTGAATGGGAAAAAGGTATTTAGTATTTTGGGATAAACTGCTAGATTCCTCATCAAATTAGCTTCTTTGGCTTCTTATCTTATTACAGTAAGACAGTTTGTTCTGCTTGTCATAGAAATTTTGAAAGAATAGCTCATTTTTATAATGTTGTGCAAAGAATAAAAGCAACAGTATGGAAATGTAGAAACAATTTACAAATGTTGCTGGAGGGTAGCCAGGGGGCTCTTGGGGTGCCAGTGTCCCCTCTCCTTTGTGAGATAACTGTTTTACGTCCCTAGAATGATGGGTGGCGAAAACATGTGCATCTGAAGTATCAGCATCCAATAAATCTTTTCCAGTGCTAGATAGTTACAGACTCAATTTGCAGGACTGACCATTAGTAGTGGACCATGTTCTTGTTCATAAGTAAAATTATGAAGGTAAACTTGTGAACCCCCCTTCCCCTTTGAAAGCTCCTAGCTATGCCCCCGTGTTTTACTTTTTGTATTTTATTTTCCCTTGTTTTTGGGTATGGCAGTGTATGATCAGCAGTCTTATACAAAGGAAAAAACCAAATGTAAAAATAATAACTATAAGATACATTGTATAACAAACACCTTATTGTGTCAATGGTGTTTTACTTTGTAAGTGGGGCACTTACATGAAGTTGGTAGTCGAAAATTAACAACAGCTGAATGGAATAAACTGCTTCAGAATCTCCCAGGGGAAGCTGAATGTTGAAATGAAGACTGTCATACTTTCCATCAAGGTTGGCATCCTCTTCCCAAGACTAAACAAATATAAAACACAAAAGGTAACTACATAATAATAATACTGTAAACTAGACTACCATATCAAAACATACATCATGTATTCTGTAGCCATACTCTTTCATTCTTCAAAATTCAGTATTCATTTATTTTGCCATTTACCACAAAAGAAAAGAAAAAAAAATAATAATAATAATAACACAAAACACTTGAAATTTATAATAACTTAAAGACAAAAGACTACCAATGTTTCAGGTGGTAATGACAAGGAAGCCTATAGAGAAGCCGAAGGCTTCTGAACTATAGGCTTAAGAAATAATTTACAGGGTTTTCAATATGAATTGTAGCAGCAGGAGAATTGTGTAAAGTAGCAGGAGAATTGTGTAAAGTAACAGGAGAATATTCTGAAAGCGCTCCATATCTGAATTTAAAACTAGCTCAGGCCATCTAAATTTGACCTTAGAATTCTTTGTAGTAGCAGGAGAATTCTTTGTAGTAGCTGGAGAATTCTTTGCAGTAGCCAGAGAATTCTTCGTAGTAAACGGAGAATATTTGTAGTAGCTGGAGAATTCTTCGATCTGTGATGCCTAATGAACACCCTGAATTTACACTTGCATTACCCTAAACATTACAGCTGCTACAGCAAGTAAAGGGTAATATCAACAAGCTCAACAAGCTTGGTGAATAAAGGATTTATTATGTGGCCACTTTGCTATGGTTTGTTTTGCGTGACAATGCAGGAAATCCCCAGCAGGCAGGATAGGCCAATCAGAACTTAGGATTTGTCTCATCTTGCCCACTCACACTTTGATAAAACATGACGGGCATTTGAAAACATGCGTGAAATGTAAAAAACATGAGTCATAGGCAAGTGTTCTCTACATTTCTTAAGTGTTCTCAATTGTCAGGAGTGTTTAATCAGTGTCAAAAAAATGTTGATTAGAGGTAACATGGCGAAAAACAATAAAACATGCCTTTTTCTATGTTTTATACTCTGATAAATGATAATAATTACATTATCAGTAATGGTAACAGGACTGAGTGGAGTCCAATTCAGTCTGTAATCATATGAGTGATTAACAAAATCGGAGGACCATGCAGCGGGAGTCCGATTTGTTTAATCACAAGTATGATTACAGATAGAATTGGACGACACAAAGTCCTGTTACCAACTAATCATAACTGCAAAAAATTTGAGGAAAAAACTCTGATGGTCAAACATGAACCTGTTAACGGTTTATCACCTCCATGACAAAGTTCACTGGGAAAAGGCATTTTTAAAGGTTATGGAGATATAAGTAAGGAGTATTGAGTCACAAAAGGAACAAAATAATGCGCCCCCGCTCTTGAATTTTGTAATTGGACACCTTGTTATTGGACACCTTGTTATTGGACACTTTTGCTCACACACACCAATTTGGCGAAAAATAGGGCGTGCGGAAAACCAATTGGATTCGAGAAGTTTGTTATAGTAATGATTATGTTTTTTAGAATAGGAAATCCTTAATAGTCAGGGAGGAATACACGGTGAGGAGAATGTTAGTCACACACGGGACATGACTACACTTACTGTAGAATACCATAATATCAAAAGCTGGCTCATCCTCAGTGTAAAAACCTGTTACCTTCACGAGTGACGTAGAACAAAGAAAATAAAGAACAAAACAATAGAGACAGGGAATATAATAGAAAAAAAAAGAAAAACTTCACAGGTTTTTACAAGAGGTAAACCCCAAAAGCTGCATATAAAACCTTGACATACCCTTATAAGAGGTATTCTAAGTTTCTGCTGAAGCAAGTGATTAAAGTTCTGGAAAGTGCTATAGGCTAAATACGAGCCAGCGAAATTGCCTTGTACAACAAGAATGAGCTCGTGTTTGAACCTAACGCTGGGCTGCTCTCTGTAAGAACTTTCCTTGAGCCAGAAACCTGCAAATTTAGAAGCAGACAATTTATAAATTACTTGACTATTTCAGACACTCAGGGAAGCTAATTAGACGAAACAAGAAAACAAACAAACAAAGCCAGTACGGTGTCCCTACCGTGTGTCACGTAGGCGATTATTAATGGAGGAATAAACGTAAGAATAACGACAAAGAATTGAAAAAGTGTTGCTTTACTGCAAATGTGGGTCTTGTATTTTTGACGGACAGGATGGGAATGCACTTCGTACATTGCCATTTTGAGAAAAACGGTTACGAATTAGTCTCAACATCTGCAAGCAAATATTCGCGCTAAAAAATTCCCTTCTTTTTAACAATGAGCCCACGTTCATATGTACTAAGCGGCCTATTTCGTTTTTAAAAATGTTAAAATTTATTATTAGGGGAGTCGCCAGGGAGGTACCAGATAAAAGGGCAAATTTGGCAAAAATGACAGCTTTTTAATAGCAAAATATGGAAAAAGAACAAAAGAATTCTTTTTGTGCTCATAGAAGTCATAATTCCTCCAAAAGACAAAAGTATTCCTTGATCCAAATTGTCAACCTACTTTCCCTCCCCTAGACGTTCTTATTACTTCCAGCTGACCCAGTCTCTTATAGGATTCTCGCTTTCAAAATGGCGGATGACAATCCGCTGATTTATTTTCAAAGGAAAGTTTAACTTTTCCTCGATAATGGCGAGCTGGCGTGACGATAACGAGTTTCCTGAAAAAGTAGCACAGTTGTGCTGTGACGCCTTCAAAAAGTTAAGCAAGAAAGGAAAACCGCAAGAGCACGAATGGACTCTTCTGTCCGCCATAATAGTTGAACAACAGCAAGGTTCACTCATCTTTTGTATGACTTTTTCGCTCTAATACGAAGTGAACTTAACACTAAAATTTGGATTCTGAAATAGTTGAGACTAGAAACGACATGAATCATCGCAGCCTGTCCTAGATGCCTGAAATATTCAATATGTTTAAATTACATATAGCTCCGGTGGCTTCATATTGCCTGCATGTTGAAGTCATATATATCCAATACACTGTTTTAGCATATACAATTTAGTTATTTGTCCGTAACAAAGCAAAAATGTGCAATCTGATAAATAATAAGTTTTGGTAAGACTTCCGCCCAGGTCCCAGGACTACTTCATTATGCATGCTGTAGAACTTTGAATTGTCTTGGGAAGTGCGCGTGCAAACATTTCTGAGAACGAAACCGTACGGCTACATCATGCATAATGAATTAGGGACCTGTGAGGAAATCTTACCTAAGTTTTGATCGATTTTTTATTTCAAATCTCATTTTGTGCCAGATGACGATATCTACTTTAGGGAAGTCATTGCCATGGGAACAGGTTCCAAGTGTATTGGTAGAAACAGAATGTGCCCTAAAGGTAACAACCTTCAGAAATAACCTCTGAATAAATCAGTCAGATCCTCAGATACATGGCTGTTTTCATGATTTAGAATGCAATAACTGCACTTTATGGTTGATGCCTTTGAGTGCTAAATGAACAGAAACTTGTACTGGTACCAGAAGTGTTTAGCATGGAACTTCTCCATACAAGAACAGTGCAATGCAAGGCCAACTGTTAATGTGAATCACAGCGATGATCAATTCAGACACCATGAATTGATCTGACACCAAATTCTCCAAGCTAACTTGAAACCAAACGTATGGCAGTTGTCTGAGAGAGTTGTTACTCAGATCATGGGATTGAAAGGGTTAACTTGTTTTACCAGCAGCTGGTATACGTGTAATATAAGAACTCTAAAGACTGTTTTTCATTTTCTGTGAACCATCATTGGTAATGTTTATTGTATACTGTACTTAAGATATTTGTTTTTGTTTTGCCCTGCCATGTAGGGAATATTTTGAATGACAGTCATGCCGAGGTTATTGCAAGGAGGTGTTTTCTCAGGTACAGTATCCTTGTTTAAACCCTGTAAGTCAGGATAATGATCAGCATTCAGTTTCTCTTAGTCACTATGATATTAAATAATTACAAAAGTTATCATAAATTGTGGGGATAGTTTCTAAAGATACAGGTGCTGCATCGGTGGGAAATTGAAACACAAGAAATTGGGATCATCAAAATAATCAAACAAATTGTTAAAGCGAGTTATATACCACTGTAAGGTAAGAGGAAGGTGCTGTGAGATTTGTGTGTTAGCCCTTCACTCCGACACTGGGCTGACGCTTGAAATGTCAGCACCTCCTTTTACACCACAGCGATATAACTTACTTTATAAGTTTGTTTCATTATTCCAATTTGTTATTGTGAATACCTACAGTACAGTATAATAATATTATGGGCATGTTTGGGAGTTATCATCTGTAATGGACTGTGTTCATGAATATTCTAACACATTCCCTTTACTAGTACTGCTACTACATGAAATGTTAATGGAGTCCACTATACAGAATTTGAATCTTAAAATTGGAGTTTATTGATGAGGAAGATTGAAATGGTCTTATATATACAGTTGGGGTGTGAAATAGGTTGTTCAAACTTGTGGCCAGGAGTCTCTGTCATGTTCAAAAAGAGTTCTAATCTCTGAATCTTGAATTTTAATACGATATGCAAGGTTCCCTGCAGTTCTAAGTTGGCTTTAATAAGCTTGAAGGTTTGGTTTTGAATGTTATCACGACAGTATAACAATCTAGCAAAGAGTTGGATGTATCATTTTGCATCCTGTATAGGGTAATGTACCTGGAACTTAAACAAAACATGTTATGCTCGGCAAAACATCAGATAATAATGTAACATATATGTCTGTGCTGTTTCAGGTATTTATATCAGCAACTGCTTTATGCATACAATGGACAGCCCAGTGTGTTTGATAACCAGCAAACAACAAGTAATTTATGCAAACTTAAAGAGGGAACATCATTCCATCTCTTCACCTCTCATACGCCTTGTGAGTAGACACGTTTACATGATACTGTATGTGTGCTTTTCAGATAGTGATGCCTGATGTTTCCCATTCCATGAATGCAATGACAAAACAGAAAAACACACTTGTGGGAGCAAGGCTGCTTGAGGGTCAGGAGGAAATGTAATGTTTGTTGTTCACTTTTAATTAATAGCTTTCTTTAATTTGTTTTTGCCAGGTGGTGATGCATCCATCTTCCCAAAAGGATATGTTGACAACACTGTGATTGTCAATGAAATGGGGCCTGGACCAGATCACATTTATTGCTGTCCCAATGGAGAAATCATCGTGAATTCAACCAAGAAAATATGTTTAGAAAGAGATATTACTGTTCATACTGAGTGCAATCAGACGTTAATGGAGATGGAAAAACATTGTGACTTGCCAATACTGCAAAAAGGATCTTTGGCAACTGTTCAAAGGGAAAGCGATCGTGTATCAATAAAATGTGACAATGCTGAGTTAACATACACTGCTGATTCCAAATTGGAATCTTTTGTTGATTCTGGGAGAAAGAAACGAAAGTTCTGTGATTCCGAGTCACATTTTTCACCCCCTGAACAACATTTCAAAGATATACATAGAACTGGTGCAAAATGTGTTCCTGGTGGTAAGCAAGACCCCCTTATATCTGGTCTGGGTTACCACACTGTTGGTGTATTGCGCACAAAACCGGGGCGTGGTGATTCCACATTGTCAATGTCTTGTAGTGACAAAATAATGAAGTGGAATGTCCTTGGTTGTCAAGGAGCCTTGTTGTCATACTTCCTATCCTCCCCTGTTTACTTCTCCTCCATCACAGTTGGAAGTTGCCCATATGACGAAAATGCGATGAACAGGGCCATCTACAAACGAGCACTAATGAGATCTTTAACTGATTTGCCCAAATGTTTTGTTGTGCAAAAGCCAAAGATCTTCAAGACCAATGTGGAGTTTGAGCACAGTAGAAAGAAACGTGACGAGGAAATGTTGAAAATGGAAGGACAGAAAACAGGGTCACCATCTTCGGCAGGTGTTTAATGTGGTTGGTTTATTTGCTGTGAAACTAACTGTAGTTTCATTTACTTAAGTGGTAACAGCTGTTCACTCTGAAGTAACAATTTTGAATTATTTGTTAGTAACTTATATACTCACTGACTCCACCACCATATGCTGGTATGGGTACAGTAATTTTTCTTTGCCTTTTGTGGTTTTTATGCCTGATACTGTGGGTAATACTCAAGTCAAAGTGATTTAATATCACAACCCTAAAACCCACCTATGGAGTTAACTCCCTGATGTGTATTTAGATCAGTTTAGCTAAACATTCACTTCCTTTCATTGGTAAAATTAATAGTTAGTCAGAGCAACCAAGTCGTTGTGTCTGTCAAGTATTGTGGGGATAGTTTCACTATTACTCTGGTGCTGCGTTGGTGGGGAATTGGAACACAAGAAATTGGGGTAATCAAACAAAGTGATAAAGTAAGTTATACCACCATAAAATAAAAGAGAGGTGCTGATGTTTTGAGCGTAAGCCCTTCGTCGAAGCTAATGACAATGAAGGGCTAATGCTTGAAAGGTCAGCACCTCTCTTTTACCTTACGTGGTGGTATAACTTACTTTAGCAATTTGTTTGATTATCCCAAATTAATTTTGTCTGCCAACTGGTCAATCAGGTACAGTAGAGCTCTCTACATTCACGTTATCTCAAGCTGATATTTTGACAAGTGCTTCCTGGCATCTTATGTTTTTTCACTTATATTGTATGTATACTATTAATCAACACAAGATTTACAGTGCAACTACCCATACACATCATCTCATCATGATCCAGTATCTAAACAAAAGAATCTCTACAAAAGTTCTATATATTTTGCTTAAATTGCATATAATTTGCTCTATAACTGTACAAAACATATCAACATTCATTTTAGTGTGTAGAAACTCACTACAAATTTGTTGTTCAGCATCAAAAACAGACATTCAATATTTGTGAAACTTTATTTGAATGGCCTTGGTTTGCGTAGTCACACTTTAATGCAATATTACACAGTTTTACAAAATTTATAACCTTTTCTCTTGATTTAGCTATTATATGGATCAAGGATCCCTGCATTCATGAGGTTTCTGTTAATGGTTTGAAACAGGGAGTGACCAAGAAGGATCTTTTATCAAGTAAAGCCAGGTACATGTGGTCATGATCATTTCCAGTTTAACCCTTTCACTCCCAAGATCTCAGTAACAGTTCTCTAAGCAACTGCCTTACATTTGGTTTAAAGTTAGTTTGGAGAATTTGGTATCAGATCAATTCATGATTTAAGCGATTCTTGCTAACAGTTAACCATACATTGCCCTGTTCTTGTATAGAGAATTTCCATACTGATCACTTTAGGTTAATTGGCTTCAAACCAACTTGTTCTTAACCCTTTAAGCCCCTAGGGGTTTCCCTGTGTTGAGTAAAATCCTCTGGCATTAGCCAGAGTAAAATTTATAGTCACTCTTAGGGCTTAAAGGGTTAAGGGTTGGTTACAGACAAGAGCACCATGTGAGATATATATGTTATTTACTGGGCGGGAGGTCCGTATGGGAAAAAACTGTGCCCGAGGTTTTGAGTACTGCCCGAGGCCGAAGGCAGAGGGGCGTACTCAAGACCAAGGGCACAGTTTTTTCCCATACGGACCGACCTAGACCGGTAAATAACTTATTTATTTTTTCTGTTTGTTAGCTTTGTTTTCAATTTGCCGCAAATAGCGCGGATAAAAATCCGGACCGTGGTCCGTATCGTAAAAAGCTGGACCGGTTACGAGCGAGCGATTAGCCAATCAGATTCGAGAATTTGGGATTCCGGCCCGCTGAGATGCTTCAGAAAAAAAATGTGATTTATTTATGACAGGGCGAGCATCAGCAAAGCCAGTCTTTTTGCCATATTCAAGTCCCTTGTCGCTGACATCCCAAATGATAAACTTCCAGCCACGTTAAGGTATGATGTGTAGAAGTTACACACAAATCACATTTCAGTTAGAGATGTTTGCTTTGCCATTACTCACTCAACTGAACGATATCAGTTATCGGATTGTTCACAGATGAAAGAGCTGCTTAAATGAACATATTGGAGAAATAGTAGACCGGTTAGCTCAGTTGGTAGAGCACCCGACTACCATGAGGGAGGTCGTGGGTTCTTAACCCCGGCCGGAACAACACTCAGGGTCTTTAAATAACTGAGGAGAAAGTGCTGCCTTTGTAATGACATCTGCAAAATGGTTAGACTTTCTAGTCTTCTCTGATATGGACGATAAACCATAGGCCCCGTCTCACAACTCTTTATAACTGAATCGTAAATGTGGGACGTAAAAGAACCCTTGGCACAGTTCGAAAAGAGTAGGGTGTGTTCCCAGTGTCATGGTCTAGCTGACTTGTGCCGTCATTGGTCTGGGTGGGTGGGGTGAGATCATCTATGGACTGAGGCAGCTGCCAGAGGCGCCTTCTATATGTTGATGTCCAATCTCACCCTCTGGTTCCTCCGCAATTCAGCTATTAGCTTCAAGTGAGGAAAAATGGCACCCACTTTGACTCTGAATTTGTAGGTATTTTGTGATTACTGGTGACCCATTCACTCCCAAGATTTGAACAGCAATTCTCCTAAACAAGTGCCATACACCTCCTAATTAACTAGTTAAGAGAATTTGGTGATACATCAACTCAGTATTCTTGGGTTGATCTGGCCCTTGCTAAATTTTCTTCAGTTTTCTTGGTGTTGCACTGATCTTGAGAAGTTGTGAACTGATCAAATCTGGGAGTGGAAGGGTTAAAAAGGAGGAAGGATGCAAAAAAGATGCCAATTTTTATTTCTAAGAGTGTCAACTAAGAGAAATGAAAGTAAATCACATGTATCTTTCTCTAAGCCTGTCCAAATATTTTAGACAAGACAGTCTTCAATGCTTGGCCAGCTGGAGAGAAAATACCAGGACTGTTATAGCAGGTAATCACGTGGTTTCAACTGCAATTTGGAATAAACGAAAACAAGAAAATCTTATGTAGGCTGAGTGCAACTTAACATCTTTAAAAAATTAACAAGTGCCTATTTGTACAAAACTGCAATCAAAATCATTTGATTACTTGTTAATGATAGCGTACATGCAAAAATTTAATTTCAAATTTCTGCACTATTTGGGTTTAATTGCCATGCTCTCAATCAATCAGCCTGTTGAGAGGCCCTGCCAGGGGGGGTCCCAGGTCGCTTGTCGGAATTTTAAAATGCCTCGTGTCAGCGTTTTGTCAAGGCTTCACGTTGCTGTCGGAAATTAAGGGACAACTACTTCAGTTCTTTGTCACTAATTCTCGGCTTTGATGTCGCTGTCGACATTTTTAATAGAATGGCAGTCGTTTGTCGCTATTTCATTTGGTCGCTGTCGCTACTTTTCGGCCCGTGTCGCTTGTCGGAATTTACCCTGGCAGGGCCTCTGTTGAACTGTTGCATTAGATTATTTAGTAACAGCAGGTATTTCATGCTTTGTTCCACCTAAACAGATTCCTTTTTATAGTTCATTGCTGACCAGTAAAAGGAAGGTAGCTTGTTCCAATACCAAACTCATGCACTAAAATAAAATACAAACCACGTAAGAAGGGTTAAGGTAATCTTTTAATGAAACACAGAAAGATCTCTTGATATAGTTCTGTTCTTTTCCCTCCAGAAACAACCAGTTTGGGACCTACATAGAGACTAAAACAGGTGCTGTCAAATACAGTCAAGCAAGACAGTCATTCCTGACAGTATTTCCCACTTGGATGTCAAAACCAAAGGAACTTGTTGAATTTACATGATGACACTGGTTGGAAACTGTTAAATTGTAAAAATAGAACATCAACTTGATATACACCGTATCACAAGACACATGCAAATAACATTACTCCAAATTTACAGTATGTATCCATCACCAAAAAACTGCACAGCCAATGTCATTTGTTTTGGTTTGTAAATATGACAAAAAGAACTATTGATGTGTGGAAAGAAAAGTGCTGATTCCCTTTAAGTTAAACCTGGTGTGAACTTTAGGAAAGGAAAATACCCAATTAAGCGTTCTAACCATTACGTACTGGTAACTTTTTGATACTGAATGATAAACTTGATTGGTGTGAGCTTATTCTACAATCTGCCTTATATTTACAAAGCTAGAACATCTTTGTCTTTTTAATCGAGCATTACTAACAAGCAGACTGGTTTCTAAGACAGTATTGAATTCCTAGACGCTACCTCCTGAGTTTACACTTGTCTAGGACATCTCAGAACTGTTTTTAATTACAATAAATGATTGGCAATTTCATGTCATTTGTGATGAAGAGTTGAACACACACTTCAGAGGCTATAAACATCTACACAAGTATAAGAGAACAATAGGGCCAGAGCTAAGTACAACAGGGTTTTCCAGTGATTTCAATCCTTCCCAGTTACATTCCAAATGTGTTTTCTCCACTGTATGCAATGTATAAAAATCCATCCTCGTCTTTATGTTCCTCATAAATAGCACCCATAGTTGAACTGAAAGGAACATGGCGTAACATGAGCATAAATTTAATAGTGTGTGTTCCTTTGGTATAGTCCAGATTTGTATCTGTGATCTGAGATCACACAGGTCCGAAAGCATCAAAGGAACCAAAGGATCCACTCTGGGGAAGGACTTATCAGTTTCTTTGATGTGCCACAATCTGAGTGATCTCGTACCACAGATCAGAACCTGGATCATACCAAAGAAGTGCACCCCTAGTGTATCAGCCAAAATGAAAATCAAACATCTTGAGAATGACAGCAAATTCTACCTTTTTTCTGCTTGATGTTAGTACCCCAGGTCCATGTACAATATTGGACAGAACTGAACCATTTGAATATGCAGAAGGCGACTCTCATAAAATTTTTTTACCGTATTTACCCGTGTATAATACGCACTTTTTTAACGAGAAATTATAGTTCGAATTTGCCATGCGTATTATACATGGAACCCATTGTTTTGGAACATTCTCATCAGCATACTCTAAACAGCAAAACAAAAGCTTAAATGTAAATGTATTTTTAATGACTACAATTCAAGTTACTACGACTAAAATATTTTCCATTTTGGTCTGTGAAGGAATTTAAATGACTTGAAACGAAACATCCAACAAGAACAACAAAACAACATGATCTCGAGCAATCAAAAGTTTAAAGAATGAGAAAAACCAAGTGACAGTGGGTGGTGTGCTGAGACGACGGACAACTTGAAATCAATGATGATCTTTAACCAAAAATCGTACGGCCTGCTTTTTTGTTATGTGTTCCAGGCAATCCCGACAGTGTTGTTCAAACCAGATCGCTGATCAGGCGCCATCTTGGATGATACTACACCGAGTGGATTGGAACGAGCACTATTTGCTGCATTTCTAACATGGTGGCCAAGCACAATCAAACTCTATTATGAGCACTAGCATTCGTACACCCCAAAACGCCTGCTCAACAGGCTATGTTCAAATAAGAAAACAAGCCATTTTTCTTTCAATATATGATTTAACAAAGATCAACTCCTGGTTTTGTTAGTGCAAAACTTTTTTTTCCAAATTATGGTCAAAAATATAGGGTGCATATTATACATGGGCGCATATTATACACAGGTAAATACAGTAATTCCATCTCAGACCACCAAATTTTACAGAAAAACAAACAAGCAAAAACCTTGATTAATATTCTCTATTTTTAATTAAAAATATTTATGTAATCGTTGATAAAATGGCATTTGGGGCTGTGCAGAAGAGACAAAATTTGACTACTATATGTTTATTGGACTTTCCTATTCTTCTCCCAAACCCTCTTATTTTATTTAAAAGATTCCAGCATTCAAGATCTTTTTCAAGCTTCTGAACTATCTTTGCTTAACTCTGATTTGTTTCATTGCCATTTTTGATGGCATTATACAAAGACTGAACTTTTTTATGTATGGTGTAAAAACTGAACATTGCAATGATTTCAGCATAAAGACACTGAAAGAGAAACATAGTCCTGTTCTAATTCTGTCACTTTTCCTCATTATAAAACCTTCCCCAAAGGTGGCACGAGACAGCAGTCAAGCCAGGGTATGCCATTTGTGAAGTCATTTTGCCATACTTCACAACAAGTAACATGACTAATTTTATACACTGCTGTAGCTCTAAATCAAATGTAACCCCTTCCTCTTCTTACACACAAGCTCTCTATGTGCGTGGCTTCATTTTCCCCTTCCTTTCATTTTTTTTAACCTGCTTTGTCACCCTGTATGAGAATGAAACTAAATCCCGAAAATTGAAAATTAAAATAGAATCAAAGAACCACAAAATTTACATCAAGACATGCTCAATTCCACAAACAAATTTTATTTGGCTTGCACACCAGACAGACACTTTCAAATCCAATGAAAAAGAGGAAATTTGTGCTCTGAATACATCACATTGGTTTCACTGTTTGAATTCATAACGTACATCTCAGTACCTTGCACGCTTTGGTGTCAAGATAATGCAAATAAAACATTTTCTCGTAAACAATATATACACAATGGTTCCCGTTAGTTCTAGTAAGCTGAAAAGAACTGTTTTTACTCTTACGTTTTCGTGTCACTGAATTCAAATCCAAGCAACACAAGGAATTCGATACAGCTAACCATAACGTTAGGCGGAAGCGAAATTAAACTTATGCTTAATTCATAAGTACAAGATGTAAACATGATCAATTCAAAAAAGAAAAATTCTCAAATTGTGCCGTTCCACCTGCAAAATACTGGCGAACAATGCAGAATCGGAAACGCAAACCCAGTTTCGAAGCGAAGATGTCAACGCTAAATCACCACGACGAAATATAACGGTAAAGGAAAATTGCGTCATGACCAGTTTAGAAACACTTTGAAACACGAAGATGACGACTGCATTTCTCCATTTTGTACCAACAGAAAGACAAAACACTGTCTTTACTTCTTTAAACACTAATCCTAAAAAGTATAGGGGAAATAAACTTAGTAAGGTAGAAGAAAGGGTCCATTGTTTGCCACTTTTCGTTCAATGCTTCGTTTTATACGAAGCATTGAATTTCTCGTTCCTTTTGAGCAGCAAACACGGTTTCGCCATATTTCAGGGCTTGGGTTAGCTAGAGGTGATCGCTTAAGACAAACTAATACGGTAGCTCCTAACCAAGATCTACGACTTCTGTAGTATGTCTTTCAGACAAGTAGCAATTATAGATTTGATGTGTAACAATTATTTCTTACCTCGTTGTCGGGAGAACTTTATTGACGAACAAAAACATCGCCTTCTCTGGAGGGAGCTGAATTCTCTTTCGGATAATGTACATGAATTGTGCAACTGAAAAGAAGATGGAGCAGAAAAATAACAAGCAAATCTTCGATTTTAGCAACACAGCTCACATAAAGGATTACATAGATTTCATAATCAGGGTACTGCATAGCAAAATCCCTTCCGCAAGATCTTAAAATATAAACAGACATATCCTGTTTCGTACCTGTCAAATCAGACGGTACAAGGAATTTCCTTTTGTCGATATCTTGAATCGAGGACTTTGGAGCCTTCTCGACCACGACCTGCAATTAACAAAAAATCATTGTCGTATTGCTAAAGCAGAATGCTTTCTCAAAGGTAAAAATAAAAACAACAAAAACAGTAACTTACTGGAATTCGATCGGGGTACTTCGCCCTTATCTTCGCAGATTCATGGCACCTCGACTCTTCAAAGCACAAGGCAAATTAACGTGAAAATACAGAATATATGACAACAATGAATACAGCATTCACCGCAGTTACCTAACGTGTGCTCTTCCTTAAAGGTCCACTTCATAGCTGGCTGAAAATTCCCCACGAAAAAAAAGTATCTCACTATCAACAACTCGGTCTTTCTCCCTGTTATCGATTTTTGCTGCGTAAAGGTTCGAATGTTTTACCACGTGATCGTCAAACTTACTTTGTTGTATGACGTTATAAATTGCGTAATTTTCCAAATTTGGCCGGTACTTCCCTGATGGTCAGCGGCTTTTCCAAAACAAACATTTTGCGTGATCGTTGGTTAAAATCGGTCTGGGACATTTTACATATGAAGTCTAAAGTTTGTTTTTTGCATTTTTTTAGCAATTTGACCCTTTTTTAATTTTTGTAACATCATAACGCCGCTGCAGTTTGCAGTTATGGGCTCCTGACCAACCTAAATACGAAATTAGTTTTCAAATAATCCTGATGCAATCAATTTTCCTCTTCCTTTTAATCAGAAGAGGAGAGCTATCTTCACCGGAAGCCTAATCTCCCGATTTTAGGCGATTGTTGTGGGAAAAGCAACGGTCATGTTTAAAACAGGTATAAACGAGATCTTTTTTTTTAAATAACATAGCTTTAATTTGTTTCTCTGTGGCACCAAGAGAACATAAGAGAGGCGGTACTCAATATCGTTTGTCCGATTCTCACGCCCTTGGGAACGTTTTTGTGTGAGTTGGCGTTTTCAAATAGGGGTTGTGGGCCGCTTGTGCCGCCTCGCTGCTGTGCCATGATTGGCTGGTTATCTTCTGCTGCTGATGTCTCGTGCTTGCGCTTGGTCATGTGATGCGTGGCGGGGTTCGCACACTTCACCCTTTGAACCTTTTGAATCCTCTTCTAACGGAAAAATGCCATTTGTTGGGCGGAATAACGGAATGACAAGTTGCTTTGGAACAATTGATTTAATTGTCCGGAATAAGAAGATTTCTTGTTCTTTTTTAATGGAATAATGAAATAACGAAAATTCCAAGCAGAAATAATGAAATAATGAACATCTGGTTCGTTCTCACTCTCCGAATAGGCCCTCGCAAACATTTACTCGTGACCCATTGATGCAACAATTCGATATGGGCGTGTTATACCAAGTCATAGGGAAAAAAACTGACCATGAATGTAATCTTGAAGTATAAGTATGTCGACGTGGTTTCGTTAACCTGTCATCAAGTGTATGTTGGTAGGTGGCACATTTTTCGATCTATAATTTTTGACAGCTGTTCAAACGCAACGCTCAGTTGGATGTTGGCGTGGTCTTTTTGCCTTGTGTTTTTTACTGCAAATATTGTGTTTGGTTCCTGCGTCAGGCGCATAGCCAGGATTTTTTTTCAGGTACCCCAAAGTTGGATATTAATTGTCCGAGCAATATATTCCTACAAATTTCAGGTACGCCATGGCGTATTGGCGTACAGGTAGCTACGCGCCTGTGCTTTACTAAGGGTTTGAACTCAGAGAACTGTGATCCTTTGCCAAATCACAACCTCAAGTTTTGGTAGTGGGAGGTTGCAGCTATTGCGCAGGCGCAGCTAACTGGCTTATATCATGTTCTTTGCGTGCAGTTTATATCTTAATTTCCTTTTAAAGAAACTGTTGCATATAATTGCAATGAAATATAGCAAAATCACTTTGCTTTACATGATTTTGAAGTCATATTCGCCTCAATGAACGGGGCTGATGGGCAGCCCCACAATTGCGAAATGTTGCGATGGGTAATTAGTGACACGGGGCACAATTTACGGTAGCTTTGCGCAGTGGCATTACCGTAGCCAGTGAGGTTCACCCGAGGCGCGGTTATTGCTGATTGAAAACTTTTCCCAATACCCCGCGAGACGGCTTGAAATACAGCCGGCTTTGCAATTTTTGATGGCCCATACGTGGGCCTTACAACCAAATGAAAAGTAAACACGATCAATCGTTCAGTAACGTATGCATAACGTTTTTTGAATACCCGGGAGACTTGGTGCCAAGTGGGTACCGCGATTCGGCCTGCGGTGTGCTCCAATTAAACCAATATGACAGACGAACTGGATGAAAACTCGGACTCATTAGAATTTCTCCTTCAAAGACACAGGAAAGAAGCAAAAGATCTCCAAGGTTTGAAAATACACTTCACGCGCGTCTTGTTACTTTGCTTTGTGGGTTTCTTTCGATCTCCGACCAAGCAAAGTCAAGCTTACCACTTCTTACACGGTCGCGTCTGACGAGTGCTGTTTTCGTATTTTTAGCAAATATCCAGTCAATGAAGCATTCTGTTCCAAAAGGAGACAAGAAAAGGAAGAAGGAGATTACGTTGGAAATCGCCCGTCTTGAGGAAGAATTGAGTGATAGACATAAGAAAGAGAACGAAGAATGTAAACGAAAATTAGAAACGGTAATAACTCTCGGGCGGAAGTAGAAATTATGTTGTTTTGAAGCTGTTTAGACAAACTGTTTGATGGAAGAAACAGTGGCCACAAGAATCATCTATTGTGGAGTGGGGTGAGGCGAAAAGGGGGGAGTAACATTTGAGAAGAAGAGCAAAAGCAGGCCCATTGTTCTCTCATATTTATCCTGCGCGGGCTTGTATTTTTCAAATTCTTCCATCTTCATATTTTTTGCCCTCAATCCTCTCCTGTAAGGGCTTCTGTAGTGACATTGTTTGCACAACCCAAGGTCCACTGTTTTACCGATGTGTATCTTAGGTACTTTGCCTTAAGTATTCCTGTCCTACACAGACGACTTTTTCTGTCACTGATTTAACACACAAAAACCTTGCATTGTAGGATGGAAACAATGATGAGCATGTACTCTCTAAAGACTTAGAGGCAACCTCCATCACAGACAGTGATACACCACAACCCAAAATATCAAAAGCTCAAAAAAGAAGAGTAAGCATTTTTATTTTTGTTGTTTGATTTAATACATAACCACACTTCTAGGGTCCATATTCCCAAAATCTCTAGAATTGAATCATCACATGTCTTCCAACCAATTGGAGCTACAGTAATGGGTGAGTTGAAAAATGTATTGTTTAGCACGGTCACAAGCAAACTTGGAAAAAGGCAATCTAAGTTCTCTTGGGGACAGAACTTAGTTGTATTGTATCACAACTCACTTTGCTGTCAATTAATTCACAGAGCATTAAAATTTTCATGGCATATCCTTTTAGTTCCTTAATGTACATTCAAGTTACTTTATGATTACAAAGTGAGTAGAGTACCTTAGTGTCACACTTACTGTGTCAGTGTTCTGTTTTTAAAAGGATAAAAAGGCTGCAAAAGAAAAAGAAAGGGAGCAAAGAATAGCAGAAGCTGAACTGGAAAGTGTAAACAGTGCTCGAAATATTGAAGCAGAAAAACTTAAGGAAATTCTGGCAGCTATGGACCTTGCCGTTAAAGAGGTGGGCTTTAGAGATCACAACTTGATAGGATTTGTATAGATTTTTGGATATTATTAATGACAAGGTTTTAGAGAATAAAGCATAACTACCAAAATTGTAGTCAGGAAGGTAGCTGGGGGGGGGAGGGGTGGGGGTCCTGGGGTGCTGGTGACTCCCCCTTTGTGAGATAGTTGTTTATGTCCCTAGAATTCAGGTGGCAAAAACATGCGGATCCAAAGAATCAACATGCAATAAGTCTTTTTCAGTGCTAGATAGTGACATTTAGTAAAATACGGCATGAATGTCAATATCAGGGCTAAAAATTGATGGTCACACGGTGGCCAGTGGCGAGTTAAAACTGACCAGGGCTACCAAAAGTTAAGGTTTGAACGTTTGATGTGCGATGGCTACAGAATTTCACAAAAGTTGCAATGTAAGTTATGCAAAGTACAAAGTCAAAAATAAAATTCAATATGTAGTTTAATTGGACTACCTTTCTCTTGGTTTCTTTGCCTAGACTCTAAGATCATCCATTTTAGTGAATTTTTAGTTCTGATGTGGAAATTCAGAGCCATTTTAACAGTGATTTCGCAAGCGATCCACATTCATGGCATATAGATGCTATTTTGATGTCATGATTGCTTGGTGACTCAAAAAGATGAAAATTGAGGGCTACTTCATTTTGGGATGGGCCAATAAGAACTCAAGGAAACTGGCCCGACTGGCTACCAAGCACGGGAGTTAATTTTTAGCCCTGCAACATGCCATTATGGGAAGTACCTTGAGCGTGACGCAGTATGACCCCTCTCCACCCTTTGAAAAATCTTACTTACACCCCTGGTAGTCTCCTACACAGAGATAGTTAGGGCCTTGTCAGACATTCCTTTCCCACTAACGGAAGGGATATGTGACAAGGCTTGAGTAACGTCTGCGTAGGAGGCTACTAAAAGTGAAACACCTGAACAAAATCTGACTGTGCTCATGTTGCTTGAGAAATGCGTTTACCAGTGATTGTCCTGTGATCAGCATAATGTATTTTATAATGCAGTTATTTGCCAATAAACCAGTTCTGATTATTAGGGACTTTCTATAAGAGTAAAAGTAAGAGGTTGCAAAGGAAGAAGTTGTTTGGGAACAGTCCTGCTTGTGAATTATTCCACTAATAAAAGTTCAAAATTATTTTCAGATAAATCCAGATGGGCACTGGTACGTACTTAATGTGTAATTCTTTAACAAGGTCAACCAGTCAAAATGTATGTCAAATACAATTGTTTTCTAAAGTACCTTTTAAACAGTAAATTGTATATAACTGTTTATTGGAGTTTGCTGTTTTTTTTTCTTAGTTTATACAACGCTATTGCTGATCAGCTATCTCGGAAAAACCAATTGGTAAGTTACAAAATGGATCTTTTAATTTCCTGTCATTTCAAAAACTAATATACCTGTAACAGTGTAAGTATAGTAACAATTATATTTGTTACTCCCATCCAGAAAATATTGGGGTGTCATATTACCTTCCTTTCTGTATTAAGCAGGGTAATACAACTCCACTAAAAAAAAAGCCTGCCAGAGATATGATAATACAGTCTTCTTTTTCTCTGTTAGATCGGAATGGAAACCCTTAGAAGGATGACGGCTGATTTTATGTTGGCAAACCAAGACAGATTTCTTCCATTCTTGGTTCATTCTAATACTGGTGAACATTATACTTCAGGTCAGTCGCTGTCTCTGTGTTGGTCGTGGCTCATCCTTGGGGGAGTGCCGACAAACTGTGAGCAGCCTCCACGAAACAATGCTAACCAACACTATTCATTTCAATGTCATCACACAACAGCTGGGATATGTATGTAATAATGTAATCCTCAAATTTAATTGGCTATAAATCATGCGTTCGTGACTGGTCCAGTTTTTTATGATACAGCCCACGAGCCAGATTTTATCCCTGTTGTGGCGATTATGGCTCTTTAGAAAGAAGACATTAAACATAAATAAATAAGTTATTTACCAAGCTAGGCTGTGCCATTGGTCTTGCATGAGTACAGCCCTTGACCATCGGCCTTGGGTCATACTCACAACCTTGGGCACAGATTTTTCCCATTTAGACCTTCTGCCCAGTAAATAACATAATCATACGTATTGCAACTTTGGCCGCCTCTGAGATGTTTTGCAATGTTGATGCACATATAGGTCATTAAGATACAGTACTTGCTGTAGTAGTGCCAGGGTGGTTTTACAATTTACTGTTCTCATGTCCTATTCTGTTGTGGGATTCAGAAGGGCACAGGTGAACCATGTTCCGAGGGTTCAGGTGGTAACCGGTAAAATTTACTGCCTGTAACAGCACGTTACCGCCTTAAATGGCCTGAGGAATTCTTGAGAATTCAACAGCTACGCGAGTGTTTTACTGGTTTGAAAAACTCTATTACCCGTTGAGCTGAAATAAAAGGAGAACACTATATAAATCAGAGCTGTTTGGTCTAGAATAGTGTATCGTTTTTCACGAAACTGACCAGTTGGTTGAAGATTTTTTAAAAAAAAAACTGAACAAGTATAAGTAAATCCTTTTTTGAGAGAGAAACGATTTTGATGTAAGGTTTTGTTTTGGCTAGGCTGTGCTAGTGACCTCAGTTTCTGGAAAATAACTACTCTAGGAGAGGAGTGATTTGGGGAGTTTACTCAGCTATACCAGCTCTGGTATAGGCTAACAGTTCCAGGGTTCCAGCAGCACATCCCCACCCAGACATTCCTTAAGTACCCCCCGCCAAGGACTATGCTAAACAACAAGCACTCATACCCAATTTTCCTACCCACTAGGGCCAATGACACTAAGAGTTGTTGTTTTCTTATTATTCATCTTGTAGAGCAGTTTGTCCATTACTGTGAACAAATAGCAAACACAGCAGCTTGGGGAGGTCACCTTGAGGTTTGATTTGATCTACGTTAAGGAAATCACTAAACAAATTATGGAATGATCAACGATAGCATTCACAAAAATCCCACTACATGGTTTGATCCACAGATGAAAAAGTTAGAACCACACTGTACAGTGAAACAAACAATACCACAGTACAGTACTGTTCAGTAGCTTTACAAAGAATGGTCACACTGCATGGTTTGATCCACAGATGAAAAAGTTAGAATCACACTGTATAGTAAAACAAACAGTACCGCAGTACTAGTTAATTTATTTATTTTGCCATCAACCAGATTAGTTTTTTTTTAAGATATGGTCACACTGCATGGTTTCAGATGAAAACGTTAGAACCATGCTGTACTATAGTAAAACAATCTGGTTTTGATGAGCTTTGAATTTGGTTTTCATAGATCCAAGCATTGGCCGAGGCCCTGAAGATGCCAATTGAGATTTACCAAGCAGACTCACCAGTACTCAGAGTAGGGGAGGAATATGACGCCCCATCAATATTGTTATCGTGAGTAGACACAATTAGGTAGATGGGCCTTGAATTTGGAGCAGTTAACATGTATGGTGAAGTATTACAGTACAGTTCAGTAGCTTTCCAAAGAATGGTCGCACTGCATGGTTTTGTCCACAGATGAAAAAGTTACAACCACACTGGACAGTAAAACAAACAGTACCACAGTACAGTACTTTTCAGTGGCTTTCTAAGGAATGGTTACACTGCATGGTGCGATCCTCAGATGAAAACGTTAGAACCATAGAGTATAATAAAACAAACAGTACCACAGTACAGTACTGTTCAGTGGCTTTCTAAAGAATGGTCACGCTGCATGGTTTGATCCACAGATGAAAAAGTTACAACCACACTGGACAGTAAAACAAACAGTACCACAGTACAGTTCAGTGGCTTTCTAAAGAATGGTTACACTGCATGGTGTGATCCTCAGATGAAAAAGTTAGAACCATAAAGTATAATAAAACAAACAGTACCACAGTACAGTACTGTTTAGTAGCATTCAAAAGAATGGTTATGTTGTGGTTCAAATTTTATTTTTCTTTATTTCAAACTCGTTATCATACATTACCATACCAAAATACAAAAGAAAATAAAATTTAAACCAAGGATAAAATTGAACTACAACAGTCACACGGAATGGTTTGGTCTGCAGATGGAAATGAACATTAGAACCCCATTGTATAGTAAAACAAACAGTACCTTTGAATAGTACTGTTGAGTTGGTCACCCTTCGTGGTTTGATCCATAGATAAAAAGCAGGCAACACAGTACAGTGAAATTAAACAGTACACAGTACAGTACTATTAATAATTAAGCAAGTTTTGGTCTTTATTCCTTCTTTCCGGTTTTAAAATGATGAAAATAATTGCTTATATTTTAGGTATCATCGTCATGCATACGGACTAGGTGAGCACTACAACTCAGTTATCCCTTCGTAACTACGCTAGGAAAGCACATAATGTGAGGATTTTGTTGGAGCAGACAAGTCAACAAATGCTAGAAGAACCCTTGTTCGTCATGATGAAATATTCTAGTCTTATACACAGTGATATAAAATTCTTCAAGGGAATTTTTGATCTTAACTTATTGTATCATTTACTGCAGAAATGGGACCAAAATTATTAAAATACAAGTTGAAATATTCAACTTGTGTACAAAGATCTACTCATAACAGAATAAGTATATACAGTTATGTTTTGGAAAAGATTGTTATTCATCGTGGTAACTTCACTGATAATATGAATTTGTTCTATGGTCTCACAGTGCAGTCACTTAGGTGGTGGTCATGAAGTTTCGACAGCTTACCGCTAGATCGCCTGAAGAAGACAAGCAGCAAGCAGTCAAAACGTCGCGACCACTACCCAAGTGACTCCCATTGTGAGATCATAGAACTAATTTATATTATTATATACAGTAAATTAATCGTAGCCGTTAAAAATTTTCAATTTGAATTTGGCTACAGAAAATAAAATCAAAGGGCTCTTGTGAGCAAACTTGTGAATTGAATGTTTGATGTTGATAGCATGCACATGCTATGCTCCGCAGACTGACTAAAATTGGTAATTGATCTGTTAATCGCTGTAATTTCGAGTCTCAATGTCTCCTTTTTCAGGTTGCCATTTAGTCATTCTACTATTCTCATCTGTGAAGACAGTAAATACTGTTTAGTTATCTTCACAGTGTGATAAGGCAAGGATGCCTTTCTACTTTCCCCTAAAACACATCAAAACATGCCAAAATATGTGAAAAATGTTTACAGGAATTGAACAACTGAGCGAAATTTTTTCCAACTACTGTGACTCGCTTATAGTTTTAACTATTCAGGAGTTAAAAAGGTTACCAATTTTAAAGTGTAAAATCTGGTGGTCAAACAATTTGTAGTCACAGAAAACAAAGAAAACAAGAGCAGGCTTATTTCATTTTCTTTCCATGTCAGTCTTGTAGGATTTCTCAATTTTAACTGTTTTCATTTCATTCCAAACTCCTAAACACAGTTTTGCAAGAGTTTCTAAGGAACGTGGTTAACTTGATGGGACTGTGTTTGCAATACATATCAACTCAGTATGTACATGTAGACAAAATGGACCATTACACTGCAATAAATGCTAATTCATTTAAAATGTTTATTTTTGTTTCTGACCTGACTAACCGTATCTCCAAAAGCCCTCATGTATTTACACAACAGTCCAGCTAGTTTAATTTCCTGTTAACAACATGACAAAGTCATCAGGTTAGAAATATTGTGGGAATTAATTGTGGTCTTTTTCAAAATAAGCCAATATCAGTTCAGTGGTCTAGTATGCAGGTAAAAAAAAGTAAGAACCATGCTCTATAGTTAAAACAAACAGTATCACAGTACTGTTCAATAGCTTTCTACAGAACCACCACACGGTATCTTTTAATCCATAAATGAAAAAGTTAGAACCACACTGTGTAGTAAAACAAAAAGTACCACAGTAGCTTTCTACAGAACTGCCACACCACATGGTTTAATCAATAGATGAAAAAGTTAGAACCACACTGTATAGTAAAACAAACAGTACCACAGAACAGTGACGTTCAGCAGCTTTCCAAAGAATGGTCACACAGCATGGTTTGATCCACAGATGAAAAAGTTAGAACCACACTGTACAGTGAAACAAACAATACCACAGTACAGTACTGTTCAGTAGCTTTACAAAGAATGGTCGCACTGCATGGTTTTGTCCACAGATGAAAAAGTTAGAACCACACTGTACAGTAAAACAAACAGTACCACAGTACAGTACTGTTCAGTAGCTTTCCAAAGAATGGTCACACTGCATGGTTTGATCCACAGATGAAAAAGGTAGAACCACACTATATAGTAAAACAAACAGCACCACAGAACAGTGACGTTCAGCAGCTTTCCAAAGAGAAGTCAAACTGCAACGTTTACTGAGAGAAGTCACAATCCCTTTCATTGTAAGTGTTATCAGGTTGCAAGGCCTTTCATTGCTTCTGGTTATTGTCAGAGTTAACGTCTGGTCCAGGTTCAGAAGATCCAGCTTCTTCAGGCTTCATGGCTGGGAAAAAAAGCACCTCCTGAACCAAGAAAAAAAAAACACAACTGTTAGAATTGGCAAAGCGTAAGAAAGTCACGAGAGTTTTAACTGTTTGCTACTTAGTGTGGTCTGGATTTTCCTTTCGTTACCCATGGCACTGGGCAACATTTTCAGCTCGCACCTCGGTCAAAGTTCTTCACCATACATATATGTGACCTCGGAAAGACATGATATACTATATCATCCAATAGCCTCTGACCTTAATATTGTTTGAGTCTGTCAGGAACATGGTCAACCTGTCTATACCCAGTCCCCACCCAGCTGTTGGTGGCAGACCGTACTCCAGTGCTGTGCAGAAATTCTCATCAACAAACATGGCTTCGTCATCACCGGCCGCTTTGTCCTAGTTAAGGGCAAGTCAATATTAAGATAGCTTGAGAGTTTGCTTGGCTCATAGGCTTAGCAGCACATCTGCTTTATAATATTTAGCAAGCAAGCGAAATGCATGTGCGAAGGTGAAACATAACTGACCCTAAAATACAACCAATACATGTACAAGTCACAAGAAATTCAGACAATAAAACAAATTGATAATTAAAGTAAGTTACCGGTATACTACCCCACAGTAAAAGGGGTGTAATGTTTCGAGCTTTAGCCCTTCATCACAAAAAAGCAAACTTACTTTATCACTTTGTTTGATCATCCCAATTTCTTGTGTTTCAATTCCCCACAGACGCAGCACCAGTTTTTTTTTTTTTAACTACCCCCTCAATACATGTACAAGTCAGTCTTTTCAAGGAATGAGGTACTGTAAGTTACACTGTATATGTAGTAACCATATAAATTACCCGGTTACTTATATTGTGTAAGTAAAGGTAGGCAAAGGTAAAGGCGCACACGAGCCATTAAGGCCACACGGCTGGAGCTTATCCCGTTTTCAATGGCATGAAGCACCTGGGAGTATTATTACTCCCCTCTGGATGGGATGCTAGTCCATCGCAGGGTCACCCCCAGCATTATATCGCTAGTACCCATTTATACACCTTGGTGGAGAGAGACAGTGTGGAGTAAAGTTTCTTGTCTAAGGAAACAACAGTGCCAGCACCAGGGCTCGAACTTCAAACCTCCTGCTTGGAGTAAAAGCTCCTGTCTATATCTTCTAGTTGACTGTTTTAGCATCTTGCATGCAATTAACAATAATAAAAATTAGAATCAGAATAATGTTTATAAAGGTAATATCGCCCAGCATCACCACCCTTCAAAAGTCCATGTTACTACAAAATGCTGGCATTCTGCAAGTTCTCCATCTGAGGCATAAGTTACAAAACATGTAATTGTTACTGGGAAACATTTTGTTCCCAAGGCATGAAACAGCTAAATCCATTGACAAGGATGCACTGTGATTAACTTGGATTTGATCTAACCTCACTTTAATTAGTTGACAATCACAGCTGTGTACAGCTAAGCCACCTGCCCAGTGAGGGTAATGCATATGTTGTGGTTCAACTTTATCCTTGGTTCAAATTTTATTTTCCATTGTTTCAAACTCATTATCATACATTACCATACCGACAAACAAAGGAAAATAAAATTTAAACCAAGGATAAAATTGAACCACAACATATACAAAAGTGTTATCACAGACAAGGTCTTGTTCTTTTTTACATTTTTACTGACTTTTACATCTTGTTCCCTAGGAACCCAAAGAACTTGACCAATATGCAACCATCTTGCTCAATAATGCATCTATGGATGAAGTAAACTGTCAGCTACCTTCTTGCATGCACATACCTTAGTCTGCTGGTAAAACATGTTCCTTTGAACCACAGGATCATTTAACTCAGTGTATGAATTGCAAACCTCTTTACAGCAAACAAAGAGCTCAAATCTCTCAGTAAGACCTGACTCAACACGATGCCTAAACACAATAAACAGATTGAGGGCTACAGTCAGTGCTTAAGGTTTAATCATGAAAGCAGGATTTGAGGTTCTCAGTGCCACAAAAGAACAAAACGAGTAGATCAAAACATGAAAACATTTAATGTTCCAACAAGTTGCCCACATGTTTCATTATTCAACTGTGGTCTACAACAACTTGTTGGATAATTCTATAACCTCACATGAAATAGTCCAGCAAAACAATCTGTTGAACTTGCCTGGTGAGGTGCAGTGCAAAACTTCACATTTTTAACTCTTTCAATCCCAAGAGTTAATTCCCTTGACAACTTTAAAAGACGCTCACCCAAACAGATGGCGAGAATTGAGAAAAAATCTCTCGCAGGATACTGAAAGGATCATGCGCTAAATTCTCAAAACTAACATGTTGGTAAATGTATGGTAACCACTAAGAAGAATTGCTATTCATCCAGCAAACAGAGAAACAAGCTTACCATTTAGCCAATGGACTCATTATTTGAGGGTGGTCAATAAGGAATGTAGGGTTGACAAATGTCTCCTCCAGAAAATCTCCAACAAGCTATTAAAAAGACAATACAGTACAGCTTTGATAAGAATGCAATATTACAGCTGAGCCTCCATAAAAGCTACCTTGCTGCAATACTGCAATGGGTGACAAGTTCAAACACATGCACTTACATTATTGCAATTTCAAAAAGCCACATAACCAGGTAAGCTTGAAATTACACTGTACACTAGTTGCCATGTTTCTCTAGATAAGGAGTCTTGTCACCCCTTTGCCACAGTTTAATACAGTCCAAGTACTGTATCTGAACTGTCCTTGGGTATGGTAACATAATATTAGAGAACCTTGCCTAAAGATGATTTTGCAAAAGTCAACCATTATGAAGTACGGTGTACTAGACACATCAAAAATACTTTCCAACAAATTTAGCAAAGTTAATGTTGAATATGCACTAGCTATTTTTGTAAATTAGATTAAAAACAGCATTTTGTACCCAAGGCATGAAACAGCTAAATCCATTTACAAGGATGCACTGTGATTAACTTGGATTTGATCTAACCTCACTTTAATTAGTTGACAATCACAGCTGTGTGGAGCTAAGTCACCTGCCCAGTGAGGCTATTTAACATTATTACTCTACTACTCCTTCTAAACCAGAATGACAAACCAATGACTTTACAAATAATGATTGCAGCTGACTATGATCAAGGTTTATTCTAGAGTTCAGAGAGAATCCCTTTTCCTTGTATGGCAGGGATGTAGATACATATTTTAACACGTAGAAATGTTTATATTGTAGGCGGGTATGATGAGCCAGAGGCTCATTTTATCATGCCTTTGGCACCATTTATCTAGGGGGGTCCCGGGGCATGCTCCCCTGGCAAATTTGGAAATCTAGACTCTCGGAAACGTGTTTTCCTTCATTTTGGGTCCAAAATTGATCCCCTTTGGAACTTTTCCCCGTGAATTCGCAATTTGGCACTCATTAGTTTGTTTACGTAAATTATAAATACCGCTGACACAACGGGTAGAGCCTGCAAACAGAAATTCAATGCAATCGTTCGAACTCAACAAAATGGAGTGTTATGTTCAGTTGAAGTAAAAGAGAAACAAAGGTGCAAATACAAAAAAAAATTGCTGAAATTCCTTTGGAAAGATTTAGGAGAGAGAGTAAGTCCATTTTGAGGTGGCTACTAGCTTTTACAGCTGGAAAAATCACGATCTCAGCCAGGTAATTTTCCCGGCTCCCGGCTTTTATCTACATCACCGTATGAACTTGGTTTTAAGGGAGTCATGGCTTTAATCCCAACCACAGTCAAGAAAAGTTTTTTTTTTCCTTGTAAGGTCTCCATTCCCAACACTAGAGCTACTTAATATAAATAAGGGTGACAATCTTTCACTTATTAAATCTCTCATTCATGGTTCACATATGTGAAATTTTTCATGCTGGTATACTCATATTCATACTAGAGCTACTGTTTAGTAAGAATTCAAGAGGTTTGTAGCACTACAAATTGCTCTCAGATTAAAGTCTCTGTTTCACTATTTGCATTTAAAATGTAAGCATTTCTTACTTTGTCTAAGAGCCGTGCTGTTGTCCTGGGAGGGCTGCATTCAACATCGTGTTTGACACACAAGTCATCAAAAAACTGCCGTGCCTCTGAACAAAAGTGTGATAAAAGACAGCTACTGTTTAATCCTAGGTTATTTTGGTTAGGCATACAATTCTATAAATATTACTGCAAATGGCTGCTTTTTCAACTTCCAGACCTCTCAATAAACAAAACTGGTCTAAAGAATAATTAATTTTAAAGCCAAAGTATTTGAGGTCCTACATGTAAATGCATGCAATTGTGTGATAAGTATTGAAAAAGCTTAAAATGTGAACAATGAAGGGCCAAAAACTATCACACCACTCATCATGGATAGGACACTAACTGCAGTTCATCACAACCAACATTATTTTTGTCAGATATAGACCAGGATTGCCACTCATTAGAACACAAAAAAGTCCCTGACTTTTTACTTACCGTACCTCAAAACAACTTAACAACAACACTACACTCTACCACGCTTTGATAAAAGTGGCCAAAGGTAAACACCAGTTCCCAAGCTTACCGTATTTACTCGTGTATAAGTCGACCTTTTATGACCAAAAAATCATCCCAAAAAATTGCCCTCGACTTATACACGAGTCACACACAAAGACCTGACCAAGCAATCCAAGAAATTAGCATAACAATTGCCCGAAGTCCGTTACGAAAACCGAGTTTACAAAACCAGTTCTAATTGTGCTCGAGTTTTTCCAGTTTTCGGCACATTTTTCGTCAACAAAAAAGTGTGAAACTCTAAATGTTAAGTGGCTTAAACGCAGACCTACTGGAGATGATTTCTATTGTGTCTTTTGATCTGTAGTGCTGAACTTTCCAAGATGGCGGTGTTTTCATTAAGCGATCCTTCGAAGTTCTTCCGCATTCTGGTCTTCTTAATCTCCTTTCAAACTCAACATTCAGATAAAGGCTAGTTAAAAGCAATGTGATTTACAGGTACTTCCAAATATTGTAAAAGAATTCTCTAGAAAATCGAAGTGCTCGAGTGTGCTTAAATCGTGATGATATAAACAAGTCCTAATAAACTTCAAAGCACATGATTACATTTCGCTCTGCCTTTTTTAATTTACCGTGTTTTCAGTATATTCTTAGGAAGAAAAGATTAACTTTCTTGGGAAATTTCTATTGGACTGAATTTCACTACTTTAACCAGAAATGATGAAAAATCCGATTTTTGACCTTGAGAATGGGGGGTCGACTTATACACGAGTCCGACTTATACACGAGTAAATACGGTACTTGGATTTCTCTTCCTTATTTTGAAGAAGGCATTCACAACAAAACCACTGACCAAAAACACTGCATTTGAACACTAAACTTATTACACATCAACTACCTGACAAAACGTTGTGGAACCCTGAAAACAAAATTCCCTGACTTTTCATTGACTTTGTCGAGAACGAAGACTTTCCCTGACTTTTTACAAAATTCCCTAACTTTTCCCTGACCTTGAAAAATTTGTGTTTTTCCCTGACTTTTCCCTGACCATGGCAACCCTGCAGGCTGAAGTGTTCTGAGGATCTTTTAAAATGACAAACTAAAGTTTCGAGCGTTAGCCCTTCGTCCGAGCTCTGACGAAGGGCTAACGCTCGAAACTTCAGCACCTCCCATTTACCCTACGGTGGTATAACTTACTTAATCAACTCGTTTGATTTATCCAGTTTCTTGTGTTTCAATTTCCCACCGACGCAGCACCAGTTTCTTTAGAAACTATCCCCACTTTAAGAGTTGACAGTTTTCTTACTGCTGACATGACACCTACTGTGTGACTTTAACCTGTTGAATGTTGAAATCAATTTCAGGTCAAAATGGTTCCAAAATAGTTTGATTTGTTTTTCGTTTGCTTCAGATTATTGGAGTATTATGGAAATTAATCTGAAACAAAGGAAAAAACAAATCAAACTTGTTTGGAACTACCTTTACCTGAAATTCATTTCAACCTTCCATATATATATATATATATATATATTGTGGTTCAATTTTATCCTTGGTTTACATTTTTTCTTCCTTTGTTTTAAACTAATTATCATACATTATCAGACATTACCATGGCCAAAAACAAAGGGAGAAAAATTTTTAAACCAAGGATAAAATTGAACCACAACATATATAACAGACACAAATAAATTTTTAAGCTATCAAATTTCTTATTAACCTGGAGTTCCAAATTCAGAGGCAGGTGGACACTTGACACCCAGTACCTTTTCTAAATCTGGTACCATGCGCACCCGTCTAAAGGGTGGGGTGAAATCCACAGTAAGGGGTTCACCCAGATTATCAGGGTCAGTGGCATTCGGATGATATGTCACTGTGTAACCCCCTGTAAGTGACTTAACAAGGCCTGGAAGAAATGAAAAATCAAAGAAATAGTTACCACCAACATTAACTGTGTTTCACATAAGAATATTTATTTAAAATATTGCATCAATTAAGAGGTAAATAATATTAAATAAATCTGTCTTGTATCCACTATTCCTTGTTCCTGTCCTAGTGCATACTAATCAAAGAGTATAAGTCATGCTTTTCAGTGCTCAAGCTGGTGTAGTGGCAAAACTTAACAGCCAGTACAAAAGCATCAGGAAGACAAAAAATCGAGTGAAGTTTTCTACCAAAAAACCTTATTCATGCCAAGTTAACAGACTTACCGGGTAGAAAAGATTGATAACCAAGAAACTTATTTTGTTGTTAAGTTCTACAGTGTGACACTGACAATATCATCATATTCTTTCTGATGACAGTACCAAGTCCTATAATGCTAACTTTTCACAGACCAGAGCTGCAATTAACAACAGTCAGTCATCAGTCATTGGGCAACCGAAATTAGCTCATGTCTGACGAAATCCCAACTGTGGTTGGACATGATGTCTGTACAATCTTTTATCATGTATTGTTTAATAGAAAAGATGAATAAAATTCAACCCTTTTATTTGGCGATGTCAGACTAATTTTGGTTTTGTCTGACCAAAATAGTCACTAAGTCGGAAATATGTCCGTTCCAGAACAAAAAAAATTATTTTTAACCCTACAAGACTACACACCTGCCAACATGACCTCAGTGAGCTCCATAAGATCATTGTAGTCAGCATATGCCATATAAAACTCACAAGTTGTAAATTCAGGGTTGTGCGTCATGTCAATACCTAAACATGATATAGGGTGTTAATGATTGCACAGCAGTGTGAGTAGTATAGTATAGTGTTTTAGTTTAGTGTTGTGTTTATTTTTCAATGTAAACTGTAACTGCGCGGTAAATTTGCAATAAATAGCAATAACAGACAAGTAGAAAAAAGACATACAAGTGGGATGTTGATGTTCAATGTTAAGCGCCGCAATGTCTTTACTTATTGAAAACCATACACTAACAATGTCACTTGGAGGAATTAATGATACACTGGTGCTTTACAGTTCACATTTACCTTAGGGTTACTGATAAATTATAACCTTTTCTGGTGCCTTTCAGAAAATGTTTCATATGCATGTCATTTTTGGTGAAACCATGGCTAACTACATATCCATGGAAAGGTTATGAAATGTAGAATCCAAATATGAAAAAATCTTGCAAATTTATAGCTTTAATTTATAGCTGTGTCAGGCTTTAAGGATCTTTCTGTTGGTTTCTGAGAAAATAGACTCTGAAGTTGGCAAATAGGAAATCTTTCATTTTGTGTCATCCAAAGAGGTGTCACAGTAGAAATATTTTGAATATTTTTAAAGCCTGACACACTTTGGCAGCCTATCATGTGCTTATTGGTATAGTGCAGTTTGTTTTGTTGTAAGAGATCATGCGGAGGCACAGATATGAGCAAATTGAACATTGAGGGTTTCAAGTTTAAAAGCTTGTGCACTAACCAAAGCTATACATTTCCAAGATACTACATGTTAGAATATGCTGTGTCTTATATAGTCACACCACTCAAAAATGCCAGTACTGTCATACCTTCATTTCTAAATTGTCTTCCAATTTCATAAACTCTATCAATTCCCCCCACAACAAGCATCTGAAAGGGTGACAAAGAAATGACATTAGTCATTAAGTACCAAACAATAATGAATATTAAGTTAATCTGTTTAAGAAAAATAATGATATCAATGTATAAGCTGTTTGCATCAAGAATACTGTACTTCAATGTCTACATGTCTACAGTTGTAAGTGAGACTGTTAATATTGCAAGACTAAATAAACCAACAGCCCAAACTTGATACCATGTTCTTGAATAACTGAAACAACCTAAAGCAAACCATTCATGTACTGTACTGTTAAATCACTTCCAGATTATTGGACCAGATGACAAGTACTGGATGCTTTAAGCAAATTCAAAGTACAACATTGAGGTTTCATCAGTTCCTCTGACACATCATGTTATCAGATCACAAATACAGATTTGATGGGTCCACTCTGGACAAGGATTTATCAGTTCCTTTGATGTGCTACGATCTGAGTGATATTGGATGACAAATCCAAATCCAGATCATACCAAAGGAGTGCACGCTAGATTGTAGTGTCATTATGCCATCAAATCTTGAGACACACAAAAACAAATGGTACATGTAAATTGTTCTAGTTCAAGAGGAATTTATTAAACCTTACTTTGTGATACAGCTCTGGTGCAACCCTCATATACAAGTCCATGTTAAGCTCATTATGGTGAGTGGTAAAGGGCTTGGCTGTTGCACCTCCCGGAATCATGTTCATTAAAGGAGTTTCCACCTAGAATAATGCAGAAGAAATATATTGCAGTTACCGGTATTGATAACAATAATTACTGGTATGTATAATCCACATGAACCAATTCCATGTTATCTGAGAACTGGGCAATCCTACACTGTACACAGTGGATTTGTTGTAGTTCAATTTTTTCCTTGGTTTAAATTTATTTTCCTTTGTTTCAAACTCATTATCATACATAACCATATCAAGAAACAAAGGAAAATAAAATTTGAACCAAGAAAAAAATTGAACTACAACCGCTTCATCAGGGGCTGGACACAGGGTAAATTGACTGCCTCTGAAGATGCCTTTGCACTGCTGATTTCAACGTCTCAAGCAAAAAAACTATACGCAAGTTTTTATCAAGTGTAACACTGACATAATATGCCCTGATGCCAACCCCATATGATGTCCTGCTCCATACCCTAATGAAACCCCCTGCTATTACAATACTTCCCTGTATTATGACTCACTTAACACGTCCTGACAGTATATACAGTACTGCCCAGAAGTATTGAAGCATTTCGAGCGTGTAGAGCGCGAGAAAATCAATCGCCTCACTTGCGCTTGAAGCGCCTACACACTTGTGTCAAGCGCGAGTGCGTAGGCTTTGATTCATTGCTTTCAATTCCCTGTTGGGAATACTTTTTCCACCTGAATAACAAAGGAAAAGTTAATTGCGTGTCAAGTGTGCAACGTTTTACACACCGCAAAATTCACTTGCTCCTTTCTTGTGCTTGACTCGCACGTAAATATAAAAATTCACTTCCAACCTTTGCGCTTCAATACTTCTGGGCTGTACTGTACATATACCTACAGTATATATGCCTGCAGTTCTAAACAAGATTTACCTCTAAGAAGCCCAGTTCATCAAGAAACCTTCTGATATAGCTTATAATCTTGGCTCTAACAACAAACTTTTCCCGCACTTTTTCATTTAGAATAAGATCTAGATATCGCTGTCTAAATCTTGTTTCCTGAAAAGAGAAGAGATGAGGAAGACATTGAAGAAAAAACACACTATGTCAGGCACCATAATTATCAATAGTAATTATCTATCTTATTAGTGGAATAGTGCTAACATACATTATTATCAGTATCAAAACTGTAAATTTTACTTAAGTACTGATTGTATTTCTTGTGGATTGAGATTTCTGAGAGACGTTTCCAAGGATGAATAAATAAACAAAACCAGGCTTCACAGTCCACAGCAAGTTCACATCATACCTTGTCCTTCAAGCCAAAATGTAAGTGGGGTAACATATGTAGGCAAGGAGACAGCAATGTGATATTTGATGGAAGTATACTAAGTTCACCTTTCTTTGTCTTTCCTGTAACAGAGAACAAAATGAGGACATCAAATATTATAAAATTGTTTAGTACAAGTACTGCTTCAGCAACTTATTACATCTAGGAAGGACTCCATGAGTATGTTGTGGTTCAAGTTTATCCTTGGTTTAAATTTTATTTTCCTTTGTTTTTGGTATGCTAATTTATGATAATAAGAAAACTATCTGTAGATTCAAATGCAAATTGCTTTATTATAACGGTTTTGAAGTTTTTGAATTAGTTTTCTGCTTTGCTGAACAGCATAACATGTTTTCAGCGAGTGTCAATGCCAAGCTATCACACTTACCCGGTAGGTATCACCCAACTAATGGACTAATGCAAATGCTGCAATCTGATTGGCTATGCTACTAAAATCCTACAGTAGTAATAGTGCTCAAGTAGTGAAATTTGTGACACTTTCTTTCAGATTATTCCCAAATAAATATTTCTTCATCTGGCATTTGCTAACTTTATTACTGCCTTTTCTGTCCAACCAGTTGGGCGATACTAAAACAATTAGATACTTCGCCCTCAAGGGCCACAGGTCAATAGCCCATTCGGCTGCACCTCATGGGCTATTGACCCGTAGCTACAGGACTAATTGTTAAGTAGGTGGTTGCCACTAGTAATAATTATTTTTGGATTGTGTGCTGCATACTACTTTACTAGAGTAGACAACACTATTATTAATAGTGACAGTATCTGACTGATATTAAAACCTGTATTCAAGGGAGCTACACTGGCAAAACAAGTCTCATACAGTGTACATGTTAAGTCAACAGAATTGAATATAATAAATTGAAACCAACTTTTTGATAGTCACAAAAAGATTAGTGTGTCACATGTTAATGTCTGTTTTATTCACCTGGTTTTCCTTGAATTCCTATTATGTCTCCGCGTCGTAATTTACTATGGATTTGGAGAAAGTCTTGTTCAGAGGCTCTAGCATCAGCCATGGCTTGAATTTTAACACCTTCACCTCGTACATCATAAAATATTAGTTTCGGTCCTGAAGAACGTTTTGCATGGACTCTACCTATTGGCAGTTCAAAATAAAATTAAGTGTTAAAAGCACATGCAAAATTGGATTGGTCACTCTTTCCCCAACAGAACCGCTCAAATGGAGTTAACAGTTTTGTCTTGTTTCTCCTGATACAAGTCTCATTTCTCTCAATGTGAGTCTTAAAGGAATCAAACTTGGTTATTTACCAAAGAACAGCCATGAAACATGTGGTCTTGAATCACAAGCTCCAAGATGGTTTTCATTCCTTTGCAGCAGAATAGGGATTCTGAACACATCAAGGATTACACCAGAAAGAATGCAAGTTCATTACTGGATTATCACAAGTGGTAACACTTCGGAACCTACAGTGTACCAGTATTAACATGTATTTATAATATAGCTATGTTCTTACGCGCGCTCTGATTGGTCAAAAACCCATGTTTTATCAGAGTATAAAACATATAAAAAGCGTGTTTTATTGTTTTTCGCCACATTACCCCTACTCGACAATTCTGTAAGAGACGGCAAAAAACATTTTCTTAGAATAAATTCATGATGGAGTTTTCTACTAAGCAGCAGAAAGTTTTGAAGCTGAGAATAATAAATCAAATAAAGAAGAAGAAGCGAAAACAGTCGAGAAGTTGGTATTAAATGGCGTCAGTTTGCTGATCTGTGTGCTTTGTTGTTTGTACTCGCGGCTTGCGTTTTCTACATTTCAATCGTGTTCTCAAATGCCCGTCGTGCTTTATCACAGTGTAATACATGGCTTAGGCTTCTTTATTTGTTAATTATAAAATAACTCAGACACTATGCGCGCCCTGATTGGTCGAAAACCTATGGGTTATTGCCCCAGTAAACCCATAGAAAAGAACTGAAGCACTGAAACCTGTGTGTCAACTACAGATCTATTTTTCATCAACGGCATGCACATATTTATGTTTTGGTTTTGTTTTTGGGACCTGATTATTGCACACACTTAAAGCTGTAGCACATATACAGTCACACAAGCACTAACTGTACTTTACTTTCTGCCAGTCCAAGAAACCACTACTTAACATTCAAGGCATCCACTGACCAGAACCACCATAAATTACTGCTAGCTTTTAAAAGCTGAATTTTGAGATAACACCAGTCACAAACCTAAACAGTCTGAGAAAGTATCTCAATCCAAGGTCTTCAGCCAAAATTTTCATACTTCCAATTTGTTTGCACCACTCCTCATCACTTGATATCTAGAGTTACACTGAGTCCCCCACCCCCCTCCCTTCCCTTAATCCCCTGCACTGTATCTGCTCTTATTGCCATGGAATATTTGTAAAATTAATATGACCCACAAACTACAAAAGCAGAGCTTCATAACAGAGGACCATCTTCAGAGTCATTCTTAAGGTCACAAACTGCTGAAGATAAGATCATACATGTGACTTGAACAAAACAAAACAAAATCCACTGACCAGCCACTGATACTGACTCTTCCTGCCATGTTCCATCTTCAATATCTTTGTATTTTGCAATAAATTCAGTTAAAGATATAGACACATGAAACTTGTGAGGGTATGGAGAGTCACCACTAGTTTTCAGAGTCTGGACAGCTTGGCTACGAATTTTGTAATATTGCTGCGGAAAAGTCACAATAGAAATGGAAATTACTTAAAGTTTTGCCAGCTGGATTTTTCTACCAGTACCAGCAGTGTAAGCTCTGGATATTTTGGTCAGATATGGCAAGAAGTCAACCTAGATAGAAGGAAGTGTCTCAATATAGTGTCCTCGAGGAATTAGTAATTCCTCAGTGAGACGCAATGGTGCCATCACCATTTGCCCTCAAAAAATTAAAATAAATAAATAAAATTGGTAAGAATTCTTCAAGTAGGCAATTAAGGAATTTTCTTGTAAGTACAGTAGAAAAAAGAGGATTTCATTACATGGATTAATAGTATAAATTTTAATTACTTCCGGGATGATGCAATACAAAGTAAACCATGAGCAACATTACTGTACTGTGATAACAGTGAAAATTCAAAATGGTTCCAAAGAGGTCTAACGAAATCAGGACACAAAGAGCCATTAAATTCACCATGAATTGTATGCGTTCCCATTTAACTTGAGCAACTATAGAATACAGGGCCACCTTGGTCCACCTCGTTTGCAGGTGTCGGAGGCTTTTGTAGAACGAAGCAGATAACAATGGACACTATTGTCATTCAAAGTTATGTAAATAAGTGGCCCTGTATTCTGTAGTTTAGCCCAAGTTAACCTACATATTCATTTAATATCTAACAGAAAATATATATTTTCCATACATTTGGATCGAGCGATTCCTCGTCTTCTTCCTGGGATTTCTTCTTCTCTACATTCTGCCCGCTTTGCGCCTGGCATAAAAAAAATCGGGATTAAAATACGAAAGCTAGACAAGTAAAGGAAACTAGAGAACCGACCACGTGTTCGGATCGGCAAAAGAATCGGCTTTACCTTTTGCGCCTGTTTGAGCTCTTTTTCCTTCGCCTTTTGCTCAGCTTTCAGTCTTCTCTTTAGCTCGCTGTTGAAGACCAACAGAAGTATTATGGTTGAAAAGACAGTTATGGGGTATTCTTTTCAAAAGCAATCAATGGAAAGCTTTACAAACAACTTACTTCTTGCTAAGCTTTTCCTCGCCACCGGCGTCCGCCATATTGGCACACGAAAGAAAACCAACGTGTGTTTTAAAAAGTGCTTTCTGATTGGTCCTCGCTTGGTTGAGCTTCCACAACGCACGCGTAGTTCTCGCAAAAACTACACGCGGGAGCATGTCGCCGATGCCGAAAATTCTGCGAAATCAGGGCAGCTTTCTACCGGTATAGTCCACGCCATGATGTCTTAGATCCTTCAGCTGTTGTTTATGGTTCCGTCAAATTCATGCAGTGCTCAAGTTGTAGCTGAATGTTCGTAAAATCGCCCGCGATTTGCGACGACCCGAAGCTCATGAGTTTGTGAAGCTGCTCGAGCCAAGTCTTCCCGTGTAGCTATAAACCAGGCCCACGCGTTTGTTGGAGTGATGAGAGTAAAAGCGAAAGTAAAACTTGATGGGCTCCTGTAACATTCACTGGTTGCGTCACTGCGATTATGAATTACATCATTCTTGGCCTGATGTCATTAAGGGAAGAATTTTAGATTTAATAGCAACCGGCGTGCTGATCTATTGCTCGACTTTTTTTTGACTTATTACATTTTGCCACTTAACAATAAATTTACATTCAGTGATTAAAGTTAATATAATATATATGGCGGAAACCTACAAGAGACCAAGAGGCTTCTACAAGGTAAGGTTTCCTCCCAAAACAGAAAGATTTGAATGTCACAAATATAGAGCCAGAGTAAAGTTAGGCGTGACACAAGAGTTGGATCGAAGAGGAAATAGAAGAGGAAAGGAAGAAGAGGTTAACAGCTGCTGATTAAAAAATCTTTCAGCTTGTGTTTAAAGGACATTGGAGTTGGGTTATTTTTAATTTCAGAAGAAAGGGTATTGAAAAATTTAGGGCCTTGAAAGGATATAGAAAACTGCCTTATGTTTGTCCTGCAAAGAGGTAGCTGAAAAAAGGAAGCGTGCCTTGACTTAGCTGGAAGAGGAAATTAATTATATTTTTTTTTTCACCAAAATTCTAATTTGCGTTTAACGAATTTTCACATCTCGAATACGACGGTCTTTCCTACTCACCCCCTTCCCCCCACTACCCCCCATAACCCCCCCCCCCCCCAATTAAGAAAGTTTGTTTCCAAAACAAAATTGTTTTGTCAATGAATTCAAATTATTCCTTCATTAGTTTCGATTCTTTTGAATAAATGTACGCAACGAAAGCCCCTCCAGCTGGCCGTTTAATACAGGAAAGTACTGCTATAAGAACAGAGTATTTCAAGCCGGCTTCTTAATGGAGTTAGCCCGAAAAGAGGCCGCTACTTAGACATTCGATACATAAAGACTAACCGTTTAACTGATCATGGTTTTTCCACTTACTTTTAATCTCACTAAGAACATTTATTACTCCAACGTGAGATTCTCAAAAGACCCGAAAACGTATTAGTACTATCCAAAAAGCAATATTCAACCTTCAAGCTACTAACCTTTCCTTACAATACACCCGAATACAATGCGATCGCTCTTTCGGAAGCAACTTCACTGCAATTATGAACTTTCTGCTTTACTATATGCGACACTCCGAATTTAAAATTGCGGCCCAATAATTTTTTTTTTCATTTTATTCTAAGGCGACATTTACATTTATTACAAAAAAAAATAAATAACAAAACATTTCTAAAAGAACAAAAATACAGATTTACAAATCTTCAATTGATTTAGTACAAATTTGGTCAAAATAGACGAACAAGTGATAAGGATTTTACTGTATACATCAAATTAAAAGTTACAAGCTGTAAAATTGTAGGGTTTCTTGTGATTGCTGGTTGACAAACTGATTAAGGATATTCATATCATATAAAGCAATTTTTTCAAGAAAGAAGAATTGCCCATCTGAGACGAAAGTTTGATAAACACTTGTTAGCGACAGCAATCTGCTGTAACGCCTGAATTTTACCGGAAAGACGAAGAAAGAAGCTTTGCAAGCTTAGTGCACCCTTGCCTATGCTTGTACAAAAGATGTGGTATTTTGCTAGGAGTATTGAGCACTGAGTTTAATACCAGCCAGTATGAAGAATTTATCGAAAAAAACCGTATAAAGTGGGCCTTTAGTATTATTACTTTGATTCAAAGAAAGCGTTTCGTGGGTCTTTTGAAGCCACCATTCTCGCTGTCAGTCTCAAGTGTATTCCGGGAATGACTGTACTTCAGTGCAAAGAACGAACAAGTGGTTTATCGCTTTTTTTCTCATTTTTGACTGACAGACTTACAGACTGACAGAGGGCAAATTTCATTGTCATTCGCGGTGTAACCTAAATTAAGTGGAAGCATGTTGTGTATAATTTTGTACTGAAACATTACGAGTTTGACTTCTTCTATAATTTGAACAGTAACTGGTACACCTTAACAAAAAAGAATTACTTGTTTGTCGGCAATTTTTAGCTTTCGCTTTCCAATCTCGAAAGCTGTCAATTCGGCCTGAGAAGCGGGGTTATAGTATTATTTCACTTATCCACAAAAAGTGCAAAGACAAAAATTTGCTGGAGAATCTGCAGCCTATATTGCTCCTAAATGTTAACTAGAAAATCGTCACCAAAGCCATCGCTAAAAGACTTGAAAAGGTCAGTTCTCAGTCAAGCATTATAAACCCCGATCGAACTGATTATGTGGAACCGAACTCGCTATATTGGTGACTGAAATGTTGGACAAATGCAAGACGTAATAGAACACACAAACTTGACAGACAAGAAAGGGATCGCTTTAATTCTTGATTTCTAAAGAAATGGACTCTGACTGGATTGAATGGTTATACCTCAAAGCTGCCATCAATTTTCTTTTAATTTTGGACCTGATGTTACAGTGATGTGTCCAACTGTGTTGTAAGCAACGGGCACGCTTCCACGTCAGTTTTTTCCTCTTCAACGCGGTGTACGATAAGGGTGTCCTTTATCACGAGCTCGTTTTGTTCTATGAATCAAACGTTTTGGAAAGCTGTAAAAAACAACAAGTCTATCAAAGGAATTCTAGTAAACAATCATCAGGCTAGTAAAAATAATACAATATGCTGAGGATTTCGTTCGCAATTGGGATTCTGTCGTCTAATGTAACTGTACATGTTAGGACTCCTTGATAAATTTTACCCTCCTTCCTGGACTGAAAATTAATTAAATAACGCCAAAGTTGAGGAAACGTGGCTAGGGCAATGAAAAAACTAACGAAGATAAGCCCCTTGTTATTGTTTCTAATTGGCCAAAGGAGCCAATGTTCTTTCTCTCTCTCTCTCTCTGAATCTTTTTCTCGCATAATCGTACACATGCCAAGAAGCTAAATTTTGGCCCTTAAGTTCGAGATTTGGAACAAACTTTAAAAACCTGGAGAGATGAAAACTCACCCTCTACAGAAAGGTATGATAGTCAAAACTGATATGTAATGCTTCTGTTTTGAACCGGTCCCCAAGCACTACGTAGAGCGGAATCATTTTAAAAAGTGTCTCTTTTCAAAACGAAAACCTTCTGTTGAGCAGTGTGAGTAGCTGGTACAGCTTACATCACCAACTCCTTCGATTCGATGAGCCATTTTTAATTTTTTGAGACATTCAATTTCCCAGAATGCACCAGTTTTTTTAGACGTTATTCTCTTTTCAAAATAAACAGATTGCAACTGAACTCGAACGCTTAAACTCGCATAAACCGGTTCGATACTCCATTCAACAGCTGAGCTAACCAGTCATTCTCATGCAGTGGGAAGAGGCCAATCGTATCTAGGTATACGCCCTGGTTGGGAATGGTATTTGAGAATTAATATAAAATCAAATACTTACAATGCGGATTAAAATGTAAGAAACGTAAATAAATGTTTTTCGCAGTATTTATATTACGCACTGACGCACTAACTAGAAATATTGCCGCTTTAATGCTGCCAAGATTAAATCCTCTATACAATACTGAACACTCCTCGAAATTTTAACACCAGAAGTTTTCAGCGGAATTCCTGCCTCAGTAAGTGCACGAAATCATTCGGTTTTGAGATATAAGCTAAATCCCCATTAAATCAGCCCTAATGATCAGCTAATGATGTTTAAACTATAAGTATTATTTTCTTGTTTGCTAACTTGGTCAACTGATTTTTTTTTTTTTTTTTTAAATGCTAGTAATTTACGATCAGAATTGGATTGGGAAATTATGTTATGAACCTTCTCGAAAGACTCGTGGGTAGAACAGTGTTCTCGAAAACAAGAGTAGGAAATTACCTTTAAATTAATTCTTGGTTTTTGTTCAGTTTCCTCATCGGGCATATAATAGTAAGTTATCAGCTCGGCAAAAAAAATTATCTACGGTTCAACTTATTTTGATTATGTAGGCGCTAAGTGGCACATTAATCCAAAAAACATCACTATTACAGTGCGACACCTCAAGCCAATTCAAATAAATTTTCATGCAAATTATCCAGTCACGATCGAGTATCTCAACAATAGAATCTCCAAAAATGTTTTATATTTCGCTTAAAATGCATATAATTCGCTCTATATCTGTAAAAAAAAACATCAAGATTGAAAAAGAATCGTCTTAGTCGGTAGAAACTCGCGCCACAAATCTGTTGTTAAGCGTCAAAAACAGACATTCAAAATTTGTATGGAAATATAATTGGGTGGTCTTAGTGCGAGTAGTGGCATAGTAAAACAATTAATATATAAATCACAGCCATAAGCATATATTATTATATTTTCATTCGAAGACAAAATAACGTCGCTCTTGCTTATGTTTACTGTTCGGAAACCTTGCCTTAGTAAGTCGAGTAGATATTTCTAGAGCGCGGCCTCTTCTCCTTCAGTTCCCACCCACACCCCCTACCCCCCATTCCCCCCCCCCCCCCCCAATGACTGTGTTGAAAATGGTGAGCAAAAAAATTAGAAAATATTGAATTTATTTCCAGATGATTCGGGCTTAATCTCCGTTCTTTTTGTTTTCTAAAACGTACGGCGATCAAAAAGCGTAGTTAAGCTGCCAATGATTTCCTTTCTAGGCGTTAATTTGTTTGGTCGGCAAAAACACCTTTCTTATACAATGCACTCAAAGTGCAAATACTGGAATTACTCATAAGCGTGGTACTTCAAAGGCCAAATGGTTCATTTGTGGTAGTAGTAAGTGAACACACAGGGCAGATCTGTATACCGCAGAGCCACAGAATATTAAAACTGACAGCGTGCTGGCTGGGTCAGTACTGGAGTGTTCCCCACCAAATCTTTAAGACGAATCTGGTCCCAGAATGTTTTAATCAAAGTTGACCATGGTACCGCATTATAAGGAACTTGAGATGTAGACCGTTTCAAAGAAGGAAAGTCAGAAGTGAATGTTTTTTGCCCATTTGTTTGACGAGAGGTGGTAATCCATGTAAGTAAAAGCGCTTTGGCGTGATTAAATTTTTTCACGGTTTCATGATGAACAGTTGAGTGATCTTTCAAGGTTGCTGAGATATCAGCTAGGTAAAAACATTTCTACGCAAACAAAAACTTGCATTTTTCCAAGTTCGCCTAAACATGTTCTTTGAAAAATGGCTCTCAACACAAATTTGTGTTATTTTGGCTCTTAATGGATGTTTCCTCTCTAGAGAAAAAATTACATAGTAGCTAACAAAAATTAGTGGCGTTTGGTATGTCTCATATAAAATCTGCATTAAAAGAAGGCAATAAACTGGTTGAAATTTTAGACTAAACAGGCTCATACAAAAGGTGGGTGTCCCAAACTTTAATAAAATAGAGACTTGCAGGTTATTTCTGGAACGTCAGATCTTTGGTTCTGAAACCCCTGGTTTTAATATCTACAGACATTACTTAAGCAATAGCAGAAGGTTATGAATCACGCAACAATAACTGTTTTGTGTTTCAGGTCAAGCAATGGAGAATTCAACCGAACAAATCTCTATCCACTCGAATGTGACAACAAGAGAAGGCACAAGGCCATGCTTTTATCCAGGTGTATCTGAAACTCTGCAATTTCGCTATTTCTACTACACTAACTTGGTCTTGACACCGGTTACAATCCTGTTAGGTCTTTGGTGTTTCCTGACAAACGGGTCAGTCCTGTTTGTAGTTCTCAGAAGCAGTTTCCGTAAGCGCGCAGCATTTCTAATGCTATGTAGTTTGACCTTCACTGATTTTCTGTGGGGTGGGGTGGTGGTACCTGTGTACGTTAAGTTCAGAATAGAAGAGTTTGTGGCCGGTAAGGTTTGCGCTAATCGGGAGGACTGGGACGACCGCGCCATGGTTATCCCTTTTTTCTTGTGTTTGTTTGGTACTGTGGGCAATTTGGCTGTAATTAGTGTCGATCGCTACTTGGCGGTTGCCAAGGCGATGTGGTATAAAGTGTCGGTGAATCAGTGTCACGCATTTGTCGGGTGTTCCCTCATTTGGTTTATTTCCATTTCTATTGTGACGCTGAAACAAATCGAAATCTTCGACATCGAATGGATTGAAAATTTCGAGGCTTGTTACGTAGCGCTGGCTTCTACCACCGTCATTGTCGTGCAACTTTTCACGCTGCGTTTTCTTTTCAAACACAATTCCACTGTGGCGGAAATGAATGCGAATGCAGCCAACGCTGCAACCGCTGTCATAGAGCGAAGATTGACAGTGGCCACTAGTTACGTTGTGGGTTTGCTTGTAATTTTGTTCATTCCTTCCGCCATTATAGTCGTGGTGTCAAATACTGTTCAGTTATTCATAGAACCCTTGTTTTTTCCCTTAGCAACTCTGTGTTCCTCTGTCAACCCCGTGTTATATTACCGTCATAATGCGCATATAAGAGATGGTATCAGGAAACTTGTAAAGTGCTGCTAAAAAGAGCAAGCCTTAAGTTTAATTTTAGTCAGCTTCGACTGATAAACCTGTTATCCTAAGGATTAAATAAAAATATTTAGTATAAATACTCAGGTGATTAGACAAAATCGCGCGCTCTGATTGGTTCGCTATCTCGGATTATCAGCCGATAATCACCTCGACAAACAAAATGGCTGCCAGTCGTTCCGCGCGCTTTTGATGAAATAAAACTTTTTCGTGTTGTACAATGCTTTCTCTTTTCTTTTTTTGAAATAATCACCTGTGTATTTATACTAAAACAATTATTCGCCTCAGGCTCAGTGATTATTGGTGAATATTCACCGATAATCACTTCGCCTTCGGCGAATAATTGTTAAATAATAAAGGTTTCAGGATTTAAAACAAGGAACAAAGTGTACGAAGCGAAAATCAGACTGCTTTCAAGCTCAAAAATGACCACAAAAAGGGCCTGCTTTTAATCTCTAAAATGGCCAATAAATCTACTTGTCTTAACTCCCCGTAAATGACCATCAAAATCTGCCTGTTTTTAACTTCCAAAAATGACCAACAAAAATTGCGTGATAACCGCTGAAAATGAGCAAAAAAGTCTGGCTGTTTTTAACTCTCAAAAATAAACACCAAAGTCTGCCAGTTGGTTACCCTTAAAATAACCACCTAAACCGCTCTTTTTCAAGTTGATTATCATCATTATTATCATTTTTGCTTTTCCATAAAAATGGTTGGTCGGAGATGGAGAACGAAACATTTAACGGGCCGGGAAGGCCTTATCTTTTAATGTTGAAAGAATAGGTTGCATATCGATCACTTCAGGTCAGAGGAAAGGGCTAAGGGGCAGGTATTTGCTTGTTATTAACATGTAAACTTTTGTAGACCACACTGTATAAGTCATCGCACATTTATTTACTACATTAAGCTTTAACTCTTTCTTTGCTTGTAAAATAGAAAACAGACTTACTAGATTTATCTGTATCTCGACTAATATTCCATTTTATATATATATATAAAAAAAAGTCGCAATCTTGATGAGAAGTCAGAAAGAAATAACGTCTCCATTTTTGTTTTCATTGTTGTGCAGAGAATCGTATTGTTCATAATAACAATAATAATTTACGTACCTATGATTCTGTCAAATAAAGAATATCCTTTCATATAAAAATCTTAGAACTTACCTGCGGTAAACAATGCTCTTTTATTCGCGAAATCCGGGATAAGCTACTCAGCGTTCGCCATTTTGAACAACACAACGGACGCTAATTTCCCCGCGGGATACGTCTCGCGCGGGTTATGTCCCTTCGCTAATTCCGCTCGCGGCCAATATGGCATACAAAATGAAAAACATTTTAGTTTTGGCATTTTCGCGAAAAAACACTTTCTACCGCCTATTAGACACAGGCCATCAAAACACCTTAACCAGAAGTTCGAGTTTCACTTTGTCACAGCGGCTCTCCATCGAGTTCTCGTAGACTTGGAAGCAAAGTCCTAATCTCCTCTCTGTAACCGCCAGATTCGCAACATGGATTTCCACGGAGATCTAATTTTCTCAGGGAGTGGCATTCTTGCAAACAATTCAGAGATTTCACGTCAGGAATATCTAGAGATGGCGTCAAGAATAAAACACTGGCACAATACCATGGAAAATAAAAGTGCCACGAGTTTTTGTTTTTAGGGAACGACAAAACTAATTAAAACTTTTTTCGTGTCACTGGACTTCACACACACACACACCTTTATTGATATTCAATATCTTCATCAGTTAATCATAATTGGAAAATCTAAAGATAGAAATTTAAATTTCATCAGAGACAATGAAACACACAGACATCCCCTGCCCGTAAATAGCTTAGGCTAATCGTGGCGGGTATAGGAAATAAAGAAAAAAATTGATAAAAGGAAGAAATTGAAAATCAATTAACTAATTAATTATTATTATATTATTATTATCATTACTATTATTATTATTATTATTATTATATCATCAAGATCTATCTATATAAGTGATTAACCGTATGATAATGTAATATCTCACCGATCAATTGTGAAATATATATCTACGTTTGAACAATGAATGAACAATTTATATTATCACTAGGATAAAGATGGTAACAAAAGTAATGACAGTGATGATATCATTAATAATAATAATAATAATGGTACTAATAATAATAATAGTAATAACAATAACAAAATAGTAATAATAAATAATAAAAACAACAACAACAATAATAATAATAACAATAACAACTCTAACGACAACGATGGATGATCAAGCTGCGTATTTTCCATGCTTTACAGAAGTATAGAAAGGATACGGTTGTTGGAAAGGGATAACTCTTGCAACGAAGGAAGTGTTAGCGCATGTCTTCTGGTGACGCGCCGCAGTTTGTTGCTACTGGCATCCAGGACTTCCGCACAGCGTAACATGTTACACTCGTCCAATGAGGTTATTTGATTTTGTGACAGATTGACGTTTTTCATTAGCACCAGCTGATCCATGTGCGGCAAGAACGTCAAGTCCTTCAATGCAGGAAAAAAAAAGGATCAAAATCAGTTCAAGTTAACATTTCCACCTAATCCCAAACATTTAGCCAACTAGTTTGATTCTTGACTCAACATTCTTTAGAAAACTACTGAAGTTTGTTTTACTATACAGTGTGGTACTAACGTTTTCATCTGCGGATAAAATCATACAATGTGACCATTCTTTGTAAAGCTACTGAACAGTACTGTACTGTGGTACTGTTTGTTTTACTGTACACTTTGGTGCTGACTTTTTCATCTGTGGATCAAACCATGCAGTGTGGCCATTCTTTGTAAAGCTACTGAACAGTACTGTACTGTGCTACGGTTTGTTTTACTATACAGTGTGGTTCTAACGTTTTTATCTGTTGATCAAACCATGCAGTGTGACCATTCTTTGTAAAGCCACTGAACAGTACTGTACTGTGGTACTGTTTCTTTTACTATACAGTGTAGTTGTAACGTTTTCATCTGTGGGTCAAACCATTTATTGTGATCACTCTTTGGAAAGCTACTGAACAGCAATGCACTGTGGCACTGTTTGTTTTACTATGCACTTTGGTTTTTACTTCTTCATCAACAGTATTTCACAACAACTTGACCAACGTCATTACCTACCATGTTTGTGAGGTCCAGCACTCGACTTTGATCTTCCTAAAAACAGCAAATTGAAACAAAAGACAAAGCTTCAATCGTTATCATATTCACTACTAGGGACAATTTCCACATCCTCACTGGTTAAGCTTTTGAGGATTTTCGTATGCGCCGTTTCATGGTGGTTTGCGCAAACAGTTATTTTCTCTACATAATAAATCCCTTAATTTACTAACCACGGACTTACCTTGTAGCCTGCATCTTTGGAGCGATGTTTTTCAATGAGATTTTCTAGCTTGAATTTCCGTCCTCATGGAAAAAACGAATATAAAAGTGTTAAAATAAGCGCAACTTTAAATAAATAGAAATCATAATAATGTAAATGCAAAAAAACTGCGTGAAAAGAAACAAAGTGCGTGAAAAGAAAAGAGTGCGTGGAAAGAAAAAAGGTGCGTGGAAAGAAAAAAAGTGCGTGGAAAGAAAAAAGTGCGTGGAAAGGAAAAAAGGCGTGCAAAGAAAAAAAGGTGCAAGGAAAGAAAAAAAACTGCGTGGGAAGAAAAAACAGTGCGTGAAAAAAAAAAAAACTGCGTGGAAAGAAAAAAAAGGGCGTGGAAAGACTCGAGAGATCGGGGGGAGACTCTTAACAATGCGTGGGTGTGACGCTCACGCGTTCCGCGAACGAGGATCTTTGCTTTTTTTCGGTTGATGAGCAATAAAATCCGCTCGTTTGAAGTCTAACGGAATGACAAGAAACAATTAAACACAAACACAAAAACAAACAAACAAACAAACAAACAAACAAACAAACAAACACCTTTCTACTGCGACAGCAGTCCACTTACCAAGGTCTTTGTAGTATTCCTGTCGGTAGCTATCGACCGAAGTTAGTTTTTCTAAGTACGAATTTGTCTCTTTTTCGTACAAGAGCGGATCAACCGCTCGCATAAGTAAAACCATAGTCAGCATTGTCCCTGATGGCAGACATAAAACGTTATCAGCACGGTCGGTCCAAACATCGAAATTTATCAGCACAGCTAGTCCAGCGAATGATAACCTAGATAGCGCTTTTGCCACAACGTGCAAGCAACAAATAAGACGCTGAAGTCTATCTTTTCATATTGGAAAATACTTCACTTGTTCGCTGTGCTCAAGATATTTTTTGACACTCGCGGGAAATTTCGTCATGTCCGCGTGGTCATGTCAAATACTCTTTGTAATTATTACCCAGAAGATCAGCGAGCACACTGCCCAGTGAATTTCCCCATGATGGAGTCGCAAAAGAAATGCCCAACATACAACTTCTTCTTACCATATCAATACCTTCAAATGAATATATGAAAGACCATATATTTGAACTGCGGAGTAACATTTAATGACATTAATTGATCATCGCAGTTATGTACACAACTTAAGCAGCTGTGAAATTAAAGCCTGAAACAACAACAACAACAACAACAACAACAACAACAACAAATCAGGCCTGAACGGGAATCGAACCCATGACCTCTGCGATACCGGAGCAGTGCTCTACCAACTGAGCTATCTAGCGAACTGGGAGCTGGTCATGTTGTGAGTTGAACTCACAACATGAGCAGTTCCCAGTTCGAATCCCGTTCAGGCCTGAGTTTTTTTTCAGGCTTTAATTTCACAGCTGCTTAAGTTGTGTACATAACTGCGATGATCAAATGAAGTCATTACATATCAATACCTTGTCAAGTAAGAGACTTGTCACAAATTAGCGGGGGGAGGGGGGTGGAAAACAGGGAAGGGTTACAGTCTCTTGAGCCCTTCAAAACGGAGAGTTATGAAAAACAAATGACAGGAAATAAAGAGGGTCACAAGAACTTTAACCACCACGATGGAAATGAGATGCTTTAATATCAAATTTGCTTTATCAAAAGTACTCAATCATTTTCCGTTTACCACTGAATATTGAGTTCGGACGTTTTATTTATCCAGGGAAGGGTGATGGAATTTTAGGACAGGCTCCACGGGAGGGTAGGGACATTTTAATCCCCTTCCTCGAAAGGTGAATTTTATTTTTCTTGCTTTACTGAAAATCTTCCCTCCCCTTCCCTCCCCTGCTAATTTCTGACAAGACCCTAAAATGGTGAGGATAATTGGAAAAACTGTCAATATTCAGGATCTAGCCCCAAATTCTCCACACTGACAAATAAGGAAAGGTATGACACTCACTAAGAAGAATTGCCACTCAGATCACCAATCACTGTGGATTACTTACATTTATTGTCTGGCTCTTCTTCTAATAAAAGTCGACAAGAATCCAGTTCCTTTTGAAGAACTGAACTTTGAACGGCAGTTAGCTCGGCCCTGGTGAAAAAAAAAGCGTACAAAAAGTTACAGTAACGAAAAAATTATGTCATGAATACAAAAAAAAAAAACATTTCCCAATGTACGAAAGAACAGAAGTTGAGCGACCTTAGCTGGAATGGCACTCTTTTATTAAACTTCACTTCTTTGATTGAGAGTTTCTCCGCGAACCGTCTGTCGTTCTGCCTCAGATCCTTAGAGCGGACGTTGGCGAAACAATGAACAGGGACGTAGGTAGGATTTTTAAACAGAGAGAGGTCATTAAGCAACCTTCATAATTTTAGTTACGAACAAGAAAATGGTTCACTGCAGATGTTCGGTTCTGCAAATGGAATATGTAACTAGCTAGCACTGGAAAAGATTTACGGCATGTTGCTTCTTCGGATTCGCTTGTTTTTGCCACCTGAATTCTAGGGTAATAAAACAATTATCCCAAGAAAGGGGGTCACGGGCAACCCAGGACCCCCCACCCCACCCCCCTCAGCTACGCTCATGATAAGGTAGGTTAATTGAAGAACGAAAGAGAAATGAGGAGAGGGCGGGAAAATCCGCGCACCCGCGTTTTTCACGTCTCGAGGATTCGCCACTCGTCGCTCGTACCGTGACAGTTTGTGAATCGCGCTCCGCGCACAAGGGTTCAGTAGAAAAAAGAGACTGATTGTGGTTTATGTAAAAAACTGTGTTTCACTTTACCTAAAGAGGTAAGAATCGCTGGCAACATTCCATGTTTCTGATTCACCTTTAAGAAGAGGGACAAAAGAGTTATTAGCAAAACCACTTCTCCCCTCAAAAGTAAGGCACCGCACACAGGATACGACAGTGAACGGCTAACAGTATAATACTGTTGTACTGTTTGTTTTATTATACAGTGTGGTTCTAACTTTTTCATCTGTGGATCAAACCATGCAGTGTGACCATTCTTTGTAAAGCTACTGAACAGTACTGTACTGTGGTACTGTTTGTTTTATTATACAGTGTGGTTCTAACTTTTTCATCTGTGGATCAAACCATGCAGTGTGACCATTCTTTGTAAAGCTACTGAACAGTACTGTACTGTGGTACTGTTTGTTTTACTATACAGTGTGGTTCTAACTTTTTCATCTGTGGATCAAACCATGCAGTGTGACCATTCTTTGGAAAGCTACTGAACAGTACTGTACGCTACTTATCTATCGCTGAGAATTTTTTGTGCACCATTGTACACCTGTGGTTTACTTAACCTGCATTAAGTACAACACTTCTTTCCAGGTTTCTGTTCGCAAATTTTACGCTAAACGTAACATCATTAGCGACGTTTAAAGCATTACTGCTAGAACATAAGCTGTGAGTATGGCTAAGGAGTATAACTGGCATTGCTACAATAAAGTAAGAAACTGAGAATGCTGTGAGCTTGCTGACAACAAGAACACGGATTGTTTGAGGTCAAGTTACATAACACTTCTTCAACTGTGAATCAAACCATGCTGTGTAACCATTCTTTGTAAACCTACTGAACAGAACTGTACCGTGGTACTGTTTGTTTTACTGTACAGTGCGGTTCTAACTTTTCATCTGTGGGTCAAACCATGCAGTGACCATTCTTTGTAAAGCTACTGAACAATACTGTACTGTGGTACTGCCTGGTTTACTGTACAGTATGGTTCTAACGTTTTTATCTGTGGGTCAAACCATGGTGTGTGACCATCCTTTCAACAGCTACTGAACAGTATCGAGTTGTGGTACTGTTTGTTTTATTATACAATCTGGTTCTAACATTCTCATCTGTGAATGCAAACAAGCAGTGTGGTCCACAAACTATAAATAAAAAGGATATCCAAACTTTGGATGGATGGTTATTGTGGAAAGGGTTGCACCATTCTCCAGTTACTTCGTGTTCGTCAACAGACATAACAGGACTTTCCTTTAGTATCTGAGGGATAGATTGGACGCGGTTAGATTGGCTAAAATATGGGCAACTTGAATGTATTTGAGGGAAGCTAAAACTTCACGGACATATATTCCATACTTATCACTACCAACCTGAAACGGTTGATTGAACTGGAAAACGATCGACAGGCTGTTTTCCAAACGCTTCACATAAAAGCAGCTGATGTCAAGATGGGGTTGGGCTGAAAATAAATAAACAAATAAATAAAACAGGAAAAGATCTTGGACAAATGAAAGCTGCAGCAAGAGCAAATTTTAAGAAATGGTTTGATCAATACAACTTGTAACCGTTTGTCGAGTTTGATGATCTGTCGAGGCACTTCTGAAAAGAACTGTTCTTGACGCTGACTGACGTTTTGATAACCTGCGCGGAATGCATCATCAGAGTCGAGTGATTTGTGTGTTGTCAGGTAGTGGCATAAATGTCTTTGTTCGACATTGTGATTGGTCGTTTAAGTTGGAGGACGGACAGGACAAGACACATTAAGGGGCGTGGGGGGTGGGGTGCGGTGTAGGGTTTCTCACGATTACCAGAACCTGGTTCCTCTCTAGCTTTGTACTGAAGCATATGCGACGGCAAACATGGATGACTTCAAAATGAACTGGGTAGTACTTAAATTCTCTCCGCTTTGTGTACCTCTTCCCAAGAGCCATCTGTGGTAAAACCAAGCACTCTGGTCATAGGGATCCGTGAAGAATGCATTCTGAGCCAATTCAAACTCTGTAGAGCATGGTAAACGTATTTTCAGAGCATAATTCTGCTAAATTTGGTACCATACGGAAGTTTCATACCAGGATTGCACAAAATCAAAAAAAAAAAAAAAAAAACCACTCTGTTACTCTGTCCATTTTCATTGTTCAAGTCCTTTGAGTGCCCTTTCTCTCTCTGTTCATGTATTTAAAAGAAGTTTGTCGAAACAATCCTTGTCTCAGTTGGCTAAAATATTGTTTGCCATTTTTGTATCAGGGGGTTGCCATGCCTCTGTGATGCTCAATTTACACTGCTCCTTTGGGTAATGTCCTCCAAAGATCTCTAACAGTGCTCTTGAGCTGATTTTTGAAGGAGGGAGGAGACAGAGAAAGGAAATTCAGGGGAAAAAAATTGCAAAAGGACTTAAAGCAAAAAGAAACACAAACATGCACAAGGACAAAACACTAGATTTAAACTGAAATAGTAAAAAAAAAAGCAACAACAACAACAACAACCAAAAAACCCAAAAACAAAAGAAAAATCTGAGCCTACTGGTTACCATAGAAAATAATTATTACCCACATCAAATCTCCTACAGCTACCTCACTCTCCTCAAATGGTTGGCCCGTTAGTACTAGTAATCAAGCCAATATCTTGCATCACAAACATTAGTATCACCCAACTAGTGGACTAATGCAAATGCCGCAATCTGATTGGCTACGCTACTAGAGGACTATTAGTAATAGTCCTCGAGTAGCGAAATTCGTGGCGCTTTCTTTTCTTTTATTCCCAAATAAATCTTTCTTCAACTTGCATTTGCTAACTTTATTATTGCTTTTTCTGTCTGACTAGTTGGGTGATACTAAAACAATTAGACCCTTCGCCCTCAAGGGCAATGGGTCTAATTGTTAATTAAAACCTGGTGCTCTGCATACATGTATCAGCACCAGCACTTCATTTGTCAACAGTTAAGTTCTAACCTTTCATAAGCGCCTGTTCCTCAACTCTTTCTTTATCCCCACTAGGGTCAGGGTGTATCAATGGCAAAAGTTTGCTGCGGTAATGCCAAGAGGAGTAGTTGGAGAAGTTCTCTTTGATCTTTGCAGTGCTGAAGTTGAATTCATCCTCTGCTGATTCGTTGGCTTTCTTTACAGTATAGCGTCTGTAGTCCCAACAGTGGACTGTACATTGCAAACATACATATATGGTATTTACCGAGTGGAAGGTTCATATGGGAAAAAACTGTGCCCGAGGTCTCGAATACAGCCTAAGACCGAATGCCATACTCAAGACCCAGGGCACAGTTTTTTCCTATATGGACCAATGTAGCCTGGTAAATAACTTATTTATTTTTTTTAATGTCTCCTTTTTAAAGTAAGAAAATAGATAGCAAATTGCTACAGCGGGAAAAAGTCTGGCCCATGGGCTGTATTGGCTGTGTGGTTCAATTAAAACTTGTCCTGAATGGTGCTGCTTTATTATGTCTGATGTAAAGCTCCTATTGCTATGGATTTTTCCATTCTTATGGCACTTTTAAAAAATTGTATTTCATCTATTTTATGATACATATACTGTAAAGACTTTAAATTCAATCTCATACTAGTTTAAAAAATAATGTATAAATTATTAAAAATGTTCCAAAACTGGCGTAACTCAACTTGAGAATCTTAAGTTCATTTGACATCAAATTCTCCACACTACTATGGCAGGAAGTGTATGAGACTCATTAATGAGAACTAACACATTTAGATCTTGGTGGTGAAATGGGCAAACAAATCAACAATTCGAAATATACTCACAGTTCCTTTCATCAAAAGAAAGAAACAAATTGCAAAGATGCAGTTCTTCTTTCCAGTTTGGTTGAGGCATAAATTCCATAATCCACTCTCGATGATGCCATACACTGTATGACTTGGGGTTCACCTGAAGGCAGCTTTTTAGAAATGAAAGCTCTCTTAGGCAGGTGTTTTGCAGTAAATCTGTTGGACTTAAAAATTCAAAGAGGATTTCAAAATGAGGTGCAATGAATTTGAATGCAAAAAAAAAAACATTTTATTTACAAATCATAGAAGTTTAGACTCATGACAATTTACAATAAGGCTCTACAATGCCATGCACTTTGGTAAACCTTAAGGCACTTTTCAGAAACTACACCTCTTTCAGGCAAGTGGTTTTACTTCAAAACAAGTCAAGAGTACCTAAAATAAGTTGCAATGAATTTGACTCCAGTTTTAGTGGGTATTTCTCTGTGTCCATCATTTGGCATGTCTTTAGTTAATTAAGACTAGAGAGCAAGGGGTAAAGCTATGAATATGCTAAATATGCAAATTTCCAATTATGTGACTGTGAAGATTCATATTGTGGAAAACAGTCGTAGAAAAAACCATACTTTTCATCTTTCATATCCTGGAAAATTTCCCTCCTAAAATTCCAGAGCGTGGAAAAATCTGGGTTAGAGGCAAGTATTTGCTCTGAGAGTGACAGTGCTTCTGTGTCCAGCTCCCCATTCTTTCGCTAAATGAAAACAAAGATAAATAAAGAAAATTTGAAAAAATAAGACATATATGAAATAATTTTGCTTTGTTAATTGCAGCAACCTTCATTATAACCACCATGGTACGAAGAGTTTTCAATAAGAACTGTAGTAGCAGGAGAATAGTGTAAAGTAACAGGAGAATATTCTGAAGGCACTCCAAGTCTAAATTAAAAACTAGCTCGGGCCATCTAACTTTGGCCGGAGAATTCTTTGTAGCAGCCAGAGAATTCTTCGTAGGAGCCAAAGAATTCTTCGATCTCCGATACCTAATGAACGTACACCCTGTGGTTAGATCCTCATTATTAGGATCTTGTTTAATTAAGCATGTAAAATTCTGACTAATACAGGATATTTAGCCTCACAATCTTAAGTAACCATGAACTGGTTATATAGTATCAGTGTGGCACTACTTAACAACCATGGAATTTTCTCATTTTAGGCTTGTACTAGCTCTTATTAACCGAGCTGGAGGTCTGTATGGGAGAATCTTGACCGAGGTCGTGAGTACCTGTAGACTGAATGCAGTGAGGTCTGTACACACGACCAAGGTATTTTAGTTTGCTACTTTTTTCAATGCAAAATAAAACCGGTTTACAGATGCCGGTCTAGATGGGAAAATCTAGACCGCGGTCAACATCGATTTCAGCCAATCAAATTCGTGAATTCGGTAGTTCCCAGTCCTTCTGGGGCACAGCCATAAAATAAATATAAGTTTCAAGACACTAGTAGGTGTCTAGAAAATTTCCCTACAGTCCCTACAAGCAGCCAGTTCATATCATAGGCTATCAATATCTCAGTTGCCCTTTTAATAGTCTTTAACAAGCTGAAGATGGCCTTAAGTTATTGAATACAACTTGTAATTAACCGATTGTGCATGTACACGAAGCATACTGAAGACATGCAAACATGCCAATTGTCAAGCAAAGGGTATCTACCAATGGAAATAGTATTGGTAAGATTTCCGCACAGGTCCCTACTTCATTATGCATGCTGAAGCTGTCGTGTCTGGTGTAATGCACATGCAAATATTTCTTATGTTTGAAGAACGAAATACTATAGTTACAGAATGCATAATGAAGTAGGAACCTGTGCGGAAATCTTACCATAGTATTTTCAAACTGGTCCACGCCTCTGCTTACACACACACACACACAAAAAAAAACATAAAACATGTACCGTTTCAAACAGTTGCCCTTTTAATAGTCTTTAACAAGCTGAAGATGGCCTTAAGTTATTGAATACAACTTGTAATTAACCGATTGTGCATGTACACGAAGCATACTGAAGACATGCAAACATGCCAATTGTCAAGCAAAGGGTATCTAGCAATGGAAATAGTATTGGTAAGATTTCCGCACAGGTCCCTACTTCATTATGCATGCTGAAGCTGTCGTGTCTGGTGTAATGCACATGCAAATATTTCTTATGTTTGAAGAACGAAATACTATAGTTACAGAATGCATAATGAAGTAGGAACCTGTGCGGAAATCTTACCATAGTATTTTCAAACTGGTCCACGCCTCTGCTTACACACACACACACACAAAAAAAAACATAAAACATGTACCGTTTCAAACAGTCACCCTGTTGTTTGGTTTTAAATCTTAAATTAAGCGACTGTATACCGATCGAAGTCGAGTAGACTTATATAACTGCCAAGTTTCAGGAAATCAAGCAAGCGAAATTGCCTTTTCTTCCAAGCTTCTGTCGGTATGAAAAGCATAATAACAAGAACCTTTTCAAATAGTCGCCCAGTTGTTTGGTTATAAATCTTCAATTTCTTCTCTCTTTCCTTCCTCTTAGCTTCAGCTTGTTCAGCGGTTGTTCGCACTTTGATTCTACCGTGCTGGGAAAGAACAAGAATGCGAAGTTCATTGTCACTCAACATCTGCAAGATCGAGTCTATCCTCTGGCCAGTAGAGGATGCTGATCAAGCTTCCAAAGATCGTATAATTTCAAACTGACAACAAGGAAATTAACTCAGACAAAAAATGCTCGATCGCAATTAACACTGAGCCCTAATGAGGACCATAAAAAAAACCTATAGGAAATTAATTATTTAGCTTTAGATCTAGAAACTGATTCTCAAATCTTAAAGGTTTTATCTCAGAGGAACAACGTTATAAGTCGACAGATTTTCCTGGGTTTCCAAAACAAGTTGATCGATTCTAAGGAAGCTGGCATACATTCTAGCCAATAATATAGCGATTTAATACTTATAAGTAAATAAAGTTAGTGTTGGAAATTACATTTGAGTCTAGAAAGTGTTGATTCACGACTTACCATGTCTCTGTTGTTGTAAAGAACTGTCTCTGAAATAAGCAATCCGCCAAATTACTCGGCCGCCATATTGTTTCCTGTGTGCGAGTAAGTACTGGGTACAAAGTTGAAAAAGGCAGTGGACCGAGGCTCGTCAACATAATTTTTTTGTTTTGAAAACGATTGATCGCGATTTTAATGTAGATTTTGATCTTCACAATTAATTTGTGTTCTTTTTGAAATGAAAATAATCACAGACGATTAATTCATCTAACCATTAGTCTTCCTCTTTTGGAAACATCATGGTACAAAAGATAGCATCCACAAAAATACAGGAAAAATTATCTGCTTGATTTTCTGGACACGTCATACAAGAACGCCGATTCTGTAGAAACCGAACGTTTATTGATTAACCAAGGAAATGGAGAAGGACTTGAATGCTTTGCATAGCCCAGCGGATGATGTAACTGTTGAAGTAATGGGTTTTTTTGCCTTTGTGGTTCAACTCGTTTCTTGGATCTCGTCTGCCGCTATGATCTTTGGTGGCGTTGTTCCCTATTTACCACAATACTGGGATATTTTGAAGTCTCGCGATGCAGAGGGATTTTCTATGCACGTATGCTTAGCTTTGCTCGTTGCTAACATACTTAGGATACTTTTTTGGTAAGTGTTTCAGCATGTCAAAATAGAGATAATGCACACAAAAGAAAGTCGCTCTCAAGAGTACATTGAGAGACAGACAGACACCTGTTCATTATTTACTCATAAGGCCAACAGTAGTCCTTTCAAATACTTAAAAGCAAACTGCTGCCAACAGGAGCCCAGCGTATTAAGTTACACATACAAAATAAATACATTAATACCTACACTTTAACAACAATAATTATTTTCAATGTGACTATGACGTAAAAGAAAAATAACAAAAACAGCCCATTTACTAATACTGATATTAAAAAAACTATCTATTTATATATTAAGTTATTATGGCCTCATCAAATCTTGGCGGTCCTCATGTAATTAATTCAAACTGGACAGCATGTATTCCTATTACATATACAAAGTTTTGGTTTTATATGCAACCCTTACAACCTTCATTATTCTTCATGCAAGGTCTTGACCAGTTTTGATACAATATGAGAACCAAATTCAATGATTGTGTCATACAATTTTTCAAAACATTCTGGTGTTTTTGTATTGATGCTTTTTTTTCCTTTTTTTACCCAAATAAGGTTCAATAATTTCTCCTCTCCCTTTGTCTCTGTTTTTTTTTTTTTTCCATAAGAAATCTGTGTAGTCCAGTTGTGATGGGTATCTCTGTAGATTAAGGTGGCAGCGTTTGCAAGATAGTTGCCTGGACTTGAAATAATTTCAAGTTTGGTTATTAAGATTATTATTAATCTCATGTGTACAGCACTTCCTGTTTCTTGTGTCTAAAGGTTTGACTTTTTCTCCTCTAAGGTTTGGTCGCCACTTCGAGTTGCCATTATTGGCTCAGAGTTTTATCATGATTGTTGCCATGCTGCTTATGCTTCAGCTTTGTACGAAAATAAGAAGAGAAAGTGATATAAGTGGAAGAAAAAGATCTATCTTAGGTATGTACTAAAATATTATTGATATCATGTCTTTTAAAGTTTTGGGTTCTAATGCACTTATCAATGTAAACCCCATGGGAGAGGGGGGTAGTGAGGGCAAGGGGTGGGTACTTGACCATGGAATCCATCTCCTCAGTGGGAGGTTTGATTGAGTACCTTTGCTCGGGGGTCGGGACATTTGATTGTAGAGCACCTTTTATAAGAATAGTTTATCATCGTACTGTTTAAAGTACCAGTTTAAATTCGTTGTCATTGTCTATTGAATACTCTCACAGGCATGGTGATGTACATGACACATCATGTTGTCTCGTAAGGGAGATAGGTTAAATCAAGTTTGTGAGATTCATACCAAGTTTAAGTCACAAGTTATTAAAGGTATGTGCATAGCTTGTCTTTTATTTGGTATTTTGCCCCTGGGTGGGAATTTTGACTACATTTGATGAACATAATATGCTGCCCCACCCTTGGGAAATTAACCAGAATTTTTGCTCCTTGGTCAAATCCCCACCCCTTGCCTGCACTCCCCCCCCCATGGGGTTTACATTGATAGGTGCATAACTCCTTACTCCTGCTACACTCCTTTTCATTTTTAGATTTCCACAGACATCACTTTTGGGATTGGACACATTTCTCTGACTACGTTCTGTGCATCTTGCTATTTGTGGCCATGGGTGGTTATGTCACATATCTCTTCCTGGATTTTCCCACCTTTGTTGAGACTGTGGGATTTCTAGCTGTGTTTACAGAAGCCATGCTTGGTGTTCCACAGTACTACAAGAATCGCTTAAATCAGTCAACTGTGGGAATGAGGTAATTCTTGAAAGATGTATGTTTTTTTTGGCACTGTCACAGGCAAACTCGGAAAAAAGCAAATCCAAGTTCTCCCAATAAGAGTTCTGTAATTGTTTAAGGAGGTAATACTTTTCTTCGGATTAAATGTGAAACATGGCCAAGCAGTGGCAGCTACAAATTTGCAAACTTTATCATGCTAAAAATGTGACCTCCAGTGCTTGTATCAAACCCAATTTTGGTGACATAAGTTAACCCTTTAAGCCCCGATAGTGTCTTTACAGATTTTACTCTGGCTAACGCCAGATGATTTTACTCGTCACAGGGAGACCCCTCGGGGCTTAAAGGGTTAAAACTATCTCCTTAACCCTTTAAGCCCCAATTGTGTCTTTATAGATTTTACTCTGGCTAACGCCAGACGATTTTACTCTGGCTAACGCCAGACGATTTTACTCTGGCTAACGCCAGACGATTTTACTTGTCACAGGGAGACCCCTCAGGGCTTAAAGGGTTAAAAATGCAAAACTCTCAAGAAATTTGAAAAAATTAAAGACAGAAAGAACAGCTAGAGGGCATCCAGAATCCTAGTTCTAGTTCAAATTTTTAGATGAAAATTGCTTAGTTTTCAACTTGTGCTATTTGTACATAGATTTACCACGTCAAATGAATTTATTTTGTTTCTAAACTGAATTGTTAATTAGTGAAATTGATTTAACTCAATTATTTGCCAGTTTGACTTGTAGATATTGTTAGTTTTTAAATGTCTTATGATCCTACAGGTTTTTTTGACTAGTTCCTAAAATAATATTGCAATTTTTTGCAAAATTGACTCTTGTAAGAAAAGCACTCAAAACGTTTGTAATTACTATTATTATTATTATTATTATTATTATTATGATTTATACTATTAAAACTAAATAATAATTACTATTATTATTATGGTAAAATAACAATAATAGGAATAATAATAATAATAATGATAATTGCGAGGATATCATTCTTGGTTGGTTTATCTGGAGTCTCCTCCGTATAATAACTGGCAGGCAGGACTGTGGGACCTACGGTCTAGTTGCTTCCTGGGAGCTCTTTTCCACAATCTCATAGTCATGCAGTTTAAATTTCCATTATTTCTTTCCATAAGTAAAGGTAATCATACGGTTTCGAGTTCAATTTGGAATTAATTTGCACGAGTAAGTTTTTCAAAAAGCTGAAATTGCACGAGCCGCTTCGGCGAGTGCAATTTCAGCTTTTTGAAAAACTCACAAGTACAAATTAATTCCAAATTGAACGAGAAAAGCCGTATGATTACTTATTAATAATATAAACATGAAAAAATTCGCCTGGAAGAAGTACCGGAAGATCTCATTGCGGACGGACAGGAAGTAAGCATTTGACGTGGATTTGACACTTTATTTACTGATTGGCTGATGAAGATCAACTGATAACGCTACGAACTCAAAGCTGGTCGTTCAAAAATAAAGAATATCATAATCGAGAAAATCGATGTGTAATTTGCACTGGTGTTACACTTTTTGCACTGGTATTACACTTTTTGCACTGGTGTTACACTTGAACTGCACTGCTCTCAGCCAATCAGAATCGAGTAATTTTTTCATGTATATTATTATGATAATAATAATAATCAGTGATCTTTATCTGAGGTCAACATGACTTTATGGCGAGTTGACAATAAAAATAGTGCTCGAAATTAGCGGTTGCCTGGTTGCCCGAGACAACTAAAACTTCGTTCGGACAACCATTTTTTAGGAAAAATAAAGGGCTAGTTGTCCGAGAAGAATATGTCGGACAACCCAGCTGGAAAAGATTGAAGTACTTACATTACTGTGATGCGTAACAGAAGCTATAAACTTGAGACATGAAAACAGCCCTAAATGCGAGGTTTATCTCCTGATACTGATAGATGGATAAGGATCCATGACAATTTGTAAAACAAAGGAAATGAAAGTTTGTGACCGTTAATTCAAATTGAACGCCGTTCATTCGATTCAATAAGCCACGATAAGCTTGTTGTGTTGTCTTCAAACCCAGACCTCCTCGAACAAGTGTTTTTACAATGATGTCATAAATAAATTTGAATTCGTTAGTGAAGTAAACTGATCTAACCCTGTTAAACAATTAAAACGAGTATTAAGTAACACTAGACAGTCTTCGCATTTATTAAAGCTCAGCATGCAATAAAGCCTGATGCTGTGGACTGTGCTTGACAGAGTTTAAGATGTCTGAAGTAAAATAAAACAAACAGTAAAAAAAGTTACAATACAAATGTAAGTATTCTGTATTTGAACCTTAACACAGAATGAAGTAAATGGATGGGTTATACTCACTTTGTTTGAAATACTGAATATTTATTATTTGCAGCACTTCGAGAACTACGAAAACAGAGGCATACTGATAGGGACATGCAAACCCTGTAACTAGGCAAAAATCATAGAACATGTTAAGGGCAACCAAGTCCTTATCAGGACAACCAAATTCAGGGGACAGGTTGTCCGGCATTTGCCATTCTAATTTCGAGCACTGTAAAAAGACGTCTGTTATAACAATATGCTGCACACAGAGACATAAAAATAATAATGGCAATAATAGCTCTAACAATCATAATCTAGTTTATTGTCATTATTATTGATCCACCACTCCATATTCTGAGGCTGTGGGTATAGAAAAGGGCCAACTAATTTAATTTTTGGTTACCGTAGTGTCAAGATGGTGATTATGTGGCTATGTGGCGATTCATTCAAGACTGGTTATTTCATTGTCAAAATTGCTCCTATGCAGTTCTGGATTTGTGGAATGCTTCAGATTTTCATCGATGTCTTAATACTCCATCAAGTGTACAAGTACGGAAATCAAGAAAGAACTCATTTGAGATAACACATCTGATGCTATCCTGTCATTAGAAGAATATTGACAGTCACTCACAGGAAAGTTACCATTTATATGTAACATCACATTTAACGCTTCTTAACTCTCAAAAGAGGCCAATATGTTACTTTTGAGGAAAGCTGACCGCCATGAAGACCATCTTCCATGGAAACAATCCTAGATTGCAAATCTTCTGCTTATAAAAGCCAGCAAATTCAAAATTTGCTGGTGAAAGAGACTGCTATGTGTACTATGTATTAAAATTTCTTGCTTGAGCTATACAGTAGAATGTCAGCCTTTTAATGCACACTCGATCATTAAGAGATTAGTCCTTGTTTTGGGACAGATTCTGAAGAAAAGCCTCCTCTTGGAATTCGGAAGAGTTACAAGAAGTGTGGAAAAATTACCTTGCACCCAACAGCCCTCGGTGTTTCCTGTGCTGTGGCTTATATGACTACACAAGACATACTCTGTCATGCACAGAAACCAGCCCCCTTTCCAATATCCTGGTTCCCACCCCCCCCCCCCTCTCCTGCACCCCTTTCTCAACAACAGATGCAATGTTGAAAGTTTGGTTCCTCAAAACTGTCCCAAAATGCATTGCATATAAAACTCGCCCAGTTCTCCACACAACCTCAAAGTATTGCATTATAAATGTATATGACTCAGACAAAATTACCTGAGAATTGAGGAATTATCTTTTTAAATTATAAGTAATAAACTAACCATAGTAAAATACAATGGAGTACCTATAGAGCATATGCAAATGAAGTCAATTGGCAGCCATGTTGGTGTCCCCAAACAAAGAAAACGTGGCCGTGTTGGTGTCCCAAAATTCTGTTCTTATGCAAACATCTTTAGTTTCCGTTTAAAACATGGCCATTGTTCACGCGAGTGAATAGGCTCTGTATGTTACAACGGAGTACTTGTAAATGCCACTCCAGGGAATTGCTACTCTGTATTAAACAGTCATTCGTATTTTTATTGACATTTATTATATAGACACCGATGAAATACCAGGATTTTTCCAGTGACGAAAATTTGGTATCCAGTGAAGATACAATTTTTATCTTTCACATGTGAAGATATCACGGTTGTCATGACTACTTCAGGCTCAGCCAACAGGAAATTACCATCACAGCATCATATTTCATCGGTATCTATATAATAAACAGAATATTACATGGCCGCTTGGAGATACGAAATTTCTCTTCTCGTGTTGAAAAAATATTTCACTCGTTCGCTGCGCTCACTCGTGAAATATTTTTCAACACTCGAAGAGAAATTTCGTATCTCCGCGCGGCCATGTAATATCCTCTATTTAACTACAAGTGTTTGAAGTCACTGAATTTAGGAATTACTATATTATCTGTTGTTATATTTATAGCAATGGT
>OX453286.1:4586200-4593700 GCA_949710005.1 Ricordea florida
TGAACATATGTTAGCAGTTAAAACTAACTGATTAATTCGCCACTGTTGCGCTAAATACTCGCATGATTTTCCGAGAATCCTTTTCCGTGCGGAATATTGAATTCATTACGCGGCTGGATGAGATAAACCAAGAGGACATAATTATGCTCTCTTGGAAAAACCGACTAAAATTAACGCAGTTAAAAAAAAACCGACAATAGTTCTTAAAACAGGCATTTTGTATCACCGGCAGCTTAAACCCCCCCCCCCCCCACCCCGCAATACTTTCGATATATTATATATTGGAATATCTTGGAATTAAAATTTTTTTTTCTGACTAAAGCGAAAATTAGAGTCTATAGTGCTTGACGGCGAAATATATTTTTTTCACAAAATGTTCTGTAAGATATAAAAAAGTACAAGCCATTTTGCAGGTGTACTTAAAGGCACGTTTTTAAATATTGCGGAATAAAATTGAAAAAATAGAATTGTAAGCTCTATAATCCACAGAAACGTTTTACCGCTCAGTAAAACTTTCGAAACGAAACGTTTTCTTCGGTATCAAGGCAATAAAAAATTCAAATGATTCTCATGATGACTCCAAATTTCTTTCGAATGTTAACTCACTTTTCCAACGAGGCCAATCGTGGTAAATAAAGAGGCAAAAAACACTAGCTAAAAGTTCCAAGGGGCCGTCGAGCGAGTGAGATCCAAAAATAAATCGCGAAGCGGCGGTTTAAAAAAGAATGACAATAACGAATAACTCTATTCTTTTTAATAGCTTTGTTTTATTTCTCAACATTTCAATTGCTGACAAAAATAAACTTTACGAAACGATTTCAACTGTCTTGAAAAACGATTTGAGTCTGTTCCAGATGTAAAAAGCACGAAACGATTAGGAAAGCCCCTTATGCCGCCAGTCCTCTTCTCCAAAGGCCATTTCAGGTTACCCGTTCCGTATTCCATAAAAATTCCCGTGGGCGTGCACTTCTGTCCTGCCTCGAACAAAAACCTGTTGGGGGAAGCTCGGTTTTCTCTTTACAACAAAAGCTATGAGTATCCAGTAGCCCTCCATGACAACACTTGTTGGCTGCGGTAACCTCCCCCGTTTAACAACATGTGCGGTAAGTAGAAAGCACTGTGCACGGGGGGTCTGTTTCTAAGAACATAACAAATAAACTGTAGCTAGGTCTAGACCCCAAAACGATGGTAGCGGATAACGGTTTCGTGTGGACATCACAAAGCGCAAAATTTCATATTCCACGCTGATCCGAGCACGTTGTATTGCATAAGCGATCAGTTCCCACGCTACTATTCAGTTTTTTACGACAAGATACACGTCGATAAAATAAAAAGCTGTAGAGGCCGCGCAATCGAGTTTTTATTTTTTTTTTTTTGTTGTTGTTGTCCATTCCCTCTATTCCAAGGCCTCTCTTTCTTCACAGGTATAGTATCTCGCAAAGACCAACGATGGTAAAGTGCGAGCCAGATTTGGAGATTAGAGGTATAGAGTTCTTTCAATCGCTGACAATAAAGTGGATCTATGGTCCTCTCCCCCACACAAGATCTACATTCCAGGGACCTGTATGATGAAACGAAGAGTCCCTCAAAAGAATTGGAGAGAGTCCACGTCTGAGGGTATACTCTCGTCACCCGAGTTGGAAGAGTCAGAGGTACTCGACAGCATTTCCGGCACGAATATCTGTTTGCCCTCTTCGGAAGGCTCCGTCTTGGAGCTTCGTGACGCTCGTAAAGACTTCGGGTTCGCCAGTCTCGCTGGTGCATTTGCATTTCGATTATTACTGTTTTCTTCGTCTTCTTCGGACGAGGACCACACCTCCCAACGATCAAAATCGATAGAAACATATGGCACCTAAAACCAACAACGGAACAACTCTAATTAAACCAAACTGAAGCAGAGTTTGCTACATCAGTTGAAGATCTGACCCTTGTGGTATAGAGCGTTTTCACTCACGTGGCCAGAAGCCATGCAAATTTTTTGGAACAAAAGAAAGTTTTTACATAAGAAAAGAGTTCAACTCCCAAAGGATTAGTTTGGAACACCAACATGGCCGCCCTTTCATTGTTTTGGAACACCAATATGGCTGCTGTGACGTCATATGAAAACGCTCTATACACACAGTTTGTAATATACAGTCCCAGTAGTGACCAGTAATCAAATTCTCATTAAAATATTCACTGTTCATCAACCATTCATGTTATGAGAAGAACGAAAATGATCACTAAAAAGGAGTTGTGTTGATATTTAAACAAATTCTCCTCACTAGTACATACTTGTCCAATACTCTGACAAATTTATGCACAACAATGTATTAAAATGCATTTTGTTGTATTGTGTCGTTTTAGAATGCATTGTTGAACTATTGTTATGGCCATATAATACAATACAATGGATTGAATAAATTTGTCAGAGTATTGGACAACCCTCCACTAGTACCATAACAAATATATGAGAACAGTTGGAAGAAATGAATATTTATATTGGGGCTTAAAGGATTAAGCAGCTGTGATCAAGCCTGAATGAGAACGCGTTGGCACGGCATTGGGGACCCATAAGCAAAACACATCGACGACGTCGACTACAACGGCACCTAACATTAGCGTTGATGAACGAAACAATGAAACTGCACGTGCACGTGTACAGTCTGGTAGATTTCTTTGCCGTCCTCTGCAAAACAACAACGCGAAATGACCATTTTTCAGGTTTTCTGGAAGACGCGAGTGCCCAACGACAAAATTGCCAAGAAAAATTGGGATGAACTGTGAACGGGCTAAGTTGGAAAAATTGGCGATTTGAACAAAATATTGAAAGAGAATGAAAGAAGCCTGCCGCCATTGATACAGGAGAAAAATAAATCCATTTTTTCGAATGTGCCGTCCCCGGCGTCGTTGTCCTTGCGTAAGCTCCCTATTCTCGAACCCGCGACCTCGCGAAATACCGGGCGATGCTCTTAACCCACCAACCCACTACATGTATTGATCTGCTCCCAGCGTGGATGGCTGGTTTAGCGGATCTACAATCTCCACTAACAAAGTTATGCCACGATTTACTGTCATTAAATGACCAAGATGGTTTCTGCCAGTTAACTTTGGGATTATGGATTTGTGGGGATAGTTTCTAAAGAAACTGGTGCTGCGTCGGTGGGAAATTGAAACACAAGAAACTGGATAAATCAAACGAGTTAAATTATACCACCTCCCTTTTACCTTACGGTGGTATAATTTACTTAATCAACTCGTTTGATTTATCCAGTTTCTTAGGGATTATGGAGATTGACCAATCAATGAGCCTTAAGACTGCATACGTCAGTCAGCTTAAAAAGGAACCAATCAGTGACAGGACCAGGATGGTTTCCGTCTCTCACCTTCTCTTTGCTGTGTAGAAGTCTTGGCCACACATGATGGTTTCTCTTCTTCAACAAAATTTGCACTTCCCCGCCTTTTATCGACACCCTGCTTTGCTGTGGAATTGAAACACAACACGCAGATTAGATGAGCCCTTTAATATTACGAGGATACAATTTACATTGTAACTCGGCAATCTGATTGGCTCTCCACCTGGGGATAATCAACATCAGTATCACTGAACTGATGGACAAACGCAAATATCGCAATCTGATTGGTCGCACTACTAGAGGACTATTAGTAATAGGACTATTAGTAATGGTCCTCGAGTAGCGAGATTTGTGACGCTTTCTTTCGTTTTATTCCCAAATAAGTAGTTCTTCAACTGGCATTTGCTAGCTTTATTATTGCTTTTTCTGTCTGACCAGTTGGGTGATACCAAAACAATTTGACCTTTCGCCCTTATGGGCCACGGGTCAATGGCTACCTTGCGGGCTACGGGTCTAACCGTAAACTATCCACCTCCTAGGAGGTGTAAAATGATGGGGCTTCTGGGTAATCCTTGTACCAGTGAGTTTTTGGCATATAATTCATGGTAGGCCACTATATATCGTGTTTACAGGGGTATACAAGGGTTTACACGGATATACCTTTGTAAACTCTTGTATACCCCTGTAAACACTATATTTGGTGACTATATGGTGGCCTACCATGAATTATATGCCGAGTTTTTGCTTGGGAAAAAAAACAAAATGGCGTTCAAGCTACCGAAACAGCTTTTACTGAGGAAATTATGCAAAACACTACCACGATGGAACGTTGACCAGGGCAGGACCAAACAATAGCGCAAATGAACGACAAAATAAAACTACACCTGCAAAATAAAGTTCAGTAGGTCTCTTTGTCTTACGAATTACGCTTCACAAATTAAATATTTTTACCGGTTGTGTTATCCTCGGCGTCGTCGTGTTTGCGTAAGCTTTCTACAGAGGTTACTTTATAAGTATAAACTAAAACAATTATTCTCTGCAACCTTGGATGCCCCTCGTGACCACTATGATGACGCATATCGTTGTCGATAGAGTACAGACAACGCTAAACCACATTCGATTTTTTTAACGCGTGACCAAGATTGTGACACAAAAAAGAGCAAGCGTTGTCTATAACGTTCTCGCAATGTTATTGGTTTATTCCCCAAAATGAGCGTTTCTGATTGGCTATTACAACAAGAAAAAACTGCCACAAGATTCTGAATCGAGCGAAGCGACCATAAAGTTGAAAGTTTATTCACGAAAATACAGCTTTAACTGATCAGTTACTGCAAATATTCCAGCAGAATTAGAATGAATTTGCGGCAAAACATACACAGTGGTTTTTACCACAATATCAACGTTAAAGAAAATGTTTTTTTAGAGCGTGACCAAGATCGTGACACATTGACGCGAGCAGCGTTGTCTGAACTCTTATCGACAACGACAAATTAGCCAATCAGATCGCGAGATCAGGAGTGATTGTGGTAAAAAGTTGCTTCAGAAATATTCTGCCACTACTCCTCTCGAGCTCGTAATCTAATTGTTAATTATCAACTCGTTTCGTACATCATTTTTTATTGCGCAAATGCCTTTCACATACCGCAGCGTCGATACTATCATAGAGTTGTAAGTCCAGTTCGTACAAAGTACATCCTATCAAGGTTCTACGAAAAACAAAACAGCACAAAGTAAATGGGAAGCGAGGTGAGTAAAAACGCAAAATACGAACTTGGCCAAATTGTAGCAATTCGACCACACGCTTGGCGAATAACACAAATGTATAAGTGGGCAACATTTTTGTCAGCATTAGTGACACACACCTGAAAACCACCCTGCCGTCCGCGATACTGGTCTCCTCTCTCACCACGCCACGCAACTTGACACAAACTCGTACCAGGTCCCTTGTTTGCGACCAAACTGTTCTCGGGTGGACGCTTAGGAAACGAAAATAAATTGGAATTTGAGCAACGAACACGGCAACAAAGAAACCACAGATTTACGTCTGACGTCTGAGTAAACTAACCTGAAAGGTTCTGCAACCTCAGATTCATTTTCTATAGATCTGGCGCCATTGCGAACCTGTGAATTTGGACTCGCTACTAGCGTTCCGTTCGTCAAAGTGTTATGTCCAAGATGATCGTTACAATCGATACTACGAAGAGCCCTTTGCCTGTCGCTACAGAGAGCTGTGGTTTGAATCTCCGTATCACTGTCTTCTCCTTCCAGCGCGGGCATTTCGTCATCACTATCGGCAAAACCATTCACCATCGCGGTATGCCCTGTTCGCTGGGTGTCCACGCCGCCAGGAGAACTTGAGCATTTCTTGATACCATTTACATGTGTCACGGAAGGGTGAGAAGTTGTCAATTGGGCGGCACACGCTGCCGAACTAAGCAAACGCTGTAATAAATCCCAGCATACACGGCGGCAGATGATCCCTAGTTTGCGACTGTCATCAGCCATAAGGCTAAGAGAAAATGACGCAAGACAGAAAAATGAAACAAAATCAACTTGGCAAAGAAAGTGAGTCTCATCATGTATACAACGGTCGGCCAAGGGACAGACCAAGTGCGAAGCGTACAAATGCTGAACAAAATGCAAGAAGATATCTACCAGTTACCTTTGCAGTGTTCCAATAACACCAAGTCTGCACATAAGGTCTTTGTTGGATTGGTTATTACTGGCCATGATCTTCAGTGTTAAGGCACCCTGCTTAACAAACTGAACACATCAATAGCAATAAGTACCACAGTACAGCTTTCCAAGGAGTGGTCATACTGCATGGTTTGATCATGGAAAAGTTAGAAACACACTGTATAGTAAAACAAACAGTACCTATCATTAACTTTCCAAAGAATGCCATTTTTACTGCATGGTTGATCCACAAATGATAAAGTTAGAACCACACTATATAGTATCACAGTACAGTACTGTTTAGTAGCTTTCCAAAGAATGGTCACACTGCATGGTTTGATCCACAAATGAAAACGTTAGAACTACACTGCACAGTAAAACAAACAGTGCCACAGTACAGTGCTATTCAGTAGCTTTCCAAAGATTGGTCGACAGAAATAATTTTTCACCTGCTCTGAAGGGTGGTCTTGAAGCCTCCTATAAATGTTCTCTATGCCTCCATGCTGACGGATGAAGTTACGGTTACTAATGAAACAAACCAAATAAAATAACAAAATAAAATAACTTTGCAACAAAATAACTTTGGTTTAGTACCAGGTTAATCGAGGGTAACACGCACTCTACAAGTAGCTAGAACCCTACGCTGGGAGGGCACTTCTCTGGTTCAAGTCTAGAAACACCCAAAACTTAACAGAGAGTCCCGGAACCAAAGCAACAGGGCCTCGTGGAAGACACCAGGCGCTTTATAGCATACCTTGGGAGAGCACCTAAAGCAGCAAGGGCCCACGTGGCACGTTCTAGAGCATCTTCGTTCTCTAGTATGGACACAAGCTCACACAGAGTCCTCAGTCCTCCATACTCTTCCACTGCTTGGCAGTTTCTGTAAAAGCAACAACGCCATTCCTCCTTTAGTTCCCATCCTCATTACTAGACGGGATACGGGCCATCAAGGGTATAAATCTTAAATTTAAGTTTTTTTTTTGCAAAAAAAGTACAGTCGACTTCCGATAACTCGAACCTTCAAGGGAAATTGAAAAAGGTTCGAGTTATCGGGAGTTCGAGTAATCGAGGGTAAAATTATAAAGAAAAGGACTTAAAGGGAAACAAAAATTGCTTCGAGTTAGCGGGAGGTTCGAGTTATCGAGGGTTCGAGTTATCGGGAGTCGACTGTATCTCTACAGGTCGTACCTATCGTTGTCTTTGACAAGACAGCCGAGCGCCCACGTTACTCTCGCCTGTACCTGCAAAATACCATAAAGAACGTAAAGGGTCAAGAAGGGTCAATGTAAAAAGGGTTAAGAATTTGTTTGACCAGTGAACCTAGTTAGGCCTTTCCTTTGGCTCTTCTGATGGAAGAACTCGCATTCCATTTTCCGAGTTTGCCTGCGATACACATCTTTCGCTTCTTCACCAGACTAAAAACTATTTCACAACAACAACAACTGAAAACAAAACAATAAAACAAAACAATAAAAAACATTCACTGTAA
>OX453286.1:4598700-4653700 GCA_949710005.1 Ricordea florida
AAACGCTGTCAGCCGTTTAATTTTAGCAATCCTACCGTGTTTTGTTCTGCGGGGCTACGGGAAAATAGGAATTCTATTTGGATATTTCATCCTTTCACTCCACGGGTTATCTAAACCAATACATCGTCTACCACAGGGCACAGAGCGGGTTGAATCTTAACTATTCATAACTATTTCGTACCTGACATTTGTGAGCTTCGAGGCACAGTGCTGGTATTCTCTGGAAGGGCAACTGCAACAGTGGAACAAAACATAAAATAAAAGAAATAGAATAATATTGGAAAAAAACAACAATTAATAACGCAACGTCATCAAGAGGGTGGAGCAAGACCAATTGACAAAAATCTTCACGATTGACAAAGGTCCTATTTCAAAGAAAAGCTGTAGACAACATCTTAAAACAGCGGTGAATGAATCAATACCCCTTACATTTTCATCAATCTCTTCGCTTGATGGCAGAGGAAACAGAATCTGAAGCAAAACAAATAATACAGCATTGTTAGAATACAAAAGCATTGTTAGGATACAAAACTCAAACATTGTAAAGTGACAAGGAGTAACGCACCTGCGTTGCTTCGAGAGATGTCTGCGCATGCCCTGTCGCGACAACCTCTTGGCTGAGAACCACGTCATGTTCTGTGGTGGTGTCATACAGCTCAATCACAAACCTGTGGCATCCAGCCACCAACGACGTACATTTGGATTTTACCTGAGAAAGGACGTGGACATGCGAGGTATTAGGAACTTGATGTGTAAGGGTAAAAGGACCGAGTGGAGTCCAACTCGGTCTGTAATCATACGAGTGATAACAAAATCGGACGAAAGCGCAGCGGGAGTTCAACTCGTTTATCACGAATATGATTACAGACCGAATTGGACGACACGAAGTCTTATAACCAATTAATCACAAAAATTACAATTTCCGGGACAAGAAGAAAAGCCAAATGCAAGTTATGAAAGGGAAAAAAATTCTCCATTTTGAAGAGAGCCAATTTAGGAGTCTGTCCACTGTTTCTTTGGTGATTGAAACCAAGGTTGTGATTGGTTGATTAAAACTACAACTTTGAATGTGATTGGCTGATTGAACTGTCCGATCTCAAACTGTCCGATAACAAACTGTCCAATAACAAACTGTCCGATAACAACTTGGCAAGTGAATCAGTGGAAAATAGAAGTTTTTTAAACCAAGCACAATCGAGGAAACTGTACTTTTTACGATCAAGGATATAATATTTCGTTGATTGTAACGTTGTTGTTTCGTTTTACCGTAACCATGGAAAATAGATGGGAATGAGCTATCGAGAGGTGCGCAAAAGAAACGAAGGTCCCCTCAACTTGGCAAAAAAAAAAAAAAAAAATGAAAAAAAAAAGATTAATCATAAACCCATCAGACTTGCGCGCGTTCACAGCTTGCCCAGATTCAATACTTCTCAAGTACCATATTTGGAAACTGCTTGCCCCAGCCTTTGAGCTTGTTGGCTCTGTCCTGCTTTCATGACGCGTCGTGAACAACTTGCATTTGCAACAACGACGTGTCCGCCATTGAGCAGGGGCCCGTATTTCCCAGTAAGTACGTCACACTTCTGAAGCCAGTTTGGTTGGTTAATTCGGTTTCTATTGCTTTCCAAATATGATAGTTGGTACATTGAATGTGGACAAGCTGTGGTTGAAGACATTCAGAAGCACTTACACCTTTCACTTCTTAAGGGTTTCTGGTTTAATTAAGAGTTTAGCATTATAGCTCCTCTGCAAATTTGACTAGATCGCTAAATGCGCGCGCCTAATTATTATACTATTAGAAATAGTCCTCGAGTAGCGTAGCCAATCAGATTGCGGCGTTTGCATTATTCCACTAGTTGCGTGATTTCAGATAGAATTATTTGAAATTGCATGCCAAATATGGGAACAGAAGGTGGCTATCGAACATGAGCCAGTTTGCTTCTGAGCAACGCGCAAAAATTAAGAATGAACAAAATCAATGATTGGTAAGCGATACATGTTAGCGGTCTGTATAAAAAATAGCCATTGAGATTGCTCAGTTTCGTCTCGGACCATATCATAATCACGGATATTCTTTAAGATCCGTTTAAGTATCCACAATAAGAATCATACGCTAGATTATTCGTTCCTTCACTGTCAAGTAATTTGGTACTGAGTCCAAGAGAACAACAGAGATAATTGAGGCTTCCCAAGGATTTCAAAGACCAAGCACTGTTACCTTAGCAACAAGCTGCTTATCGAAGACCATTTCCCAGAAAGCATCATTGTCCTCTTCACTCCAGTCGCTCCCTACCAGAATATAATTATAAAACAGAACAGTGAGGACAAACTTAACAGCTGCAATATAGCCACTGTTTGGTTCATCTGATAGCTGAAACAAGTGTGAAGTAACGGCATTGAACTAAGGTGAGATTCGTCGATTGTAGACTGCGTGGCCAGCGTTCAAAGTGCGAAGGGAGAGGGGGAGTCTGTGTGCGAGGAGCTCACGCGCGAAGCTGGCGGGAAACGTCACGCTTCGCGCTCCAACCCCTTCCACGCGAACTCCCACTCCACCTCCACTTTACATGCCGATCACGCGGGCAACGTCGATTGTAACTCCGGGCCAATGCCCAACAGCGGAAACTCAAAAAGAGCTAGGAGGGAAACGCAGCCTAAAAATCAATTCCCTTTGACGAAGGGCTCACGCTCGAAACGTCAGCACCGTCTTTTGTTACCTTACGGTGGTATAACTTTATCAACTTGTTTGATTATCCCAATTTCTTGTATTCATTTACCAACCGACGCAGCACCAGTTTCTTGAGAAACCTTCCCCACAATACTAAAAATTAATTGACCTACCGAAAGGCGCAACATTAACCAGTGAACACTCGACTGCTTGTAGAGGTGACTTAAGAACACTATTCCAAGCGGGCACAATTCTGTCCCGTGGGACCCACTCTCGGTCACCAAAATCCACAAAGAACACGTCATACTCGTTTTCTGGTCTACTGCCCAGAACGCGCGCTCGGTACCATCTGAAAAAGGAAGCAGAAGTGATGATGATGATGGGTTAGAATAATATAAGTAACAATAGCACTAATGATAATAGTAATGATAATAATAATAATACTAATAACAATATCAAAAATTATAGTAATATCACAAAAAAAACGATAAAATAGCAAACAAAACCAATACTAATATACAAGCTTATAACAATAATTGGAATAATAATAACACAAAATATTTGCACAGTGAGGCAAAAGTGAGACAAAAAAGTAATTGATTTTTGTATGACAAAACCACGGAAACCAAGGAAGACCTAAGCCAACTTAACACCGACAACAAACTAAATAAATAAATAAAAATAATAATAATAACAATAATAATAATAATGAAAAAAGTGAATAAATAACAGAATAAAACAGGACGAAACAACAGACATCAGCCTGGCTTGGTGTATGGAGCATTAGCTAGACGGAAGTTTCTGGTGTCAAAGGAATTACGCTGTCCATCTAATACCAGTTTCTCCCGGCTGATAGATAGGTGGACCGACATATTGCTAGTTCAGAAAAATCTTAGCTTGTTTCAAGCAACAAAGAGGACCAACAACGGCAAAACGAAAGAGCAGGCGAACGAAAAAAGGAGTTGGTTCCCTTCCTTCCACCCACCACCCACCCCCCCCCCCCCCCAAAAAAAAAAAAAAACCCTTTTTCGCTCGCCCCTTCTCATTTCTTGGTGCCGTTACCCAGCTTCCGCGTGTCGGACAGGATTGAACAAAACAACAAACATAGGAAGGCGACGTCTCACTTGTCATCCTGCGTAAATCGTGCCACACATAAGGAGCCAATTGTTATCTCGCCTCCTTCTTCAGTCCTTTTACCAACTTCAGAGTCAATCTTCGCTCTAAGGTCCTCCAAGCTGGAAGATTAGAATTAAACGAGTTAAATGAGGGTAAACAAAATATGGGAAACAATTCATAATACATTATAACTACAATTTATAATTAATTATATTACATCATAGTATTTAATTATGAATAATCATACTGTCTTAAAATTCTTATTTCTGATTTAATTCAAAATTCAGCAAAGTAAAAAGTAAGGGAAGGTACGTTTTTACTTGGGGGGGGGGGGAGGGCTGGGGAATTTTGGTATTTTTTTTCCCAAAACAATGTTGGCCCTCCCTCGCGTTTTAACAAAAAAAAACTCCTGATCCCACCCACCTTTAGGTGACTGACAAAAGTGCGACCCTCCCCTCACTACTACATGGTATGTTCCACGCTGTAGAAACCTATCACAATTGCTCACATGAGGTATGGCCCTCCCCTTTTGGTGCTCACTTTCACTGATGACCCTCCCCTTTGAGGCCCCAGCCCTCCCCCCCACCCCACCTCAATAAAAAACGTACCTTCCCTAAGCCAAGAGTAATTCTGAATTTAAATCAACAACAAGTTCTACCCCACACAATACCTTTCCTGTGATGAGGACAGCTGGACGAAGAAGAGGCCTGGATTTTCCACGGCGCAAACATACACATCTTGATAGCGATCTTCAGCCAACACAACTGTCTCTAAAGTAGACAAACCCTCACTACTGCAAACCAAACCAAATACTTTCGTAAATATCTAAACAATAACCCTTTATTACACGACCAGTGGTTCGAGTGCCAATAACTAAAATCAACCAATAAGATTCCTTCATTTCTCGTCTCGCGAGGGCCGATAATCCCCAAGTATCGGACCGGGTATTGTCTCGAAAGATATCGCGCAATTCAGCGTCTGAGTTTCGTATTCCAAATCAAGCTGGGGAGAGTACTGCCAAGCTTTATGGGGACCATACTAGGAAAATAGCGAGCATCGGGTCTAATTAGTACGGACCTCACAGCGCCCGCTCGACTGTCAACACCTCGGGCCGATATTCCTACAGTGCAACCTAGCAATTGGTCATAGGATGTATGACTAAGAATGATTGGAGTTAATCTCTTAACCCTTTAAGCCCAAAATAGTGTCTTTATAGATTTTACTCTGGCTAACGCCAGACGATTTTACTCGTCACAGGGAGACCCCTCGGGGCTAAAGGGTTAAGTACTTATTTTAACGTCTTTTCATATTAGCATACCTGGTGTCTCCAGTTCCACTAGTTTCTGTTTCGGCAGTCGGTAGATCAATGACATTCTCACAAAGAGCTTTTAACATCTTGATATGCTGTGAATAAATCATAAAGTTCGCTTTGCTCACAAAAAACGTATTACACTACTCTGAAGTAACTTGAGACTCCACAGCACCACAGTACAGTAAAGTTCCCACGAATTCCAAGCAGCGGTCACACTGCATGGTTTAATCCTCAGATGAAACAGTTAAAACCACACTGTATAGAATGAGACAACGAACAGTGCCACAGTACCGTACTGTTCAGTAGCTTTCCTAAGAGCGGGTCACACTAAATGGTTTGATCATCAGATGAAATCTTTTAGGACCACACTGTTTAGTAAAACCAGCACTAAGTCTGGCTATATCAGAGTAAAGTTTTGGTGGGTAACTTCCCAAAGAATGGTCACACTGCATGGTTTGATACACAGATGAAAAAGTTAGAACTACACTGTATAGTAAAACAAACAGTACCACAGTACAGCACTGTTCAGTAGCTTTACAAAGAATGGTCACACTGCATGGTTTGATCTACAGATCAAAGAACCACACTGTACTGTGGTACTGTTTGTTTTACTGTACAGTGTCACTGTACAGTAAAACAAACAGTACCACTGTACAGCACTGTTCAGTAGCTTTACAAAGATGAAGAAGTTAGACTACTATACCTGTTTATTGTCAGTAGCAAATCCTTTCCTTAACAGCTCCAGTCTCATATTACTGACAGTAGTGGTAACATTGACTGTCTCTAAGTATGTTCTTTCCACCAAAGGATCCAGCCACATTGTGTCCCCAAGGCTGGCAAGAAATGGCAATAGTCAATATGAAACTTCTCCTTTCAAGGCTTGAATAATAAAAACGACGCCAAAAAACCCCTTCTCCTTTCAATACTAATACATAAGGGGGGGAACGTGGCCGGGTGGTTAGAGGGGCCGAACTTATAATAGGGAGCTTAAGCACGCGCGTTTTTGAGACGCGGACGGCAACCGGAAGGAAACATTTCACGTGCCAGGACAGTGGTGTCTACCAGATTTTTATAGTGATCATCTCTAATGGAGAAAAGATACTAGTCAATGTAAATGTAGTTGTGTGAAGACAAGTTAAAAGGGGAAACAGCTCACTTCCGGTTGCCGTCTGCGTCTCAAAAACGCGCGTGCTTAAGCTCCCTAATCTGTTCACGGTCCCGGGTTCAATTCCTGTCCTGATCACTGCCTGGATATGTAATACGAGGAGTTTCAAATCTTAAGCACGCGACGGAGCGAAAAACTTGCAAGTTGCTCGGAGGTAACTAACACAGGAAATTCGGAGTTTGACTAGCCAATCAGAGCGCACCTTCAACGCTATCCACTGTTTTAGTATATACTAACAAAAGATATTCCCATCAACTTAAGACTACTCCAAACTTTAACACTTCTTCTAGAAATTCGGAATTCGATTCACAACCACATTCTACAAACTAACTTATGAGGAAGTGCATAGCATATTAAGAGCTGGGATTGAAACTGGAATTGAAACTTTTTATTATTCAGAATTCTCTGTGTTTCGGAGAGATTTGGTGATCAGACAATACAATGCAATGCTTTATTTATACATGTGACACCAAGGAGCTCCTAAGTGCTCGTTGAAACGTGTACGTGTGCATGACATATGAAACCAGAGGTAGAGATAGACCACCACACCGGGAACTACGTCCCCTACTATTTTCGAACAGTGTGTGGGTTCTTTAACGTCCCACAGATTATAAGGAACAAGTATGGTGAGACGGGACCTACATTTTATCGTCCTTATTCGAGAAGACAAGAAAGTCTACCGTTTGCGAATGTCATTACAAAGGCAGCACTTTCTCCTAAATTATACTTAAAGACCCTGAGTGTTAGTCCGGCTGGGGTTTGAACCTGCAACCTCTCGCACGGTAGTCCAGTGCTTTACCAACTGAGCTAACTGGTCGGCGGTCAACTTCACGCTGGGTATCATAAGGATTTATGCATCCAAGTGAGGTCAATAAGGGACATAATTTTCTAATATTTGCGTTCAAAAAGTTCTCTAGAGCATAGAAGATATATACCAACCTCAATACGACTCTTCCCTCCATCTCCTTGCCTTCAATGAGACGCTTCACGAAGTAGGATGCCTACGAAAAGCAATCATACGCAGATGGAGAAAGGAAACCAGGAGTCAACGATTATGTAAGAGATAGATACCGAGAATGGAGGTATTAAGCCATATAAATATGTATATGGCTTAATACCGACGTTCGAGGTATTTATCTGACTTATTTTATGATATTATTCATGAGGGGTCTATATTTAATAATCCTTCCTTTAAGGGGCCAAAAACCGGCTAATTAGTACGATCACACCTTCGTCGGATTAAGGCAGATACATTGAAAGCAACCTGATCTGTGCGTTTCTCACAGGACTGTGAAACGTTGTTGCGAATTCGTCGGGAAAAAGCGCTAGACTTTGCTGTACTTTGATATTTCGGCGAGTCTACAAGGGACTTAGGATTGCATTTTCTTTGTTTATGTGTTCTAAAGTTTGATGTTTTGTTTTGGTTCTTGTTTACCAGTTTTTCGGTTTTTTTTTTTCAGTTTTTTTCCAACGTCTCATTTCTCTGCTTTTGTACTGTCATTATGGAAGGCATATATAACGACGAGGAGCTCTTTCTTACTCAAAATACATGTAGTTTTTCGCAAGACTCAACCGCAGCCTCCGTGCAACGACAGAAACTCGAGCACAGTAAAAAGGAATTCCAGATAAGTTCGTTATGCAGCGTATCGGGCATGGAGATGTTAGGTCTTTGCAAAAATATCAACGTCCGCAGAGTTAAACTAAGGTTGAGTTTTCAAAGAGTTTCGATAGTGGTGACAGCGTGTCACTTTCTGATTCCATTGGTAGTGAAAAGGCGCCATTAAAGCGTGAAGTCGAGCTACAAGAAGAAACCACTTGTAAATTTTCTAAGGGTTATGATGAAGCTGGAATTCTTGAAACCAATTCTGTCACATTTAATCAGTGTACCTTCATAATCCCGAAATACTGGAAACTTAAGTGAAAAGAAACATGTATTAGTTTGGTTGGTTATTTTATCTCTATATTGTTTGTAGTAAATAATACTTGTCGAAAATTTAGTTCGAAATTTGTAAAGAGGAAGAACTTGATTTTCTCAGAAGGAGCAAGGTTAAGTGGGTAATATTCAACAGGGTTGTAGTTAAATGAAGGTTGTTGAATAACAAAAGAACATGTTTCAGTCATGAAATAAACTTGTTTAGGCACATTCCGTAAATCAAGACAATAACCTCTTTAGCTGAATAAGCAGACAACATCCTTACAGCAAGAACTTTACGTGCAAGATAAGATGCAGCTTCGAAAGCAGGTTGCAGACTTCTTTGCGAAATCATCATACCGTCTTAATCGGTATACATGTATGTTGGTCTGGACTGTGAACAGACCGTCTCTTCGTCTCAAATCTTCCGCGCGGAAGTTGAAGAAATAATTACACAAATAAGTTGAAACAATGAGGAGGAAAAGGGGTTCTCGCGCGTTTCTCGCGCCTCGCGCTCAAACAAACAGGTGAAAAAAAATAGACTCGAAATCTATTTTTTTTTCTGAGACGCAGCCGGTCTTACCTGATCTGTCCATGTAAGATCCTTGTCCAAAGGCTGCACTCGACACAAGTAGACCTGGATGGCCTAAAGCGCAAGTGCAAAAAAAAAGGCAGGAGAATCGTTAGTATTACCAGGGTTCCATCGGTCTGGGCAAATCAAGGATATATATGTTGTGGTTCAATTTTTTCCTTGGTTTCAATATTATTTTTCTTCGTTTTTTGGTATGGTAATGTGTGATAATGAGTTCGAAACAAAGGAAAATAAAATTCAAACCAAGGATAAAATTGAACAACAACATCTACAACTTTGGTGTTGTTAATTATTTATCTATCTATCTCAGTATTCAGTACAAAATACACAAACCCTACACCACACGTAAAGACAATTAAACTCGAGGGCCATTACTTCGTCCACCGCCAACCCAGCCCCAAGATCAAACTGGAATTTCGAGAGGTTCGTTTTTTTTGGCTACTGCATATGAAATAATGCAGGAGCAAATATGTCAAAAGAAACACAAATGATTGAGTGAGTGAAACGGCCAATCAGCGCGTGCCTAATATTTAGCCAATCACAATACACAATACAATTCGCGCACCGCGAAGAATTGTGGGAAATATCTAGAAGGTCCAAGGTCCACGTGCAAGAAGGTCCGAATAAACTTAATAAATGCAGTGGCCACATGCAGGAAATGCTTGCCTATTTTTATACATGGAAGAAAACAGGAAAACCCGGAGAAAAACCATCGGAGGGAGGGGGGAACAAACTCAGGTCATGTGATATGGCGGGAACAAACAACAAACAACAAACAACAAACTCAAGCCATGTGATACGGCGGGAACAGAATCCGATTCACGGAGGTGGAAGGCGAGTGCTCTCACCACTGCACTCAGCTTTGTTATTTGCTCGGTTGGGCCAGCTACGCTTGTGCCAACAGAGGCAAATTTGTGACTGGCAGTCCCCGTAACAAACATCACATCTACTGCATTAGGAAGGGTAGGGAGAGAGAGGTGGGTGCATTGTTTCTTCAAGTGTAACATACCTGGAATGGGCAAGAATAAAAATCTGGCGGAAGCTGCAAGAGTTTGTCAACATGAACGACTTGAAAGTCTCCTCTGTCGACAAAGTGGACCTGGATTAAAAAAGAAGAAAACTTTATTAACAACGTAAAATATTAAAACAGCAACACAAAAACACTGAAACCGTAATTAGAGATTTGACTTTCTCAGTATTTACACATACACACATATCCTTTATTGACCTTCATTATCTTCGCTAGTTAATTACAAAATCTTAAGGTAGAAAAATAAATTCCATCAAAGACAATAAAACACACAAACATCCTCTGCTCGAAAACAGCTTAGGCTAATCGAGGCGGACAGAGGAACAAATTTATAACTAGGAAGAAATTAAGAATCAATTAATCATTATTGTTATTATTATTATTATTATTATTATTATTATATTATTATTATTATTATCATCATCATCAAGATCTATCTAATCACATATCTAGGTAGCGGTCAGGACGGGAGTTGAATCCAGGACCGTGACCAGATTACAAGTCCGGCGCACTAACAAATAGAGCCTTTTCACTCACATGATCAGCGGCCATGTTTTTAACGGAAACAAAAGAAGATGTTTGCATAAGAATAGAATTTAATTCCTGGAGGATCAGTTTGGGACACCAACATGGCCGCCTTTTCTTTGTTTGGGAACACCAACATGGCTGCCGTGACGTCATGCGCAAACGCTCTATCAGCCACGCTGCCTCCCTGTAATGTTTTACCAGCTGAGCTGAACCAGCCGTACAAGCTGGTAACAGGGTAGTTTCCAACCGCATGCAACGCAATTTCATATTATATTCCACATACTAATTTTTTGGAACCGAAATCGTTTGTAAATTAAAGACTTGGGTTAGTCTTCAGTTTGATCGACAGATAAACGAAGTAGAGGAAGTTAACAGAAGTACTGACTGTTAAAGTCTTCACTTTTGAAAGGCGTTCTTGTAAAGGAAATACCTTGTATGCTCGGTGAATTGCTAAATCTACTGACTTCAAATTTGATGACAGAAACCTCAACGTAACATAAAAGAACTATTGTAGTGTAGCGGTAAAATATAAACTGCAGGTGTTCTCTCATCAGCGAGGTTTTCTGTTTCATAACACTCTAATACTGTACCTCTACTCGCACTGGCTTGTTGTTGTGACTGTCTCTTTCCGTTACACAGTAAACCTTCACTCTGAAAGCATTAAACGGATCAGAACTAATTTTACAATAGCAAGGAGTGCCAAGAAGGTAATGTACAATTACATCTTGTTCAAGGAAAGACACGTTCATAGTAAAATACGTGGTAAGTGTAAGTGTCCAAGTCTCGCTTAGTCGTCTGCCTATTTTAAAAGAATGCTTATCTCCATCACCTACCACACTCTAGATCGAAGTAGTAATTCTCCCTATACTGGTGTTGGCCAGTTCCATTGATTTTTAGCTCTTGACTTTGTTGGGTTTTCAGTTGTCAACCCCAGCCTCAGGTATGTTTAAGTAAATACTTAATGTCAGTCATTTGTGCCTATTTGTTACAAGTTGCACTCAAAATCATTTAATTACTTAAGTATACTAAGATATTTGTATCGGGGCTGGAAATATATTTTTTTTCTTGAAAGGACATATGTACCAACAAAGTGACCATTTTGGTCGGACAAAACAAAAATGTAATAATAATAATGTATTTATCCAGGGAGCCCACTCGCCTTGGCGGTTTTCAGTGGGGCACTGCAGTCGAACATCACCAAAAGAAAAAAAGAAGGTAAATTTTTATTCATCTTTACTGTTGAACAATACGTGATAAAAAATTGTAGAGACATCTTGTCCGACCACAGTTGGGATTTCGTCGGACATTGGCCAATTTTGGTCGGCCAATGACCGATGAACGACTGTTAATTGCAGCCCTGTTGTATGGTAAAAAGAAGTTGCTTTTTAATCATTACAAGGGCGGAGACTCGAGTTCTGTACCTATGAAACGTACTGTCATCTTGCACAGCGCAGAGAGTACCAACACCAATCAGCTCATGTTTCACTCTGTGATCGGGGTCTGCGTACCACCTGCTAATGGCCAATGTAAATTCAAGGAACTTGCTGCTGTCAGGAACGTTAGAGGACTGGCGCTGGTTTGACGGCTTGTGCTCCAGGAGTCTGACCCAATAACAAGACGCATCCATCACAGACATTATCAGGATCTGAGAACGAATCATAGGTAAGCAGTGTGTGCATGAGCAACTTCGCCCACAGGGTGTCCTTGCAGCCCACAATGAGCAGGTGGATAAATACAGTAAATCAAAAAATGAAAAAAATGACCAACCGACATAATCGGTGGAGCAAATCACGAAGAGCTCTGACGAAGGGGGTAACGATGGAAACGTCAGCTCGCCTTAAACCTTCAATCATGGATAAAAGTGTTGAGACCATTCACCAATACTAACGCTTTCCAACTAATAATACAATTTTGTATTTGAATGAGAACATCTTTTTCATCTGTAGTCACCCCCTCCCTCCCCTCCCCCCCAAACAATGTTGCAAAACGCTTTGTGGATGTTTAGTTGTTTCCAAGGGGGAAGAGGAGGCTACCTTTCACGAGAGAAGAGAGAGCAGAATACACACCAAGGAAAAAGGTTGGTAATTTTCATGTGTCTCAACAACGTTTGTCCATGATTGTTGCTATGGCAAAACTTGCTTTATCAAATCCTTTGATAAATCAACTCTTGCGTGTTTTTAAGCACATTTTGTGTGTTTTGACTCACCTTAACGATTCCAGAGGTTGGCACAGTTTCAAGCGGCTTATCATAATCAGGAAGAACAGAGTGTCGATTGAAACAATTTCTTGTTCCTTTTTTAAACCTGAGAAAAAAACAGGAAATTTATGCCAGAAACCCATAAGACTTGATACGTGTAACTGCCTCTGAATGTCTTCAACCACAGCTTGTCCACATTCAATATACCAAGTACCATATTTGGAAAGCAACAGAAATCAAATGAACCAATCAGTGCCAACAAGCTCAAAGACTGGGGAAAGCAGTTTCCAAATATGGTACTTGAGAAATATTGAATCTGGACAATCTGAAAACGCGAGTTACAAGTTTCGAGTCCCAAGGGTTTCTGTTAATAAACAATAATTATTATCTTTTTTATTTCACAACTAACTAATTAAATACAGCATTTCTCTATTTTAAACTAATTTAATAATTATACAAAGAGAGGAAAGATCCTAAAACACACAAACCTGCATGTTCCAAACGCTTTCAAGGAATGACACAAATGATTCTTCTTTTCTCTGTCCTAAAAAAATTGTTGTCAGTACACCTTGGTGGAAGAATCTTACAAGGGATCTCGACATTGCTACAATGTTACGTAGATAAAAAAAGTAAAGCTTGCTGCTTCAACAGCAAGACATTTCTCTCTCAACTGCTCACTACAACAAGGCTGAAATATTTTTTTCCCTGAAAGGAATATGCCAAATAAAGTGACCATTTTGGTCGGACAAAACAGAAGTGTAGTTGGGCAACACCAAAAAAAGCTTGAACTTTATTCGTCTTTATTATTAAACAATACATGATAAAAAATTGTCCAGACATTATGTCCGACCACAGTTGGGATTCGTTTTCAGTTGGTTTTTACTTTCTAACTTTAAAATTTTTTTTAACATTTTAGCCTCAAGCGAACATTATGGACATCCCCGAACGTACTTGTGTTGCTATTTCTGCCATCTCTTCTAACAGGGGCGGTACCTCCTGCCCAGATCTCTTCGCAAGCTGAAGGATGAATGGCGAAAGGCGAAATTTTTCTTCGGTTACAAAAGTGACAGAGATACAGCCGTGTTCCTAAGTGAAAAAAAAGAACAATAATTATTAGTAAATACCAACTCAGCAAACTTGGTAATTAATTCTTAGCAATATGATTGGCTCTCTACCTCATGATATTCAACACTATTCACCTCCTAGGAGGTGAATAATGTAGGGGCTTCTGGGTAATCGTTGCGCCAGTCAGGAGACCATTACCCAATGGGCTCCTGCGCCAGTGAGTTTTTGTTTGGAGAGAAAACAAAATGGCGTCCAAGCTACCAAAATATGGCTTCCGTCGATTCACGCTTTTCAGCTTTTTCCAAGAGGTTTTACTAACGAAATTAAGCAAAACACTACCACGATGAAACGTTGGCCAGGGTAGGACCAAACAATAGCGCGAATGAACGGCACAATAAAACTGCACGTGCAAAATAAATAATAATAATAATAATAATAATAATGAACTTTATTTGAGTGTCAACTGTATTTAGCACTGACGCACTAATTGGGGACACTGTAAAGCACAAATGATATGAAATGAAATCATATTACATTAAATCAATCAAATCAATCAAATCAAATGTTGGTTTTTGTGGAGAGGGGAAAACCGGAGTACCCGGAGAAAAACCTCTCGGAGCAGAGTAGAGAACCAACAAACTCAGCCCACATATGACGCCGGGGCCGGGAATCGAACCCGGGCCACATTGGTGGAATTGTGGGGATAGTTTCTAAAATTGGTGGAAGGCGAGCGCTCTCACCACTGCGCCAACCCTGCTCCCGGTAAGTCTCTTTGTCGCACGAATTACGCTTCACCAATTCAATTCTTTCAACAGTTATGTTATCCTCTGCGTCGTCGTTTGCTTAAGCTCCCTACTGAGGCTTGCTTCATTGGTATATACTAAAACAATTATTCTCTTCAATCTCGATGAATAGTGGCTTTAGGAATATTTACCTCGCTGCTTTGCAGCTCTAGCACTATTCACCTCGATGTTTCACATAATTTGCATTTCAATCAGTAGTACAGATATTCCAAAACTCCATTCGAAAGCTATCGAAGGTAAATGGAGACACACTGTATGTAGGGTTTTCAATAACTGTAGCAGCAGGAGAATTGCGTAAAGTAAAATGAGAATATTTTGAAAGCACTCCATGTCTGAATTTAAAACTAGCTCAGGCCATCTAAATTTGGCCGGAGAATTCCTCGTAGTAGCCGGAGAATTCTTTGTAGCAGCCGGAGAATTCTTCGTAGTAGCCGGAGAATTCTCCGATCTCCGATGCCTAATGTAAGTCTGTATGTCAGCAGTCTTACCTATAACTACTACTGTTTGAGAAGGCATGGCACTTTTACGAAGGCTTGAAGGAAAGTTCTAGAAACAATCTAGGGCGATTGAGGGCAGCCAGTTGGGCGCTCACTCAGTTTGTAGCAGTCCGGGTGTCTATCTGTCAATTAAGCAGGGACGCCGTTCGCCACTCGGTGCTAATCAGTCAGTCAGTCAGTCAGTCAGTCGGTCTGCCACTCAATCCATAAATCTATGGGACAGTCAGCCAGTCCATCAGGCATGCATGCAGGTAGTTTGCCACACAGTCAGTCCGTACGTCCGTCAGCCAATAAGTCAGTCAGCCAGTACAGCAGTTGATCAGTCCATCAGTTAATCAGTAACTCAGTCCATCAGTTAGTCAGTCAGTCCGTAAGTCCGTCCGTTTGTAAGTCTGTCACTCAGCAAGTCCGCCAGTCCATCGAATAGTCAGTCAGTCAGTCAGTCACTCAGTTAGTTAGTCAGTCAGTAAGTCAGTCAGTCAGTCAGTTAGTCAGTTAGTCAGTCAGTAATTCAGTTAGTCAGTTAGTCAGTTAGTCAGTCAGTTAGTCACTCAGTAATTCAGTTAGTCAGTTAGTCACTCAGTAAGTCAGTCAGTCAGTCAGTTAGTCAGTCAGTTAGTCAGTCAGTAATTCAGTTAGTCAGTCAGTCAGTCACTCAGTTAGTTAGTCAGTCAGTCTGTCAGTCAGTCACTCAGTTAGTTACTCAGTCAGTCAGTCAGTCAGTTAGTCAGCTAGTCAGTCAGTCAGTAATTCAGTTAGTCAGTTAGTTAGTCAGTCAGTAAGTCAGTTAGTCAGTCAGTCAGTCAGTTAGTCAGTCAGTTAGTCAGTCAGTAATTCAGTTAGTCAGTCAGTAAGTCAGTTAGTCAGTCAGTAATTCAGTTAGTCAGTCAGTTAGTCAGTCAGTAATTCAGTTAGTCAGTTAGTTAGTCAGTCAGTCAGTCAGTCTGTATGACTATCTGTCTGTACGCAGTTCTGGTCGGTTTGCTGCCCCACGCTTGATTGACTGCCTATCTGGCCACGTATTCATTCATCTAACCTTCACAGAAAAAAAACTTATATTGCCTGTTTACCTTGGAAGAGGTAAACGTCTCTGCCAAAGCCGTAAACCTTTGTCCAAATTGTGCCTTCTCTGCTGGTATGTTATAGTGAATAATACAGGACGCATTTCTGATATTCATCTGTTCGAGTACCAAATCTGTCATAACTGAAAAAAGAAAGGACTTCTGTCACGTTGTAGTTCTTGAATAACAAATGCGTTCTACAAATATATAATAAATCGTGAATCGTAAATATAATATCGTATTGTTATGAGTACAAGCTGTCTAAACAAATCTTCCCCAATCCTGTCTGTAATTTACAGCTGATTGCCAAGCATTCAGGACATGGCAACACTTTAAGGCGTTTTTACAAGTGTGTTTGAAACAAAGGACTTCTGTCAGATTGAAGTTCTTGAATAACAACTGCGTTCCACTCATATATAATAGAGGTTACAGTTATTGCATAATGGTCTAACTGACAAACAGCCAATAACCACACGGCTTAAACCACCAATCACAACGTTCGTTCAGCAAAGACATAAATATCACAACCGGGAACACGCATCTCACGTGACTCTGGTGATGATTTCCGCTCAGGTTGACGAAACGTCGGTCAACATCAACAACAGAAAGGCCTAATTGACTTTGTACACTACACAAATAAAGAAGCCTAAGCCGTGTATTACACTGTGATAAAACAAAATGGACAATTGAGAACACGAGTGTTTTCTTCATTTCTCAAGTGTTCTCAAATGTCCGGAGTATTTTATTACAGTGTAATACACGGCTTAGGCTTCTTTATTTGCCTTATGATATAGATTTTACCCTCCGCGAGTAGAAACAACAAAGCACACAGATTGACAAACTGACGCCACTTCTTCTTCTTCATTTGTTATATATGTTATCAGCTTCAAAACTTGCTGCTGCTTCGCAGAGAACTCCATCATGAATTTCTAATAAAAATGTCGATTAGAGGTAATATGGCGAAAACAATAAAATACGCTATTTCTACGTGTTTTGACCAATCAGAGCGCGCGCAGGGTTCTATCTATATTATAAAATATAACATCACACATACCTAGCACTGGCATAGCATCCGATGCATAAGGTGTGTTCCACTGCCTACTAACACTCGCCAGTTCTCTTGGATTGTGGTACTCGTGCGCTACTAACGCGTTGTAATACGCATTGGCTTCTAATAGCTCTCCAATTTTGTCTGCTTCGGATGCAGTCGATGTGAAGATGCATACATCCTTTGTACTGCTGAACGACTCGAGGTAGCCTGTTGGTTATACGGATAGTGATATTGTAGTTACATGCAGACAGTCCAGAAGGATTTGTTGTTCATCTCATTCTGTACGGCAACTGTCCATTTCTACAGCCAAGATGAAGCCTAATGGCGGACCAATAAATACCACGTTGATCGTGGAGGCAAAGTAGTAATTTGGTTAACGTTTCAGTTTGGACTAACGATCAGGGGTTCGAGTTCTGGTAAATGGCACTGTGCTGTTTCCTTAGACAACTTAACTCCGCACTGTTTGTCTCGATTCAGGAATCTAAATAGGTATTGGTAAAATAATGTTGGGGGTACGCTGCGATGGACCTGGTTCCGATTTTAGTACGACAATTCTCCTCTGGTTCGATACGCTACAGAAACGGCATACGTTCAAGACGCGTGGGCCTTGTGGCTCGTGTGCGATTTTACCGTACAACATGCACAGACGCATACGACTGCAATTTATAGACGAATATTCAAAATTATCCATTTCAGAATGGCGGCAGAAAAAAGAAGACTAATGCGACGAGTGTGAAGGCATAATAATTGCCTCCAAACGGATCGCTAGTAAAAGAGAAGACCAAATAAAGCCGGAAAAGTTAATCACTATTTTTGATCAAGTTTTTCTTTCGTTCACAGGTTTTGATCACACTGTATCATGATAAAGTACTCAATACCAATTCATTAGAGAACTTACCAAGGAGATTAACGTCTCGTTGGCTGGCGGGGCAGACTGTGGCGATCTGCTGCACTTGACCATAAACAGCAGCCTCAAACATGTCAGCAATGATGCAAACAGGATTGCCCAGATACGCCCTGACCAGAGAGGCGACACCGACGGTCCAGGAGGATCCCATGACAACCGCTTGACGAGGTGCCGAACGACAGGGTTGCGATTTCAGGAGCCTCGCATAGTGTCTCATAATTTCCTTGATTTCCAACGTGAAATCCTCAACCATAAAATCGGCATCGTGGAACACCACATAGCACAGTCGATTGAAGGAAGTGTAGGACTTCTTGACCATACGAAGAAAGCACGGCGGGGTAGCGATCAGGATCTCACAGCCATTCACCAATGAGAGAATCTGCTCCTCTTCTGCTCCACTTGCAAATATGATCTGCGTACGCACGTGCCTGTTCTTAGCCAAGATTTTTAAACACAGCTGGTAGACGTCCACTGCTACGTTGCTGCCGGACACCATAACTAGAAGTAGCGGCTACACGGAATTGAAAAAAAAAACAGCATTGGGCCATGTACAGGGGGGGTGGGGTGGGGGAGTGAAAAGGGTAAACAACCAATCACCTTTCATAATACCTAAGAGGTTGCTCATCCCGGACGCTGAGGAACACCACTAGATTTCCACGATGATGGCAGCTGCTTCAAAACGTTTGAATTAGAGGTTTCCGCAAAATTTGCTCTGTGCCGAAATGGTAAGATTGCAGCAAGAATTTCGCCAGATTCCCTAAACAAGCCTGTTTAGAGGTGTCCCATTTCCCCTCCCCTGATATATCGCACTGTACCTAATAACTGAAGTACAGTACTGCACAGTAAACTCCACTGCATTTTTATTGCCGACGTTGAAGTACTGTTTCCAAAATAATAATGATCACACTGCATGGGTCGATCCACAGATGAAACAGTTAGAACCACACTGTATAGTAAAACAAACAATACCACAGAACAGTACTGCTCAGTAGCTTTACAAAGAATGATCACACTGCATGGTTTGATCCACAGATGAAAAAGGTTAGAACCACACTAAATAGTAAAACAAACAGTACCACAGTACAGTATTGTTCAGTAGCTTTACAAAGAATGGTCACACTTCAAGGCTTGATCCACAGATGAAAAAGGTTAGAACCACACTAAATAGTAAAAGAAACAGTACCACAGTACAGTACTGTTCAGTAGCTTTCTCTATAGCTTTGTTCATTGATAAAAGGGTTTTGGAAGAAACATTACTTACGCCGTTTCCTGGAGGCAATTCAGCAAAAACTTGCAGCTCCTTGGTTATCTGGCTAATAATGGGAAGCAGATAAGCAAGAGTCCGGTCGGTAGTTGGTGGAGATATTCCTACCACATCCCGACCCCTCCTCAGGGCAGGCCAGACATGTGACTGGATTAAGCTGGGAGACGAGAACTTAATTCTTCGCAAATAATCCGGTAAAGGGCAATTTTCTAAGGAAGTAATCGGACGAGGGGCAGGTGCCCCTTCAATTTGAATAACCACGCCATCAGAAAATGAAACGCTTATTCCTCCTAAAGACTGCTGTGCTGAAGAAGTGAGAGAGGGCGGTCCAGAGGACATCGGAGACTCGTCGGTGACCGACCCGTGTGACGATTGGTTCTTGACAACAGACTGCATAGCTGGTGTTGCACAAAGTTCCTTGTCCAATTGGTCTTTTGTTACATTTCCCAAAGACCGTTCATCCACTTTTATGTTTGGTCCAGGTGACAAGTTTATTTCCAATAAGGACTCTGACTCTGGTGTTGAAGCACTGACAGAGGGCACCGCAGAGGAGATCGGAGACTTGCGGCTAGACGATCCAAGCGACGACCAGTTCTTGACGAGAGAATGTTTTGCTGCTGTTGCACGGAGTTCTTCGTCTGATTGGTATGTTGTTACATCTGCCGTAGACGCGTCATCATCTATTACACCCGGTCTGGGTAAGGGTTCACCAATGCATGGCAAGTCTCTCTCGTCTTCATTGTAAGAACTAGTGGTTCTCGGAAACTGTGACGAACCCAATGAACTTTTATCGTACCTTCTGACAGTGGCATCACGAAGAGACTCGATCAAAGATACCACATTCTCGGAACTTTGAGCTTTCGATGATTCACACGGCGATTCTTCACCAACAACAATGTTATTGGAAGAGCCCACGCACGTCCTCCATGAATCCTTATCGGGTCCATCAAACAATAGGACCGCACTGCTGGAAGTTCCAGAACAAGCACTTAGTCTTTTTTCTGGTGATGTTCTTTCTGTGAATGGCTCACAGTCCAGTGTTCCAGGTGGAGTGCCATCACACGCCATCACATTGTCCTCCACCTTGACAGTCCCGCTGCTCCGTCTCTCCAGCCTGCCATCGGAGTCACTTGATGAGCCACCACTGCTTTGATGAGTACCAAAGGAACTTGTTCGCTTAAGGATTGGTTTCAGTGTTGTACTATCCGGAGACCTTGATGCCCTTACCGACATACTGCTACTGCCAGTCGCAGGAAGACGCGCAGAGACGAACCGAACTTTTCCACAGGACTCTTCACTTGTTAAAAATGAAGGCCTCTTCAAGGCCGGTTCTTTTCCCGAGTCACTTCCAGACATATCCACGTGGATTGGCTTCTCAGGTGATAATTGGTGCAGAGCTGGTTCTGATGGATTCCTGTCAGGAATTCTAGCCACAGGGCCATGGAGTGAACCTTGCCTTGCACCGTAAGAGTTAAACTCTGGACAATGCCTTCTAAGAATGTCTAGAGGTGATGTGTCAAGGGACAAATGTCTGTGATTAAGTCTGTTATAATCTGCTGTCTCGTCATCAGTGCTGGGCGATTCTTCGCTAGCTGAACGCTTCCCATGACTGACGTACTCTTTTAAGTCCCTTATCACCTCAGATCCCTGCTTTTGGAACTTCTCGTTCATTGCCTGGAGTTTGGCTGCCTTGTCAGGACTGATGTCAAAAATGGGTTCTGCTGACGAAGTCGCAGACTGAGAAGAATACACCGCAAAGCCCTTGATTACCAGTTCATCATTGACGCAAACCTAAAAATAGAACGTCGCAATTAACTGATGAAAAAAGCCGTCGATATTAATCGACGAAAAAAAGCCGAAACAGCTTTTCAGGCCAGAGCAGTGGGTTTTGTAGCAAGGTTACAACGCAACGTTCAACGTACAGCCGTTTGTTTGCTGCAGACTCTTTGGACTTACTATTTATAGCATGGGCCAAATTGACAGGATCAAATCATCTGAGCCGGGTACAAAACGACTGGTAAAATATATGTTACAGAAGAAATTGGCTAAATCAAACGAGTTGATTAAGTAAGTTATACCACCGTAAGGTAAAAGGGAGGTGCTGACGTTTCGAGCGTTAGCCCTTCGTCGGAGCGAACTATGTTAGTTCGGAGAACTTCGTTTTTGTACGGTCCAACATTGTTGTAATTGTAAGGCGCAGTGGCATATTGGTCACTTCTGGAAGTAATGGTAGAGCCACTTTTCATTAGCAGTTCTGAAAAGAACTGTTGTTGATAATGTTGACTGACGTTCTGACAACCTGAGCCAAAGTCATCATCGAGTCAAGATTTTTCTTTCATTAGTATACCTGAGAATGCCCTGTGGAGTCAGACAGCAAGAGTACATGATGCCTTCCTTTTTCATCTTGTTTCTGTATTGTCACTTGAAGCTTGCTGCCTTTAAGAACATACAGAACAGTATTCACCAAACGGTGTAAATAATGTACAATGGTGCATTTTGGCCCACAAAGCACGGCCCCCCGATTTCATTTAAGGGTGAGGAGTGTTGTTACTCCCCCTCCCCCCGTTGGGATTTTTGCCCTGTTATAAACTGTATTACATCCATGAAAACAGGTAATTATTGAGAATTACAGTATAAGCACACTCAACAAAGCAAGTCACGTAAAGATCTCACTGTGGTACTTTACAACTGACGCCTACTAAGTGTTTTCCTTTTATTTCAGCTCAACAGGTTTTAGAGTTTTTCAAACCGTTTCGGAAAAGGAGAAAACACACGATGGTCTCGGTTCTAATTTATTAGTAGATTGAACGGCCTAAAACCCTCTCTCACTCTCTACAGTGAAATTTTGTTATCTAAAGATATATAATGTTGCACATACATTGGTTCCCTTATCAGGAAACCTGTCAATACGCCCTATAGTGGAATGTTCAATAGGCCCTTTGCAGCTGGGGTCACGTGACCAATTTTTTCCGAGAAAATGTTCATATTATGGCCTATAGCTTAAAGAATGCCAGAAATGGAAAGAGCGCATCGAAAATACCAAAATGGCCAAGTTTGAGGCCCCTGGCATTAAAGAGTAAGTTTATACGACAGCTTGAATTTTCGGAAAATTTAGAGGATTTGAATGGAAAATGTTGCTGGAGGGCAAGACTTTGCTCTCCAACAACTTTTTCTATGCAAACCTTCTTATTCTTTTAAAAATTCAGACTGTCATAAAATCTCATTCCTTCATAATGGGGGCTTCAAACTTGGCCATTTTGATATTTTTGACATGCTTTTTCCATTTCTGGCATTTGTTATAAGTTATAACCCATAATTTTATGAAAAGTAGGTCACATGATGGCTTAGCTGCAAAGGGCCAATTGTGTCACGAGATTCTTTTCCTAGTTTGCTGTCTCACTAATAGAGTTCTTGACAGATTCAATAACACTAACTGAAAATGCGATAATAACAGTTTCCGACAAACCGGTAAACCACTTGCTTAGCTGTTGAATTGTCAAGAATTTCAGTCCATTTTAGGCGGTAACAAGTGCTGTTACAGGCGGTAAATATTACCGGTTACCGCTTGGAAAAGAGGACACTGCTACTCTAATACTGTAGAACACTGTAATCATTGTGACTACATGTAATAATATTTTTCAATTTTTTTACACCACCTTGTACAATGTTCTTCAAGAAAACAGTTGCTGCTTCATCCCAGTGGTCAGTTATTCTGTACACAAAAGAACAGCATAAATCTTCCCACATGCATCTATACCACTTGTTACAGTAACCACTGTTAATGACAACACAGATGATGTCAGAAATTAAACTGCTTGCATGATTTATTGCAGTACATTACACAGTTAATTTAGAGGCGCTGACAAAACAGAAGGCTTTAAACATCCTGCTAACGAGACATACTTGAACTAAAGTAATAATCAAATAGGGGTTTGACCCCAGGGCAATTGTATATTGCTGATACCATTCTTATCATTAGGGTGAGGAATTCACTGAGGACTTACTGTAGGTTTCTTGTTGAAAAAAAAACTACAAAGTGCCATAATAGGTAACCAGAGTTTCAACCACAGATTGATCCCCAGTCAACATGCTACTGTGCCTATACAAGACCTACATGCAATAGACAGATTTTACACACTCTTACTGTTTGGATGTTGTTAGATCAAAGTAGGATGTCGCAAGCCCCAGTGGTTTAAGGCCAGCCAGGCAGCATTCCATTGCTTGGACTGGGATGTCTTGGAAGATTGCAGGAACTTCTCTAATCCTAAATTAAAAATAAATACAGTTTATGGGTTGAATATACAATGCATTAAGTAATGGTCCGCGTAAGAACTAGGCAGGTCAAACGCAAAATCGATTAAAAAGTGTGAACTCTTAATTGTTAATATCAATTAGATCGACGAATCTGATTGGTGGACGGCCAAAAATCGCCGAAAAACAATGGAAAACCCGACATAAACAACGTTTTTCTCCTTAATTTTCCCCAGGTCCCTCCTGTCTACCTCACGGTCAAATATTAGCATTGTTCTATGCGCCAATCAAAAGTTAGAGCTATTGCACTAGCCTATTGTTCTTTTGCCTACTTCTTACGCGGACCATTACTTAAATATCATCTCTGCCATTGTTAAAAGCTGATATGGCTTGCATGTTGTGGAAGTTTGAAAAAGTGGAAAAAAGGGGTAACTATTGGATAAGTACAGCATAATATAGATTTAGATAGTTACCCAATACAGGCTAGAGAAGTATAATTACTTAACTATAACAAAATCAATCATGGTTGAAGCTAGGAAAATTGGCTGGTAGTTGAGGTAGCCATTCCGCCTGCCGACAATAGAAGGCATTGGATGGTCACTAAGCTCAAATGGTGTTTCTAATGACTGAACCTGCAACTTAGGCAGAAATAAATATTTTGTTGGCATGTGATACGACGAGGCCTGGACTTAGGACTGAGCATCATGGGCAATGACGCAGTGGTATATGAGACGGAGTATAGCACATGATATCCATCTAGGCCCTCAGAACCAACCATTAACCTTTGGCTGATGCCAAGTTTCTTTTTAAGTTAGAAATAAATATTGTTTGTACTGTAAAGTCTTGTAGGATGGGCTGCTAATTACTTAGAGTTTGGGCCATGGTTCCTACCCAGACTTCCTGTCGTATTTTTTTTTCCCAAAAGGGTTTTTTTCTTTTGGCAGGTTTTTTGCTGGCTCTCGTATAACCGTAGTAGTATCTTTGTAAGCGGTTGCCCAGCTCTATTAATCCCGACTTGTTGGAGTAGAGATGTCAGTGCCCTATACCCTATATCGAATGTGTAAGGTATTGTTTTTACATGAGGACTGTATATGGTGCATGAGATACAGTTGTATCTATGTACACCTTGGGTTGGTTCTCGGCAGGCATCCCAAAATGAACTTATTTGATTTACACTACTGTGTAATTTGTTGTGAAGTGGAGACAAAATCACGATTTTCTTTCAGTTGCGTGATCAATAACTCTTGTGATAAGGCTGCCTTAAGTTGAACGGCAACCAAAATTCAGCCTATGATCGCTTTTTTTTCTCAGCCAGCAAATTTAGCTGGCAGCTGGTGCTTAGCAACAACCCTGACCAATACTGCAGTGTTGCATCCAGAGCGTGTCACTGCGTCCTGGGACGCAATATTTTGCCTTTGGACCCCCTAAAATACCAAGAAGGAGTCCCTGTGGACGCATAAATATCATACTTGAAATATATGCACATTTCTTCCACTTGTATCGATGCGAAGAAAAACAATTCGCTTGCCACGTGCGGAACAACGAACTTGCGAAGATGAACACTGGAGCGTCATGCCTTCTGATGCACAATTGCTACCAAAGACGGATTTTCGCGTTCATTCGCTCCGCATTTTTCAAGTTCTGACTTTTCTTAACAAAAGCTTTTTAGTTTGAGAGAGCGGTGGCGTCACACGGAGGTGAACAAAGAAACATTTACTCGGCCCAGTAATCGCAGTTTTCAAAATGGCGGACACCGACAATGCGATTTTTCACTCGTCTTCATCATCAAATTAAGAGCTGATTGAAATCAATATTTATGATAGAACCCCAAAAATTCTGGTCTGGACCCCCAAATATTTGTCCAAGGGGTCCAGAGGACCCCTACCCAAAAAAACATGGATGCAACACTGAATACTAAATTGTAAACTTTAATTTAAACAAAATATATAATTAAAATTATTTAAGTTACACACTACTTACAGTAAATCATAGCTTGCACACTTATTTACTCTCACTCATCTATCCAGCTTACCTACAGTATGGAACAAGGGTAGATTCTGCTAGGTCCACAAGGAATACACTACACAAAAGTATAAGGCAAAGTTAGAATACTGAAAAGTCATACATGTAAGACAAATTATGATTAGGTTGTTATAATCAAAGGCACCCTATGGTAAGCTTCTAAAGCAAAAATGGTGTTGTGTCATGTCCCACTGCACGTTTCCAAACTTGAGCCGAATACGCAAAGATCATGTGGCATATTCCACATTTTAATTGGCCGCTGAATAAGAACATTTTGAGTATCTTGAGATGATTGGGTTCCGGATATTCTCTTGTTTGCATATGACTGATTCCCCCATATACCACATTAGCTATTGAGCTAAAACTCCAGAAGCTTAAACAAAAGAAACCGGGCAGGACAGCATGCCACCTGATGAATACGTCTGACAAGCTACTTTCACAAACCTGCAGACTGCCTTTTCACAAGTATTCTAATGGATTGTGACTTAATAATTTGAATGATTTATATGTGAGTTTTGTTTTCTTCAGTCTTGGTCTAGTATCTTTTTCAATGAACAGAACCTGGCCTGAGGTCCACTCAGAGTTTGTAACACATTCTGTACTCTTGCTCTGTACCAGAAATTGTCTGATGTCCTTTGTATAACACACATCTGATAAAAAAAAATACAGTAGTGTGATCATAAATTATCATCATTATTATATCATTATTATTTATGATATTTTTTACGATCACAAGGCATTCATCTGCATCAAGCTTAAGGCCACCAGCCAATAGATACTACTGTACTCAGGGAAAAACGAAAATGAAAAGATCAGGTTGCCCTTCGGGCAAGCTGTTTCTTGAGGTTACTAGCCCGAAACTCTGAGGAGCTAGCCCAAAATTAAATCGTTTATAAAGAATAACCAGATATATTTAATCACCCAAAATACAAGTACTGATACCAAGCATATATATAAACTAATTCTTCGTAGTATTTTACCCCCGTTGACGGTAAAAAATATTATAAATTTACAGAAATCACGACAGTTATTTTACGTTGCGATCGGTCAATTAAACTAGCACTATAATCTGAAGTCTGTTGACATTCAATGAAGTAAATTCTCTTCAAAGCTTGTCAAGCTGACAAACTCTATTGCAGCAACTAAAATGTGGTGCAAAATGTTGTCATGCTACTATAATTTGGTCTTAAAATGTTATCATTTTCTCTCAGGAGCTTGCCCATCGGGCAAGCTACAATAAGAAAACGCTAGCCTGACAAGTCATTCCACTAGCCCCGGGCTATAGGACAGCACTTTCATTGCACCCTGGTACTGAATGTTGTACTAGCCTGCCCCTTCTTTGGCTGAACCTGGGGCGTGGAGCCATTTCTAAAGAAATCATTGAGTCTTCCAATAACATCTTGGATCTGATTTCCATGATGTCCAGTGGGATGTGCCCAAAAAGTGCCAGCATCTATTAACTGGAAGATACAAAAACATGTGATATCAAAATAAAATGAAAAAACAAAGTAACGTTTTAACAAAATTAATGTATATGCACAACATTTTAAAAACAACCTTAATCATAGTCTTTTTCAAACAATGCAAACTACAGTATATTGACACCAGTTGAAAAGAATACTTTAGTGGAAATTGTAATAAAAAGGACAAATATACAGAAAAAATCTACATAATACAAAACTTACACATAATGCCCCATTAAATTTGTTGAAATTCATGTTTTTTCCTGTGTTAACTGCATGACTGGTTTTTATCTCTACAACGGTTACAAAGATTAAGATCCACACACCTTAAAAATCTCAATGTCAATGGTTGGAGGAATCATGTGTACTTGATTGTTGTTTCAATGCCTGAAACTTGAAATGACGAATCCAGAATTAGGCAAAGAATTGTCACCTTGCCAACAGAAGCTTGTTATGATCTACTTTGAGTTCCTACTTATCGTACTTTTCATGCGAGAATTTCAATATCTTACAGAGCAGATTCCTCTCACAGAAAATGTCAACCTTGTCTACCAGAACTATTATAGAGTTCCGTTTGGAATGATTTCCTTACAGGTCCCTACTTCATTATGCATGCTGCAGCCGTACAAGAAATGTTTGCACGCGCACTTCCCAAGACAATTCAACTACAGCATACATAATGAAGTAGGGACCTGTGAGGAAATCTTACCTTCCGTTTTATCTAATACTTCATTAAACATGCTGTAGCCGATTTGTTTAAGGTAAATGCTCCTACAAGCATTGCTTGTTTATAAACAAAGGAACAGTACTACTACGTCAGGCACAACTAGAATGCGGTGATACGGAAATCCAGCCAAATGTAATGTGACAGCGCCATTGTTTACGCTGTAACTTGTGAAGCACGTGAGAATTTCAGCCATGTGCGCGATTTCAGTAATGGTACATCTACCATCAACCATTCATTTCCAGATTTTACCAGGCCACGGTAGATACGAGAAAGCTAAAACTGGACGCCTGGTTTCGTGATCGGCTCCCCGAATATGTAATCATATACAATTTCTAGTCGTCCATATATAGCACTTGCATCGAATCACGCAACCTGCACTCGAGTCAATTTCGGAACGATCATTTGTTCACGATTAGGTCTCAGACGTTCGAGCCTATCCCGCTAGCACCCGTGCTTGTGAAAGAGCTATGAAATTCAAGTCCTCTTAAAGCGTATAAGGAAAAGTAAATGAATAGAATGTGGAAATACCTGTAACCTGTTAAATGTTGCTACATCAAGCTTTCCAAGTCGCCATTTTGAATTATGGCGCCTCGTTTTCGTGGCCTTTAGTAAATTACCTCATGTACCTTTCCGGCAAACGTCCCGGACACGCTACACAGCAGCATTGACCTTCCAAGATCCTGATGAATTGCAATGCTCTTTCGATTCACTTATGGAAACGTCAGTCCCACATTGCGAAGAATGAGACAAAGAACAGTGCCACAGTACCGTACTGTTCAGTAGCTTTCCTAAGAGCGGGTCACACTGAATGGTTTGATCATCAGATGAAATCTTTTAGGACCACACTGTTTAGTAAAACCAGCACTAAGTCTGGCTATATCAGAGTACAGTTTTGGTGGGTAACTTCCCAAAGAAGGGTAACACTGTATGGTTTGATCCACAGATGAAAAAGTTAGAACCCCACTGTATAGTAAAACAAACAGTACCACAGTACAGTACTGTTCAGTAGCTTTACAAAGAATGGTCACACTGCATTGTTTGATCCACAGATGAAAAAGTTTAAGCCACACTGAATAGTAAAGCAAACATTACCACAGGACAAGTATTCACTAGCTTTCTCTATCTGTTTGTTCGTTTATAAAAAGGTCCGACCTGAAACTACATGATTCACTACATGGCTACGGTACGGGACCAATTTAGCCAATCAATATTATCTTACCACAGTTGACGGCATTTAACAAACTTGGTTCAGTTATATGAGCCTGCAGCCCTAAGAGCCGTTAACAAATCCCCTTACTGTTTTGTTCCTCAATAAGGTGTTCGGTTTATTTTATTTCTAATACTTTCTTCAGTATTTTCGGTTGTTCGTTAATGTATATATACCTCTTCTTCTATGAGTCCAAAATGTTTTCAATCACTTTCACCCACACAAAATGTGTGGCACTCAGTTTGGAATTTAAGGTGTAGAGATTTGGACGCACTTTCAGAAGCAGTTCCGGCTTGGTAAGTATACGTAGCCATTTCACTGCCAGAATCGAAACTGAAATAATCCCGGAATATAGGTCTAATATTTGTTCTTTGACCACGGTAAATGGAGGGTGACAACTCTAACAAACGCTGTTAGCCAAAATTGTTCCGGGAATCTGGAGATTTTTCCAGGAATCGGGACACTGGGAAGTTTTTCCGGGAAACATGCGATAATTCCGAGACATTGCAGAAAAAAATCGGGACATCGAAGGAAATTTATCCCAAAAATTCAGGAGGATGATCCAAATTTCTGGGCCGACTTAGCTAATGCCTAGTATTGCTCAAACAGCGTTTGTTAGACAAGAAACTGGGTAAATCAAACGAGTTGATTAAGTAAGTTATACCACCGTAAGGTAAAAGGGAGGTGCTTCACCTCCCTTTTACCTTACGGTGGTATAACTTACTTAATCAACTCGTTTGATTTACCCAGTTTCTTGTGTTTCAATTTCCCACCGACGCAGCACCAGTTTCTTTAGAAACTATCCCCACAATAGCGTTTGTTAGAGTTGTCACCCCCGTGCGGTGGTATGCCGTGTTACCAACGATTTTTTTGAAAGACATTGATCAATACTTCTTTGCTTTATATGGTAAAATTGCAGCGGCTATGAAATAAAGCTGCCCCTGACTTTGCTTGTAAAGGATTTAACAAATAGAAAATAACGATAAGCACCCCCAGGGGGAGGGTGTGTGGGGGAAGAGGGTGGATGAAGAAAAAGCAATCATAACTCCCTCGAGCGCATTTTCCCGCGCTTTGCGTAGACGACATGTTTGTTTTGAGTTACACTGAACTGATTCATTACTCTGTTCGTATCTGTTTTGGTTGTCTAGGTAATGAGTTGATTTTCGTTTTACTACATTCAATTAAAAGGCCGTCTACTATGGAACATATTACTCCTCAGAGGTGTAATGACGAAAATAAATTGATAGAAGATAAACAACATCAGGGGCCGGTTGTTCAAAGGCCGATTAGCGCTAACCCAGGGTTAAATTTTAACCCGGGTTTCTTTTCCTCTTGTTAAAAAGCATTTTCTCCAATAACGTTCTCTATTTTTTTCAGAGCGTACAATCATCAAATTGTATTCAAAAAGAATTATACTGAGTGTGCTTTTTAAGCTCTCATATCTGCATTTAAATTTTGTACTAACCCTGGGTTACCTTAATCCTGCTTCGAACAACCCGGCCCAGGAGCGAATCACCTATCGCTCCTGTCAACATAAAGTCAAAGAACGTTTTTTTCATTGTTTTTAATGGTTTTGTTTCTTTATTTCTCAGTAACATGCTGTTTTGTATAGATCCTGTATTTGTATTTTCTTTAAAGAATCCAATTGTACTAAAATGAGAAAAGAGTAAATGATAAAATGATTAACTCAAATTAAAGAACTTTTATGTAGATTTTAAAAAAGTTTCATCGATAAGAACCGAATTATGGTACAATTGAAAAAGTTCGACAGGACTGCATGGTTATATAACTTCTCATCGAGTGACTGAAAATTAGAATTACACTGTATTGTAAAACAAACAGTACCACAGCCATGGTACTGGCGTGATAACACTGCATGGCTCCTTCTATTCAAAGATGCCCGAAATGTTAGATCTGTACTTTATCAGTCAGCCGAGATGGAAACAAAAAGATCGCAGTGCGGAACTATTCTAGTATTCTTCGAAGATTTTTCCGGCTCTGTGTATCCACTAACTGATTTTTTCACAGACACGGAGGGTACTGTCACACCCCGATGCTACAATTAAGTCCACCACCTTGGCCAATAAAAAGATCCATCCGTAATCGATGAACTTCCCATGGGCCGAATTCAAGGTCAACCGACGTGCTCGAGACACAGCATTACATTTGACAAAATCCTAAAAGCACAGCAAGTCTCTTATGTCAGTTCACTACCATCAGCGTTTAGTTTAACACTTAAGTCATAAGAAATCATAACTTTCATTATGGCAACAAATTCTAGTGTTTTATTTATCATGCACAGTGAAGAGATGTTTGTAGGATACAAAACGCCGCCATAATGGTGCAAATCACTGCAAAACGGATTAAAAGTGAAAGAGGACATTTGATCCTTGATTACCTCGAGACGCATTAGGACGAGTTGACTTGCTTATTTATGGAGGCAGATTGAAACGGTGATTTCCCACCAGGGAATGCTAGTGCTACTTAAAAACCATTTAGTGCACGGTTAAGTTTACTGATCGGGTGATACTATGTTCCTTAATATTAATAACGCAGGCTGCGAAGATGAACTATTTTAGATAATTTAGTCAAAGGCACGCTGTTCAATATTTAATTAATTGTTATAAGAACAGAAAGTCGATGAAAAGTATATTTTCATGGCTGATGTATACTTTGCTTTGCGAGAACACTTGTTAAACAAATACGGAAACGTGTAGAAACACAGAGAGTGAAAGGTCAAGTGTGAAAGGTCAATTCAGATACATCCGACACTTCATCTTTTCAGTACAGCGCTCGTGATCAAAATACGGCTGTGGTTTACGGCAATTTCCCCTTATCTTTGCCTTTAATTTAGGCCAAAAGGTATAGACGAAATTTCAATTATTAAGGCATAATCTCCCCACCATTGAGGCGACAAACAGTTCCAACATGTATTCAACGTAGCTTGTACGTGACGCTCAAATAAGTTCCCGCCACTTGACTCGCGGCTACACATTTTTTCGCGCCCCTCGAAAGGCGCCACAGACCAGTCGAGCGTCTTGTCACTGCGTTTGTTTGTGTAACTCAAGAAGAGCCTGAAAGAAAAAAAGCGTTATTTTATTGCTTTTTCGGATAATGCGAGGTTTTAAATTGCTTGGGAGATAACCTTTAGCATTTTGGTGCGAAAAGTTCCTGAACTGTATTACCACAGAAAACAAGAAGAGTGAAAGGACTTCGTTATATCTCGCGAACGTCAGGTATTTATATGTACTCCTTAACCATGTAGTTCAGGGCAAAATGACAAAGTCAATGTGATTATTAAGTCAAATTTAGAGATGGAGAAATTCAATTACATTGTCTCTTAGTCTCTGAGATTTCTTCGGGGTTGCTTTATTCATTCATCGGGTTTCAAAACGGCTGCAAGCGGCGGGTAAATTGTATTGAAAACCTATTTACCGGCCCCAGCTCAAGTGAGTTGAATTGAGAGACAACTCAAGACAATAGTTCAAGTTGTAACTGAGAGACTTGAAAACGGACTTGAAAAACTGATTGTGCATGTTGTGTATCCAAGAAAATCATTTGCAAAGTTTGTCTGATCTGGTTCTACTAGTAAGGAGATTTCATTCACAACTAAACATTAGCTGAGATGTTCAGTGTCATGGTTCATCCTATACAGGTTTTGGTGACGAGTTGACCGTTTCATAAACAAAAAACCTGTAAAATATCCCCCGAACAGTAAATTTTATATTGTTTTCTTACAATTATTGACTCCGAGTAAAGGGCTATAGCCGCCATAAAAGTTTCGATGCATAAGACGAACTTGGCTAAATTGGATTTCCTCGCATTAGCTGAGGGAAGGATTTTTAGTCCAGTCAAAACAACATCCTGTGAATGCATTTAACGTTGAGGTGCTTATAGTATTTGTGAATTCCAAGGATAATTCAAATTCAAATAGGCAGAGCTTACTAAACAGAGGGCACACCATACTAATGCACTATAATTCACGTGTTAGCGTATCAGTAAAAGAAAACAAACCTACATGTTTACTCAACACTCTCAACGAACCACTCAGATAATAGTACTTATCTGTCTCAGTGCCTTCTTGTAAGTTATTTTAAGTCACAAAAACATATAGTAGTAACTCCGTTTATCTAGTGTGAAAAAACGACGTTTTGATTGTCACATATCAAGTTTATTATAACAGAAAAGGAAAATATCGCCAATTTTCTATAATTATTTCTTAAATGAAATTTTTATCACTGACTATGAGAACTAGGAACAAGCCTTTCCGTAAAGCAAAAACGATTTTTAGGTGATCTTATCTAGGGAGGGGTGGGATTGACATGGATAGAGGTGGGAAATGTCCGCAAAATCGGAAGATAACTGTTTGAAAGGATTAAAAGAAAGGTATAAAAAGCGAATAAAGCATAAAGGTGATTATATTTTAAAGGAATATAATGTTTAAAAATCTTGATACTGTATTGCTTTATATATCGCATATTTAAGCTAGATATAACGTGAAAGAGTCGAAGAGCAGTACGTAGGAGGGACGGGGAGGTGGGGGGTGGGGTGGAGTGAGTGTGTTCGTTATAAAAGATTTGAAAAACAGACGGACGTCTTGCTAAGGATCAGTTGTGGTTTCCATCGATCAACAGTACCCGTACTATAGAACTTAGTGCATGTGTTTCAACGTTGCATTACCTAAGGCACAATCTTCGCGACAATTCCCACTGTATGGCCGGGAAATTAATGCAAGACAAAACCGAATCAGTGGAAGCCAAAATCAATCACTCAATGTTAGAAGACTGCATTTAGACTATTTGCTCTTGCCCTGGGCTTTGGATGGTAATGATAAGAAAAGATTGCAAGTTGAAATGTTAAGATTACTTTTTCTTCAAGTTCTGTCACCAGAACCTTGCATGGCGAAGCGCTGTCAACACACACCTCGGTGTGGATCTATGTACACAATGACGTGATAAACATAAAGGCCTTTTTCTCACCACTTTACTCCTTTGCAAAGAAATCAGCGAACAAGGAGCAGTCTAGAACAAAGCCAATACTGCCTTGAAAAGTAATCTTTCAATCCATACAACAAATGCAGGCATGTCTGATATGTTCAATAGTTATCATTTAACATCACCAGACGTTTTTGTTTTTTTTCTTTGTTTCTACCACTTTATCAGTATTCATTAATTAAAAGAAATGCGTGATGCCCGGGGGTTGGGGTTGGTTTATATCCTTATAAGAGGATAATGGGGTTGTGCCGCCGAACGGGGTCACATTTTCACGACTGGATTGACTATAATGGGGTTGCATTTTCAATAGAGTTACTAGAACAGAGTCGCACAGTAGATGCATAAATAGAAAGTGACTTAGTTGGGAAGGTGAAAATGACATTTTCCCAAGAGTGACTAGGATGGGGTCTATAACTGGCAAAAAATTGACATATAATGGGGCAGGGGCTCTGAGACGCCAGTGGCACATACCCAGCAAAAATCAACCCAAGTACCGCCCTCCTCCTGCAGTTCACTGCTCCAAGGTAATATCGTGAGCTTGTAAACAAAAAAAGACAAAACTACTTTAAAACACGGCTCAATAGTCAGAGTCCAATGAAAAAGTGTTTGCACTGCCTTTTGATTCGAGGAACAGACCCCATATAAATCTTTGAATGAAAGCACACTCCTTTATTTCTTTATTTGGTTAGGCCGGCGTTGGATCGAAGAAGTTAGGTTAGTGTAAGATCAAAATTTTTGGTTAGCTTAAAGTTGCAGGGCATGGAAAATAAGATTGCACGATTCAAAAACGTGCGTTTGTTCAGGTTGTCAGTAGGTTTCTGAGAAGCAGGCTCTGTGTATGAAGTAGGCGGCTGCCGTAATTCATGCGTATCGCCGGTTCAGGGTAGGTATGGTTTTCCGCAATACCATGCTCAGAACAAACCTAGCAGTCGGAGTAGCCGGCGCAGTATTCGGAATAGCCGGTGAAATGCGCCGGTTGCCGGCTTATTTTGACAACCCTGTAAATTGTTATGAAATCTTTTGTTCAAGAAGTCATTATTATTATTATTATTATCATGAATCTTTTGCTCTATCTTAACATGAGTTATCATCGTAGACACCACATTGTGACCACATTCTGCCGCCTTCAGGGCTCCAATAATTAGTGACCGATGTACATAGTTGTCTCGCGAATGTTTTCTGACGCACGTCTATGGATCCGCCCACTCTGCTATAAAAAGCTATTTGGAACGTTTGAGAGCAGCGACTCTCTAGGCACAAAACTCTTCAATGGCATACAATGTGAGATTGGCGACCCTTTAATCTAAGGTAAGACTCGTTTCGTTGTCTGTTTCGTGCCCGAACTAACATCCATTTATGTAGATGGCTACCTGATTTTTAAGACTCAAACCTCTAAATACGGACTCCGTTTGTGGAGAGAATTGGTTCAATTTATGAACTTTCTTTGCTACGTGGGCATGCTTACGTCCCACCGTATAAAAGTGTTTATATATTTTAAAGTTTGATCAGTATAGAACTAAACTAGGGACTAAAATTGTAAAAGACTGATCGACGACAACAAAATAGGCTTAGAATAGCAACATTGGTGGAACACTGTCGTCTCTGCTTTTAAGTGGCAGATCTATACGGATTGAATTTTAGAGTGTGATTTGAAGCACAATGTTAAGTTGAATCACTGTTCAAGACGAACTTCATGTTTGATGCGCCATTAATGTAAGGATATTATTTGGACGATAACGTTCCTATAAGCTTGCTACTGGCGCGCTTGAGCCTTACCTACTCTACTATCATTAGAAACCATGGACAGATGGGCGCGATTTGAGTGTTGACTACATTGGACGTATTTCAAAACTATTTCGTATAAAAAGTAATATGTTGACATCTATCTTACCAGTTAGTTTTCTGAAATTGCAAATGGGATCAGATGACAAGATAATTTATTGAGATCTGGACATTTCCTCCCACAATAATATTTCCATGTCACGTTGATCGTGTACAAGCCTAACAAGATAGTTTCAAGAGGGCTTGACCCGACAGGATCAGATGAGTCTCTCTGAAACTGATATCATATCTTGAGATTATCTGTTTCTTTTCAAAGCAATTTTTGAATCAAAATGGGAAGAACGTTGCCTGAATAAAATTCCTTGCTTTGGGAACATTTAAGTTGATGTTCTGCCTGCATGATTTATGGGGAAAACCATTTTTCATGACTAGACGTTTGACGCTATAAATGAAAAGGTTAAACGCACTGTAGGTGAAAACTGATTAGACTAAACAGGGAGAGCTTGTTGATGAAATGTTAGGAAAACCTTTGAACACAAAGGCCACGCCCTCTAAACTTCCAATAAAACGACTGGTTTTTTTCCCCTGGTGGGTTCATTTTCTTCGCAACCTCATTAACAAACAACTGCTTAAAGCCTGCTAAAAGCTCAGTGTTGTTTGAACTCCGCCGTATCGATGTTCAATGCAGTATTTGGTTTTATTGACTTCGTCGATCGAAGTGTACACATAATGCAAGATTTCATGGTAGCCTCAAGAAATTAATGGGACAAAATGCGACCGACGCTTGCTCCAAACAACCAGCAATGAAACTTAAGAGCGTCGCGCGTACTTTACGTCCGCCCACGCCTCTTAATCAACGTAAATTCACACCAGAACACTTACATTAATTTCGTCTTTTACCCTACATGAAAGCATGACTTCTAACGCTTGAACAAAAAAAAAAGACAAAAGCAACAGCTACTGTAGTGTGCGGTAACTGCAAACCTTGAAGAACGCACTGATCAGCTAGTCAGTGAAAAAAAGTTAATAAGAGACCACTTCTTTTACTCCTTGAGTTTGTCTACAGGAGCCGAGCTTCAGTTCCATAATGCGATTCCCAAGTTCTTCTTAGTCACAACCGATCCCTGAAGACAAGTTATGATAGTTCATCAGATTCGCTGTTGTTCGGCTTTTGGTGTTTCCTATAATGAAATCGTTTTCAGTTTCGACTTAGGGGCCGTATGAGGGTTAATCTAGGTAGGCAGGTTAGTTGTGGTCAAGTCGCATGGGTGAAAAAGCACTTGGCCCTAGTTTTTCGAGGCCAGGTGACCACGGCAAATTAATAGTAAAATATGAAGCACTCTAATTGCTTAAGTGATCTTGAAGACTGTCGGTCGCCTTCTTTAACATAATGGAGTGAAGTAAACGATTCAGGTCAGGGCATCAAATTCGGAGTTCCAATATCATGGCGGATCACTGTGGCTGGTTTTTGATTTTTGTCGCCTGGAGGGTTGGACGGTGAGCGGGTGAGTCAGTTGCCTCAATCGCCCATGACTCTGAACTCCTTGTACAAAACAGGTGCAATCTGATAATCTTTTCATTGTCTTGCTGGTTTCGTTCCAATGCGCGTGAACGTAAGAGGTCGGTCCACACATTCCAAGTTTCTTCACAGAAACGCTCATCGTGTATTTTATCATATTTTCCAAGTGAGGATAAATAACTCAGTGCAAGCCATAGACTATACTGCTTAGAATCACGAGCATTGCATTCGCTGAAGCGGTCACTGCCATCGGGTTCGGAATTAAGCCCAATGATTATCACTCAGAGTACAAAATACCTAAGAATTTGAATCTGCAAGACAGTCGAAAACGTCTTCGTTGAGAATGTATAAAAACAATGGAATAAACATAAAAGAACTACAAGCAGATTGGCCACGCTGTATAGTTTAATTCACAGATGGAAAAAAATTTAGCCCATTGCATAATAGAACAAAGACTTCCCCGGCAAAGTAAAAATAATGGTCACACTGCACAATTTGATCCTCTGATAGAAAAGTTAGAATCACGCAATTTGATACTAAAAACAAAACCGCACCGTACAAAAATATTTTGTAACAATCACACGAATGGCCACGCAAACTTTAAAGTATTGTTTTCCATGTTATTACAAATTATAATTCAAGGCTCACTCTTGAAGCAAGAGAGGCAAAGTCGTAAAATACTGCATGTTGTTCGCAAATGACATCTGATTGATAACAGTCTGTTTTATATCTTGTATTTTTCGGGTGGAAGCATGAAAAACAGCAGGACCAACAAACGCCGGCGCAGAGGTGCTCGTCAGTTTGTATTTCGGCAATTTTCTTTGTTGAAACGTCGTTAATAAACCTAGCTGTGTTTTATTTCTTCGTTTTTTTTCTAACAAGACAATCTTATTTTTTGGCTCTAATGTTACTTTGACGCTTAATTTTTTGAAGTCATAGAAAGACGAGAGCTCCGAAACCACTAGTGAACTCCTTACAACAAAATGGATTGTCAAGTCACGTATCCGGTTCTACTGACCTTCGATCTAATTATCTGAGGAAATAAATCAATCTAACTTGAAAGACACAAATGGCATAATTAAATTTTAAAATTTTACTCATGATTATATGTCTAAGAAAGAAGCTCGAGTTTGTAAGAGTTAATAAATTTGGTATTCCTTGGACATCTGTGATTTCATTCATGTCCTTGCTCTTCTTGTAATTCATTTTTGTTTTTATTTTGGTAATTTTTCATGTTTTAAACAACATGCTACTCAAATATTTAAGAGAGAATGACTTTGAATAGGTGCTTTGGCTGAGGCGTGTATCCACGATTCGTTAGTTCTTCACAAAAAATAAACAATATTTCAAACAGGAGATTACATGCATTTAAATATTTTGGTTCCTTGAACAAACAGGGAGACAAACTTATCACTGAAACCTGTTCTGCGCAAGTGTGGCTCACCATTCTCCCCATGTGGGCTGAAATGTTGAATTAAAGCCACTTGCCCTTAGTTCATACCAAAGTGAACTTTGGAGGAGTTTATTGTTGCATCATAGATCGGCTCACCCAGGCAGGATTTAAATCAATGTTTAAAAGGAGAACTGGAAAACAAAGAAGCATAGTAAAGTACCATAAAGAAACGTTCAACCGGAGATCTGGCAATTAGAATACAACTTTCAACTGATATACAATCTCTTATAGTGATCAGGACGATCTAGGAATACATTTGGGACGCTTTGAAATTTATATATTATTTCCCCTCTGGGGGGTCCAGCTACCCACAAACAACGGAATCAGTCTTATTTTGTTTTAGTTCGACCTGTATCGTCTATTTAAGGTCTTTTAATAACAAGGGCGTAAACTCTGCCGTTACATTTTAAAGCGGTATGGTTTACTTGTTGGCTTTACATTGTAGCGTAGGTTAATGGAAATAAATGCCAGTGGTGAACGTTAAAAAAAGTAAGCTTATTGTGTGCAGTTCAGGAAAAATATTACCATTGGTGGGTTTGCTTGTTAGGTACAAAAACGCGACTATAACTTTTACGAGGAAAAACGATCAATACTTGGTTACTATGAGATGAAAACGGGACTCAACTTGGCGCAAAAGACAAAAGACGTCGTCTCTTAACCTTGGACTACCTTAAGCAAATATGATGACTCTTTTTTGTTCGTTCCTACTAAAATAAACTGTTGATATACAGCTATAAGCAGACCCGAAAACCTCCACGATAAATTCTTCTCGTTCCCGTTTTCGTTCTTTCGTTGTTTATCGACCAGAATAATGGTGAAAAGAAAGCCTTCATATCTTGTTATCCTTCGGCTTTTGTTAATTCTAGATTTATGTTCTTCTTCAGTTGGCATCGGATAAAATGACTTTAAATAGCATATTTGGATTTTATTATGATCATCGAGGTCAACCATTTTTTGTTTGACAATCATAAGTAGAAGGCACGAGAATGGAAAAGCATTTTTGTCTGTTTTCATTTGTTCCTTTTGTGAGGCGTGACAAAAGTTTCTTTTCGTCAAACCCACCGCCGCTTGAATTTACGGCACGTGGCACTCGTATTCGAAACACAATGGCAGGCGAAATCTACCTTTGAATGCATTGTACTCGAGCGTCATCACTACCTCGTCAACCACATACCAGCGCAGTTCGCAAGTTTGAGGTACCACGTGGTGGAGGTTTAATATTTAATAGAGGGAGAGGCTGCGGCCAAACTAGCACGAGCCTAAATCATTTTTCTTCATTCATTAAGGACAAACAGATTAACCCACTTGATCGTCATGCGAGATCGGAATGAATTTTCATGATAGATTCCGTGAAAAGGAAATTTCCATTGAGATGAGTATAAATTTAATGGCGAGTGGAAAGACAATTAGCCACCAGGCGTTATTGGATAGTGTTATTACGGTGACAGAAATAGGTTATTAACCTTTTGTTTCGAAATACCCTAAACACGATTTAATTGGCAGGCTCAGAATATGTTAGGCAAATACATGCAGCTTCTTAATTACAAAGAGTAGATGAAACAAGAATGCCATAATATTGAGCAGAGGTACTTCCACCTGTTTTCAGACATGTGAATTTACTTCAAATTACCTGACAGGGCCATAGAAGTATATTTTATGGTATTGACAAATGTTGCTCCAATGCATATATTGCTCAGACTTAGGAAACGAAACCTAACGCGGAACCTGGCACTGAGTACTTTCACCAACCAATTTTAAATCTATTGGTATCGCCAAGGTGGACCTTTTAAAGGTCTTACAAAACATTTCTTTAATATCATACGCAGTGCAGGGTGTGAAGGAAAGCTCATTTTAATTAATCAAAATGGAAAAAAAATCGAAACATCGTCACTGTTTGTAGCCTTTCAGGAAGCATGTATTTGAGGATTCAAATGTACTGTTCAGTCTAACTCGAAGGATGCGCTCTGTTACACCGCTGTAAAAAAACTGGCTGGTTTCAACAGCAGATCTGCTCTTAATATACGCAACAAAAAATCAAATCCACTCCACACAGCCTGAAAAATTAATAAGAAACACTACAGACAGGACAATTAGCGAAATGAAGCGAAAGCTTTCCAACTCGATTTCTCGTTCGTATTTGATGAGTTCTTTCAATATTTTCCATTTCTGTCATGAAGCAGATATTGGGTCGCCATCCTCAAGAAGATGGACGGATATCCAAGTATCAAAAAACACTCTCTTGTTTTTTTATGTGACAATTACTGGGTATTCTAGTCCAATTAGCATCGAGAATGAACACAATTCCCATCCTTCTGATGGACTGATTTAGTAATTATTCATATGCAAAACGTTAGGTCCGGTGGAACTTTGCTAAAATTTCTGAAGGCGCTCTTATCGGACACCAGATCAATTTTGGGCATCATTTGCCTACATTCTTCTACTGCGATAGAGTCGCCGTTGCCGTGGCTCCGAGAACACGGTAATTGTCAATACCCACTCAGAATTGCCTGAGCTTTTTGCATAGATCAATAAACCGACTAACTGGGATAATTAATTTTGAAATGGACAAATGGAGCAGTGTTCTTCTCTTTGTAAATGGGTAAGATTAAACGTACAATATGCTTTGTTTTAACCGTCCTTTATAATTTCTCTTCTTTTTTCCTAGCCTGGGGACACGCTGGCTCGGGTGTAGCGTTCAAAGCGTCTCATTATCCGTAGACATTGTTTAGCGATATACCGGAGCCTGATTCATGGTATAAATACGGATACCAGGTCGTGAGATTGGGCGGCTCGAATCTTAGACACATTCAGCACCTGCTGATGTGCAGAGCGGATAAGCACCCGGCTGGAACACCGAAAAGTGGCTGGATTAAACGAAATGTGTGCAGACGGACCATTTCTTCGAAGGAGTCTGATTTTTCTCGCCCTGATATCTTTGGCGAGAAGCGGTGAATCACTGTATTTCAACGGATCAACCTACATCTCGTACTTATACACCGAGCAGGGGAGAACTCTTCCAGACGAAATCACGATCGTGTTCACGACGATTAAACCTTCCGGTTTACTTTTTCATGCAGCCAGCGACAAAGGGGACTTCATGACGCTCGAGCTCCTGCGTGGCAAAATCAGGTAAGCCGGTAAAGTTCATACTTATCTAAGTTTACATCTTTCGCTCTCTTTTCGTTAGAGTAGGATGTTGACTATTGTCAAAAAAAGCAGTTTGCAAAGCAGCCTTTGGAATGTTACAATGGGGCGTCTGACTCGCGCCGCCAATGTCAGACTGAATTCTAATTGCTTCCATCGTTGGCGAAATTCGTTGTCTTAACGTTTTAAAAACATTGGGGTTACTCGTCAAAAAAATCACTTCGTTTTTAAAGCGGAGAGGTTCCGTTTTATGCACTTTGTAATTACTGGTAATTTTTGGTCGAATTTGTGCAGACTCACGCTGGGACATTGTAAAAACGAAATTATTCAGATAAAAATTTAAATAAGATATTTAGTTTTAAATTTTACTACTCCGCCTTATTGAAAACCGGTAGTGCACTATGAGTAAGTGGGTGAATGTTTCCTTGTAAACCGGTACATTTTGTTCATATTAATGCTAGAGGAATAGAGCGGATATACGATTCCACAGATGTTTTTAACGAAATTGAACAAAACCTTTTTCTCTTTAATTGCGAGCCGAGATTAATTTTGGTTGGAAAGAAAATTCTCAAAACTATTTGTAAAATCGTAGTTAAGACTGCGGAATTCACTGATATGGTGTTTTTTACATTTTTGCCTGACATAAATTTATTTCCATTAGTTTTGATTATTTTGTCGGGAATCGAATTTCATTGATATTAAATATTCCAGTTCACTTCATTTAAGTCAGTTTTGTAAGCTTTAAAATCAAAACCTTCTCTCTAGTAAGTTTCAGTAATTGTTTTTTTGTGGGTTTAGTGCCACGGATGCCCCTTAGGGAGTATTTGCATCCAGCTTCTTCGATCGGTTTTAACGGTACTTTAACTTTCCAACTCGACGTGTGTCGTACCGAAATTTACGAATAAGAGATGAGATAAAGTACAACGATGGCAACTGTTTTCACTGTAAGGCTAATTACCAAGAAATAAGAATTGTATGCTCTCAAAGAAATGTATCTCCCTTGTTGCACCTGCGAGCATATTTTTCTGCGCATGCTCTTGTCGGTCACTCCAAGATGAAATATTTATGGTGATTGTCCGATTCGCTTACCGTACGTCACTAGACGATATTTCTCCCGGATGTTTTAATACTTATAGAGTGCGCTTTTAATGGTACATCACACGCAATGTGCCTCTCTAGTAATACTCTTAACAACAAAGCGACGCCCAGGAAATCCGATCGATTGCATAGAAATCGCGTCATTTTTAAGGGCTTCCGTCTCATTTATGAAGACAATTAAGTGTATGCATACGTTTCATAATGTTTGAATATTATGAACACAAGCTGTAGCACGAAAAGAAAAAGAAATCGGATTTTAACCTCATCATGAGTGCGATCGGTCGCCAGTTGGAATAATATTCAACCTATACTCTGCTACTTGATATCACCGCAATTAAATTACAAGCAAAACATTTTAGCAATTTTCAGCCTGAATGGATTTGTTTTGTTACTTTTATTCGTAATTCTACAATCGAAAATAATTGAACAAGGCTAGGGACATTTATTACTCATGTTGGTTTACGCACAACACTAAACGTTTCCTTCAGTTGAACTCTTTCAGAAAAGAAGTTTTCTGTGCACGATTTTCCGTTTTCACTTCTATGCTTTAATACAGAGTAGTCTGACTTCACAACTGAAATCTTTCCCCAACTCTGATACAAGATTCCACTTTGCCGTTAATAGTATACAATTTGATTGAAAAATACAAATATATTATTCATGGTAGAAATTTGTGCAAAATGAAAGTTTCTCTGTACACTAATATTTAAACTTGGCTGGAAACCCTGGAAATCTTAGTTTCTGAATAGAGTTATGATTTATTAGCCCGGAGTTTGTTAATGCATTCGCCAAATGGATTGAAATGTTTGCATAAGGAAAGCTCGCCAAAACTGAAGATTCAGGCTACGATAACCAATAAATCTTAAAATCCTAAGCGTCCGTCCGATGATAGTTAAAAAGTTCTGATTCAATTTGATTGTAAGCGGCATTTTATAATAAAGAGAAGAGGACCTCATGCGGAGATTCCGCATATAAACAATAACACAGGTTACGCACTGCAATCGGCGTGGTCTCAGAAATTACCTCAACGAATGTTTATTCCTTGAAATTAAAAGGTCGTATACACATATGGCAAGGTAAATGCCCAATGACCATATGTAAGTATATTTACCCTCCAGTCCCAGAATTAAAACTAAAATGTCAATATATAAAAATATATATGTATGATTTCCTCTTTTTCATCTGTGAATTTAACAGTAAAAAACTGTGGCACCATACTCTGGACTAATGCCGGTTTGGTTGTCTTACCATTTATTTTATAATGCGATGCAGTATGGTTTTAACTTTTTCATCTGTGGACAAATTGAAAAAAAAAAACTGTACAGATTACTTCATTCTTAAGAACTTGAGTTACTCAACTGTGCTGTATGTAAGGTGGTACAGTGGAACCTCGATTTAACGAAGTCGCTGGGGACCAGCCAAATTGGTTAGTTAAATCGAGGGTACGTTATATCGAGGTTATATTCCATACCTTTTGTTGTAACTTTGGCCGGGACATAGAATATCGTTCGTTATATCGAGGACTTCGTTAAATAGAGATTCGTTAAATCGAGGTTCCACTGTACTGCACTTTTGGGTACACAGTGTGTTCCTTACTATTTCGTCTGTGGCCGGATTATTAAAAAGTGCAGTTTGATCATTCTTTGGTGAGCTACCGAACAGTACTGCATGTGCTGTAATGTGCTTTGTTATATTATACAATACCACTCAAGCCGTTTTATCGAAGAGACCATAATATGTGACCATTATTGAAAAGCCTTTTGAGTAGTACTGTCCTGTGATACTATTTAACTTACTATACCACATGGTTGGAACTTTCTCATCTAAAGCTACGAACGAAACAGTATTCTGCTATATTGCGCGACTTTTTTATTTATCATGGCCATGTAGTGCTGCTCATTCATTTCATCTTTGGACAAAACCTTACATTATGAGGATTTCATAAGTCTAGGCCTTTGAATCAGTCGTATGTTAAAGTGCAGTGCAGGACTGATCAGTTGAATATCTCTAAAATGAATTCTCGTACTTTCCTATTTCGCTCCTTTGTGTCTAAGATGATACGTTGTGTGACAATAGCAAAAAAGCATATGACTATGCATCAACAGTCTGATGGTGCGTAATTGACAGATGGTTGTCAAAATGATTTGTTTATTCAAAATGTTAGAGCTCCTAAATGCATTTTTGAATTTACAATTCTCTGTGACTGTGACTTTCTATGGGTTCAGCGTTAATAACTTATACGTCAGGGCTAAAAATCACTTTTCTCGACGTATCAGTGTTAGTGACCGCATGCCAGAGTCCTGAATACATTTTTCCCCGCCCAAAACCTTGTGGTCGGGCCTGTAGAGATTGCACATACAATCTTCACTAAGAATCAAGAAATTATGTCTGTTAAAAGTAGACATTGGCTATCAGAATATCAGAATGTCAAAGTTAAAATCAGATTTAAGGCCTCAAAGATAATGATCAAGATCCTACAAGAACAATCATCTTGTTTGAATGTAATTTCTAAAACACTACACTTAAGCTGATTTCTGTTTATGACTTGGTTATTTTTACATGATTTTTACAATTTTTGTTTTTTCGATTTTAACTGACCCCGCAGGGATTCCGCCCAGAAGGAGAAATCCCGAGGAGGCACTCTAGTAACTTGCGCGTATATTAATTGAAGTCGGTAGGGTAGAAAAAAACCTCGATTTGCTTGATCAGGGGCTGCATGGAATCGGTAGGTAAATGATGACGTTTTCTATTGTTCGCGCCCGCAAGAAAGAGATGGTTGGGATGACTTGAAAAAGAAAATTCCCAAAGGGAGTTTGTGTATTGTGACATCACAATATACAGGGGTCGCAGTTAATCAAAACTCCCATTTTTTTTTTTTTTTTGGGGGGGGGGAGGGGGGGTGCAGAGTATCATGAACTGAAAGAAGCGTGTGGTTTGGTAGTTCCTGTCAGTCTCATCATATCGCGTGTTTCTTCGGTTGTCATTCTGAGTAGCAGCTGATTGTAAGATAAGAAAGACTGAACTTTTCATCTCGTCGTTTAGGTGTAACGTTTTGGGAAAGCACCATTATTTGATAACGAAGCATAAGGTTCGTGTTTATCCGAAATTTGGGGTCGAGAGACGCCTGGTAAGAGTATATAAACTTCAAGAACTTTTCAGTCACGCGTTCATCCTCAGCTACACGTTTGCCACTGGAAGCGATTTGTCAGACACAAATCAGTTTGGAGGATTGAAAGACTTAATCCACAAACAAGAAATTTCACGGCTAAACAATCAAGTGATGATCAAACGTAGCAGTTACTTCAGTCATTTAGGCTTATCATCAGATCTACACAAAACTGGCCAAAAGGCAGATCTTCTAACAAATCATTGACTGCCACTTTACGATTTCCCAGTTTGTCCAAAACAACAATTGACTTGCTTTCAGCTTCTCGCTCTTTCGAGGCCCATTATCTTTTCTACCTTTCCTACATCTGAATTCAAATAACACAAGCGGAACACTACAACATGACAACTGAACACTCAACACGTACTCTTGCGGTATCAACTAAAACCACTGGTAAGAAATAATGGAGCTCTTTGCATCACGGGAGCAGCTGTAGCGACAACTATTCCTAGTATTGTAAGATAATTCCCAGAAAATGGACCAAAGAGCCCTAGAACTCAAAGAGGCGGTCTTATTTTGTGTTCGTGAAAATTATGTTTTATATTGAAACTGAGTTTCTTGATTGCCATTGCAAAAGACTCATCTTTCTTTTTTAAATTCAAAATGGAAGCTGCGAGGCTATCTGAAAAAAACTCAATTTAATATACGAGTTGTGGTTAACACTAGAAAACGTCAGGGTCGATTTCCTTTTCATGGTTCTTCTTAGTCGAGATCAAAGAATGGTTCAGTACCCCTCTAACTATTAAGAATGCTTTTTAAGCGAGAGACTGAACAACAAAAACATTTAAAATGGACCATGTGGAATAGTCTGTCTAAACTAGCCCATTTTTACAAAACCGTCCACACTGGAGCTTCCATTAAAATATACTACATGTACTTTAACCCTTTAAGCCCAATGTCAATATTCATTTTCTCCTAACTGTTCTCATATATTTGTTATGGTACTAGTGAGGGGAATTTGTTTAAATATCAATACAACTCTTTTTTGGTGATTATTTTCGTTATTCTCATAACATGAATGGTTGATGAACAGTAGATATTGAAATGAGAAATTGGATGCTGGTCACTACGTACTGGAACTAATAGGGTTAAAGACTTTTTCAGGTCCTTTGAAACTGTGTATACTTTCTTATTTCATATTTAAATGGATTGTTTATAAAATTGCTATTGCTTATGTTCACACCTCTCTACAGGTATTCCGTTTACGTAGGAAGGATCCAAAACGTTACCACGTACAGAGAGGGTTTCCTCGGGAGAGATCTAGCAGACAACGATTGGCACCAACTAAACATAAAACGAAAGGCTAGCGACGACAACGAAACTCTCACCATTTACGTGGGCTTCGAAAAAGAGAAACTGAAAGTTCCTGGATTTCTCTCGAGGCGTTTTTCACACCAGAGATTTTACTTTGGAGGGATCAACGACGCAGGAAGAGAACTCGCGAGGCACCGTCCCCAAGATATTCCTTTTGTAGGCTTCTTAGGCTGCTTAGGTGAGGAGGTGGAGGTAAACGGGCGGTCCATTCGAGATATGAACGGAGGTGCAAATGCTACAGAATTTGATTGTTCGGAAGAGACAGATTACTCTCCTGTGACCTTTGAAGAGCCAGAGTCATTCGTGAAGATTCAGAATCTGCGTGAGAAAAATACTGCTGAGTACAGCTTCAAGTTCCGCACTTACAATGGTGCTGGGCTACTGATACATCAGACTATCAGGAAAATCCATGGCGCGAATATTTTCATTTCTCTTGAATCAGGAAGGGTGAAACTCCAGGTGGGGTTTATGAACAAAATGGATAGTTTTGTGACTCTTCTTGGGGGCACGACTCTATACGACGGAATGTGGCATTCCGTTTCTATAATAATAAGCATCGATTCCGTTACGCTCAAAGTCGACGGAGAAGTACTAACACAAAGGCGGGTTGTCACCTCGTCATCGGAAAGATTTATTAGTGGTTCGGAAGTTTTCGTTGGAGCTCGTGACAGAGAAAGACCAGGTTTCGTTGGTTGTATGCGCGACCTTTGGGTCCAAGGTGAGAGAGTGAACTTTAGCTCTCTTTACAGTTCAAGGGTGACTGCCGGAAGATGTTCTCTTAAAGATCTCTGCTTGCCTAACCCGTGTAAGAATGGGGGTCGGTGCTCCCAACTGTGGAACCGAACCAAATGTGATTGCTTCGGAACTGACTTTAAGGGACCCGAGTGCGAGAAACCTGCGTTTTTCATGCAGACGTGTGCAGATTGGTGGTATGCAGGCAAAAGGTGGAATAATTACTACAAAATAAATCCTCTTCATTCTGAACCCTTTCTAGTTTACTGTAACATGAGCAACACCGGCGGACCATCTACCATAATTTACCATACGCAGGACAGAAATCCCATCATTGCTTCTCGAGGCAAACTAGTTGAAGGCAATATTTATGTTCATAACATTGATTACGAAATTTCTGAGATACAAAACATTCAGGCTCTTATAAAAACCAGTACTTCGTGCAGACAGTATCTTCGATACAATTGCTTCAATTCAGTGCTTTTTGACTCGCCAAACAAGTTTAATACCAAATTGGGTCGCGGTGCTCGCTGGGTCTCGCGAGATGGTCGCATTCAGGACTATTGGTCCGGTGCATCACCTGGTAGTGCCAAGTGCGCATGTGGTGTTAATGGAACATGCGAGGAATCTCACAAAGTTTGTAACTGTGACTCTATGAGTGAGAAATGGCGAATGGACGATGGGTATCTGACAGATTCAAACGCCCTTCCCGTGAAGAAGGTGTTATTTAGTGTCAACGGAACAAGTTCAAAATCCAAATTTGTTCTGGGGAGTCTTGAATGTTTCGGATCCACAACCGAGAGACCAACCCAATCTATAACGCCTAAAACGCACGGCAATGAGAGCTCAACAGCTTTCCACGTTACCAAACTACCATTAACCACGAAGACTGTAATTCATTCAGAAACGTTTTCATCTGCATCCTTAGTTCCTCATACAACTAAACCTTTATCGAAAGCAGAAAAGCCTACAACTTTAGTACAAAAGCGTTCGACTTCGACTACTTTTCGTGCTGAGACCTCTACTAAGCGCCCCGATGGGTCACCGGCGATCGTGGTGATCGAAACGCCGAAAAAGTACATAACCATCCGTGAGAATGGCAACCAGGAGATCGTGCTTATCATACTTTGCATCATCTTAGCTGTTTTTGTGATTGCGATTATAGTGCTTATTGTCAAACAAAACTTGTTTTTTCCCTGCAAGTGCCTACACACTCCACAATATCAAGATGTACATCGTATTGATAACATCGAGTTAGGCTCACCAAGTCCAATGTATGGAGGAGCCGAGATTCTCCAGTTCGAAACAAGTCCGTATCCAGCGAGGAATTACGATGCTGGTTTCGGTGACAGCTGTCGTGCGATGTCGTCTCCCGAAGTCTTAAGTGATGCAGAAACTGACCGGCTTGACATAAGTAATGGCAGTTCTTCATGGAACTCCGAAAACGGCGATATAGAAAGAGAAGAATCCGAAAAACGGACACCTTATAAAGATGTCGACCTCGGGCTTCTTGATGTTGTTCCATTTACGCTGTCCAGACAACTAGGTACCGACCAGCAGATCGAAAAACTAAAAGAGGTCATTTTGGATGTTCTCTCTGCCTCTGATGTTATCACCAGTCATGGTGACAAGAATGAGCACGCGCCTGAAAAACTTAAGAATGAAACGAAGGCTAAAGTGCATTTTCAGCCAGACCCAGCAACCGATCATACGTTCGAATCTTCTGAACATTCGTTCTCGTTAGATAATGAATCCACAGGTACCGTGTCAGGGAGCAGTATAGAGAGCGTGCTATCCTTAAGCGCACATTCACTAAAAAACTACAAGTGCGACGAAGAAACGGGCTTAGACTTAAAGAAGGAGTTAGATGGGGATCGAAATCAGAGAAGTTTAGAGAGTGTAGATGATCAGAATATTGGGCGAGAAGACACCACTCACAGCAGCTTGACCTCAACTGATCCACATGATAATTATTTGTCTTTAGACCTGAACCACGTAGAACAAGACTCTCATCTAAGTACACAGATAACGCAAGAAAACAGCCCGGGATCTTTCAAAGAAGATCCGACACTATGTAGACAATCAGTCAGTGAAACGAACGCAAACTCTCCTAGCAGAGATCAACGATACGTTGGGTCTTTTGTGGGCGAGGAAGCAAAACGTGACGCGAAGTTACGAAGGGATGACAAACGCAGACGCATTGCGCACCGTTCACGGGTATTTTCCCGCCAAAAAAGCGAGGAGGAGGCGCTGCTATCTTCTACTCGCGGAAAGGGACTTAATCAGCATAACAGCAATCGATTAACTGAAAGTAATCGAAAACGCTATAACGGTATTTTAAACGCGTCTTGCCAAGCGCAGCAGCAGCAGCAGCAGCGTGATTCCTTAGAAAAGCTTTCTGATAAGCATGAGAAAAATAAGCCGCTAAAAGATTGCAAATATGGCAAAGCCAAGATTAACCCACAAAACAAAGCGCATGCAAAGAGATTCGAAACGGAACTATAGCTTTTATAGGATTTTGTCGCTAGGCAAATTATAGCGGACCAAGCACAGTTCTGCGATGAATTTTTTACTCAACCAGCAGAGCTAAAGTACCTCAAAACCCAGTCAGGATGGTTTTTGTCATTTTATAACTGCCTCCTTAAAATTCTTAATGAAGACGTAAATATTGGAATAGAACTTAAGTGATAGGTTTACCTTAGTAAATTTTACCAATTATCGTAGGCTGACAAAAGAAAACGTTCAGACAAGTTGAAACTTAACTGTTAGAAAGCATATTCTAAAAAAAACCCAGGAAATTCTTAAAACTTGACTAAAATTTTATTAAAAGATTTTATATATATATAAAATAAGCCTCCATTTAAAGATGAATAAATTCATTATACGCAAACCAGTTCAGCGGTTTGAATAACTTCGCATTCAGTTAGATCATGGTTGACGTTCATTCTTAACACTGATTACTTCGTCTTTTTACTTTTCCCACTGCCTTGCATTTATGTTCTGTTCTATTCCATATCAAACATATTCTGCTTTATTTTGCTCTATTCTATTTAACCGCATTCCCTTCTATCCCACGTTTGTTACCCTGCTATGTAAATTTTCGTTCTCTCTTACTAAATCGCATTTCAAGTATCTTTCTATTCAGTGTTCTCTTATTTCTTCCCTCCTTTCTCCCTACTTACCAGTTTCTTTGTTTTTCTGTACCTTTCTCTTTCACCCTTTCTTCCTCCTTTACCCCTGCAACTTTTGGCTGTCGCCCGCCTGTCAAGCGCCGAGAAAGTTGCTGTTTAGAACCAGGCGATAGAAGAAAAAAAGAACACGTGCTGTTTCCAGAAGGAAAATTATGTCATCCAGTGGCATGTGTGATTTTAAGACAGTGAGAAAACAGTCAATAAGACCGAAATTTCAAGACTTTTGTATATCTCATTTTTTGGATTATTCAAATGCGAACGCTACATACAACCTTGACAAAACCGTGTCGAAAAGCCAGTCTCAAAGGGTGACTACTGATTGCTCCAATGAAACTGTCCAGGTTTATCCTCGTTATATCAGATATACGAGATGCCAATGTAAAAAATCAGATTTAAGGTCGTCTAGAGATATAAAAGAAAAAAAGATAAGGCCTCTAATACAAATTTTGAAATCACACAGTTTTTTGTCAATACTACTTACTGAATATTTATCTATTTCAGAAGCTTGGTTTTTGAAAAAGAGTGACTTAAAAAATTATGCAATTTAGAGGAAAAAATGGTGCAATTCGTGAATAAATCACACTGCTATGGGCCAATCAAATTGCATGGATCAACCGTGATTTCAAAATGGATTTAATAAATAATTTTAATTATTATGGATAAGTATAGATTACCTCTTGAAATCATACCACGTATTAGGTGTGGTCAAGTAACTCCAAAGTCTAGGACGATACAGTAGTAGCTTATAGAATTGTAGGCAGACCTTCAAAGCAAGGGATCTGTTCCATATTTTATTGGAGCCCCATACATTTCAAACGATGACTGAATTAGGTTATGACATTTATACCTCATCTAATTACAAAGAAGTTATAAGCTTAGCCAGGAATATTCGAACCCATACGTAATGAGCTGCTTGCTTAGCCTCACTCAAAATTAATCTCTGCTACTATACTAAACCGGCAACTGCCCGCCCTTTATGTTAGCTGTTTTCTATAATATCACATTTATCGCCAATTGACGCAGGTTTTTCTCATAATCGTTTATGGTTGTTCATCTCCTCATCACACTTTACGCGTCTGGTTAATCCTTCCATATTCAAACCCTTGTGTATTCCTATCTCTTACGTTTAATTAAAATTCAATATTGTCAGTGGGTACATTCTCCGGATCCTTGATATTGGCTTCCTTCTTTTAAAACGAAGTGTGCTCATGACTAACAATCTTTACAGCTTTGAAAGAAAGTTACAGGGTCGGTAAAGAAGAGAAAAACAAGTGAAACGGAGAATATTACTGTGCGGCATTTAATTAAGTCTGGAGGATATCAAATTTATTGCCTGCAAAGTCGACCATCTGAAATATGCTATTTTTCGTATTTCCGTGACCCCGATTTAATTGTTTCAGACGCCAGGCCTTACGCCCTAACAAAGAAGAGGGTCTTCTCGTATAGTTTGATTAGAGCGTTTTTACTCTCTAGCAAGTTCCGAGGTTTTGATCAAATGCCTTAATTTTTTTGATACCTATACGTTTGTATACATTTGATGCTGTATAGGCCGGGAAAATGTTTGTTAGGTTTTCCTTTTTTTCTTTTTCATTTTTTTTTTCTGATGTTAATTATCCGGTTGTTTCAGCCTTAATTTCCCACTAACAAAACGTTTTGTATCATGACTGAAATAATACTGTTAACCGAGATTGATTTGATTATAGGACTCAATAAAATGTGTAACTAGAAAAGTGTTAACGTATAAAACGTTTGTATAACGAGCCATATATAAGCAACTATATAAAAAGCAAAACAACAAAAAGGAAGGAAATATTTCATTCAAAGTACGTAGGTTGATGAAAATTGCAATGTTTAAGTCTGATAAATTGTACAGCGAAAAAAACTCGAATTTCATCTTTCAATTAAACTCTGCATTAAGCTAAGTGAATACAGTAGAAAGTGAATGGAGAATCTTGCAGAGGTTAATAACCTATGAGGCCAGAGAATATTTCACACCAGCGCTTGGATAATAAAACAAAGGATCACAATGCATTACGCAAAAGAGGTCTATTTTGAATAATTGATAAAATCTCGATTACAGCTTTTGAATTTATTTTCAAAGTACCCGTCGTAGACTTTTAGAAGAAATCGTTACTTTTGTTCCTCTGTGATGAGTACCACAGTATATTCTAGCAGAGGAACTATTGGAATTTTCAAACATTATGGTAGGATTAATAGAGGAGTTTCCTCAGTTAAAATGCTTGCAACAAGAATCTCTCCCAAGGTTCGTTATCACTTTCAGGATAACATCTTTGAATGCTTTTTCTTTGAAAGGTGATTATTAAGTTAAATATCCACTTTAGAACTGAATACCTATTATAACAAGGATGATAACGAGGAAAGCACAAAACTCTGATCAATAACACGAAGCCTTTTGCTCGCGTACGCGGTCTGAGAGACGCCAGTTTCTCTTCTCTTGAATTTCTTTCTTCAATAACCGAGTATTGTTTCGTCTATCAGGCAAGCTCGCGCGTTGTGTGTCCAGTCGATTGAGTGATGGGCTTAGAAAGAAAATCGACCGAGCGATGGGTTAACACTTGCGTGCTGTTTGTATGTCTTATTTCTTTCATCACTGCATGCGTGAAGGCTGAGTTAAGAGTTCAAGGCGGCGGTTTTGAAGTGCACGAAATAGAACTGACAGACGGAAAGATCCGCGAATTCAAGGTGTGGTTTCGTACAAAGCAACCTAGTGGAATGGTGATGATGAGTCGTGAAAAAGACGGTGAGGTCACACTGGCTGGTATGTACGAAGGAAAAATGAGGTCAGTGGAACAAAACATAATATTGATCTAGGAAGATAAATTATATATGTTTTACATTTATCGCCGGTTTGTCCCTCCTTTTCTCTGACCCACGCTAAGAGCGCCCATCAAGCAAAGTGGTTTTTAACGTAAACAATAGATAACTTAAAACAAAGAAATCGTACTGACTAGGAATTGAAATTTATATTAAAAAAAATTAGAAACGGGAACCGTAAACTAAGATGAGAGGGAAAATGTAACGGGAACCATGATGATGAAGTAAATTGGAGTATTTTCTGGTAGGAAGGAATAAGACTTAACATGCACGATCCTCACAACAAAGATGACCTATATTTATACGGGTAAAATATGATCACGCCGTCTGCCAATGTTTATTTTCCCAATGTAAAACTATAGCGCCTACTGTTTCCGTGGCGTTTGTTCGTCTTTGTACGTAGTAATTTTCGAATTCGTTATCTTTCAGTTCTATTTATTAACGTACTATTTAAAACTTGTATTGACTAGTGCTAGTCCTGCAAATATGTTTTCAAAGATTATCAAAACTTTAACTCCAGGTATGTTTTCTGCTTTTCCATTTATGGGGGCGGTTTCGCCATAAGGCAAATCCGCCGTTCTTGAGAAATTAAAAAGTCACTGACCAATTGTATTGCAGATACAGGAGAACTTGTGTGACTAGTACGAGCTTTGTTTTATCATCATTGTGGGACTCCACATAAACAATGAATCCTTGGATAAGTCGAGTCGTTTAGTCGCGTCAGATAGCTTTTTCATTTCAAATTCTGGCGTACTGAATAGAGGTAACGAGCTTCCAGAAATGATAACTCATTTTAAGAAGCAATCATTGAATTGCCATGCGCACCTCATCGGCTTGGCTCAAAAGTTATAAATTACCCACTGCGTGAAGCATGACCTGAGCACTTCCATTCTCTTGAATTTGCGTAATTGTTTCAAGATATGCAAATGATCATGTC
>OX453286.1:4656200-4691200 GCA_949710005.1 Ricordea florida
AGCAATATTTCGTCACGTGAGTGCGTGTTTTATTTTCACATTTATTTTATGTCCTACGAAATGGATATAATAATAATTATCCAGTAACTATTTACTCTGAAATGTGATTGTTGTGCATCTATATGCCACACAGTATTTCGTACCCTTTGATGAACAATCTTTCATGTCTTTCAGTGACTTACCTGCCAGATAAAGTGAAAGTTTCCGGTAAATGTTTCCGATCCATGAGAAAAAGTGAGCCCCCGCATCTTTTGGAAATATTTGTAAAGTTGGAGGACAAGGGTATCACTGGAAAATGTTCCTGTGTTGCAGGTGCAAGTGGCTATTGCCATCATGTAATAGGCCTGCTTTTCTATATGGCTCATTGTAAAATGTTTGGACTTACATCTCTACCAGATGATCTAACTTGCACCAGTATGCCACAGCGCTGGAGTGTACCAAGAGAAAAACGCATTGGAACAAAAGAGATTCAGTCGGTACTGGTAAAAAAGCCAAAAATGGGTGCCAACTACAACGAGTTCATCAAAAGTACTTTGTACTCACCATCTTCTTTTTATGGAATCCTTTGCAAGAGTGATTTTACTGGCTTGGACCCATTGCCCTTGATAGCTGATATTGCACCCACAGCAGAGCAAAGACCTAATTTAATATTACAGCCAACAAAATTTGGCAATGCTCCTAAAGGTAGTCCTCTGTCATACCAGCAAAAGCTCTCACAAGAATACGTCATAAATGACTTCCTTGCCTGTGATTTCCCAAAGTTACCATTGGAGGGTGCTGGAGAACGAATAACGAACAATGTTCAAGTTTGTTTAACTCAGGAGAGAGCCGCTGCACTTGATGCTTTAGCTGTTACTCGAGAAGTTGCAATTGACTTGGAAGCGAGGACAGTGACACAGGGTGCAAGTAATCTTTGGCAGCTTCTTCGTTCAAAGCGAATTACTGCCAGCAAATTTGGTTCTTGTGCAAAACGTGTAACAAATTTTGAAAACCTGGTGAGGCAAATAAATCCTTCACGTCGTGTTGTTACAGCAGCTATGAAGAGAGGAATTGAAATGGAGCCACATGCAGCTACAGTGTATGCTAATGTCGCTAAAGCTGGGATGGTCAATGTATTCCCATGTGGATTAGTCATTAATCCAAAGTGCCCATGGTTGGGATGTAGTCCTGACCGCAAGGTCTATGACATCAAAGCAGCAAATGAAGGGCGTAACCCATTTGGTTTGTGCGAAATCAAAGTTGTATAAGAGGGGGAGACAGATTTCAAAAATGTCAGATATCTTGCAATTGACCCAGTGTCCGATGAGATAACACTGAAAAGAAATCATGAATACTATTTACAGGTGCAGTGCCAGTTGGCACTGACAGGGTTAGAATGGTGTGCCTTTTTTTGTTATATGAATGACACTAAGTATTTTTGCCAACGAATCTTCTTTGATAAAATTTTTTTCCAAGACAGCAAAGATAAGGTGGACATGTTCTTTTTCAACTATTTCCTAGGATCAATGTAATATGTAATAAGGAAAAATACAGCACAAGAAAAAGCATGTCAAAAACTTTATTAAACCTACTAGTGAACAACCTCATTATATAACTGTACCTCCATTTAAAAGTTGTCTCCATTTAAAATTAGGGGCCCTTGAAAATTTGTTAATAAGCATGCCACTGTATATACCTGATTGAGCCTAACATAGACAAGGGAACATCAGAATCGAAAATGTGAAATTCTTTTATCCTCTTAATGGCCCTCTCAACATGAATCCTGACTTAAGAGCAGTATTAGCTTCTTTAGAGGCTGTCTGTGATTCTCTTTTAAGATCCTCCAGCTCAGCTTGTGTAGCATGAAGTAGCGCTTTTGTCTTCTCAAGCTCTTCTATCATTGCTTGGGAATCAGTGAATTCTTCAGTTGCACTTGGAGCATCATCACTGTTATCTTATCACTGTTATGTTACCGGTACACTGCGGGACACAGCAATGATAGTTCCCACCCTTTGCTTTTTTCTTGGGCTCTTGGCAACTCGGACTACCTTCAACTGCGAGTCAAAATAGGAAAACAACCAAAACTATTCAGGGAGATGACTGCAAACTGCGTAAAATTAGTCAATGGCTTCGATGAGAACGATCACAAGCCTGCTACACATTTCAGTAACTATAGTTTCCATAATTGTTGATATAACTCCTCAGAGTTGCGGTGAATTTTAAATGTGAGCATACGAATCCTTTTCGAGGCAAAAATGACAAAACAAAGCACAAACAACAACGAATATATTTTACGGTTGCTTACCTCCGTTGCTCGCCATGAATCCAAAAGGTAGTCACGGTGGTTCCGTATTCTCCAAAATTCACAAACGTTTTATAGTTACTTCACAAAACAAATACAAAAGTTTTGAAAAAACCGTTGAACATGAACTCCATCATAAATAGATCGCTTGTATGTTGACAGCAAACCCAGAAAGTCGCTTCACCACGCTATAATTTTCAAAATGGCGGCTGGAACGCTTGCGTCCCAGCATGGCGTTGCTAAGTGGTATCCAAGCACGTGACCTAATCCTGCAAAGGGTCTATTGAAAGGGGATAAAATGGGCTTCTTATAAAAAAAAGAATCTCATCATGACATCCAATAATATTTCAGTAAAAAAATCCTAATTAGCATAAATTTGCATAATTATTCATGAGATTTGTGGAAAAAATGAAATTTTTCCAGAATGATAGGTTATTGTACAGAACTGTTAAAAAGAAAAATGTTCCTCATCATATCAGGAGAGTGTCCTGAAAATCTGGCTGAAAAAGATAAAATCTAGAATTAGATATGATTTTTTATATACAACCATGTTAGTACATGAAAATCGGCAAAAATTTTTTTTTTTTGGAAAATGTTGTTTGCAGGTGTATCTGTTTAGGGCTGGGTCTGAAAGCATTGAAAAAGGAAAAAGGGCCCCCCCTCCCCCCGAGGGACCCTCCTCCACCCCTGCCAATCATTGGCAGGCCCCACTGCTAATGCTGCACCTAACTCACAATAACGTTAATTTGGTACTAACCTAAGTCATATAAACTACAGTATTTTTTTTGGTATTTCTTTATTTTATTATTTTTTTATTAATTATTTTTATATATCAAGAACAATGCATAATAGAGATAATAAACTATGAATTTAAGTGTTGTGATACTCCCTGGTGTGAAACTCCGCAAAGCAGTTCTTATCCCCCGTCACATGCATGTAGCTCTTGTTGCATTGTGGTGCTCTGCAAAAAGAATACACCCTATTGTCAGCCTTGGTTTTCTTGTAGCACACGACACAGCGTTTCTTCTCCTTGGAGAAAACTGGAATATGCACAGTTTCGAACTCCCCCGGAGGAGGAGGAGCTGGTTTCGCTGTGCCATGTACAGGTGGTACATCATATTCAGGGAAATCACACAATTGTCTTACAAGCTCTTCCCTGAATTGAGCCAGTGAATAATCAGGTGACCTACGAAGGGCTTCATTGTCAGGAAACTTAGCCTGGTGCTCTTTGAAAAGAATAAAACTGTTAACTACAGCTATATCAATGAGGTGGAAAAACAAAGTTTTCCACCACCTCATACACTTACGTAAGACATTATTGGTAGCTAAAATCTGATCAGATCTGTCGACTGCATTCATATATTTATTATAATTACTAATAGTTTTGGGCTGTGGTACCACTTTAGTGCTCCACACACCAGCAGTCTTAGATTTACGGGACACCTGCACCTGATCATTAGCATTATCTATGGTTGTTAACATTGAAACGACTTTATTATCCACCCACTGCAATGCTAAACAGGGGGGATCCCTATGCCAACGCATACTTCCCCTTTTTTCTTTCTTGGCCCATGCCTTGCCATTCTTCAGAATAGGAGGAAAATCTCTTCTGGTCTCCATGATGGTACCTGTGGCAGGGACCCCTACTGTAAACAAATGTTTAAATAGGGTCACTGAAGTGTAAAAATTGTCAACAAATAAATGGTAGCCCTGATTTAGGAAATGTTCCATTAGTTTCACAACAACATCAAAGCCAAGCCCATTTGCACTAACAGTCTGCCCTGCTGCTTTACCAATGTAGACATCAAAGTCCACAGTGTAGCCATTAGAGCTGTCTGCTAGCACCCAGAGTTTGATTCCCCATTTTGTGGGCTTGTCCTTGATGTACTGCCGTATACCAGACCTATGCCTAGACTTTACCATACGTTCATCAATAGCTACATTTTGTCTAGGTTGATATAAAGAAAGACATCTAGATTTAAAATAACCAATAAATGACTCTACTTTACGTAATTTATCCCCGGTCTCCTCAGTTGCTGGATCGACAACATGTAGCAGGGCCATAAGGGCTCTAAATCTGGTTCTAGACATGATTGCTCGTGCCCAGAGACCATGGTACAGGGTCTTTACACTCCAATACCTGTCTACATTTCCAATTTTGACAAGACCAAAATAAATCAACATAGCAATCAACCTCTTGATCTCATCAGGTGTTACGTCTAACCAGCTCCCATCAGGCTGAGCATAAGACCGAAAGTTACCTTCTGTTATATGCTCAGTAGCATAACTGTTAGTATTATTACATATAGTGTTTATCATATCTACTGTAAAGAAAAGGAAAAAAAAATCAACAGCCCTTGTCATAGCATTCCGGAGAAGAGGTCGGCCAAAGTGGATACCAGGTGGGCGCGAAGGGTTGAAACCAGGGAGGATATTGCCAACATCTGCGTCATCATAGCTCTTGGGTGCTGGACCAGGGACAGCATCACCACGAACAGGACCAGGAGCACTAGCAGGACCACGACCACGACCACGACCAAGAACACGACCACGAGCACCGGGACGTACAACTGGGGCACGGACACGGGGACGGGGACGGGGATCACCATAAAACGAAGCAGGGGCGTGGGGTACTATACAAATATAAAATAATATTATAATTGGATGTGTGTATAATCCACAGATATGCTGATATGGGCCAAAAAATAAACTTTCTCTTGCATAAATAGTACTTATACAGTTCAAATACTGACCTGGAGGAACAGCAGGGTTAGCAGGACCACGACCAGCAGGAGCAGGAGTAGCAAAGCCATGGGGGACTACATGGAAACATAAAAATAATTATTGAAATATTTTTATCACCATGTAAATAAATAAATATGCTGGAATCATGTGCAAATGTGCAAATGAAAGTAAGAATTTTATATAATAATTTCAAATTTCTACTATTTAGGCTAAATTTATGCCAATTGAAAAATAGTTGACACACCAGGAACATCTGTATCACGGGCATCCTCCTGCGTTCCTTCTTCATCTTCTTCAATTACTACACGCTCTCCTTCTTCATGTTCTTCTTCTTCTTCAGCACTAAGATGATTACAAACACACTTTGTTTTTACTTAGCTTTATTTAAAATTTAATCACACAAAAAATAAGAAAACAAATGCCAATTCACAAACGCGTACACAACAAAATCAAGCAACACGACCCGATCGCATCTCTCCATGGAAACACAACATCACTTTAGCGTCGGCTCGTATTTCGCGTCCCCTTTTGTTAGACCAAAATATCGCTCAAAAAGAAGCTTTCCTCCAAAATTATTGAGCTGTGTACTCCCGTATATGAATTCATAGATATCTTTTATGACATAGGCAAGAATTCAGACGCAAAAAAGGCATGCTAAAGAGCATATCCTCGCATTTCAAAAACCTCTGGGCAACTGCGTCACTTTGGGGAAGCCTCGTGTTCGAAAGTTTATTGATCGCTTACCTTGATTCTTCGCTCTGATTTTCGAGCTGGCGATCTAAATCGCTTTCCTCGCCACTAGACATACCACCAGGATCTTCATCGCCATCCAAAATCATCTCTAGAACGTCATTTGGATCGACATACTCGACTCGCGCTCTCTTCGACACGGACGCCATACTCACGGTCGGAAAGTGAAAAATGAAAAATTCGTCGTGTATGGCACATTTAAGTGTTTTAGCCCAAAATCGCTCGGTGATTGGCTAAGTCTATAACCTCCCTGTTCTCCAAATATGGAGGGAATCGGATGTAACGCAATTTTTTGCGAATTTTTTTCTTCCTTGGGTATATATGTACCCAAATTTTACTTGCGTGACAGAAATGAGTTAAATTACAGTAAAGAAAAAGCGACAAGAAAGGGCGACCTCCGCTCAGCAAATGAGAACCTGTGTATAGTATAGCAAAGTGTCTGTAGTGTACATATGTCCAAATGCGCGAGGCTTGTATCCGAAAGTTTACAATGAGGAAATGGGAGTCACACTCGGGTTCGACATTGTCACGATATCGCTTGCCATTCAGGCTTAGTGAAGGCAATCGATTTGCACAGCATTTATATGAATACTTTCGAGAAGTTCTGTGCGTATACACGGCTAAAATTATTGAAACCAAGCAATGAAGCGACGCTAACAAAGATAAGCTGATTGAAAAACATAATTCTAAACTTTTGGTACAAGAAATTGAAGAAAACCGCGAACCAGATTTGTTGAAATTCAATCGTTCCAGGCAAGATGGAAAGCAACATAACCTCATTTCCTTTTAGATACTTTTTTTAGCTCTTAATTTGTTCTCCAGGCTAATTTAAATGTTTCGTCACCCAGCGGTAGTTCAACGATCCGAGTTCCTTTCAGCACATTTACATTCGATCGGAGGCGGATGTAACTTGTGACAGATAAGTATGGAAATAACAAAAAAATACATTCCCGGCGTGTACGCATTGACACCTGCGGGATTATTAAGCTACTACGGAAAGGCGTGAACGTTTGTGACGGAAATTGAAGGCAGGTTTAAAAAAAGCGACGCTAAGGGCACCAGCGAAAAGCGGAAGAGAGGACTCGTCTTGTAAAAGCGCTCCTACGAAAAAGAATATACAGTAAGGCAGGGGTATTTTTAGGACATGCAATCTTACTTAGCATTCTAAAAGATTAGGGCAACTTAAAGTCCAGTTCTTAATTTCAGAGGCAAACAAATGCGACTCCACTGTATGCAAATGAGCGGTTCAAACTGATTCAAGCTGACCAATTCAAAACAAGTTGACCGTGAAAGTTGAAACAACAAGGCGCAGTTTTCTAATTGTCGCCTCGGTACTTCTTTGTTTTCTTAATTTTCCGACCAAGGAAACGTCGGCCCGAAGTAAAAATTGCTATCAAAGATTCTTAGTTCTGCTGACCGGGGAAAAAGAACGCTTAATCGATCGAAGCGTCTCACGTGGGTCGTTCATTACAAGCCGTGTTCCACTGCTTTCAGCATGCAGCTCGTCTTTCGATTACCATAACAGAAGAGTAGCCGAGTCTGGTATTGTTTTTATTGCCACGTGCCGCGCATAAGCAATGTAGCTTCTTTAAGAAACATAAGTTAAAAACAAGAGAACAGCAAGAGAACGCGGGTGCCTTTACTAGCCAAAAAAATGATAATAATAATAATAAGAAAAAAAAAAACAAAACAAACAAAAAAACACGCTTTCAATACGCCACCGACTAAATCTCAAAGACCACCGACTAAATTCAACTCCTGACACGGTTTCTTTGGGAGCAAGTTTTATTCACAGAGACTTTCTTGAATTAATATCTTTGTCCTTCATTATATGTTCGATAAAAATATACTCTGTTCCGACTATTTCACTTTTATACAATATTTACAAAGTTGCAATAGAATTCTTCGACTTAATCTTGAAGCAACTAAATAGGGCTGAATTTCAGCCAAATATTACATATTTTGTGAATGAATCTTTGAGGAAATTATAGTGCTGTGATTGATTCTGTCGCCTTTTCAGGAAGTAAACTAGAAGACAGTACGTTACAATTTAATGGTCGATCGACAACAAAAGGAAAGTTTCTAATTAAAGTTCAAATTCTACAAAACATTGATGTGTTATGGATGGGTAGCTTTTCCCCGAGTCTCTTCAGATACGAAGCTATGCTGAAGCTCTTTTTCGGAGAACTGCTATCATAACTGTTCTGTCGGTTCAGAGTCTTATTTTTCGCGTTCTCCCGAAGTTGTTCGGCAAGTTCTGTGAACAGTATCTCGACATTGTCGTCCCACTTCGCCGATGTTTCGATATATAACAAGTCCTCAAACTCGGCAAGATTCGCTGCGGATCGTGAGTTCACCTTTCTTTTGGCACCTTTCAAGTCCGTCTTGTTACCGACGAGCACTTTGATCGCGTTCTTGGTAGTATATCGCTGCATATCCACCAACCATTGCGGTACGCTAGCGAATGACCCGCGGTTTGTGATGTCAAACATTACGATCACAGCGTCGGCATTTCTGTAATAGCTTTGTGTAATCGATCGGTACTTTTCCTGACCGGCAGTGTCCCAGCATTGTAATTTCACATTATCTCCTTGAATGTTCAGTATCTTCGAGCCGTAATCGACTCCGACCGTGGAGGTGATATTCTCGGCGAAGTAGCCTTTCGTAAACCTACGAATTAGCGATGTCTTTCCCACACCGACATCTCCGATCACTAAAATCTTGAACAAATATTTGAAGTCCTCTGCGGCAGTGTTTTCTCCCATAACTTTTGGTTTTCAGCAGTTCTCGTTCAGTCGGTTTCTTTATGGACTTCAGATCACTCAGTGGTTTCGTTTTTCTGAATGAAAAGTGCCCAGCCCCACGCCTTTTATATCCGTCCCTGCCCAGCGGTAACTGGAGCCGAAACGGTGCCCATTGTTCTCGCAGTTTCCTTTGTCACATCCTTCACACAATGAACGTTAATTGTTCCAGCAAATCGCAGAAAAACCTTTGTATAGATCAGTCTGAGAAAACACAAGTTTGATTACAAAGGGGAGTCGGCGCGTGCCACACAATAGCCATCACACAAATGTTTGTTTCTTGCACCTGCATCGCGAGCGGTTCGCGTGCCAGACAAAACAATAGTAAACGCTTCACACGTGACCCCTCCACGCGTTTGCAGGCACGTGTCTTCGAGGGCGGAGAGAAAGTACGCGTAACGAGAAAACCGGAATTTCGTATGTTCTTCTTAAATAACTGAAATTCTACCTGTGATATCGATACGGCCCTGACGTCGATGACTCAGCTTTAATACCTTGATTGAGTTGTCCTTTCTCCTAGAAGTTTTGTCTAGCTGTGTCAAAGGGAACAATGCTTGCATTTGAAAACAAATCCTAAACAAAATAGCCAAATTTACCTGAAAAGATGTTAGTGGTCACAATTCAGTGTAGGAAGTCGGTCGGTAAAAATTGATGAAGCTCTTAGTAATCGTCTCTTACGATTTATGTTAATTTACTAGCTTATGTTGAAAGAGTCACCGCGAAAATCTCATATGTTTGAGAAGAATAGGGCACCTGGCGGTTCTGAATAGAAAGACTGTACGAACAAAAGGTAAGAATAAGTTGCAAAGACCTTTTGTCGGTAGAATGATTGTTATTTTGTATCCGTTTAATAAAGGAACGAGATCAATCTTTATACGCGAAGTTATGGATTAAGCGCAGTGTCGAAACACGAGTTTGCAACCGTCTTCATCGAAATTCTGCTCGAAGCATTTAAAAAACAACTTTGCAGTTCGTCCGAGGCGTTTTGAAATGAATTAAAGGTCGCTCTAATTACTGAGCATATTGTCTTTCGTTACCATTGCGTTGCAAACTTCTTTGTTTCTAACGTTGAATTATTATTAATGCATGAAAGGGACTGTTTGAGTGTTATTTAAAAACAGTAAACTTCCCGATAGTTAAGCCGGCGTGGCAACATTGAAGTTAAATCCTATAGAACCTTAGCGTTCACAGACCCTGGCAGAATGATCTCTAAAACGACACATGATTTGCCCTATGTTTTATTACATTTGGTTCGAGATAATTCCACTACTCCAAAGTCATAATTAAGTCACACCATATGGCCTAAACTCTTCTGTTTTCTCAACAAAATCTGCAGTTTTACCATTAGTTGAAAAGCTATTGAACAGTATTTTCATGCGGTGCTGGTTTTGAATCCTGCATTGAAAAGATTTTTGAGGTTTTACCACCAACGTTTCGCTGTCTTCTGCATCCAAATTTGGGGCGGCCACTTTTTTCTGCGCGAAATTCGCACATCCATGACAATTGCAAACGAAGCAATTAAAAGCAGAGAAACAAGGTAATTTGATTTCCGGGCCGAGCACTCCAAATTACTAATTTATCGTCCAATTGTATCAAACGCTCTGAATAGAAAGGCACGTGTCTTTCTTTACTGATGTTCATTGTGTCCTCAGCTCCCAAATGCTGTTTACTGTAGTAATAACTCGTGCGATTTTCTCGGAAAGAAAAGAGACGCGTGTGCATTGATCAAGTGCTCTTTGGATAATGATTCTATTTGATGCGTGTATCTACAATCATAAAGCGATCCGAGATGTGTACTGACCGGCGGTTTATGTTGCCCGGAGAGAGGTCCGGAAGGGAAATATTGTGATCCTTTGTCACGTATTTAACAGCTTCCGTCACGACGAAAACAGTAAATTCTGACCGAAGAAAGCAAATGCGATTTATTTCGTTTGACGTTCTTTTCACTTACAAGGACACCTAACGACTTCTTTCGGTAAAAAATCTGTTCGGAAGCAAGATGAGCTAGAATTTTCGAATATCGAACACACAGGCTCTCAGATTTTCGAGCCGTGTCTCTGAATAGATCTTCAGGCCCTAAAACATCACCTAAAAGATTCGCAACAAGGGAATAGTAACCCTTTCGGTTTTGGAAAGGATATTTTTTGCAATTTTTGGGACTTAAAAAGATCATGTAGCAATTTCGGATGAGCAAATGGTTCGTTGGGATTAGTTTTTAGAAGGTGCCGCCCATCTAGCAATTTCTGAAATGAAGATATCATTCCCTAAAATTTTCGAACACTTCAATTTCCAGCTAAGATATCCGAACAGATCAAATTCTTCTAGGTGATAGAAAATCTGTTTAGACAGTCTTTAAACATGACAAGGAGCCTAGAAATGTCTCTCAAAGGCTTTTGGCTCAATTTGCTCCTTGGGTGCCCCTGCGGCAAGTGCAGTGTACTGCACAAACACAATTAGCTTCAGGCTGGGGGTTAATACTAAGAATGCGATGCAATTTCACGTCTATAGACAAGACCTGGTGATGCAGTTCCTTTTTTGAAAGTTCAAGACCAACAGCGCCGACTTTTACAAAGTGATGGCATTTTTGGAGGGTCTTTTTCAAAGTAAACATTATTTGATACCTTATTGCTTAGCTGTCACGATCTGTACATATTTTAACAGGTTAAGCAAAACGTTCTTACTTTCCTGTGAAGTTCGTTTCGAGAATTGGGACACTTCCTAAAAAGGAGAAAGAAAACGCTTATTTAGAACCGACTATCCCCGAAGCCTGCGTCGTTTCCTAGAAAGAAACACTTCGGTTTATTTCCCGGGCGTCGTTCGGACTTTTGCGTGGGAGTCGGAAGTGCCGGTAGGCCTTTGACGCAGACAGCTGTAAAACAACATACTTCTTACGACTTTACACCCAACTGGTTTGAGATTAACTCTTCGACCAATAAGGCAAACTTTTTGTCTCATCATGTGCCTCTAACAATTTCATCTCCGGACAAAACCACAACTAGTAAGAAAACATCTTATTACACTGTGGCAGGGTTCCTGACCGTGTACAAGCGCTAGGCATTCTACATATCTAGGGAGAAATGCAAATTTCGCGTCACGCGTGAACATACGGTTATTATAATTTGTAACGTCGTCCTTTAAAACGTTCAAAACAATATGACTCTTCAATTAAACGAGGTGAAATCGCATCCCAAATAAAATTCAACCATGGCTCTTCACGAAATATTTCAGTGATATGGAAATTCCTCCAGTAAAAACTAGTAATGATCAGTAAATCGGAAAAATGAACCAGAGATTACGGGGAAACACTTTTCCCTCTGTCACGCGTTCCTTCCCTAACGGAGAGTGACTTTTTACGTAGCTTGTGAGACGAGATACCAAACAACCTTTATTTAGAAACACCACATATAAACGTGGAAAAAGTTGAATTATTCCCCTTCGCGCCAGCCTTTTACATGTTCAACCAATTATTCAGTTCCTTGTCGTATTTATTCAAGTATCACTCTTCTTTTAATAATTAAGTAGAACTAACGACAATCAGAGTTCGCCCTCCGCCCACAAAATTCAGCTATAGGCAAATTGATAATGACACCTGCTTATATGAGATCTACAGATTTAATTTGGTACTAGAGAGAGAAAGCTAAGATCTGTCAGAACATTGCATTATCATGAAAGGTTTATAAGGCAACGGCGCGCTATGAGAGGAAATTTCTCGCGGAATATTACTAAATATATTATTTACATCACTGCACGGCGGGTGCATTATTAAATTTGCGTCTTTTGTTGAGTCACTTTGTGTTCTTTTTAAAGTAAAAAGAAAACAAAAAGAGAAAATTAAGAATTCAGCTTAAGACATCAGTTTGAGAAATTAAACGCGATACTGATCAGTTGCTTTCACTTCAGTTTGAGAATTGAAAGCAATATAAAAATCGCACCTCCCAAGGAGGTATGCTATAAGTTAACATATTCTGCTAAAGTAGCCACATGGTCTCAATAAAGAGGCCGGCAAGTAAAAAAGCGACCGATGAAACAAATTTACATTACTATAGATATTTTATCAGTGTGATTAGTTCCGTCACATGGCAACAGATTTCACTTTACTAGTCATCGCGACAGGTTTACTATTCAGTTAAACGCAAAATTCATGTGGGGTAAATTATAATTAACAAAACGTTTTCTAGCTTAACACTAGATTTTTTTTACTCCTGACCCAAACAACATGACACTGTGATAATCAAATATCTTCTCCCTATATATCAAGTCAGTACAGAAGCAATTATGAGGCTTTACGAGAATGCAGGAACTGATCGCATGTGCACACTTTGTTTCGAAATATCAGTGAAACTCTCTCTGCTAATAGTTTGAAAGGGGTAACGAATGGTCTTTGCGGGCAGGCGAGCAACTGCAAAAATTTAGGGAGCACGAGCAAGCGAGCACTCGTTTAAATTTTGCGAGCAAATGGAGCAAAGGTAAAATTTTGCGAGCAGTTAAAAATTTAATGGACCATTCATCACCCCTTTTGAAGAATGTAAAAAACCAGTAAAGAAAATTGATATATTGAGCCCAGGTTTGTTGAAAGCTACTGAACAGTATTGGACCGTGGTAAAGCTAGCCTCATAACACAGTCCTTTGGGAGGCTTCATCGGGCGTTTTCCCCCCAAATTAAACTCCAAAGCAACGTAGCAGCGTAAGAGGCTTTAATAAGGAATATCTCATTGTACAGCTGTGATTGACAAAATCCAGCAACGTGTTACCATTCGTTTGAAAGCTTTTAATGAAACTGCGCACTCTATGGCAATAGTAAGGTACTGTTACTTCGTGATAAATATAATATATCTCCAAACTTCGGATTGATTTTCTGATTGTATTTTTGTCTCTACTTTTTATTTCAAAGATGTACCAATTTTGGTATGGCGAAACGCGCGTTTTAACAAAGGGAGTTTACTACGTTTGGTTATTAATATTCATGGACACACAACGAAACCACCAAAATAACAGTTAGATCAAAATTGTTACAATATTTATAGAAAACAATCACAAAAATACTTGGAATCCAAAACGGATGGTTTTAGAAAGGCTCAGTGATTTATAGGATACGCTCAGAATAATCTGAAATTTCTGAGGAAATAGTAAAAAAGCACCTTATGTTCCCATTTTATCAGCCCAAATTTCAGCTACAAAACGTGTTTTACATTTGATAATTCATTCTTTCTCCACCTGAAATAAATCAGCTGGAGTTTTATATATATTTTACCGAGAAATGCCGCGTTCCATCACATGTGTTCATACTCGTTGCAGCTTATCGAACAGGTTTTTAACTGGTTACACCCTATGTCAGAGTGGGAACTAGGAATTCCTAGATTATCCTGTCGCTACTTTGCGGAAAGATTCCGTGTTTCTCAGCTTAGATGAATTTGTTTTGCTTTGTATATACAGCAGAAAAAAAAAACCGAGGAATTTGAATAGGTAAAACCAATGTTTACTCCACTTCTCACTCAACAAACTGACAAAACGAAACAAAAAGGCACCCGCAATGGAGGCCGCTCTTTTCATGGATATTTTTACATTGCATACTAAGACACTGGCTGACCAGTACTGAACATTTTTCTCTGGTTCATGGGCCATGAGCGTAAACAGGCGACCCTGATGCATGAGCTGTTTGAAAGAAATTGTACCTGTATCAACCAATATGCAAGCTTTCAGTCGCTAGCTAAAGAGTGCTTATTTGTTGGAAGCCGGCGCATTTTTTGCTGGGGGCCGGGTATTCGATATATCAAATTCTACAATCTTGTTTTCTAGTCGGCAGTATGCTAGGAAACACATCAATCATCTCTAGACGTGGACTCGTGTATTCCCGGTATCCTGCCAAACTTTGTTGCGTCCACTGAAAATTGGTAACACCCTACCACCCAACTGCACGGTACCTGCTTCATTGTTCTCTCTTGACTTGTCTCTCCGAGTGACACTATACATTTTAAAGATGATATTTCTCTTCAAAAGGCTCGCATTTGCCACAAAGAATTGAGTAAAGTATATGGGAGTTTCTTGTAAGAACTGTCATTGGTTCCCGGAATAGGATGTAATAAATCAACATGGAAACTGACAGCAGCGTAGTCCAATGTAAAGCAATCCTAAGAAAAATCATTGTGAATTTAAAAGCGGAAAAACATTGTATCATTCCTTGAGTTTAGGGACGGACCATTAGAAAAGTGATGGGGAGTGGGGGTGGGGAAAAAACAAAAAAAATTCCTGCAAAGGAAAATGCCAAGAAAAAAAATTCATGCAAAGAAGAAGGTAAAAAAAAAATCCATGCAGAAGGAAGGTCCAATTGTGACATTTTAACACAAGGTAGAGAGGGGTTCACCTAAAAAAAATTCCTGCACAAGCAGTGAGCGAAAAAAAAAAAAATTCGTGCAAGCTGAAAATTCCCCCCCCCCCCCCCCCATCACTTATCTCATGGTCCGTCCCTTACTAAAATCAACTAACGAAGATGTTTCTATTGCTAGTTGAACAAAACAGTGTATGCTGCCGAGTTAGTTAGTTTCCTGACAAGATACACGGGTGGCTAAGATGAACAATCTTTCCATTTCAATTTAGCTATTTGCTTTTCTCATCGACTGTGGCGTTGTACTTACAAATATAATCGCTGAGTTCAAGAAAAAAGTCAACTAAGGCTTGGTTCTTGCTGTTGTCGAAATCGAGCCAGGAGGGAGGGGAGACTGAGTTACAGTGCCACCATGGTACTACCCCTGTATCTAACGACCTTTTGAAACCGCAGTGCTTTTCAACAATTTAAAATTTAACAATAATGAACTTTATTTGAGTGTCAACTGTATCTAGCACTGACGTACCAATTGGGGACACTGTAAAGCACAAATCAAATCAAATCAAATCATATTCAACTAAATTAAATCAAATCAAATCAAATGTTGGTTTTTCTTGGAGAGGGGAAAACCGGAGTACCCGGAGAAAAACCTCTCGGAGCAGATTAGAGAACCAACAAACTCAGCCCACATATGATGCCGGGGCCGGGAATCGAACCCGGGCCACATTGGTGAAAGGCGAGCGCTCTCACCACTGCGCCAACCCTGCTCCCCGACATCCTATAAACAATAATCGGTTAGTAAAAGAATATTTTTAATATTTTATGGCCTATGCGACCATAAGTTTCGCTGTTAGCCAGTAACACTTTTACGCAACCTTAACAATTCATAAAGCTCTTTTCGAGTTTTTCGAGCAATTATTTTGTAAAAGCAAGCTAATGAACATCCATTCATCGTACTCCTCTTCACAAAACAATTTTGCTTGCAAACTGTATACGTCTGTGTGTTGCCTTTTTGCTCTGTTTAAGTCGGATTGTGATAAGTCAGCAACCTTTTTAAAAGCCTAAGGTCATTGCTTATTTTACCACAATTGCTACTAATCTCGCAATCTGATTGGCTAATTGCTCGCGTCAATGTGTCACGCAAAACAATAGCCAATCAGTAACGCTCATTTTGGGGAATAAGCCAATCAAATTGCGAGAAAGTTATAGACAACGCTTGCTCTTTCTTTGTGTCACGATCTTGGTCACGCTCTGAAAAAGGCTGCGCCTTGTGAGTCCACAACATTTTGACCACTGTGATGACGCGTACTCGTTGCCGATAAGAGTACAGACAACGCTAAACATCATTCGATTTGTTAATTCTAAAGCACAACAGAATTAGATTTACACCTCACGCTTCATTTTATCATTGACTAAAGGCTTGCTTTAAACTTTAAACTCCTCCGGCCACAAGATCGGGTCTAACTTGTTGAATTTAACTTTTTATTCTATTGAAGATGCAGTGTGGCTCTGAGGCAGGGTTTTTCTTCCACTCCGCTCGCGTGTCTCATTCTTAGGACACGCTCTCTAAAAAAATATTTTAACCCCCAAAACAATATCTCTGTTGCAAGCTAGAGTTCCTAGGAAGTTTGCCAACTAACCAGTGTTTTTTTTGTCGCTTAGTAAAGTTTAACTTTGTTACTTTCATTTGAATAAGCGTTGAATTTCATGCGTTTTCTTGACCATGAAAACCTGGGCTGAACGCGTCGGTGGGCGACAAGCCTCGGGTTATTATGCAGATATTGTTTACGCGCCTTGTAAATGCCTGTTGTGGACTAGTTGTTATTCATTTAAAATCAATTTAAATCTTGTTTGTTCCTCTAAATGAGTGAACCCGCAATCTGCCATGTGCGTTGAATAATTATGTCTATAAAGTGAGATACTTTTTTATTCACTCTAAATGACAATTTCAAGACCCGACTTTTTTAGATATGTCATTTTCTCATGTTTTCGAGAATCAAATCAAATCCTTGCAGGTACTGACGGTTTTCATTGTGAAGCGAACTCGTCAAGATGTTGAGCACTTTCATGCAAACGTTGTGTTAATTCCTTATCCACGAATAAGGAATTAACTGATGCAATAAAACGAGTATCTCGAAACGTTTCCCAAGATCGAATACTTCAGTGCGGTAGAACTTGACATTTCGCACCTTTTTCTATTATGTTGGTCAAAGTCAAATTTCTCGAGAATCAAAATCCCATACCGTTTCAGTAAAGAGGAAACAAGTTTTTGGGCGTTGTTTTCCTTAGTATATTGTGATAGCTGGCTGCAGGACTGGAAAACTTTCAATACTGAATTAAGCTTGAAATTTGTTTCATGCCGTTGAGCTTGAACAAAACATAATTGGCACGGGCCTGTTAGAAAGCTTTACCATAAAGTTTATCTACTACGGTGCACTTCCTAAAATGAATTTTGTCGAAGTTTTTGGCAGCTTAGTAATATTACGTCTTAGGAGGGTTAGAAAAAAAACTCAACGGCTTCAGTCACGCATTGACAATGAAACGAATGGACATGAATAAAGCACAAAAAACAGCTTCAATGTCCCGGACAGGTTTGATTTTCACTTAATCCTGTAAGCTCCTGAAGATTTCTTAGTAATCGTAAAGTCTGTAGCGAAGAAAATGGTCTCGGTTTGTTTACAACGAGGGAGAGTAGAAAAACTTTAGCAACATGCGGTTGTTTTTCTTGCTAACACTCAAAGTTTACTTTTGTGCCACCTGTACATTGTGTTAATCACATCAGCTTACGCCAGCGTTCCCTGTCTTATAACAGTGAAAGTACGTTCTATAAGAATAAATCACCATGAAAGCAAATGCCAACGGATAGCGATAGCGACTTTAAATTTGATATAGTAACACCGCATGGTGTCACCCCTTAGGTAGAAGGAAACACTTCGAGTCTTGGTTGTATAGCTACAAATAGTACCACAAAAAATGAGCAAGGTTCAGTAGGCTTCCAGAGAACGGCTACGCGAAATGTTACTGTCTGCAACTGGAAATGCTAACACCAAATAGCACATTGATGAGATGAACTGTAATTATGATAAATAAATAATTATGATAATGCGTAGGTTTACAGAAAGCGGGGACCCCGCGTGACCCTCTGCTAGGTTCCCTCGTGGTTAACACCCAAGCATGTGTTCTGATCCTATAGCAGAGCTAAAACTCGTAACTGTTCGTTAGCGTATAACTATTTAAGCATTTTTTTCTCTTCGTAATTACTCAGATTATTTTTGGAAATTCCTTGAAGTGGATTTTTCTGTTGTAATATTTCGTTGCTTGGGGAACATGAGGAATCAGTTGAGCTCGCAATTAGTTCATTGATTGATTTCGTCGCGCCCATAGCCGCCTAAAGGATATTGTTATGATTCGCAAATCGTTTTTCAAAACAAATCGTGCGTTGCAACAAATCAACCACGCATTTTTTCGCGTCGGTTTAAGCCGTCCTGCTGGGAGCAGAGTTAGTTAAACGGCCCGGATACCACGTGGGTATCGTGCCTTTAGCCAACGCGACTCCAACTCCAAGGCAACCATCTTAGCAACACGTCATGGTTTAGTTCACTATGCTTTTTCTTTGTATTACTAAACAATATTCAGGCTTGAATAATATTATAACACAGCTTTGGGTAAGAGCGCGTTATGATTGACTTATACGCGCGATCAATTTGCCCATGAGTTGCATGCTGACGTCACATCGTGAAGTTGTGAGAACGGTCTTATGTTATAAAAGAAGTCGTAAACGCAGCAGCTGTGCACCCTTACCGTTCTGAATTAAGCTTGCATACTGCAAAAATAATAAACTTCTGAGGTTGAAAACATAAATTTTTATAAGAAAAGCCATTTTCTTTTTAGGAGAAATGGAGCAGTTAACCGCACATAATCGAGAAAACAATAAATTCTTTTAAATACCAGTTTTTGATAACTAACTTCAATCCACCAGCAGTGCAGATATAATTTAAAAACAAATTAAGTGACTTCTTTTGTTCTAACAGAAAAGGAAAAGAAACAAACAAAAATTATTTCTTTTTGAGATAAAGAAATCACCTCCACATAGAAGTGTTATTTATAATGAAACTCCTAAAACAAGGATTATCAAGCGAGTTGAGAATGCAAGTTGTATCGCTCTAAAATTAAACGAAAGTGATCAGTACAACTAAAGAAATAGAAAACATGTACCGTGTTTCTATCGAGTTTTAGTATAAATCTACTAGTGTTCTATCACAAATGCCGCGCTCTGATTGGCTACGCTACCCACTATCTATTCTGTGATAGATAGTGAGTAGCGTAATGGCGGCCGCTTCTTCACGTTTTCGAAGAGTCCGTGAAGAAGATTTAGACAGTTTACTGGTCGAGGCTGTTCCAGAAAAGACAAAGTTTTGAACGACTAGTAGATTTATACTAAAACAATTAGATTATTCGCTCTCGATTTCTATGTGTGATAGTTGACTCGGGCTGCGCCCTCGTCAACTATCACGCGATAGAAATCTTGAGCTCATAATCTAATTGTTTAATAGAAACACGAGTGAAAGTTTGGGAGAACGAGAAATGCTGTGGGAACACGAGCCGCAGGCAAGTGTTTTCACAGCTTTTTCGAGTTCTCCCAAACTTTCACGAGTATTTTTATAATTCGATAGAAACACGAAGAACATGTTTTCTATTTCTTTTAGAAAACACCGCAACGAAAAAAAGGAAAACAACTTGTTAACTTTGATGACCAAAATGTAAAATCTCTTTGCCGCGTCATCATTACGTCAACAGCTCGTGCTAGTTCTGTGTTTCTATCGAGTTATAGAAACACGAATTCTAACCAATCAGCGCGCGTATTTTCTTAGGACTGTTTTCTAATTACAGTTATTTTAAAATTCGTTTGGTACTGACCCACTTTTCGTGTGTTGCTATTTCCCACCGTCGCAGCACATTTCTTTAGAGACTAACTCCTTAGTCCACAGAAAAAATGTTCTTTTTTTAGTTCCTTTTCAACTCTTAACTTTTTCGCTACAAAAGGACAAATACTTAACTTCAAAGGCCACGAAACACGTTGAAGTAATTAACAGGGTTTGAAAAATGCTCGGCTGAATTTTCTTTTAAGACAAAGCATTTCTAAAATATGAGAATTGGTAGATCTTTTTATTTTTAAAAATTGTTGTTATGACCATTTCAAAACTCTTCCATCGTCAGTAAAATCTTTGTTCAGTGAAACAATTGTGTATGACACCAGACGATAAAGGGTGCGGTTTTCGAAGAGATTCTAGGCTATACAACAAGTTGCGGAAACAGATTCCACGTACAAAAGATGTATTTTCGGTGCTGTCACAGGCAAACTCGTGAAAAGGAAACCCGAGTTCTCCCAATATGGGTCGAACCTACGACCTTCCGATTACTAGTTCGGGCGCTCTTCCAGTAAGCTATAGGAAACTCGTGGAGGCAAGGTCATTAAACTAGATTCCACATGTGCTGGTGAGAGCGCAATGTGATAATATAGGCTAGAAAGTAAATTAAACAGGTGTACGGATTCTACGGATGGGCGCAAATTGGAGCACACGACAAGGCTTTGCGTGTCGACAGATAAAAGAAGGGTGGGATCACTCGGTGGGGCCCTTGTTTTAATTCTTGCCTGTCGCTTAAAGGCTCAAAGCTACGGCGTATTAGGATTTCATAGGTACGCAAAGCGTGGGTAAAGCGATGGAAGTTTCCGTTGAATGAAAACGAATTCAAAGCTGTTTCCGCTTTTGTCAGGTTGCTTGATAAAAAGGATACCATCTATGGCTACAGTGCTCTCATCTTACGATCACTGAGCATATTTTAATCATTATCACTTAAACTTTAGCCTGCTTTACCTGCTCCCTCAGCAATTCAAGTTTCTACAGGTCTTCGAGGGACTATTCTGTGGGAAGAACACACGTGTATCGAAGGGCGTTTCCCATAGACACTGGCTCCATTGTTTGTCCTAGAAATCAAGCTGTTTTGCAATGTTAATTTTCAGCTTACAAAATCCTTCACAGAATTTTTGCCGTACCGTTTTTTTGTTGTCTGTAACCTGAGGCAAAGTGCGTTGCATATCAAAATCTCCAAAATCCCAGCTTGCTTGCTAACACTATGAAATCACAGAATATCACGATTTCCATAAAAATCACCACCTTCACCATCAGTGCACTAATGTGTGATTACTAAGTGTGGAAGTTATGAAGAAATTCCGCAAGGATTAAATGATAGATGGGAGAAGTTTGATACTGAAATATGATACCGATTGATTCTGAGATAAACTTAAGCTAATATTAAATTATCCTCTCTTTCCTAAGGTGTCTCTACATCACAAATTGTGCTTCTCCTGCAACATGGAAAGCTGTGACAATTTCAGAAAAGTCTTTCAATGACGGAAAATGGCACCGGCTAATAGTAAGAACACAAATCGAAGATTTCAAGGCGCGTTGTGAAGTTGACGGAATTTCAAAGAAAACTAACGTGCGCGGATTAAATAGGAACTTTAAAGGAATTGTGTTTCTCGGTGGACTTCCAGATATGAGCCAAAACCAGGAGGTGAACTCTAACGGAACATGCTTTACCGATGTCGCTAATTTTTCGGGATGCATAACTAATTTTAAAGTTGCCGTTATTTATTCGCATGGTTTTGAAGAGTTAAGCAAGACGCAAGCAAAACGATTTGGAACAGTGTTCAGTCGATGCGGTGAAACAAAACACTTTGTTATCTCCATCACAGACAAAAAAACTAAGGCTTCGTTAAGCATTGAGAACACAAACTGGGACAAGCGCAATACATCGTTTGAATTTCACGTTCTCACCAGAAGCACTCGCGGATCTGTCGCTAAAATAACAAACCACAAACTAACGGCCTTGTTTTTTCTCGAGGAGGGTAAACTAAAAATCACTTTGAGATTGAAAACTGAAAATACAAGAGAATCTGGGTCGCTTCATGTGGCTGCAAATGAAAATTTCCTCGCGGATGGTCAGTGGCACAGCGTTATACTTTCAGTTGCCATGGAAAATGAAGTCACTCTCGTTGTAGACGATAGGTTGAGGGCAAAGCACGCGATTACCCCAAATACAAAAGTTAAAGATTCTAAAGTACTGCAGAATATGGTGTTACGTATTGGTCGGAGCTCTCGGAAAACTGATCCAAGTTTTGTCGGTTGTTTACGCGATGTTTTCGTAAACAATTGGGCTGTCAATTTTAGCGAACATTCCGCCGTGAAGAACGCGAATGGTATCTCAGTCGGAAGATGCCCGGATTTAATCTTCATGGACCCCGATACCTGGGAAGATGGCAACAGAGCAAATAAAACCCTTGTGCAACTGACCAAGGGGACACTTACAACTGAAGGTGGTTCATCGACGGCAGAACAATCATCGGCAATAGCTACGTCCCAATTTTTGCCGAAGAATGCTCCGATTTCTACCTCCGTACACCCCGAAATACAAGCAGAGTCAACTCAAAAATCTGTGCTCGAGAGAGCGTTTCCAATTGTTGTGGCTCTAAGTGTGTGCGTAATATTTGTGGTTCTTGTTTACATGTTTGGTACTTGGCTTAGGTCCAGAGTCCAGAACTGGCAAAAGAGAAACGACAACGCCAGGGGAGAGAACGCACCAGCGGGAACCAACACATCTAGAGCGCTTCTCAGAGAGGACAAAGAGAACCCGTGCTTAAATGTGTCTAAACGTCTGCGTGTTGATGATCAAAGCGACGATAAGCAACATATGAACAACGCTTTCCCATTTGGTAAACAAGATGTGATATCCAAGAGCAGTGAGACTACAGCGTTTCCGAAACAAAGGAATCCAATTTTCTCCAGCGTTTGGGAGGAGAGGTATGGAGTTCTTGGAAACGTCAGTGAGCCACACCCATCGGTACCAACCGGTGGTAATAACAGCAGTCGGTCATCAATCGTTCGTCACTCGTCTGAGAAACTGGCAGGGGATAGGGCAGGCACGTCGTGCGACGTCTACATGGCTATTCCTAGTATTGGCTCGTGCAGAGCAGTGGCTAACAGAGACGGCTGCAAAGCTAATATCGGGTATGGAACCTCAGTGACTGTTGGTTCTCCTCAAAGCTCAACACGCCTTACAAGGGTTTACGCGGACTATGGGTCATTGCCTAGAGCTAAGAAACCGTCCAGTCTTTCCTGGGCGTATGGTACACGATTGGTTCGCAATGAGTCTTCAGACACGGACTGTAGCGACGCTGAGAGGGTTTCTGGACCAAGGCAACGGTACCAAGCTCAGTGGCAGAAGGCAAAGTTCATCATGGTCAGACCGAGGCACCTGATCATGGTGTCCGAATCCAGCGACAATGAAGAAATGAGCCATGATATTCTAGCCTCCAGAAATCGCCTCATTGACAGGAACCACAAGTTTCGGACATTTTCAGAAAAAAAGTACACTTTGCATTCGCTAAAAGAAGATCGAGAAAACGAATCCGAGAATAGAGGAGGCTTCTCAATCAATGCACCTAAGGTTTCTCGCAGGCAAAAGAACGTGAATTGCGGTAGTGGCAATCGCTGCACATCGTTAGCCGAGGCCTCCATTCTATATGAAGAGGCAGTGTCTATAAGTACACAGGTCAGGACCTTGGATGGCTATACAAGCAGCTGTCCAGAAAGTATTCATTGCTTATCAGAAAAGGAAGATGGCAAAGAGTTGTATATTAAACAAATGCAGCGTCCTCAGTAGAACGCCTTTTACCTTTAATCTTTTTATGCCCTGTTGGGCGATCGGTTGCAGAGATATTTTTAGTATTACCCGATCTTTTTTTCAGTGGCTACTCCACTTTCATCAATGAGATAGAAAACCGAACGTTACGTTTTCAATTTAAGGGAAAGTTCATTAATTATGGGTCAGGGGGGACTCTAGGAAAATTAGGAAGGGGTCATCGAAAAAATTTCAACAAGTAGGGGGGGCTTCCAAAATTGGTTTGCGTTTTTTTTTTTCCTGGTTAATAAGGTTGTCTAATTAAGGAACGATCCCTAATCTTTTTCTTTTGATGTTCAGAATGTAAAACGCTCCACAAAATAATATCATTTAAACCTTGAACTCAAACAATTTAAGCATCGTCAAGGGAAAATGAGGTAAGAGAACGTATCTCCCATACTGGGTTCTCTTACTATGATAAGGGAACAGAATCTATTTTTAGATCCGAAAACTATTTTAACTGACCAATGGCTGATGTCCTTCTCATTACGTGGTTGAAATTTCAATGCGCCATATGGAAACCGCGCAGCCATGGAACGAGATATAAATAGATTCCGGGCGAAAAATAGATTTTGTCAGTAGCCCATGACCCTATTTTTTTCCATTATCATATCAGACGGGGCTATGTTCTCTTTCCTCATTTTCTCTTGGTATGGTTGTAGTGTTGTCATTTTTAGTAATGTCAATATAGTCTTTTTTCTATTCTATTCTATTTTAGTTAACAATTTTAAAACACGTTTCAGGTAGGATAGATCTCTAATTGTTGTAATTTTTCGGAAAAGATTGCATTCAATGAACAATACGAGCAGTGCATTTGTGTAAGACGACTGAACTATCTGCGTACTCTCAAGAGCAGTTTATGTAGCCTATACACGGGTCAGCGTACTCAAGCGTGCTCCGAGCACTTGCGTTAGTTGTGATCACGAGCAGTACTGTTATATGTGGCTTGTTCTAGTCATAGTTACTCATATCATGGTTAATAGCAATGATTCTCAGTTCCCGCTTCTTGGTGAAGTTTCGTTTGTTTGAAGGATTAGCATTTGGAAATGCTAGTAGCAACTACCTTGATTAAAGATTAACCGATAAACATAAAGATTAAAGGAGGTCGGAGCAAAGTCACGCTGGGTTGCCAAGCCCTCAAGACGGCGGCCAAAATGGTGGACGTTCAAGTCATTCAATAAAAATACCAACTATTCTGTTCTGCTTATCATTAGTTCAGTTAATTTAAAATGCAATCCGATCGATTCTTAACTCATTAAAAACTGTTCTAAATAGGACACATCTTTCGTGGTGGGCTAACAGCTTTCGTTGATGGATAGCTTGGCCGCATCTTTTATAAATAATTATCGAGTGTTAAGTGATGTCTAGCCGTGAATTCCTGAGTCGGATTAAGCTCGTCATGGCCAAAAAGCGACTGCCATATTTTTTTCCTTTTTTCATCAATATTAAGGTAGAAATAGCCCGAGAATTCTCCGACCTTCGATACCTAATGAATAGCCTGTAAATGGTTTTTAGGGACCGGTAGGAGCCCATCACCCTGGGACCGGTCATTATTTATCGCCTGGGGGGGCGGAGGATTTAGGGGGGATCAGATGGTTATCTGAAGAACTGAGGGGGGGGATCAGCCGTAATTGACAGGCGTAAAGGGGGGATCAGACCAAAAAAATGGAATTTCAGGTCGCGGCAGGACCCGAAGGGTGGGGGGGGGAGGATGGGGGGGGGGATCATGACATCTTCCACTACCGATAAGGGGGGATCATTAAAAAACTAAATACTTTACGGGGGGATCAGGTAATTTCTACGATGTAGCAACAAAAATACTCCGCTCCCCCCCAGGCGATAAATAATGACCGGTCCCTTAGAATTGATAGTTTACCAACGCGTTCTCCCGCCTCTTCGCGGGGGGGGGGGGGGGGGGCAGACTGAGACCGAGTGAGCGGTGGAGATGCAAAATGGTTTAGTTCCCAGAGACTGGGGCTGCATCCGTGTGAAATTGAAACACACAAGTATAAATGGTTGCCTGTACGAGTTCATAAATGTAACCTGTATCTTTGTAAGACAGGAGTCCATGATAAGCACCTGTCTAAGCCTTGAGGGGAGCTGATGTTTTTAGCTCTAGTCCTTTAAAATTTTCAGAACGAATGAAAATAGAAGGATAGTTTTCTTCGCTCTTAGAAAGATTTAGCGCTTTGAACATCAATTCACTTTAAATTTTACGGTGGTAGGTACAACGTTTATTAGTGCGCTGTTCTTAGAGAACCGCATATTAATTATGGCTAATCCTGAATCTGACTGTGATTGCCATGGTGGGATTGAAAAGTAACTAAAGCATAATGCTTAAGCCTGTGTTAGCGCTAATCGGCTTTCTAGGAACCAGAATGAAACTGCAACTAATGGTTGATGTATAATTCAATGATAGCTCTAAACACTCTGTACAGATCACATTTAAATACTGGGACTTTGGGGGTTCAGTATCACCAGAACTGGGTAAGCTAAAGTTGGGGGGGGGGGGTTCTCGGAGCCGACCTATGAACCATTCACCCCTTTGGGAGGTGAATCTTTTCAAGTCAATTTTGAGCAAAACATAGTGTGGGTCTTAACTTGACTCCATAGCAGTGTGAAAGGTCTTAGCTTGGCTAGCTATGTTCACGGACCAGGCAGTAGAGTGTTGGTAACAAAACAGCACATTCTTGTGGGGCCTTCGCTTTTCATCCCTTCCATCGGACGAAACAAGAGGGTCTCAATGGGGTTAACCGTTAGCCGTTAAAGGGGCAAAAATATTAACCGTTAGCCGTAAAACAGTCAAAAATATTAACCGTTAGCCGTAAAAGTCATCACCCCATTGAGACCTTCAAACAACACTGCCCTTTATACGTTCCCTTTCCCATTTATCACTACAAGACAGTAACAGGAGCCCTCCTGACAGAAAATAAGCTTCCTAAAAATAAATTCAACGTCTACGTTGAATAAGACATGACTCGATATTTCTCTTATACTGAGCCAGCTGTTAGCAGATACATTTTGAGAAATACCTGGGGAGCGGTACAATTGAACTGAAAAAGCCTTTTCAGTGAGCAATATTGAGAGAAGTCGGGAGGTGTCTTTTTTTTAACTAATCCGTTCAGTTAAACCAGATACGGAGAAAAATGCCTGAGTTCTAAAAATTGCTTACTTCTTATAAAACATTTTATTCCCTTTTATCAGCAGCAAGTGTTTTAAGTCCTCAGGTATCCGTCATCATTAAAAGCAATTTTCAATCTATATTATGATAATTTGAAATGCAAACATTTTATGCAAATTAAATTAATTCATTTCTTTTTGTCACCTTCATTCGGGCCACGTTGGAAGGGAAGGAAAGTTTCCAACGATAAATGTTTGCCACCGTTAGCTAAAGCAATGTTTTAGAAAGGGAAATCGTTGCTTTAATGGATGATGCGAGGAAACCGTTTCATGGAGTTTGATTTTTTTTTTTTGGCGAAACCTGGATTTGAGGGATGTTTCATTCGATGACGTGGTGAACCTATGGAAAATGTTCGCTCCGAGCGGAACTTATCAGAAATTCAAGTCCTTCGTATCTGTTTTAGAGGTAAATGTGTTACTTTTATTATTTGTGTACAGCTGAAGGATATTTCTCGATTGTATCTATTCCGAATTCTTAGCTACCATACAAGTCTCTTCCATGTCAGTGTGTACTGTGTTGTAAAGGTAGAACCAGGTAGGATTAGAAACTTCTTAGCTTGGAAGATATGCCACTATATTTCAAAGAGTATTATCACTAGCAGGACACTATTCATTAGTTTTAAACCAAACATCCCCTGCTTAATTCAAAACCTTCATAATTTATATTACGCAATTAGAAAACAGTCCTAAGAAAGTACGCGCGCTGATTGGTTAGAAATCGTGTTTCTATAACTCGATAGAAACACAGAACTAGCACGAGCTGTTGACGTAATGATGACGCGAGCAAAGAGAATTTACAGTTTGATAATCAAAGCTAACAAGTTGCTTTTCTTTTTTTCGTCGCGGTGTTTTCTAAAAGAAATAGAAAACATGTTCTTCGTGTTTCTATTGAGTTATAGAAACACTCGTGAAAGTTTGGGAGAACTCGAAAAAGCTGTGGAAACACTCGCCTGCGGCTCGTGTTCCCACAGCATTTCTCGTTCTCCCAAACTTTCACTCGTGTTTCTATAACTCGATAGAAACACGGTACATGTTTTCTATTTCTTAAGTAATGTATAATTTATCAATTAGTACCCTGATCTCTAACTAAAGTTACTTCTGAGCTTCAAGCTAAGTATCCACAATAGATCATGAGAAGCTATAGGACGCTAGGCAAATGAAGTAGTAATGAAATCTTTCTATTATTCTGTCCACAGTAGCTCAAAGAGATGGCCATATTGGTAAGATTTCCGTACAGGTCCCTACTTCATTATACGTTCTTTAACTGTACTATTTCGTTCTTCGAACACAAGAAATATTTGCACGTGCATTACACCAGACAAGACAGCTTCAGCATGCATAATGAAGTAGGGACCTGTGCGGAAATCTTACCGCCATTTTTGGTGTTAATCGTTCTCAGTTCAGTGGCCTGCACCGCTTTGGTTTTTGTATGGAGCCATCACCACCAACAGCACCGCCATGACAGCCAAGAATTGTGACTAGATACGAGGAAAAATCGACGGTGAACACGCCTTAAGATAAGTTCAGCTTAGTTTGACATTTTGTCTATGTGTACATTACAACCAACGTGGATTTCCATTTCTTTACCACTAATACAGGGACGGCGGAGCCGGGGGGGCTGGGGGGGCTTTAGCCCCCCCACTTTTGAGGAGGATGACATTTTATTTTGTTCAAGCTACAACTTTATACAAGCCTCGTCGGAAACTTTTCGCGTTTACGTATTTTTAACATTTTCTAAGCGTGTGCTTCCTTCCCACAGACGGGAAGCTTGTGTCAAAAAACCGCAGGTTAGCGTTGGAGACCGGAAGGCTGAGAAATAACCTCCAAAATATTGCTGTAAGCATTAAAAGTACCTTTCATTTTACGCTTTATCCAGGCTAATTATTTCGAGAAGCATGTCGCGGAGAATGTTGTAAATACGATTTCCGAGACTCTAGATTTCAAAATTTTCTGGGGGAGGATGCCCCCAGACCCCCCTACCAAGTCGCATCTCCGGCGCTCGTTTCAGCCCCCCCACTTCAAAATACGCTCCGCCGTCCCTGTAATATCATCTTTGGAGAATCAATATTTTTTCCGATTCTTATAAAAAGATTTTTGTTTGGAGATCCGCGAATCATTCAGCTTTCGCAAGAGATTTGTAATAGTACTGAGTAGCTTTCCAAAGGATAGTCACAATGCATGGTTTGATCCATAGATGAAAAAGTTAGAACCACACTGTATAGTAAAACAAACAGTACCACAGTACAGTACTGTTCAGAAGCCTTACAAAGAATGGTCACACTGCATGATTTGATCCACAGATGAAAAAGATAGAACCACACTGTATAGTAAAACAAACAGTACCACAGTACAATACTTTTTAGTAGCTCTCCAAAGAATGGTAACGCTGCATGGTTTGATCCACTGATGAAAAAGTTAAAACCACGCTGTATAGTAAAACAAACAGTACCACAGAACAGCATCGCCTTTGATCAGAACAGATCGCCTTTGAAATAAGTAGAAAACTCATAGCAGTAATAATAATTAATGGTATCAAAGAAATAACATAAATGTAGGTTATAAGTGATCTAATAGTTGTTAAAAAGAAAGCCAAAACCAAAACAAAAATAAAGAAACGCACTAAAACACGGGCAACCCTCTTGAGATCAAAACTTAGCTTTGCCACCCTCTCCTCCCCAATAACTGAGTGATATAGTAGCCCACCCACCCCTGCTAAAATAATGACTGCCTTATCAAAGGCCAAAAATGTGGCTGTCCCATCCAAAGATTGCGACCACCTGATCAGATCGAAGTGCGCGGTCGTGGGAAGTATTATCTTCGATTTCCACTAACCGCTGACTGCGTTATCAAAGAAGCTCTATTGAGCGGGCGCCATGATTCTACTTTATACAGCTATCAGCATACAAACCATTAATCTAAACTGTCTTTTACTGGAGCTTGCGCATGCAATCTCTTAATGGCGAACACCCCTATGGGCAATTTAGAAAAAAAAAATAGATAAATCAAATATGATTGTTCCTTTATAGATACCAAAATATCGTAATCAACGTGAAAACGGGCATGTGGTTGAGCCCAGCATGCGTAGAGGCGCGATTGATCCTATTCATGCACAAGAAACATTTTAAAACTTTGATTACACAATCAAAAAAAGGTTGGACACGAACCAGACTTGGTTTCGCTGCCGTAAGCTCTTTTGCCCCGAAACATTTCTGTTCATAGGAACTATATTTTTTCTTTACATTCTAACTCTGTTCTAATAATAACGTTTTCTGGGAAATTCTGTCTTCGAGGTAAAGTTAGACAGGGAATTTGGCTATTTTTTACATTATGTCAGTAAAATTTTTTTAAAATCTTTTATTGCATTCCAGTTTAATTTATCGGTTAAACCGTTTATCCTCGGTGTAACAAGATGTGGACCTCATAATCGACATAAAACAAAGAAAACAAAAACACCACTTTTTACGTAATGGGCTCAAACACATGAAAACTAGGAAAGCTGTCTTAAGATTTTACACCGAGAACGTTTTACGTTTAAATAGAAAAATACAGTAATTGATTTGCACAGGAAGTGTTAATGACTAAAAGAAGTTGAAGAGGGAATCCATCATGAAATTGAGTTTTCAGTGGACAAAAACCTTGTGCCAGAATAATTTAAACAATCTCGCATTCTTGTTTACACTTTTCAAGGGCTATAGGTATAGTTGGTTATCTGTAATAACACCGAAGAAAATTTATGATGGGCTGAGCCCGAGAATATAATGTCAAATTTCACAAAATGGCATCTTCCACAAGACATTTTCAGAATTGTATCAGTGTTTTCACAGTTCTAATGAAATTTGACATTTATTTTCTCGGACTCACATAACTGTGACATTGTTTTATGATGTTATTACAGATAACTTATCATATCTATAGCCCTTGAATCGTCTAAAAAAGAAGTCGAGATTGTTTAATTATTCTGATACAAGGTTTGTGTCCACCAAGAATTGAAATTACTCAATTACGAACTGGCGGGAAAATTTTGTAAGGACGCGCGCGTACATCCAGGACATTTGATACATAACTTTTTCATATCTTCACTGAGTGAAAATATGGAAAATACGAGTGTTTTAGTTTCCGGTAAAACACTATTATCCATATAATAAATCATAAATTCCTGGGTGGTTTGTGATGTACATTAGCTGTGTCAAACACGGCTTTAATCTCCTTCCGAAGCACTCTGTCCGGGTCCTTTCGTGATGTTTCAAACACAAAGCCAATTAGCGTTTCCTTTACGGTAGACTGTAGATGGTCGACAAAACGGCTCGTCGTATTATCGAGAATCAATTGCTCGTGACCTGTTGACGTTGACGCAAAAAACCCATAATCAATACGTCAGCAATTAAGCCGAGACTGGCTTTGCCATGTTAAATCAGGCATAAAGCTTTAAAAAACACGGCAAAATTATATTTATGCTCAGCTACTAGCCATGTATATATATTGTCATAAATGTCCCATTTTCTTAGCGGTACGTCTTGAATAAGCGAGCAAAAATGCAGGCCAATTAATTTCCACGTCTCTATCAACAACATTTGAGGGATGTGGGGGTTACCTATGGTAGGATTAACCCAACTGCGGAATGCTGTTATGTTTGTTCATGTCGTGTGGGCAACAAGCGCAGCAAAATTAAAGCTGTCTTAAAACTACTGTATGTCGAAATTATTATGGTATTATCATTCATTTTTTATCACGAAATACCATCTCCAGAAATGCAATTGAGCATAACACTGCAACTTGCAAAAACTCACTCTGAGAAGTTCCCAAATAAATAGCAACGCAAAACGGACATGTTGGTAAATAGTTATACAATTGTTCTAACTATATAAAAATGTAGAGGCGGCTTTAGGATTAAGAAAGGGGTTTAGCAGAGACGTTTACATATTGCAAAACTGCAAATGGGCTTATAAAAATTAATCCTTTCGTGATGTTACATCCTACGCAAGTACCCTAAAGATTTTAGATATTCGGCAGATAAAATTTTTGAACATAATACTCATATAATAGCCGTATGATTAAAATAGCTGAAGATTTTTGAGATAATAAAGGTTGTACAATAACAGAGCGTGCCTCGAGACATGCAAATACCTTCAAGAGTCGAATACGACCACATTACTTCCGTTCATGCACAAAACCCACTTCTGCTATCTTGGCATATTTGCATTTCGTCGAAAAAATATTCATTGGATCAACTTGCAATAAATTGAGCCCATCGATTTTTAATTATTTCAGAGCAACAAATTTTTGCTTACTAAATTCGCCCTGATATTTTTTCTGACCGTACAAGTGAAGAAAAACAATGAATTTCTTTAGTTTATTTTGATTACCTGTACTGTCTAAACTACGATGACAATTGCTCGTGGTTTCTTCTGCATGCCTTGGCGCTCACGATATTGCTATGTATTCATAGATGGTTCATTTACACGCTTATAATTTCCATAAAATTCAAGTTTTCAAATAAATAATGTGTGATACAAAACGAGTTGAAAACTTGAACTGTGAGCTGAGGCTCCTTTGAAAAGCTTCCATTGAATGATCTACTGAACTGAAAATCAACGTAGGGCATTCTTTGACTTTATAGACAAGAAGTCGGTCGACTTTTGTCTGAGAGACAAGTTTCGTTTTGTAATAAGGAAATTACTCACCGCTTTTTCACACCATTTTGCTGTTTGATTTGCTGTAGTTTTCTAAGTTGTCTTGTCAATCGTAGCTCTCCTTTCCTGCCTGTTTTGTCGGTTTTAACGCGCTTCCCATGTCCGATATTTGCGAACAAATCGCTGTAGTTTCTGTTCTCTAGAGCCTCAAGACGGAAAACAAGCCCCTCCAAATTATTTTCAAGATTCTGGTTTGTCTCCACAAGTTCCTTGTTCGCTTTTTCAACTCGGGTGGTAATTTTAAGCACGTGAACAAGAACAAACCCGATGACGCTCGTATAAACCACAACAAGGGCAAAGGAGGATAGGAAAAATAGCGAGGACTTGTCTCGCAGTCTTTTGCTTTGGTTATAGCGAATGTAGTTTGCCATTATTTCAGAAGCAACTGAACTTAACTCAATTGGTCGCCGGCGTTGTTGACTAAAATGCAGGGCTTTTCTCACCGAAATAACCCCACCATATGTCCATATGCGTTTGACTTACTAATTTGCTGACAACCCGTCACCTTCGGCTTATTGATGTTAATTGCTAATGTCATGCAGGAATAGAAAATTACTGAGCCGGAAAATGGCTTGAATGAAAGGCCTCGTAAACATTCGGTAATCCGATCTGATTACTTCGGGTCAAGTTCGGAAGTAGTACGACCAGTACAACCGTTGCTGTTCCCCGTTACAGCGATAGAAAAACACCTCTCTCCGTTTTATGTCGTAGTTTAGCTGTTATATCATTTTGATCATTATGGATTCTGTTTTGAAGCTTGTCCATGAAAACGTTTTTCTTTGCAGCGTAGCAATTTGAACAACGGTCGAATAGTCCTACAATGTAATCTTGGAAGTAGAGCCAAACAAATACATACGATACAAATACGTTGCACGAAAAGGTTTTATTTTTAGTTCAACATTGATGCTCCTTGCTAATGTCATGTAATACCATTCAGGAAAAGGCCACCACCGAGCCGGAAAATCACTTCAGCGAAAGGCGTCGGGAGCATACGATAATACCATCTGAAGACTTCGGGTAAAATTCGGAGCTTAGTGCGAACAGCAGCTGTTCTGAAAAAAAATCCATTTTCTGCGTAAAATCAACAACAATTGCAAAGACAGCACCTCTTTCTGTTTCATGTTTTGGTTTAGATGTTACATTTGTTTTGATCGGCTGCCTTCACGCCTGTTAATGAAAATATTTTCGATAAAGCGCAGAAAGCTTGAACAACGCTAAGTGGTTCAATATTTTGGCTGCATAGCGAGACAGCTGAAACAAACAAAAAAACGAACATAGTCCATTCAGATATTTTTTAAAGTAGTTTCAGACAATTCTATTTTCTTTATGTCCCAAAGTGATAAATCGGCTACTGAATATGCCATCTGCTTTTACGTTCTAACTTTTACTGAAATCCCTCGTCCGCTTAGTGTGAAGTCAAAGGACAAAATTATGAATTCGCCGAGACGTATTAAAATTACAACACCAAGAAAAGGAAACGTTAGGTAACGTTACAAGCCGTCCAAAAAAAAAAACACTGCAACATAACATGTCGTTGGTTGCTAATTCTGCAATCCTTAGCGAGTGGTGCATCTTTCACATACCAGTTGACAAAAGTCTCGCTCTGAATCTACTAGATTGGGGTTACACAAGAGATGCGAGGGCTACAGTAATATTATTACAATAATATTAGTTAACTCCAACAAACTGAACTAAAAACGAAAAGATCTATGTAGTGACACTGTGACAGTAGAGGGATCTTTAAAAGACGAATTATGGCTAACGATATATTACGCTTTTTGCTTACACCAGGAGGGTTCCACTCGTCCCTGACGGGTTGAAACTGAGCTAATCGCTAAACCATAAAACCCTCATTGTCTCAGTTCCTATCTCTGGTAAACACCTTCTTTGTCTGTCGTGTTGATAACGTTATCGTCAAAAGTAAAATTATCAGCAATCCGGGGTAGAGAAGGAAGTATGAAATTTGGAGCTAAACGGAAAAGGGTATCAAGCGAGGTACAACTGTCTCCGGTGAATGCGATAGCAATATTCACGCCTCTTCCGCTAGCTAATCATGGGATCTGAGTCACACCTTTAATGAAATGCGACTACAATGCCCACTAAATGGGCTCATCCTCGGTGTAAAAACCTGTTACGTTCACGAGTGACGCAGAACAAAGAAACAAAGGAGACAAAACAATAGAGACAGGAAAATAATAATAATAATAACAATAACAATAACAATAACAATAATAATAATAATAATAATAATAATAATAATAATAATAATAATAAAGGGTTTTACACTAGTGGGAGAAATTCGTTTGCAGTCGTACAGCAAATAAAGGTCATAAATGTAAGTATTAAAAACTTCGCAGAGTGCAAGTTTTAGAGCTACTCGTGCGAAGTCGTTTTCAAGGAGAGAGAGAGATAACATTTCATCTCCTGATACTGTATACAATTTTGTTGTGTTGATGTTTTGCTATTTTGCGAACCGTGCTGACAGACTG
>OX453286.1:4696200-4738700 GCA_949710005.1 Ricordea florida
CTGTTCTCTGGCTCGGATTTCTAACTCTGATTAAGAAGGACAGTGGCTAACGAAAATTCAGTGAGAAAAACAGATCAAGTAGAACCCAACAGAACCTTGTAAAATAAATGTTTTACTTTGCAGCAATCAGTAAGGGTAGTTGACTACCAAATGTTCATTTAACGCATAATAAAACACTCGTAAGACAGAAAGTTATGTAAAGGAGCCTTATGCAGTCACAAATGCCAGACAACCCCGAGACTAAAATGGATGTATGTTGGAGGTTTTCCACACAGTAAGAATATCAATTAAAGCAAAAATGAGGTCAGTTATGTTGACCTCAATTGCAGCTGGAGGTTCTTATGAAAGCATGGTTTGCGAACAACACACTGTCGAGCAACATCCGACAAGGAAACAAGGCGTTGTAGTAATCGACTGGTGTGCGAAAACGTCGTTAGAAAACTGATATGAATAACGATAGAACTTTCAGTAGTCTTGATAATATATTTACATTCAGTTAAACAAGTATCAAACATAACTTTTCAGAGGTGGAATAAATTTTGCATGTTAATAATTATTGACTTTCGCACGATTACGTGTCACATGTTAATTGTCGATATTTTTAGGTTTGATAATCTTTACCTTTATTATAGTAGTCTTTGGTGTACTGAGTTAGTGAGTGGACAAGCCACTCTTACAGAAATGCTGTCTGAAAATGTTGTCTACCTGTTAGTTCTTGGTTTCAAAATACTATGCTTTGGACACAGCAAGGCAAACGGAGATATTACTCACACAAACGTGATAACAGTAAATGAGCCAGAGACACAGTTTGTGTGGACAGCAGGACAAAGCTCGAATCGTATTGCTTGGACTCAATCAAAACACTGTTTTCAATGGAACATCGAATTGCTAGACGACCAACACAACAAAGTACTCGATATATCGACTGAACTGAGTGAGTTTAAAGAGAACGTTATGAGTCATCACTGGATTGCCCCCAAGGATGTTCAAACAGGAGAATATCGCATAAGAGTTTGCCAAAGTAACTCCGCTACTGATTGCGGCGTCAGCAATGTTTTCTCCATCACAAACAAGGAAGGTACGAACGCCGATATCATTTATATGGCAAAGTAGTGTTGAGAAAAAAAACTGAGCGTTCTGGTTGGTTGATTTTTAGTCGGGATTTTGCCATACCATAGTTAGTAGATGGGACTACTAACTATGGCCATACGTACCGTTTATATGGGGCCAATATTAACCTCTTACTAAACGAGCGTGAATGGCAAATTCCCGACCTAAGAAGAACTAATAGGAGCGTTCGGATTCTCCTCAAGACGTCATTACCATTTAATAATTCCCAGTACGGCGCTCGGGCACCCTTAGTTAAAGATTATTGATAATTATCTTGTAGTTCGTCTAGTTTGATCGTCCGGGTGAGGGGAGTTCTGAAAAGAACTGTTGTTGGTGACTGACGTTTCGACAACCAGGCTGAGTGAAAGTCATCTTCAGAGTCAAGTGAATAGTGTTTGTCAGACGATGATGTTATAAGTCTGGTCTGTTAAACGTGATTGGTCAGTTTAGCCATGATGGTATTGGCTGAAAGACTCGTGTAAAGTTTGTTACCAGTCATTGGTCGGTTTCGATCCGTCTATTGTTTGTCAAATAGGTCGGTTTTGGGTCCGTCTATAGTTAGTCAAATTATGTCGGTTTGTTAGAAGTCCGTTTGTCGGTTTTGTTTTCGTCATGGATATAAGTCGTTTGTAAGGCGCCGGTAGTTGTTGACATCTGTTTAGAGTTGTTTGTTCCAGGTTGGTGTACCAGCTTTCCAGAGACAGTCGTTGAAAATAGTTTGTACTGTAGGTTAAGCAAATCTTATCTTGTGTTTAAACCTATAACTGTCTCATGTACCTTATGTATAGTCACGCATGGCAAAAAGTAGTTGGAAGGGTTGTTCTCAGACTGCACATGGTGCACATGTACTAATCAGTTTTTTTTTGTACTGAATCTCATAAGTCACTGATTTCACAAAAGAGCTCAGTCTGGTACAGTAGAGCTCTTACTGCTGCCACGAAAGCAATCTTTATAAATGCAAGAATAACACATTGTCAACCAAACATGGTAGAGTTGAAAATACAGCAAACACCAAATTGTCCAGACTATCAGACTACCTAATTATATGGAAGTCAATGGCGCTCACTAAGGGAAATTGCTAGATTACTACTTAACTAAATCAATAAAGTAATGGGATTGAAAGGTTTAAACTGATCACACACTCTCCTAGAAATGTCTTTCCAATTTTGATCTCTCCTATTAATTTACTCCTTCATCACTTGTTTGTTTTACAATCTGCTTTCATTCCAACAGACTTCAAAACAGTCGACGAACAAGATTCCGAGGTATTTTCTTCTCAGCAAGGTTCTTTTACGACTCAATTTGACACCTCAAAAACAAAAAGTAGAAATATAACTGTCGAGGGTTTGTTTCCTCACGAGGTGCGGCGCAAAATACGTCAGGAAAAAGAACGCGAATATTTTGAGAGCCTGACTAGACAAATGAGTGCTATCAAAGTTCACTGCTCAATCGAACGAGTTCACAAGCCTTCGAAAGAGTTATTCCTGGAACAATACATGAAACAAGAAAAACCTGTTATTTTGGCGGGAATAATGGATGACTGGGATGCTCTTGAATCCTGGAATTTTGACGAACTAGGTAAGACAGCTTCAACTAAAACAAATTTTCAGTAGAAACCATGAGTTAATTCATTACTTTCAGCATTTTTTATGAAGCCATATGTACAATAGGAAAAGTGTAGGTTTCTTTTCTTCTTGAGTGAATAGAGCTTCTCTTAAACGGTTTTAAAATAACTTTACTTCCACATTTCCAATCGGAGTATGTTCGAAAAATTTTCAAACTTGGGAGCCATGCACTTTGCGCGGTTAGTTTAAAAGCGAGACAAGACGATCTAAGATCGTAAGTCGGACAACAGGTAGACGTGCTGTTATGAGTGTTGACCACTTATGGTGCGGAGTGGTCCAAAAAAGAAATGCTAAGGGTACCAAGGTCCTGGTTTCCAACGTGGCATCTTTGTTGTCGTTTCCTCGAGTTTCATCGCGAGGCACCTTGTCTTTATCAGCAAATGCTCTTCGGTCACTCTGTCCACATTTTCTGTTCACTGGTAACTCGTTTGATTTCTGGTTTGATTCTCGTGAGACATTCGCTAAATCATTTGATTCTTTTGCTATTTTCAGTTCGCGGAATGACCCGTTTCGAAATATACACTCATTACACACGCCATCTTTTAGAGTGGGTCTACCGCCAACGGTTTGTGGGTCTGTATGTTTGAGCGTAGAAAAGATGACACCATTTGTTTTCAACATATTCGCCATCGACTTCGACATCGTAGAAAGAAGTTTGCGCTCGTATTACGTGTCTGCGGTATTCCCCATTGCACGTGACTGCGATTTGCGATGAAACTCGAGTGTAAGCCTATAGTCGGTTGCCCGACTAATAAGCCCCATCGGGTAGGCATCCTGTGGTTCATGTGCGTATATCATTTTAATTTACGTGTAGGTCTTCGGCTCACTAATGGTGTTCAAGTGGAAATAAATAACAAAGTGGGCCTCTCGCCGTATTCTCGCTGGAACGATTATCGAATTCAATTTGCCAGTGGTCAAAGGGAACCAGCCAAAGTAGTAATGAGGGACTTTCAGCAGATCTACCCAGAGTTACTGGAAGACGTCCGTTTTCCAGAATATTCTGAAGACTTCTTAGAGGCGAGTAACAAACATTTAGTGAACGATAAGGTTTTGTTTTAGTTTGTGTTTTTGTAAAATAAATGCTGTATTTTCCGTTATCACATACAATACAGTTCAGTTGTAAATTCAGCTTCAGAACTACAGATGAAAATTAAAGTTATAACCACACATGAAACAAACATTTTTCAGTACACTACTGTTCAGTAGCTTAACAAAGAATGGTCACACTGCATGGTTTGATCCACAGATGAAAAAGTTAGAACCACACTGTATAGTAAAACAAACAGTACCACAGTACAGTACTGTTCAGTAGCTTAACAAAGAATGGTCACACTGCATGCATGGTTTGATCCACAGATGAAAAAGTTAGAACTACACTGTATAGTAAAGCAAACAGTGGCACAGTACAGTACTGTTCAGTAGCTTAACAAAGAATGGTCACACTGCATGCATGGTTTGATCCACAGATGAAAAAGTTGGAATCAAACTGTACACTAAAACAAAGAATCTGCAGTACAGTACTGTTCAGTAACTTTCCAAATAACGGCCACACTGCATAAAACAAACAGTACCGCAATACACAACTGTTCCGTGGCTAACGCTCACCAAAAATGTTCACACTGCATCGGTTGATCCACAAATAAAAAACTGATATTCACAACGTAACGTTAAACAATTGGGATCAATATCAGTTTCTGGGCAACCGTGCACCTACCCCTCCCCTAAACCAACATTAACGCTAACTTTTTAACTCATTATAACTTGTTGGATTAGGGGAGGGGTAGGTGCACAGTTGCCCAGAAACTGATATTGATCCAACAATTGTGTCTATATCTTATCCTATTTCTGTTTCTGTCATTTTAGTTGGTTGATGAAGATATTCGTCCCCCCCAACTCTCTTTCGAGATGGCTCCTAGGAGGTCTGGGTTTGATTGGCGTGTGGAACCGCTGAATGCTTCTGTTTGGAGCGCGCTGATTGTTGGTAGAAAGCGATGGGGCCTTTATCCGCCTGCCCAATATTTTGTACCTGGTAAAGAGAGGATTTCTTCTATACTACAATTCACAGTGTTTAAGGTCAAATTCATGTCGTCATTTCGGTACAGAATTATCACAAAACGTCCGCCGAGTTCTTGGCCAATGTAGAGTCTCGGATATTTTTTAGCCAGATAAAAGTCTTCCAAATTAATATCATCAAAACTTAGAGTCCGTTTTGGACTGAATTTCTGTACCTTCGCATTTATTAAATTATGAGGCAATTTCTTTCTTATTCAACGTTTCAAACGTCACCGTGAGCCATTTTCCACTGACGTCAGTTCTAAAATAATAGGGTACTTGAGTCCAGCAAAGGCAAAGAAATACTTTGAATGGACAACAATTCTCCTGTAAGGTAATATTTTGCGTTGCAGGAATGTTGCATAACAATTTTCGAGTCCAGGACTATCGCTCATCACCCCCGTTCATTTGGTGGATCTACACCCGGCCTCACATACACGCTGACCACACACCACTAGAATGTGTTCAAGAACCGGGCGAAATATTATTCATCCCCTCAGGGTGGTGGTGGAGCAACATTAATATTGACGACTCAATTACGATGCAGGTACGCATGCGCAGTAACTCACTTCCCGCCTTTCATCTGATCAAGAAACAGTGTGACCATTCTTTGAAAAGCTACTGGACAGTACTGTACTGTGGTACTGTTTGTTTTACTATACATTGTGGTTCTAACTTTGTCATCTGTGGATCAAACCATGCAGTGTGACCATTCTTTGTAAAGCTACTGGACAGTACTGTACTGTGGTACTGATTGTTTTACTATACAGTGTGGCTCTATCTTTTTCATCTGTGGATTAAACTACGCAGTGTAACCATTCTTTGGAAAGCTACTGAACAGTACTGTACTGTGGTACTGCTTGGCTTACTATGCAGTGTGGTTCTAACTTTTTCATCTGTGAATCAAACCATGTAGTGCGACCATTCTTTGTAAAGCTACTGAACAGTACTGTACTGTGGTACTGTTTGTTTTACTATACAGTGTGGTTCTAACTTTTTTATCTGTGAATCAAAGATGCAGTTTGACCATTCTTTGTAAACCTACTGAACAGTCTTGTACTGTGACATCGATTCTTTTATTCTAAAGCGCGGTTAAATCCGTTTCCCTTCGTTCTTAAAATACTGAAATTTGTACCTTCGTGCAGTACAGTTTATTTAACCGTATGAGTGATTGTTTCAGTAGCACACGGTTTGCAAGAAAAATTGGTTAGCCACGGATTTGTTTCTTCACTTGTTAGAAATCTACCTGTGACCATTCAAGTATCCGAGCATGTATGGATGAACTAAAGGAGTTAGCAGATAGCAGGGGCGACAACTACCATGGCGACGCATTCGTTCAGTTACGGCATCATCTGGCGAGGCGCAATCCAGTGCTTCTCACCGATGATGACCGCGAGTTCAAATCTCCCATCAGGGGCTTGGGTAAGACGAAATCTGAGCATGACGACTTCATATACCAGGAAACATGGAAGGTAATTAGACATAACATAGGCTCGCAATATGTGCATGATCAGATCGTTAGTGCGTAATCGTTCTGCATGTCATAGGACACCTGACTTCCTCAACACAGGAAGAACACTACCTTCCAAAGCTGCTAGGAAATTCTTTCCTGTTCGTGCATTCGTTTCTTACATACTCAAGCTTTTGGGACGTTTAATGCTTCACGTGTCGTGACTCGTGGCTTGGTTATTCACATGAATTCCTATAGATACCCCGGTTTCACATGAATGGAAGTTAATCAAGGGACAGTAGGAGGTGAACAGCCCGAAAAAGAAAAAAGAAAAAGAAAAAAAAAAAAGAAAAAGAAAAAGAAACCTTGGATCGCAAATCAAGTCCCCTGACTTGTCCTATGCCATCCCACTTTCACATGTCAGCCTTATTTTAGAAGCAAAAGTAAAGATTTTACTTTTTGAAGAACCTCGCACTTGAAAAAACTTGAGAAGCCACAGACTTATTTTCCATTCATCCATTCATGCTCCCACATCATGGACTGATCATTTCGTCCACATCTTATTACTTAGGGACGGACCATTAGAAAAGTGATGGGGGGGGGGGGTGGGGAAAAATGCCAAAAAAAAACATTCATGCAAAGAAGAAAGTAAAAAAAAAAAATTCATGCTGAAGGAAGGTCCAATTGTGACTTTTTCACACGTAGTAAAAAAAATTCGTGCAGAGGGGCTCACCTGAAAAAAAAATTCCTGCACAAGCAGTGAGCGAAAAAAAAAATTCGTGCAAGCTGAAAATTCTCCACACCCCCATCACTTTTCTAATGGTCCGTCCCTTACTTGCTTTTAACTGTGAAATTGCAATTTTCTTTTCAGAAATATTTTGGCGAAGAAGTGACGCCTAAATATCATCAGAGCATTAACTAAGGACTGCTCAAGTCACAACAATGGGCAGCGCTTTACTCTCAGAAGCAATCAGTTGCTCACTGCTTATTGCGTTGTCGACAATAAATTGTGGAGCATGTGAACGATAAACGGTTTAGAAGTCACAAAGTTTAGATGACTAAATATGTAATTCACTTCTAGCTGCAAACCATTTCTATTAAACAATTAGATTATGAGCTCGAGATTTCTATCGCGTGATAGTTGACGAGGGCGCAGCCCGAGTCAACTATCCCGCATAGAAATCGAGAGCGAATAATCTAATTGTTTTAGTATAAATCTACTAGTTGTTCAAAACTTTGTCTTTTCTGGAACAGCCTCGACCAGTAAACTGTCTAAATCTTCTTCATGGACACTTCGAAAACGTGAAGAAGCGGCCGCCATTACGCTACTCACTATCTATCACAGAATAGACAGTGGGTAGTGTAGCCAATCAGAGCGCGGCATTTGTGATAGAACGCTAGTAGATTTATACTAAAAACAGATACAAATTTGTCGCTTCGTTTTGATCTTTGTAATGAGACATAGGCATAATAGTAGTAGTAGTAATAATAGTAATAATAATAATAATAATAATAATAATAAAATGTTTTGTCAATAAGAATTTCATACATATGAAAACAATAATAATAGTTATAATAATATCAACATTATTACTATCATTATAACTATGTATTTAATTTTTATGGACATGACATTTTATCATCATCATCCTCATAATAATAATGATAATAATAATAATAATAATAGTTATTATTATTATTATTATTATTATTATTATAATATTCGCTTGCCACGGATGCAAACCGGGACGCCATATTTTTTGAAATTCACGCGACGGAGCGAAAAACTCGCAAGTAGCTCGGAGGTAAATAGCACAGGATATTCGGAGTTTGACTAGCCAAACAGAGCGCACCTTCAACGCTATCCACCGTTTCAGTATATACTAATACCAATTGTAGCATAGCTTGGTCGTCTACTTATGTATCTTATTTAAATAGAATATATTATCTGTAAAATCGTGTTGTACGAGCCATAACCTACTCAGGCTATCGAGGTTACTCTGCCCACTTATTTGCTCAACTCGATATTTTAGATATTTTTCAAGTCAATTCATTTCACGTACCTCAATTTATGTTTTGTTAGTCGTTGCCTCAGACGTTTTTAAATCTTTTTGTAATTAGTACCCAAGTACACCATTATAACACCAGAAAAGCAAGTAGCTACTGCCCCCATGCCTGTCGCACCATTCTCAAACAGTTTACAATTTTCTATCAAGGTCCAAAAATCTGGAATTCGCTTCCAACACAGAAATCAGACCTGAACCGTTTATGCCGCACATACGTAGCACTTTTTTTCCATATTCATTGAAAACTTTTGCTTAGTACTGGTAAATATGTCCCGATGGCGAAAGAAATGATGATGGTGATGATGATGATATTCAAGATTTATTAGAGCCACTGGAGAACGCTATACCTAAGGTGTTTATACCTGTAATTACGGAGTGTAGGTGAAGTCGGTTTGAGAGGGACATTCTAGCACTGCCAGTCTGTTTAGTTTGCCGCAGAAAAGGGGTCATCAATTTGGCTGACGGTACCCCCCCCCTCCCCTTCGTGAAATGGGTTTCAACCTAAATAAGAGGGAGTTCCGTGACGCAATTAAATTGCGCTATGATTGGCCGGTTGATGATTTCTCCTCCACCTGTGTATGCGGCGATATTTTCACAGTAGACCACGCAATGATCTTCAAGCGAGGTGCGTTCGTTACCCAACGCCACAATGAGCTGAGAGATTTAGAACCCGAACTCCCGTATATGGTATGTAACGATGTTGAGATTGAGCCCGTCATTCAAGATATCTCGGGAGAACAGCCAGGAAGGGGTTCTAATCGAGCCCCAGATGCGAGATTAGATATCCACGCACGCGGGTTCTGGGAGAACCAACGATCAGCATTCTGTCACCCTAATGCTGATTGGTATAGGGACCTAGAGCTCCAACAGATAAACCGCAATCACGAGAATGAGAAGAAGCGCCTATACGCGAGGAGGATATTGGACATTGAACAAGGAACTTTCACACCCCTTATTTTCATATCAACGGGTGGTATGGGAAAGGAGTGCTTGCATTACCATGACAGACTGGCGCAGCTGATCTCCATCAAGAAAGGAGAAGTTTGTGCCAAACCAATCTCCTGGATAAGAGCCAGGACATCCTTCACTTTATTAAGATCCGCACTAATCTGTCTAGGATAGATAGCTAGACGAAATGCCTTATTTGTGACTTTAAGAACACTGATATTGACACTGAAATCCAAGAAGGAGCCATAATGTAATATTTTTGAAGGAGTGCTTTTATGGCCGTCACCTTGTAAATACAAATATTTTATATACTTTTTTTGGGTTAAAAGTATATTTCCTATTTTCAATCTGACGCTATAAAAATGAAGTTTTTGGTATATTTATCAATTTATACGGATTATAATTATGAATATCATTTCTAGCATTTTAGCAGATCATAAATTGTAAATAAAAGCCTGTTTGAATAAAGTTATATTTTAATTATCAAAAAAAGTATTATCATTGTTATTATTCATAATAACAGTTATCTGAAAACAACAAGTGGTAATGGAAAAAAAAGAAGAATAAGAATAGTAGCTGTGTTGTTTTCTTGGTAAAGAAAACTGAACCCTGTCTGTTATTCTCCATTCAGAAGTGTAAATGGGTACAAGGAATAAATTATAATGCTGAGAAAAACCATGCAGTTGACAAGCATGTCATCAGGAGAGAGTAATAATGCTCCATACTAAGAAAAAAAAAGGAAAACAGGATAAAACCGGTTCTGGCAGGAACTCATTTCGCGAGTAAAGGGGTCCCGAGTCTGACGATTCCCTTTTAACAATAAACAACAATTTATTTACAAATTTAAAAAAAGGTATAAATGGCCCTTCCCGCAAATTAGCATAAAGCTAATCGAGGCGGGACAAGGCGAAAAAAATAAAAGTAAATTACATCAAGAGAACATTTTCTCTTGATTACATGTATTTTTGTGAAATTTAATATTACAATTAAAAAGAGATGAAGAGGGAAAAGTAGAATTGGATTATTCTCCTTTCAATTCAATTTTCTTTCCAGTTTCCGAGACATACAACTTGAATGAACAGACTCAATATGAAAAATGCATTATCTTTCACATATCTTAACACTGACTAAAGACTGATTTATAATCTAGTAATTCATTCAAGTGGTTCCCCTTTGTTTACGTGGAAAACGCTCATTCATATCAACTGAATACGTGGAAAATGGAGATTTTAAAACTAGACGCAGTACTTCGCAAACTCGGGCTTCCCTTTCTTAATACAACAGTAAAAGAACTTAGAGCTCCGTTTTTACGCAGAGCAGGAATACTCTTGATACTGATTAACATGTGATACTTTAAACGTTGCACGAGAAAAGCGGCAAATGATGACGAACATCAATATCCCGGAGGCCAGTTTCTCGAAAGTTTTAATAACTTAATGAATCCGGTGCAGAGCTCCATTTTTAGAACTGACTCTACTATATATTCCTGTTCTTCTTAGTGTACAAACCTCTCCAACATGCATGTTAACCTGGCATTGTATTGCTTTACCTTGGAAACGAACAAAATTGTCAGTAACTTCCACTGTAAATAAAACAGCTTTCCAGCACGAAAATTATAACTTACTGGGTCCCTGGTAGCGGTTGTAGTCTCGTATGAACTGAAAAAACTTTCGTGTTATGCTATCGTTATTACAACCAATGGTCAATGGTCAGGGCGTTATAAAAACTGACCGTGCTAACGTTGCTAAGCAATTAGGCGGCTCAAATAAACGTCTAGTCCAAACATCAAACTGTCAGTTAAAACTCATACGTCAAGCAAGGAATCTAGCCAATTTGCATAAAGCAACGTCCAGCGGCCAATCACACACACGGACGTCAAGAGGAAGCTAAATAACAAATGAGCAATAGCAGCATCCCGAACCTTTTTCTCTTCAATTATATACACCATGAGTTTACGGTACGTTTTCTCATTTTTGCTTGTATTAGCTGGGATTTTCATTCTGGGTTTATTTAACTTAACCAGGGATGGATTATCTCGAAACGAGTCACCAAGAATCTTATCAAGGTGAGTCAGTATTTTGGGTGCCACGCTGCGCAGTCAGGGCGAGACGCGCAAACCTAATGAGGATCACAGAGGCTTCATTTCTTACCAACAGCATTTTGTAAGACATGCTCAAGGCGAAACACAAACCAGCGTTCTGCACTGTTTGGGATTAACCGACGTGGTCTCAGCCAGTCAGCGCGTTAATATCTTTGCGTGTGTATTATTAAACTTATTTAGATTTGCCTTGGTCAACGAAATTGAAATTCTCGTTGTAAATATTGCATTTATCCCGGGCCTTTGGAAAAACGGGCCTCTGATCTTAAAAGGTTTTATTTGATATACAGTGGAACCCCGCTCTACGGACACCCGCTTAATACGGACACCCCGATATTAAGGACAGTTTCGTTTTCCCCGACGAAAAGCTCATATATTTTTTCTAAAATTAAGCCGCTTATTACGGACACCCGTTAATACGGACAACGGACGTCGACACTTTTCTGTGTCCCGAGCGACAAACTCTTATACATCGTCAACCCCGCTTTACGGACACTGTATATGTGCACTGTTTAATTTATTGTCATTGTCATGATTATGTGCTAATTGGAGATTTTGTACCCTGGTCAAATCATGACAGATTTCGGCGGGTTAATACAATTTTATTACCGATGCCCAGCCGAAGCAACCGAACGTCAAGTCAATGAAGGAAGCCATGACGGAATATCTAACAAATGAAAACCTTACGGCAGCAGCGAATAACCTTTCTGATATATGTACTATTACAATTTACTAACATCGACTTTGACATTTACTCCCTTTGCCTAGCTAATTCATCTAGGTATTTGTAATGGTTATCATACGGTTTCAAGTTCAATTCGGAATTAATTTGCACGAGTGAGTTTTTGAAAAAGCTGAAATTGCACGAGCCGCTTGACGAGTGCAATTTCAGCTTCTTGAAAAACTCACAAGTGCAAACTAATTTCAAATTGAACGAGAAAAACCGTATGATTACTTATTAATAATATAAACATGAAATTGGGCAGAGTAAACCTTTCTTAATTTAATTGGCCATTTAAAACTTTTTTCAAAGTTTCCGCAGAAAATTTTCGCCATCATTATGCTTGATATCATTGGCTTAGAAAATGTCCTATTGTCTTTCAGCCAATCATAATTTAACAGTTTCGATGTGTAATCTGAACTGGTGTTACACTTGAACTGCACTGCCCTCAACCAATCAGAATCGAGTAATTTTTTCCATGTATATTATTTGTCCCGATATTTATAGTTATCAGTTGTCACGCTTTTATCTTAGCCGTATGTGATTCACGCGTGTATAGCTTTCACTTGGATGGTCTGGCGAGGTATGATCAAGAAATGTTACGCAACCCGTATTGAATGTCATCAGTTTTAGATGCTGGTAGGGTCTTGATGGCGTTGCTACTCTATATTTAACAATAATTCGCTGAAGTCGAAGTGAAACTATGTCAAAGCCACTATTCTCCAAAATTGAAGAGAATAATATTGGTTTAGTATATACCAATGAAGCAGGTTCACAAACATCTCTCACAAACAGCTGCAAAGTGAGAGTAAAGGGATTTCCAAGGATCTGAATAGAATCGTGACTTTTACGACTAACGGTTAATTTATTTGCCTCAGGGACGGACCATTAGAAAAGTGATGGGGGCGGGGGGTGGGGAATTTTCAGCTAGCACGAATTTTTTTTTCGCTCACTGCTTGTGCAGGAATTTTTTTTTCAGGTGAACCCCTCTGCACGAATTTTTTTTTACTACGTGTGAAAAAGTCACAATTGGACCTTCCTTCTGCATGAATTTTTTTTTACCTTCTTCTTTGCATGAATTTTTTTCTTGGCATTTTCCCTTGCATGAATTTTTTTTGTTTTTTTTTTTCCCACCCCCCCATCACTTTTCTAATGGTCCGTCCCTTACGGAGTAACGCAAACCGTAAAATAAATTTCCATTCTTAAAAGAATGGAAATTTATTTTACGGTTTTAAAGTTAATAATTTACTTTCATTGTTTAAAGAAATTTATTTTCGTGACTAGAATTTTTGTGTGGCTTACACTAAGTGTGTAGCCACCTTATGGCATGATCGAATTTATTTATTTATTTGTCCACGAGAGTCAAGCGCCGGTCACGTGGTCTAGTAAGCGACACATGTATGCATTTCGCCAAAGTATAACATGGCCCGGCGCATGAATCGATCCTAAATTTTCAAGACATGGTTTTTATCTCTTTTAAAGGAAGTACATTTTTTTTAAGCACACAGTGGAAATGAATATACTTAAAGAATAACCTACTCCCAAAAAAGAAGACATGGACGCCTCAAAAGCAGCGAAAAGCCGTTTCGCACTGCGATTTCTTCGATTTTCACGGACACAACTTAAATACGACCCTACTATTAAAAACCGAACCTCGGGCTTCAAACGGACTTTTACATGTAAGTACAAGACCAGAGTAACAGCTAAAGCCCAGTAAATGTTATTTGCAAATGTTGATATGCCTTTTGCCAATAGTTTAAGTCATCATTTGAACCAAAATCCAGTAACTTCTCTAAGTTGAATCCCAATTTACTGCCGAGTGATCGCTTTGAACAAACGCGGAATGTCTTTTGCATGAACGCAATAAAAATAGAAAGTTTTATGCCTCTAAGGCTGCATTCATTATGTATGCTACAGGGGGCAGATTATTTTTTTTTTCAGCGGCTCGTTTTTTTATATCCCTCCCAAGGTCAATACAAATTTTCATAATCCCCCAAGCAATCAGACGAAAAATGAATACCTCCCCCCCTCCTCCCTCACAAGAAATATCGAAATAAATATCTGCATAATAGTATAATAGTACACCATATATGTTTGTTAAAACTATTACAAAAGCTAGACAGAATCTTAAAAAAAATAAGCATCCCCCCAGGAGATATTTAAACAATTTTCACATCCCCCCTTTTTTTGCTCTAAAAATTTGAGAACCTTCCCTAAAATCCTCTGCCCCCCCTGTAGGATACATAATGTCTTTCTGTTAATTGGTTTTGTATTTGGCAATTAATAGTGTATATTCTTAAACCTAAAACACTTGAAAACACAGGTGTATTCTCATGCGGTCACCCATCCAAGTACTAACCCCGCCCAACAGGGCTTAACTTCGGTTATCAGCATAGCACCGGTGTTTTCCCTGTGGTATGGTATTGATAGGAAGCGAATGTTTTTTAGATAGGTTTCAGACCGATATCCATTGAAAAATCCCAAAGGCTCATCTGCCTGGTAACTTTCGCCACTTCCCTTATTTCACCCATGATTTCTTTTCCTGGTCGCATTGACTAACCATGGCAGGTCACTGTAACTGGTCAATTTTTGTCAACTGATTGTGATCACGAGTAACCATGCCTACTAGGCCACTGTGTCCCACGGAAACACCCCTAGGCGTCTTGTTTATTTATTTATTTCGGTCCACGAGAGTCAAGCGTCAACCGCAAAAAAACGAAGCCATGCTCATCTGTAAAACCCGCGCATTGGGGCCAGTTGCGCCAATTCACATCGGCACTGATGCTATAGAGTGGGTTAACAAATCTCGCTTACTAGGTATAACAGTTGATGATAAACTCTTCTGGGTGCCGCATATGTGGGATCTCAAGACGTCTTTCGCAAAGAAGCTAGACCTAATTAGGAGGTCGAGGTTGTTACTAAAGGATGTTCTTATTAACTTTTATTTCAAAGTCATCATTATCGGTTAGTGAATGTTCACCGATAATAACTTCGCCTTCGGCGAATAATTGTTTTAATATAAATACACAGGTGATTATTTAAAAAAAAAAAAGAAAAAGCATGATACAACACGAAAAATTTTATTTCATCAAAAACGCGCGAACGACTGGTAGCCATTTTGTTCGTTGAGGTGATTACCGGCTGATAATCCGAGATAGCGAACCAATCAGAGCGCGCGATTTTGTATAATCACTGGATGTTTGATAATTATCCGATAATTGATGTCCCTAATTGTTTTATACAGACAATTCCTCAAACGCAACTGTCTGGCAAGCCATCATATCTACTACAACAAGGAACACAAGACTGGATCGAGCACCTTGGTAAACATTTTGTACCGTTACGGAGACAAAAGGAACCTGACATTTGTTATGCCAAAAGATTCCGTCTGGTTTGATTGGCCTCAACACTTTCATCTTTTTAACATACGACCTTTGTGCGGCCAAGAAGCAAACATTCTGTGTTGTCACACCAGATACAACAAAGGACCTGTGAACTTTTTGTTCCCTCGAAAAAAAGCTAAATACATTACGCTTATACGGAGTCCAGTCAACAATTTCGATTCCGCTTTTCATTGGTTTAAACTAGATAAGAATCTAAGGCTTTCCCATGAGACCAATCCACTCAGAGCATTTCTACGTAAACCACCAGCGTTTGAAGATATGCCTTTCGGAAGCCCACGTCGTGAAGTTCATCTGTTAAGAAATCCTGCATTGTTTGGTTTGGGTTTGGATTACAAGTATTTCCAAAACCGCAGCGAGGTGATGAGCTACATAGAGTTCATAGACAAAGAGTTTGATTTAGTTATGATCACTGATTATTTTGACGAATCCTTGATACTCTTGAAAGAACTATTGTGTTGGGAATTGGAGGACATTTGGTACATAAAACAGAAAGTTCGCGAGAACAAAACACCGCTGAGTGAAGAGGTGAAGAAGAACATTTTATCCTGGAATCAGGCAGATGTACTTTTGTTTGAACATTTCAACAAGAGCTTTTGGAGGAAAGTTTCCGACATAGGTCCAAAGTTTTACGAAGACTTACGAACGTTTCGCGAACAAAACAGGATCATCGGAGAGATCTGTTTGAGTAAACGACAGAAAGGCGATAGCTCGATTCTACGTAAATATCCGGATGATTATAAACAGTTGTGTAAAGAAATGACAACAGATGAGATGGAGTATATAAAATACATGAAAATGAAAATGGACAAAAGAGTGACTGATATCGATAAATTTCTCGAGAGTGAAACCTTTCGTACCGAGATACAATAGGCTTGAGGATTAACAACGACAAAACAGACGTGTGCGAGAGAAATTAACCACCGAACAATCGATCCCTTGTAGCACGTCTGCTAAGGCCAGGATATGAAAGGCTTTATATAGAGCGTTTTCACATGACGTCACAGCAGCCATGTTGGTGTTCCAAACTAATCCTCTGGGAGTTCAACTCTTTTCTTATGTAAAAACTTTCTTTTGTTCCAAAAAATTTGCATGGCTGCTGGCCACGTGAGTGAAAACGCTCTCTTGGTTAATAGTACCACGATTTGCATGTTATTCGGCAGTTTCTCCGGCTGGATTTTGATGGCCGTCGTCTAACTTAGGGATGGAAACTTACGAGACTGACATTTCCACAACCGCCTAGACTAAAAAGATAAAACTAGTATATAAATGTCATCTTCCCTTGACTAATACATTGTTCCTACCAAACACAGTTTGAATGCAAAAGAGATTTAAGGAGAAAAGATTAACCCAAGGCAGAAGAGGGGCACTCCCTAGAAAAGATGGTGCATTGCTCAAAAGATTAAATAGTGAAAGAAAAGTTGCGCTATAAGAAATGTCACACGTTCACTTGGAAAACTCAAATCCGAGTTCTCCGAAAAAGGAGTCGAAGCTACGACTTTTCTCCTAATCTTCGATTATTAGCTTTTCTTCATTTTTAAGCGAGCACTGAAGTGTTTTTAAGTGCTTTTTCTTTGTTTTTTTTGTTAGTATTTTTTTTCAACAAGTGAACAGGCAGGTGTCTTATTGTTTAAAGTGAAAGACAATTCCTGTATAATAACTGACGCAAAGCAAGAGGTTGTACCTTGTAAATGGTTTGAATCCACGAGTCTCAGTGGTTGTTTCTTAAGTTCGATCGTCCGGGTTTAGGCAATCGTTCGGTTGTAGGTAGTTCTGCTAACAACTGTTCTTCACATTAATTAACGTTTCCACAACCTGAGCGGAAGTCAGCTTCACGCTGATGACGACTTCCGCTCGCGCAGTCGAAAAGCCAGTAAGGGTGGTCATTCAATTTTTGACGGGGGGTGGGAGAGTGGGCAATTTGGTCTTGTTAATATTTTTTTTTTCCCTTTGGGCTGTGCAATAATTTTTTTAGCAATATATTTTAAGTTGTGCACTTGTTGGTTGGCCCACTGTGCATGATTTTTTTGATACTTTTGCTGTGTAGGATTTTATTTTTGGTAATTGCCCACCCCCATCCCCCTCAAAAATAAAATTGTCCATCCCTAAGCGTCAACAACAGTTCTTTTCCAACTTGACGAAAAGGTCCTATTGGGAGAATTCGCATTAGTTTTTTTTTCCGAGTTTGCCTGTAACAGTGGCGAAAAATCAATCTTTCACAAATTCTCAGGCTCAAAATAAACCATATTAGCTAGTGTAGCCAGGGCTATGAAAGAGCTGCGGAAATTTATGACTGCGATCGTTGTAGGAAATTCAACTCTATCACTGCGTCTTGACTCGGAAGAATGGCTCACTTTCTTAGCATGAATAAAGGCCGTACAATCGGAAATAAATGACATGGGTACTTATATTAAAGTTTTGAATCTCATAATTGAGTAGCGAAGATGATACCAACTAACATTAAATCTCAAACTGCCAGCGTTGAATATTATCCTGCATTTAGTTGATCTCTGACACGGCTCGGCACGACACAGCGCTAGACCGTAAATAAAGTCTCCCCACCAAGACAACAGCCATGGATCACAGCATCGCAAAATAAATACGCGAAAGAACCGCAAGGCGCAGTTTCTAGCCGTCATCATTTTGACTCGCACGGTTTCAGAATATACATAAGTCAAACTTTCTCGATAACACTGTCATCAATCCAAATTTGATTAGACTTTTTTAACTACAGCCCTGACGAAACTCGAAAAGGAGGATGACAGTGCACGCCCTCTTAGTTGTTGTCTTTTTTTTCAAATAAAGGGTGTACCAATTCACAGTGCATTCTGGTCCGCTGAAAACGAGACCCTTTCACAGCGCAGAGCACTGTCGTCCGCTGAAAACGAGGCTCTACCACAGCGCAAAGTACTATGGTACGCTGAAAGCGAGGCTTAAAACTACGGCAGAATTTTGCCTACCTTTCTTTTAAATTAATTAAACTTTTTAATTGCTGCTCCGCTGGCTACGCTCGCCCCGCAGCCATTATTTCATGGGTCGTTTCTTGAAACTTAAATTCATGACTGTACCGATTCATGCCATTATGGTGACTAAAAATATAACTTTAGCTTTCCAAGTTGCTTGGCATTGGCGCAATTTCTCTTTTGCTTCATTTTTAGTTGAATCGGTGTTTGAATACTTCATACTGTAATTAGGCAAAACATATAGCAAACCAGTCATTCAGACTCTTGAAATATGCATGGTGGCAAATGAAAGTACCTAAAATAGCAGCAGTGCGTGTCAGCCTCTCTCCCCAGCTTTCCTCATTTTTTCATGCTCTCCCCGAGGACTGCAATCACCTTCTGGGGGTCTGGAGCAGATTTACTCAGCACGAGTTTCATTTGAGCTGTGTGATAAAAATATCCCATATATCTTAGAGCGGAAATGCTTTTACTAACATAGTCTTAGTATTATAAACAAATCCATTGCTGGCACAAAGCGGTTTTGAGAAAAAGAGAAGAAATACGCAATATCTCACTCTTATTTATCAACATTGTTTTGTTCATTGTTTGTACTGACCGTGTACTCAACAATTCGAAAACTTGGTCGCAGTGCGACCCGGGCCTTAAATACTGTACATAAAAAATAGCTTATCAGACGGGTCCATGAAATAAGCATTAAAAGGAGCATGCGTTTTGAGCGTTAGCCCTTCATCAGAGTTCGAGACGAGGATCAGCTCCCCTTAAATTTTACGGTGGCACAAGTAACACAATCAGCTCATTTGATATCGGCAGGTACAAAAGGCAGGTCACAGGTCACAGGTCACAGGTCACAGGTCAGTAAAAGGAAAAACTCGGCAATTACATAATCACTCCTGCATTGTGGCGGAAATACCGGCATTAACTTTCGACGCATATACTTTGGTATTATATTGTCAAATTTCGAGTTACATCTGTCAGGCATGTTGAAGTGCACCAAACATGTTTTCAGCTTTAAATCTTCGTCTTTAAAGGAGCTACGTCACGATATTTTAATGACCTAAATAACGGTTAAAATGTTAGGAAACCTAAAAATAATGGTTTGCGAAGGAAGAAAACACCAAAGGGGTGATTGTAAAGCAAAAAAGAACAAGGATGAGAAGGGAACTGGGAGAGCCTTCACGGGGAATATACGGAATCCAGGTCCTCTGCATAATCACTTTCCTGTATGAGAAATGGAATCAGAGATTAACAAAGGTCTGTGACAGTCAACAACTTGGAGTAAACTCGAACGAACGACAGCATTTTGACTTGGATATTTTACATTTTTTGAAAGGATCTGAGGTACCAATAATGCAACAGGAAGCGCTGTTCTCTTACCTCGGAAACATACGCTTTACTAGCTTCTTCGTACGCGTCCGCCATGGTACGTTGCACGAGGGAATTCCTCGTTCCAAGCTCCTCTCAGAGCCTGTAGTTTTTTCCAGGCCCCAAAGAATGGACTGCGTTCTGTTGCTATCCACGCAAAAACCAGTTGATATTTAAAGACGAAGATTTAAAGGCTGAAAACATGTTTGGTGCACTTCAACATACCTGACAGATTAAATCGAAATTTAAGAATATAATACTAAAGTATATGCGGTACTGCCGCCGCAATGCAGGAGTAATTATGTAATTATGAGTTTTTCTTTTTATTGACCTGCGACCTGTGACCTGTGACTTAAGACCTGCGACCTGTGACCTGCCTTTTGTACCTGCCGATTTGATATGCATTTGTGTGTGTTTCAACTCCCACGCACATTGGCGTAGCTAGGAGGTTCTAAACCTGTCCGTGACCCCCCACCGCCCCCATCTTGGTGAGATAATTGTTTTATGTCCATAAATTTCAAGTGGCGAAAACACGCGAAAAAGGAATAATCAACAAGCAATAAATCTTTTCCAGTGCTAAACAGTCACATTTAGTAAAACACGACGTGGATGTCGACATGCCAATCTGGTAAGTACCTCTTGGTGTGACACAGTGCGACCCCCACCCTCCCCTCCCCCTCTTTTAAAAATCCTAGCTACGTCCCAGACACAGTAACAGTTTCTTTAGAAACTAAGTCCTTCTGACTGAAATATAGACAGGTTTCCAGTGTGCGCCGTAATATACCTTACCTAGTAAGATCGTGCTAACAGCTCCCTCACCAGTTCGGGCCGTATCCATTTCTGGATATCTGTTTCGTGCGTTGTGATTGGCTGAGGTCGAAACCAAAACAAAGTAAATTTGGCCGAGAGATACTGGACACGAGTAGAAGCTGAACACTTTTTTAATGGCCGCCATTTTGTTATGCGGCAAACGATCGAAAGAAAATTCCGAATAAAGACTGCACGTTAAGATTGGAACATAAGCATTTATTTATTTTAAACATTCAACATATAATTCGTCTTCATTTTCGCACTCTGGAAGAGTACTGCGGATTTTCTCCAGCACACATTTTTCATACTCTCGCGGTCCTTCCACCAAAAGCGTCGCTGGAATGTATGCCCCTCCGCCAGCCTGTTTGTTCCTGGAGAAGTTTTGAGTGGAGCTTGGCCTGGAGGTAGTCGTCGGTTCTCCGTTGATTTCCCTAATTTGAGTTATCAGAAAGCGGAATAAATAAGCGCGAACTTAATAACGCAAGGGGAGAATAACAGATAATAAATATAGGTGCGAGATTGCGAAATCTGGATAACTTTCAAATCTTTTCAATACAGGATTGTTATTCAATGATTTGGAGATAATGTTATCCCAATCATTCATTTCGGCAAGCCTTCATTTCATTATATACACAATCAACAAAACAGTAACTTACCCTTCTATTCTGGTTATTTTGCCACCTCGGAGCAAACCATGTAGCTGAGTGTTCAAAAAGTACTGCACCCTGCCGATCTGTTGTCCTTTTACGTCTTCCAAAGTGTATGATTTTCTCTGTGATTTGCTGAATAGCTGGACTTTTCGTAGCGCCTCTGGGTCCACCCCTGAAATTCATACTCCACATAATGTTTAAGATTATTTTAAAACATGTTCCTGTTTTCGACAATTAATTTAATTAATTAAACAATAAATCTAAAATGTACAGATTTCAGAGTAATAATTGCATGATATTAGAAACAAAAATTATGAATACAGCAGTTGAAATGCCATTTGTATATGTTCGTTTTAAGTAGTTTTTAAATACCAAATCACAACTGGAAAATTTTAACCATTTTATGAAATACAGTCATGTACTGTTTGTACATTATATGCGTACAGATGGATAGCACAAGAATAAATGCCATGATAATTGAAATAAAAGCATGTTTGGATATAATCTCTAGTTAACTTTCTATGCTCTGGTTGTTTACATAAATGTAATAGACAATAAAAGGAAGGCAATTTTTGATCTAAAATTTTGGCCAAAGACATACAGTGGTGTTACATAATAATTACAGTCACACCCGTCACCAAAAATTTTGCCATCCCATTTAGTCAGGTGACTTATAGCATAAGACCCCTTGGAAACCTTCCGATTGAAGTACGGGTATAAGACTGAGTACAAATCCCCCTTTTCAGCCCTAGAAGACAAATTGTAGATAATCATGTGTTTCAACAAGTTTGTTCTTTGAGTTTCCTTCTCTACTACTCAGAAACCTACCCCCTAAAATATTCTCTGAAGTTTTATATACCTAAATTATTACATTTCCTGGAAATGGCTGGCGAGCAGAGTTTCTGTTTCAAACTCAAAACTCCTACATGTAGATGTAAACAGTAAAAAAAATGTGAGTAAAAACCTGCATTTTCCCAAGTTAGCCTAAACTGGTTCTTATGTAAATGTTAATTAACACAAATTAAGGTTATTTTGGTTCTTAATATGTTATTACATGTATTTCTTGCAGAAAAATATACCTTGTTGCCAATAGAAGTTTTTGATGAATTTCCCTATATGAAAGCCAACAAGTAATTACATGAAAGATGCGAAATATAAACCTAATAACAATTTTCCAGACAAATCTTTTGAGGAAATATGCGTTATCATGGAAATATGCGTTATTGGCCAAGGTTGTTCAGTCAATAACGCTTGTTAGTATAAATACTCAGGTGATTATAGAAAATCGCGCGTTCTGATTGGTTCGCTATCTCGAATTATCAGCCGATAATCACCTCGATGAACAAAATGGCTGCCAGTCGTTCGCGCACTTTTGATGACATAATTTTTTTTCGTGTTGTACAATGCTTTTATTGACCAAGCTTGTTCGGTCAAGATGGCTTGATATTGGCTTTGCTCGAAGGTTGTCTGTCTGTCTGTCTACCAGATTACTCAAAATGCCAAAGTTGCTGAGTTGATTTGCATTAATTAACAATTATTCGCCACAGGCGAGGTGATTATCGATGAATATTCACCGATAAACTCTTCGCCTTCGGCGAATAATTGTTAATTAATGCAAATCAACTCACCAACTTTGGCATTTTGAGTAATCTGGTAGACAGACAGACAGACAACCTTTATTTAAGCACGATAACAATAAACGCTATGCAGCTTATGGGGTCGTGCATAAATACTAAACCTAAGAACAAAATATATGCACAGGTGATTATTTCAAAAAAAAAAGAAAAGGAAAAGCATGGTACAACACGAAAAATTTTATTTAATCAAAAGCGCGCGAACGACTGGTAGCCATTTTGTTCGTCGAGATGATTATCAGCTGATAATTCGAGATAGCGAACCAATCAGAGCGCGCGATTTTGTATAATCACTAGATATTTGATAATTATCCGATAATTGATGTCCCTTATTGTTTTATACAGACAATTCCTCAAACGCAACTGTCTGGCAAGCCATCATATCTACTACAACAAGGAACACAAGACTGGATCGAGCACCTTGGTAAACATTTTGTACCGTTACGGAGACAAAAGGAACCTGACATTTGTTATGCCAAAAGATTCTGTCTGGTTTGATTGGCCTCAACACTTTCATCTTTTTAACATACGACCTTTGTGCGGCCAAGAAGCAAACATTCTGTGTTGTCACACAAGATACAACAAAGGACCTGTGAACTTTTTGTTCCCTCGAAAAAAAGCTAAATACATTACGCTTATACGGAGTCCAGTCAACAATTTCGATTCCGTATTTCATTGGTTTAAACTAGATAAGAATCTAAGGCTTTCCCATGAGACCAATCCACTTAAAGCATTTTTACGTGCACCACCAGCGTTTGAAGATATGCCTTTCGGAAGCCCACGTCGTCAAGTTCATCTTTTAAGAAATCCTGAATTGTTTGATTTGGGTTTGGATTACAAGTATTTCCAAAACCGCAGCGAGGTGATGAGCTACATAGAGTTCATAGACAAAGAGTTTGATTTAGTTATGATCACTGATTATTTTGACGAATCCTTGATACTCTTGAAAGAACTATTGTGTTGGGAATTGGAGGACATTTGGTACATAAAACAGAAAGTTCGCGAGAACAAAACACCGCTGAGTGAAGAGGTGAAGAAGAACATTTTATCCTGGAATCAGGCAGATGTACTTTTGTTTGAACATTTCAACAAGAGCTTTTGGAGGAAAGTTTCCGACATAGGTCCGAAGTTTTACGAAGACTTGCGAACGTTTCGCGAACAAAACAGGATCATCGGAGAGATCTGTTTGAGTAAACGACAGAAAGGCGATAGCTCGATTCTACGTAAATATCCGGATGATTATAAACAGTTGTGCAAAGAAATGACAACAGATGAGATGGAGTATATAAAATACATGAAAATGAAAATGGACAAAAGAGTGACTGATATCGATAAATTTCTCGAGAGTGAAACCTTTCGTACCGAGATACAATAGGCTTGAGGATTAACAACGACAAAACAGACGTGTGCGAGAGAAATTAACCACCGAACAATCGATCCCTTGTAGCACGTCTGCTAAGGCCAGGATATGAAAGGCTTTATATAGAGCGTTTTCACATGACGTCACAGCAGCCATATTGGTGTTCCAAAACAATGAATCGGCGGCCATGTTGGTGTTCCAAACTAATCCTCTGGGAGTTGAACTCTTTTCTTATGTAAAAACTTTCTTTTGCTCCAAAAAATTTGCATGGCTGCTGGCCATGTGAGTGAAAACGCTCTATAGGTTATAGTACCACGATTTGCATGTTATTCGGCAGTTTTTCCGGCTGGATTTTGATGGCCGTCGTCTAACTTAGGGATGGAAACTTACGAGACTGACATTTCCACAACCGCCTAGACTAAAAAGATAAAACTAGTATATAAATGTCATCTTCCCTTGACTAATACATTGTTCCTACCAAACACAGTTTGACTGCAAAAGAGATTTAAGGAGAAAAGATTAACCCAAGGCAGAAGAGGGGCACTCCCTAGAAAAGATGGTGAATTGCACAAAAGATTAAATAGTGAAAGAAAAGTTGCGCTATTAGCACTGTCACACGTTCACTTGGAAAATCAAATTCGAGTTCTCCGAAAAAGGAGTCGAACCTACGACCCACTGATTATTAGTTCTTCTCTAATAATCTTCGATTATTAGCTTTCTTTATTTTCAAGCGAGCACTGAAGTGTTTTTGAGTGTTTTTTCTTTGTTTTTTTTTTCTTTGTTTTCTTTAGTATTTTTCTTTAGTTGTTTTCTCAACAAGTGAACAGGCAGGGGTCTTATATGAATTCCTGTATAATAACTGACGCAAAGCAAGAGGTTGTACCTTGTAAATGGTTTGAACCCACGAGTGTCAGTGGTTGTTTCTCAAGTTCGATCGTCCGGGTTAAGGCAATCGTTCAGTTGTAGTTAGTTTAGATCAGAAGAACTGTTCTTCACATTAATCAACGTTTCCACAACCTGAGAGGAAGTCAGCTTGACGCTGATGATGACTTCCGCTCGGGCAGTCGAAATGCCAGTAAGGGTGGTCATTCAATTTTTGACGGGGGGTGGGAGAGTGGGCAATTTGGTCTTGTTAATTTTTTTTCCCTTTGGGCTGTGCAATAATTTTTTTAGCAATATATTTTTTTTAAGTTGTGCACTTGTTGGTTGGCCCACTGTGCATGATTTTTTTGATACTTTTGCTGAGTAGGATTTTATTTTTGGTAATTGCCCACCCCCATCCCCCTCAAAAATAAAATTGTCCACCACTAAGCGTCAACAACAGTTCTTTTCCAACTTGACGAAAAGGTCCTATTGGGAGAATTCGCATTTGTTTTTTTTTCCGAGTTTGCCTGTGACAGTGTCGAAAAATCAATCTTTCACTAATTCTCAGGCTCAAAATAAACCATATTAGCTAGTGTAGTCAGGGCTATGAAAGAGCTGCGGAAATTTATGACTGCGATCGTTGTAGGAAATTCAACTCTACCACTGCGATTGGCTCGGAAGAATGGCTCACTTTCTTAGCATGAATAAAGGCCGTACAATCGGAAATAAATGACATGGGTACTTATATTAAAGTGTTGAATCTCATAATTGAGAAGCGAAGATGATACCAACTAACATTAAATCTCAAACTGCCAGCGTTGAATACTATCCTGCATTATGCTACAAGAGTTAGTTGATCTCTGACACGGCTCGGCACGACACAGCGCTAGACCGTGAATAAAGTCTCCCCACCAAGACAACAGCCATTGATCACAGCGCATCGCAAAATAAATACGCGAAAGAACCGCAGGGCGCAGTTTTTAGCCGTCATCATTTTGACTCGCACGGTTTCAGAATATACATAACTCAAACTTTCTCGATAACACTGTTATCAATCTAAACTTGATTAGACTTTTTTAACTACAGCCCTAACGAAACTCGAAAAGGAAGATGACAATGCAGTCCCTCTTAGTTGTTGTCTTTTTTTTTCAGATCGAGGCTGTACCAATTCCCAGTGCATTCTGGTCCGCTGAAAACGAGACCCTTTCACAGCGCAGAGCACTGTGGTCTGCTGAAAACGAGGCTCTACCACAGCGCAAAGTACTGTGGTACGCTGAAAGCGAGGCTTAAAACTACGGCGGAATTTTGCCTACCTTTCTTTTAAATTATTAAATTTTTAAATTGCTGCTCCGCTGGCTACGCTCGTCCCGCAGCAATTATTTCATGTGTCGTTTCTTGAAACTAAAATTCATGACTGTACCGATTCATGCCATTATGGTTACTAAAAACATAACTTTAGCTTTCCAAGTTGCTTGGCATTGTCGCAATTTCTCTTTTGCTTCATTTTTAGTTGAATCGGTGTTTGAATACTTCATACTGTAATTAGGCAAAACATATAGCAAACCAGTCATTCAGACTCTTGAAATATGCATGGTGGCAAATGAAAGTACCTAAAATGCGTGTCAGCCTCTCTCCCCAGCTTTCCTCATTTTTTCATGCTCTCCCCGAGGACTGCAATCACCTTCTGGGGGTCTGGAGCAGATTTACTCAGCACGAGTTTCATTTGAGCTGTGTGATAAAAATATCCCATATATCTTAGAGCGGAAAATAGTCTTAGTATTATAAACAAACCCACTGCTGCCACAAAGCGGTTACGAGAAAAAGAGAAGAAATACGCAATATCTCACTCTTATTTATCAACATTGTTAGAAACGATCGGGACGTGAGATAAAACCCGAGCTTTGTTGAGGTTGCTAAGCACCAAGCCAGAACGAACAAACATGTGCTTACTATCCAGTTGTTATTCAATAGCGCTGCCGTAAAAATTAATTCCGGTCATGAAGTAATGTAGCGCTTTCAATACTGAGTTGTGATGTATACATAGACGCACGCAAGTAATTTGTTGATGTTTTGTTCAGTGGACTTGACTCGGGGATATGAACGATGCTCCTACGATCTGTTTTTTTGTCACTGTTGTTATTTCTTCCCATCAGCCTTCTGGGTGTAATATTCGTGACCAAACACGCATTTACTCCATGCGCCTCTCAAAACATCTTACGAAGGTGAGTTGGCAGTTAGCAAGCTATGATAAGCAGTTAAAGAAGAAACAGACAAATACTGAGGACCAATCATATTGAGCAGGCCGCCGGTAAAGCTCGTAATGAGACGGTTTTGTTCTCTTCAGCGGGCGCAGAAAATCGAGAATAAGAATTTTAAACCGTTGCAGCGCAATTTAAAATACCAAGCTGACTTGGCGGATTGATTAAGGACGCAGTACGTCGAATGTGTGTTGGTGTTCGTTGGACTGAAATAATGTACATAAAAAATAGCTTATCAGACGGGTCGATGAAATAAGGATTAAAAGGAGAAGGCGTTTTGAGCGTTAGCCCTTCATCAGAGTTCGAAACGTGGATCAGCTCCCTTTAAATTTTAGGGTGGTACAAGTAACACAATCAACTCAATTGATATGCATTTGTGTGTGTTTCAACTCCCACGCACATTGGCGTAGCTAGGAGGTTCTAAACCTGTCCGTGACCCCCCACCGCCCCCATCTTGGTGAGATAATTGTTTTATGTCCATAAATTTCAAGTGGCGAAAACACGCGAAAAAGGAATAATCAACAAGCAATAAATCTTTTCCAGTGCTAAACAGTCACATTTAGTAAAACGCGACGTGGATGTCGACATGCCAATCTGGTAAGTACCTCTTGGTGTGACACAGTGCGACCCCCACCCTCCCCTCCCCCTCTTTTAAAAATCCTAGCTACGTCCCTGACACTGTAACAGTTTCTTTAGAAACTAAGTCCTTCTGACTGAAATATTGACAGGTTTCAAGTGTGCGCCGTAATATACCTTACCTAGAAAGATCGTGCTAACAACTCCCTCACCGTTTCGACGCCAACAAGTAATTACATGAAAGATGCGGAATATAAACCTAATAACAATTTTCCAGACAAATCTTTTGAGGAAATATGCGTTATCATGGAAATATGCGTTATTGGCCAAGGTTGTTCAGTCAATAACGCTTGTTAGTATAAATACTCAGGTGATTATGCAAAATCGCGCGTTCTGATTGGTTCGCTATCTCGAATTATCAGCCGATAATCACCTCGATGAACAAAATGGCTGCCAGTCGTTCGCGCACTTTTGATGACATAATTTTTTTTCGTGTTGTACAATGCTTTTATTGACCAAGCTTGTTCGGTCAAGATGGCTTGATATTGGCTTCGCTCGTTTTTGCGGTTTTATTGACCTGAACGTCATCTCGATCAATAAAAACCCAATATATCAAATATTCAACAATTATACGCCGAAGGCGAAGTGATTATCGATCGGTGAATATTCACCGAGACGATGTCCAGGTGAATATTCACCGATAATCACTAGCCTGAGGCGAATAATTGTTCAATATTTGATATATTGGGTTTTTATTGATCGAGATGACTTTCAGGTCAATAAAAACGCAAAATCGAGCGAAGCCCATATCAAGCCATCTGGACCGAACAAGCTTGGTCAATAAAAGATTTATTACATGGTCAAAAAGGAAGACACCATTTGGTTGAAAATGCCAGACTTTTTTACTTTCTAGTACCAGGAAGAAAAGCAGGTTTAGCGACTTCATTTCTGTAGGGACTGCCGGAAAATAGCGTTTTTTATATAAGACCAGCTGCCCAGAAATTAGAAACTATAAAAGTCAACTTCAAGCATTTTGTTTTGTTTTGTTTTGTTTTGCGGGACGAGGCGAGGCATCCCGAGCGGGCAAGAATGGCCCATCTTGTCTACTAGGGTAGCCAATCAGAACTCAGGATTGGCCTCACACTGCTCACTCGCAGAACCAAACATATAACAAGCACGGACTAGAGCGTCACATCAGGTACAATCCATCGAGAAGAGATCTAGAGTTAAATATACGACAGGTAGCGTGACGAATGGAATTTACTTAAGCTGTATCCCTCTATATCACTGCAGTCAACTGAGACCACGTTGCCAGCAAAGGCATCATATCTACTACAACAAAGTACACAAAACTGGGTCTACTACATTGGCAAACATTTTGTACCGTTACGGAGACAAAAGGAACCTGACATTTGTTATGCCAAAAGAGTCCGTCTGGTTTGATTGGCCTCAACACTTTCATCTTTTCAACATACGACCTTTGTGCGGCCAAGAAGCAAACATTCTGTGTTGTCACACCAGATACAACAAAGGACCTGTGAACTTTTTGTTTCCTAAAGAAAAAGCTAAATACATTACGATGATAAGGAATCCAGAAAGCCATTTTGAATCCGTTTTCAATTACATCAAACAAGAGGAGAATCGGGCATTTCTTGTGAAATACACCCATATGTTAAGAACACATTTGCAGGCCCCAACCAGGTTTGAAGACATGACGTTTAATAGCAGCCATCCCTCGCTCCATCTGCTCAGAAATCCTGCCTTGTTCGACTTGGGTTTGGATTTCAAACATTTCCAAAACATCAGCGAGGTGATGAGCTACATAGAGTTAATTGACAAAGAGTTTGATCTGGTTATGATCACTGAGTATTTCGACGAATCATTGATACTCTTAAAAGAACTATTGTGCTGGGAATTTGAGGACATTTGGTACGTTAAACAGAGCTTTGGCGGGAAAAAGGCACCGCTGAGTGAGGAAGTAAAGAAGAACATTTTATCCTGGAACCAAGCAGATGCAATTTTGTTCGATTATTTTAACAAGAGTTTTTGGAGGAAAGTTTCGGACATGGGTCCAAAGTTTTACGACGATTTGCGGATCTTTCGCGCGCAAAACAGGATCATTAGGGAGATCTGTCTGAGAAAACAATGGAAAGGTCATACCTTAATAGCAGGTAGAGATCCGAGTGAGTTTAGACAGATGTGCAGACGAATGGGAAGAAGCGACAGACGATACATAAACTTCATGAAAGATAAAATGGATAGCGTAGTTGCCGAGGCAGACAAATCTCCATTTCATGAAAGATTTGGCCGCAGTAAAGACAGTTGGTTTCAAGGCCATGACCTGCTTTACAGTCCTGTTCGAATAGAATAGACACTGTGATAAATCCATGCACAATATGGCAGTTCTTCTGGTTGGGGGTGTGATAGCTGTGGCGGATAGTACAGACAGACGGCTAGCTACAACCACTTTCAAAAGGGGTTGAGACATTAGACCTTTTTTTGGTAATTTTGAGATTGTAAAATATTTAGCAATCTTTCACCCCCCTCCCCCCATCTCAATGTTGCTAACCTGCAGCATGACATTGAGATGGTTAAGCAACAACCTTGAAAGGGGGTGGGGGGTCGGAAGCTAAAATTCTTACTTCTTTTTCAATATTTGGCGCAATTTTAAAGGGAAAGGCATTTTTTAAAGAGAGTGTCTCAACCATTTTGAAAGTGGTTTTAGCTCGTTTGACTGCACAGGACTGAAATCCAATCAGCGCCTTAACTGTGTCCATGGTTAATGGATAAATATTAATCTTAATCAGTTGGGAAAATATCTTGCATGTAATGGTAATCATACGGTTTCGAGTTCAACTTGGAATTAATTCGCACGAGTTTTTCAAAATGCAATTTCAGCTTTTTTAAAAACTCAAAGGTGCAAATTAATTCCTAACTGAACAAGAAAAACCGCATGATTAAAAGTATTGGCCAGAGTAAAACTTTCTCGGAGCAGTGTAGGGAACCAATGAACCCACATATGACGCCGGGCCCGGAAATCGAACCTGTGCCCCAAAAATCGGAAAATCGGAGAAAAGATTCGAGGTATCGGGAGTTAAAACTATCCAGAGATGGAGCAAACTGCCCAAGGTTACGAAATGAAAACGGTGATTTGCCTTTATGGCTCATTACCTTTTCAGCTTTAATTATGCAAGCAGAGTTCGCCTTAATAACGTTTAGTATAAATACTCAGGTGATTATACAAAATCGCGCACTCTGATTGGTTCGCTATCTCGGATTATCAGCCGATAATCACCTCGACGAACAAAATGGCTACCAGTCGTTCGCGCGCTTTTGATGAAATTGAATTTTTTCGTGTTGTACAATCCTTTTTTTTCTTTTTTGAAATAGTCACCTGTGTATTTATACTAAAACAATTATTCGCCTCAGGCTCAGTGATTCTCGACTTCGTCTCGGTGGATATTCACCGAGAATCACTTCGCCTTGGGCGAATAATTGTTAATTATTCCATAAAAAGTCAGGAAACTAGAGCAGTATTCCCCTAAAAGAACGCGAATGATTTTGAATAAATTGAAACTTTGTGAATGTATTTTAGCTCGTCACATCCAGAGAAAGGAGGTTTTGGATTCGCAGGGGAGGGGTAAGCGAATCATAAGATGATGAAACTGAAGGGAGACAAGTTAGAAGGCAAATCCAAGTCATCGAGAGTTCGAATAACGCAAGAAAAAACAACAGAAAATGTACAATAAACTGAACTTGAAACGGGAAAGCAATTTTGTTTGGAATTCAAAACCACGTGATTAGAGGGACATCAGCCATTGGTCAGTTAAAATAGTTTCCGGATCTAAAAATAGATTTTGTCTCCTTATCATAGTAAGAGAACACAGTATGGAAGATGCGTTCTCTTACCTCATTTTCTCTTGGTATGCGGCTTAGCTTAGCAAACTGATCGAGAATGAATTCTCATTTTGTCTACTTGATAGTATATACATTGATGCTGTAACGAGAAGTTTCACAGCAATCAAAAAAGAGTAAAACGGGTTGAAACCATTTTTTCTTGGTTTAATGAGTCTTTGAATGAGTCCTTCCCTCGGCGCTGTTTTTTTTCCGCCTTCCATTGAAGAATGGTGGTGAGATAACTAGCATGACTCCTAATTTAAATTGTTAACATCAAAAGCCTTGCAATGTCAATAAAGCCGGGATCCCTTGTTTAAACAGAAATGCGCTAATTGTTGGGAACATCTTGACAGGTTGCATCGAATACCTTTCGGCAACTAAACCAAAATCGTGTGCATTGTGGATAGGTGAGGTATCTATTTTCAAAGTTTTTGTCTTTCGTCTTTAAGAGCGAACTGGATCTGCTCAGCGGATATACCGCACACATTTCAGCTCAAGTGATGGTTGGTCACGCTGACAGAGCTGGCTTTGACGGCCGCGTAGCTCGCGTTGCCATAATTCTTCTTTTTTTCTGCTGCATTCTCGGATTCCTTCTAGGAATCGTGTTCATTTATCTCAACATCGAAGATCGCATCGGTAAACTTGAGGCAAAAGTGTTTCAGGAGTAAAGGAGGACACAAATACATAATACTGCACAAAGTTTGCTCAACCCTACAAGTTAATTAAAGCACTACAATGCTCGGCTACTGGGACTGTAAGACAAAAGGCAGATCGCGAAGGAGCTATCAAGATACGTCAAGAAACTAGCGGAATCTGATCGACGAAAGACAGAGTTTAAACCTTGCTTATGACCAGGAGCTAATCTTGCAAATGAAGACGTGTTTTGAAAATAATTGTTTTGAATCACGCTTTATACGAGGCAAGAGATGCCGAGTTACCACGAGGCAAAAGCCGAACCTTTTTCAGTGGGCAATTATGGACGAGCACAGACACTGTAACGGGCTCATTGCAAAGCTGGCGACGAGCAGTTTCACATGGTAGACAGTTATTTGCATGACGCCTAATATTTGGCCCAATGATTTTTGCTACGATACTTTTTTAATGGGAAACGCTTAGATATCAGTATGCATTCCTTTGAAACTAATTCCCGTAACTAAGGTACTGAGGACTTTAAAACACCCAGCCGGGTAGCGTGGGTAGATTTGCAACGTGACGTTGCGTGACAAGCCAGGCAACGTCTGCGAAGGAGACTACATGAAATGTTATTTCTGGCAGTGCACCATCGTAGAACAGCAAGAAGACCGGGTCCGCGAGAATGAATTATGGGTAGCTTTCCGAGATATGTATAGCTCTTCGTTGCTAATTTGAATCAGTCGAGGTCAGCTTTCTCTCAACCTCTAAAATGTTATTTTGTAATTTTATGATATTTGTTTATAGCTGTTTTGAATTGGATCGTTTCTGCTTACCTCTGCCCCCAGTTTTCGGCACCGTAGCAGGTGATGGTATACGTTCCCAAGTGGTTTTGGGTTTTCCTATCGGGCGGTGTCGTGCTTACTTTATTTCCGAGGTTTGCGGTCGTTATCGTCAACTATAGACTGATAGTTGATGGCAGTTTTTAAATAAACTGGATTTGATGTCCTTGCTGACCAACAGGCCCCTGTATCTATTTTTCTGAGCGTGTGTGTGTTTTTCTGGTTATTAGTGTAGGAAAAATGTTTAAACGTTTCCGCGATTTTGCGTGCACGGTTCACTTATTCAAGTGGCGGCGCTGCTATAAGCAAGATTCGACGGATTCTTTCTGAAGTTTATACTCAGTGTAATATACTGTAATATACAAGGTAAAACAACGTCATTCTTCCCGTCGTCTGCCATGAGCAGTACAACCAGATCATTTCTTTTTAGCCGACAAAATTATTTTAACCCGTGAGCTGATAAGTATGCAAAATTGAAAAATTGAAAGAAGCCCAATGACTTCAATTAATTCATTCAGTAAAAACTCAAAACAGAGGAAGTCACTGTTTGAAAAGAAAAATGCTAAGGATTTAACTGGTTCATCTATAGATAAAAATAGGCACGCATTGCATGCGTGTGGCTACTGCATTTATTAAGTTTATTCGGACCTTTAACAAGTGAAAGAGCATTGCAGTTAAGGCCTGAATTCTTGCAATTCTCTCTTCCGCAGTTCAAATATATGAAATTTGATATATTCACATCAACCAGGAACAAAATTTGGCTCCTGCATCTCTCAAATTTGTTGACCCCCATCAGCTTACCAACTTTTTCCCATGCCCCCCTCCCTCCTCCCCTTGAATCAGCGATTTCATTGACGGGCTCCTGTTAAAATATTTCCGAAAATATTTCAGGTGACCCCCCTTTTTCCTTATTTTTTTTGGGATCCCCCCTCTCGAAAGCCGTTAAGCACGATACCGCGAAACTGGGACGGCAGTCATGGCACGCCAGTTAACCAGTTAAGTTCGCCTGACAAGTAGAGGAGTTGAAATTTAGCAAAACAGCGTGGATTAGAGAACTGAGACTTCCTTCGGTCCTTATTTCAATCACATCTACACATACACGAAATAAATAAAACAGCGAAATATAAAGTTTACAAACAACAACACAAGAGTTCTGACATGTGAATTATCGAAGTTCAATTTTTAGAACAGGTCTGTTGTCAAATGTAACATGTATTCGAAGCACACATTATAAAGTTTGATCAGAAATTTTTCAAAGACGCTTCAGTGTATTTAATTCCTACGATTGCAAGGTAACTGAAAAATAAAATGGGCCAAGCGACGCTGTTATCACCTTGGAACTTGGTCTAGACAGCGACAGAAAGGTTCTGGCTCTTAAGTCAAATCATTTTAATCAATTCATGACTGCTTACTTCATATAACTTCAGTTATGTAGCTAGGCCAATCAAACGAGAAAAATTATCTACGGGTAATTTCATTTTCAAACAAAGAGCTTAATTTGCTTTGCGATGGTCTTCAGTTGCGCTTTCCCCTTTACCAAGGAGACAAACTTTTTTGAGAAAAAATGATTATAAAGTATATTTAGACTTTTCAGTAGTCACTCATTGCTTAAATGTCATTACTTACGACAAAATAGCAAAGAAAATAGGATTTTAGTACTCACGTTTTCACACAACCGCAGATTGCCTTTATTCACGTTCCGACGTGACGGCAACGTCAAGATATTTTCCGCCAGACATGCGCATTATGAGATTTGGGTTTTCCCGGAGGCCTCTCCCGTCGCCGTCGCCGTTGCCGTTCTCGCTGCTTAAAGTCCCTATTAGCGGCCTTTAACAACAACAACAACAACAACAACTACTACTTTATTTAGCTAAATATAATAGTGGATGGCTTACCTCGCAAACAGCTAGAAAAAGCTAATCGTAAGTAACCCTAAGTAAGAACGACGATGACGCTGACGACGGCACGTTCGAGAAACTGGATTTGGTTTTCTCCTGTAACCATGGCGACAGGCTTGTTTCATTTTCTCTCCATAACGGTGTCCAACAAAGAGACTAAAGCCGTGACGTAAATAAAATTGAAAGGGTTCTTAGCTGCCAATTAGCAAATTATTTGATGAAAATAATTCATTTTGAGTGTGCAGGTACTGACTACACGTTTTGGCGTGGTATAAACGAGAATAAAAGGTTAATTAAGAGCAGCTCACAGGAGCTACCTGTACGCCAATACGCCATGGCGTACCTGAAATTTTGTAGGAATATATTGCTCGGATATTTATACATCACCCGACGAATTGCTAGGACAATTAATATCCAACTTTGGCATAACTGAAAAAAATCCTGACTACGGGCCTGGCTCAGATTTAATTTAGACAACAGTTTTTTGGAAGCTCTGTATGAATCTCGTTCAATAACTGACCTTCAATTCCGCCAGATATTAAAAAAAATAATGATACTGTACCATAATTAAACAACTTTCCAGTAATAATTATACCTTTCGAAATTCTGCCTGTTGATTAAAGAGGGTTAAATGAACAGTTCCAAGGGTTTTGACTTGGGTTTTTGTACCACTATAAGATTAAAGGAATTCTTACGTTTCTAGCGTTAGCCCTTCTCTTTGCAGACACTTTTTAATAAGCGATACTCAGCGATGGAAGATACAGGAACCAGTAACCTTTTCAAGAATTAAAACTGAACAATGCTGAGTATGCGTGTTTCCCAGGGAAGGTTCCTTGATTTCTTGACCATGAGGCCCGCGGGGTTTAAGACCAGAGGTGTCGCACGGAACTCATGAATAAATACATGGTTAGTTTTGTTTAATTCCTCGGAACCCAGCTATGGAGCATGCGCGGCGGAGGCACTTGGCACTTCACCAGTGTACAGCGGTCAAAAACAGTACAGGCAAATAACACAGACGGATTGCAATGAAATCAAATAGAGCTCCATATGACTTTAAACGTATCGAAAATAGCCTACTGGTCAGTAGCGATGTTGTAAACAGGTGGTATCTGTGGATTATGCGATCCCCAAAAGAAGCCAGAAAAATGATTGAGTATACATAGGACAATGCTTTTCTAGAACAAAATGGCAAACTGAACAATAGGTTCCTCTAATTTCGAGAAGCACCACGTAGAAAATTAAATCACTCGATTAGCATAATATACGCGGCCAGTCAGTGTTTAAGTGTGCTGAGACTTAGCGGACTTAAGTCAAAGATGATGAAAATACATACTATGTGCCGACCTTCTTCCTATTCTTTCTACTCACTGCTAATTTGTGCCGTGATCTTCCTTCTTGGTGTGACGTTCGTAACTTGGGAGAGACCATTGCAAATTGTTTCAGTAAGCGACTTCAAGTCACACAGGTAGGTTGGTATTTTGTACGCCATAAGCACTGCATGAACCAGAAACGCTCTGAGGTAGAACCGTCAACTGACCGAAGGCTTTATAAAGCCGACGGTGATACGGTTTGATCTCGTCTCGTGGTGTGGTTCTCCAACGGTGGTATCACATTCTTCAATAACACAAAGCAGTTTCAGTATCATTTCTTTTTTAGAGATTATGGCTAATTCTCAATACTGATCTGTGTATCTTTGTATTTCTGTTCGCTTCCTTAATGTTTAACTGTGGGATAATGTGGATCACAGAGCATTCTTTCTTCCCTTTTTCTGTACCATTTACTTGTCTCCCTATAACTCCCGATGTCATGTCGGGAGGCAGCGTGGCCGAGTGGTTAGGGGGGCCGACTTGTTATCTGGTCTTCCCGAGTTCGATTCCCGTCCTGATCACTTGTTGGATACATAATACGGTCATGCCGAGTTTTAAATCCTCGGCCGCGCTTGTAAATGATACACTGGTCCGCCTGTCACTCACGAAATTTATGTTCTATTTCCAATATTTGTTTCGCTAGTTAGCTCGGTCAAACTATCACCTGTGTGCTATTATTGTCACCAAGCTTAATGAAAGACATTTGCTCATTTGCTCATTATTTAATTGTTTTTAGACCTTAGAAACATCAAACTTACAATTTCCTCTCCTTACTTGGAGAAAATATTGCCTTAGTCTCTGTATCAATCCATATTTCATTTTACATTACAATGCTACAGCTGAATTGTGCATATATCAAAATAATTCCTTGGTTACTGTACATGTTGGGATCACCTTACTATCACTAAGGGGAAACAGACTTCAAATCCCATATTGACTGCGTTAACACGTTAATTCAATAAGCCTGCAAGGTAAAAGCAAATGATATTAAAATGCAGCCCGCGTACTTGAAAACGGTTCTGAGCTTATCATTTGGTTGATGAGATGCGTCCATTTATTTTTTTAACTAGACATGGTGCAGTATTTGGTATCTACCGGTTGGGTTAAATATTCACCAAGCATGCTATAGGTGCAATGGCTAGAAGGCTCGTATTAACACGCTAAAGCACGCACAAAAAGAATGGAAAAATCTAGCCAGCTTCTAGAGAGGATCATTTTTACGTGATTTTTATTTATCGATCACAAGCAGGAGCCCATCATGGGTTTTTGTCCGTTTTCTTAATCCTCAACCTTACAAGCGGCCATGAATAATCATTTTCTTAAATAAGATCAGATCACCCAAGCAACAAACACTGAATATGAAATGAAGCCTCACTGAATCTTGCCTTGTTTCGGAAGGCTTCGGTATCACCAACGCTCTCATGGTATCACCCAATTATGCATGCTGCGTTGTATCGTTTATCGATAACAATTCACGTACGAAATTTTTTTGTTGTTTTTAAAGAACAAATCAGAACAAATGCAATATACTTGACGAAAAAGGTTCTGAATTTTACATCTTGCACCTTCTGCTTGGCATTTTTACTCGGGCGCTCAGTTAGAGGTGATCTGAGTTTGAATTTGGAGTTGTTTGTCCAGCTCCAGGGCGCATGTGTCAAGAAACTGGAGCGCAGGCGTATATTCGCAAGTGTCGATTATAAGCACTTGGTTGTGTAGGCTCATTGATCGAAGGTGAAGTCTCTGAAAGCATAAAACTGAATTCTAAGATATCAAATACGCCCACCTCTCGTAAAAAATTTAATACACACGCCGTTCACGGTAGACCCATGTTAAAAAAAAAATACCGAGCGTTTTCGGAACGGGTCTGTCCAAGAGGCTTACTTAAGATTAATTTCAAAGCGAACTATTATAAGCCGGGGAAGCTTCGAGATTCATGCCTTTCAAATCACGTACCTACAAATGACGAAAGTAGCTCTACTGGGTCCGGGGGGAATCACATATGGAGTGGACGGGGATGCTCGTCAGAAATTTTGAATTTAACCCCTAAAAGAGACCAATCTGGGCGTGGCCGAAGCTTATGCAGACCCCTAAAAGAGACCAGTTTCGACGAGTTTCAGTTCGTCGAGTTTCGTATTACATTCTTGTAAAACAACAGACCAAGACATTTTGTTACAGTGGACTTAAGATTTTAATGGTATGGAAAACTTTGTTTATATGAATTGAGTGAATATAAAAAATCAAAATTCTTTCTGTTTTGTTATTTCTTCGCGTGCAACCCTTAACGAGACCTTGACGGCTAAAAATAATGACATTTTGCCCAGAATATCCTAAGCGAGAGCAAAATCCGAAATTTACACCCCTAAGCGAGACAACGACCATCCCCGTCCATTCCATATGGGAGTTCCCCCCCCGGGGGTTTACTGGGTACCACGGCAATTTAAAGAACTGTAATACTGAAATGCAACGGCGCCGTATTGCTAATGGGCGCAAGAGCTGATTAAGCGTTCCCACCGAGACAAGATAATTAATGACAAAGAAAATCCGAATAAGCGACATCAATAATTATGAAAAGTATTTCATAGTTAAAAAATATTGATTAAAAAAAATCCATGACAGATCTAAAAATTGTCAAAAATTCGTGTTTTTGAAAATTATTTTCTTGAGCATCTAGAGTTATTAGATCCCCCTTGGACCACCCTTGGGCCACCCTTAGATCCCCCTTGGACCACCCTTAGATCCCCCTTGAACCACCCTTAGACCTCCCTTAGATCCCCCTTGAACCCCCCTTAGACCACCCTTGAACCCCCCTTAGACCACTCTTAGATCCCCCTAGGACCCCCCTTTAACCACCCTTGGAGCCCCCTTGGACCACCCTTAGATCCCCCTTGGACCACCCTTAGATCCCCCTTGGACCACCCTTAGATCCCCCTTGGAGCAAAAAAAAAAATGAAGCGAGATACAAAGCTCCTCTGAAAAAAAGCATTCTTTTTCTCATTTTATGGCTAAGGCGAAAGATTGGAAACACTGGTGTAGTTTACGTGGAATGGGAATTTCTATCATGCATTGCAACTGTTAAATTTTTAATGCCATGTGACCACGATCTAGCGGTTGTCTTTCAGTTGTATAAAATGTCTGTCAGCGCTATCTAAAACTGAACTTTGTGACATCTGAGCGCAAGGTTTTTGGAAACACAAAACAATAGGATTTGTCAAGTTTCAGGCCTCAGAAGTGGTCTCTGTCGCTTAAGGAATTTGAAAAGTGGTACTTATGACAGAATATTTGAAACAGTGTTGACTGAGAGTTGACTGTATGCAGAAGTGTCAGCCACTTTTTGCCGTCACCAATAACAGAATTACGGCATTTATTTTCCATTGTTTGTTTATTGACGAACTGGAGCTGAAAAGTTCACTTTTTTCTCTGCTTTTGTAACTATAGCAATTCCAGTCAACGTTGCCAGCCAAGCCATCACATCTACTACAACAAGGAGCACAAGACTGGATCGAGCACCTTGGTAAATATGTTGTACCGTTATGGAGACAATAGGAATCTTACATTCGTTATGCCAAAGGAGTTTGTCATGTTTGATTGGCCCCAACACTTTCATCTCATCAACATACGACCCTTGTACGGCCAGCAAGCCAACATTCTGTGTTGTCACACCCGATACAACAAAGGACCCGTGAACTTTTTGTTCCCCAAAAAGAAAACTAAATACATTACGCTTATACGGAGTCCAGTCGGCAATTTCGATTCTGTATTTAATTGGTTTCATTTAGCTCAAGATCTGGGACTCTCTCATGAGAGTGATCCGCTGAGAGCATATCTGCGGGCTCCGCCAAAATTCAGAGATATTCCATTTGGAGGGCAACGTCCTATAGTTCATCTGTTAAGAAATCCTGCTTTGTTTGGTTTGGGTTTGGATTACAAGTATTTCCAAAGCCGTCGTAAAGTGATGAGCTTCATAAAATACATTGACAAAGAGTTTGATCTGGTCATGATAAGCGATTATTACGACGAATCCTTGATACTCTTAAAAGATTTATTGTGTTGGGATTTTGAGGACATTTGGTACATCAAACAGAAGGTTCGACAAAACAAAACACTGCTCAGTGAGGAAGTGAAGAGGAACATATTATCCTGGAATCAGGCAGACGTACTTTTGTTCGATTATTTTAACAAGAGTTTTTGGAGGAGAGTTTCCGACATGGGTCCGAAGTTTTACGAAGATCTGCGGATCTTTCGCGAACAAAACAGGATCATCGGAGAAATCTGTCTGAATAAACAATGGAAAGGCGATAGCTCGATTTTGGGTAAAGGTCCGGATGATTATATACTGTTGTGCAAACAAATGACAACTTCGGAAGGTGCGTACATAGAATACATGAAGGCGAAAATGGATAAGAGAGCCACTGATGCTGATAAGTCCCCTCCTTATGAAGACTTTGGGGCACCAGAAAACAGTTGGTTTAGGGGTCATGACCTACTATACAGACCTGTGCGCATAGACTAGTCACCGAACTAAAGCGCACTTCAGATGCCGTACATTTCATGCGCCGAACCTAACCTTTATTCCAGTTCTGTAACAGCTGTTCCTTAAGTCTCTTATCATTGGATACTTAAAACAACAGATTTGAATATTGTCTCTATTGTTTTCACACTGTTTGTGGGTTTGGGTAGCGAACCAGTTGCCTTGGGATCTTACGACAGCAGCTGCACGACCCCTTTATTTCATGTAAGCAGAAAAGGGAAAGCCTGAGGCACTTTCACGTTGCATGCATCTCGTTCGGCACATGAGAAGAGCGCCGTATGAATCACCTGCCGCTCCATTCCCAAATAATGCGACAGACTGAACTTTTAAATTAAATTAAAACTTCCGAACCGAATCGAGACGTCGCTCTTTTGTGCTACTAAATTCATCAGTTGGGTTCGGCCAGAAACGCGTATGACTTTGAAAGTGTCAGTGCCTTTTAATACCTTAAACCACAGCTTGTCCACATTCCATGTACAAAGGTAACCAGGGGCGTAGCGTGAGATTTTGAAGCTGCACGCACTGGAAGAAAAGTTTAACGTTTCTTCCCGCCGTTTATGGACCAATAAAAGGATCAAGGAAACACTGACACAAAGACACCAATAAAAAAACAAATTGGAGCATACCCAGCCACTTTACTCCTGAATAACAATAGAGTCCATTGTAATATGACTCGTTCTTCAAAAGTCTCCGACACATGTAAATGAAGTGGCCCGCCAAAACACATTATGGCAATTACACGGATAAGGTGTGAAAGATAAGTGTTGAAGCCTCAAAATCCACAGTGCAATTAACTCTGCTTTCATGTGCATTATTGTAGCCATATCTTACTTCTAAATAAGTCGCCGTTGTCGTACTTACCTGGCGAGCAAGGCTTGGAAAAGACAAGAAATAGTAACAAAATAAAGACGTCACGAAACGGTAGCTCTCTTGACTGCTAATAGTGGCGAATAATCCCGGGGGGGGTACTCCCATAAATTTCGGATAGGTGCGTGCCGCGAAGGGTCTTAAACCCTGACCCTATCTAAGGATGAAGCAAACGAAAATTGATACCCTACTTAAGGCCCAAACACGAAAAATGACACCCTATGCAAGGGAAAAACAAAAACTAAAAATAGCTTGAACGGGTCAACTTTATTTCGTTTCTGTAAGATTACTGGAGGTTAGCTTCAAGCATAGTATAGTAGACTGCCTGATACAATTTAGGTATCCTATCTAAGGATCACACCAGGAACACTATGCCAACATGTGCAAAAATGATACCCTATTTAAGGATCGAGAACCTCAAAAACCATACCCTATCCCGCGGCACATACCTATATAGCCCATATATGGGAGTACCCCCCCGGGAGAATAATCTTATAATCCTTCACTATGTCTCAATGTTTGC
>OX453286.1:4743700-4766200 GCA_949710005.1 Ricordea florida
GATTAAATACTTTGTTGAGGCTTGCCACAACAAATGAATGAATGAATTACTGAATGCTACAGCCGACGCTATTTAAGCGTGTGGATAAACATGCTTCAGGTTATCTATCTCGAGCACACGATGCATGTCAGCTCACGACCGTGTGCATACGGCTCGCATGGCAAGGATCCGCAGGCGCCCTGTACCACGTACAACAAGGCGCCATTTTTATCTTCATGGGTTCCAGGAAGAACCTCTGCATCCACATCGACACAGATGTATTCACTGGAATGCTTATGGTTGTAATGTGCCGTCATTAAGTACCCATGATACTCTGTGGCCCAGCCCGATGGACACTCGATTCTTGCGGGGATCATCAACTGAGTGCCACGTGACTCGACGTAGCACACGGCGCAAGGTGCCTCATGGTTATGGAGATTGTTCTTGAACCCGTTGAACCCGGATGTCTCGTACTCAGTGCCATATATGGCACCGCAACCCTGCCAGCCTTCCGTAGCAAATCCATATATGGGGTCCATGGGAAGACAGAGGTAATTGCCAGCACCACCTGGGTGGGTGTAATGATCCCCCCCAGTGATACCTGAAAACAGTAGAGTGTGAAAAAGCTACTGCACATGTGCATTAACTCTTTTTTATCAAGCAATTAATATGGAAGGTCATGAAATTAAATATGATCAGAAACCCATCACTAAGAGCGTTCCTCTCCTTTATTTACAAACGCCTTTCCTACGAAATGAGGGTGTTTTCGCCAAGGTTCGCACATGTTGGCCAAAACAATATGGCGGCCAAGGAAGCAGCGAACCCAATAACACTTCCTCATACCCCAATTTTACCTTTGTCCCTTTGCACGGTTCCATTCTCAGTACAAGCTTTTTACGATCCTATAACGCCTGACATAATAGCATTTCTATACAGTTCAACTTTTCCTATGGAATCCTTAATGCAGATACGGAGCCTGAGGGTACACAAACTTACTCGAGTGTTCACATATCAACCTTTGTGAACACAAGAAGCCACATTTGATTTCTTTTATAAAACAATAGCACTCCGAGAGCGCAGACCTCCGCCAGCGCCCACCATTTTGAAAGCGCTACAGAATACCACCGGAGAATAATCCGATTGAGTGATTATACCCAAGGAGCAGTGAGTAGGGCTCATGGAAACAGCTCTGTTCTGGCTGAGTGACTACACCCAAGGGCCGTGAAAATCGTTTTTCCTTGACCTTTGACCTAGATACTCCAAAATTAAATCAGTTCTAGGTTGGATCATAGCCAATGTTTTGACCAAGTTTGGGGATGATTGGTTGAGAGATGTGGACGCTAGCTGCTAAAATACAAACAAACAAACAAACGCCCGTGAAAACATAGCCTCCATCCAACTCCGTTGGCGGATGTAATAAGGCCAATGATTTTTAGTTACAGGTCATAACAACCTTGGAGGGCGTGATACAAATGTCGGTTCTTGTGGGCCAATTAGAACGCGCGTTGTAGTATAAAGGAATAGCTTTAATTGCTTTGTCTTACCGCTGTACACAAGTGATGCTCCCGCAGAACAGTTCCTTTTTCCCCAGTGGACATAGCTTACACCTGATACCCTCTTTCCCGGGGGTCCTTTCGGCCCCGGGGCACCAGCGGGACCCTCGGGCCCAGCAGGTCCTGGGCTGCCCATGGTACCTACCAAAAAAAGGGGATGAACAGCATGCGTTTGTAAACTTTAAAGCTCTGTATAAGCGTTATTGACCAAGGGCGAGGCCAAGTTCGTTTTGTCGAGGTCAATAAAAACGAGGTCCGCGTAGGCTGGGATCAGTCTTGTCTTTTTCCCCCGATTATTTGTACTCTAAGTACGATGCAAGAACTCACTGACTAATACTAATAATAATAATAATAATAATAATAATAATAATAATAATAATAATAATAATGATGCAAGAACTCACTGACTAATACTAATAATAATAATAATAATAATAATAATAATAATGATGCAAGAACTCACTGACTAATGATGATGCTGGTAAAATCGATGACGATTGTGACGGGCAATGTTCAATAAAGGAACTACATGACAAATGCTTTTGGCAATAGCAATATTTACCCTTCGGTCCGGCCGGGCCGCGATTTCCAGCGGGGCCTTGTCTGCCGTCTCGTCCATCCCGTCCTGCGAAATACAGAATGAGGACCATATGTTAATAAGGTATTGATTGAACATTCATAATTGTTACTATTAAGCAATCAGTTATCCACGTTTTGAAAACAGGATAGAGAATCATTAACAGTTTTACTAGTGATTACCCTGTAGGCCTTGTGGTCCGATGGGGCCTTGCGCGCCATCTCTGCCATCTCGACCTGAAAACGAAACGAAAAAACATACCGCTGTTCCAATGTAGCCTCAATTCGCAATATTAAGCAGCAAGGTGCATATCTGTAAAGCCACTTTTCCTTATTGAAATTGAAAAGAATGATTGTTGTCACAAAAGCCAATGAAATAACATTAGCCATATCAAATTGACGGTGAAATTATATTTCAAAAATAGGCCGTTATAGGAAAATATTGCAACCAGGTGGTCATTGAGACATAGTTTGATGCTACGCTGGTTTCAAATCTTGAATGTAATGTTTACGGGTTAGAGACGGAAATGAGTGGTTTGTTTACAAATACACGCACGCGCTGGCTGTAAAATGAACGAGAAATTGTCAATACTGCACGAAGCGAAGCTGAGTGCAGTATTGACAATTTCGAGTTCATTTTACAGCCAGCAAGTGTGTGTATTTGTAAACAAACCACGAATTTCAAGTCTCTAACCCTTTTAATATTCAATCCGAGTTCAATGAAATACAAAACTTGCCATTTTGATGCCAGCCGTTGTGTGATGGCATGATGTATTCTCATTAGTGCACGGTTACTAGGTGATGACGTGACGTATCAGAAAATCACGTGATTGAGTTTAGCCAATCGCGCGCATGGATTTAGTATATTGAATGAAGATTAAATATTAAAATTCAATAATGCCCACGCTCCATTGAACCGCGACGATCGCGTATTACTTCAAGACTTTTAGGGATGGGCCATTTTATTTTTGGATATGGGGGGAGGGGGGAAGGGGTTTGGGCAATTGCCAACAAAATATTCCTGTACAGCAAAAGAATAAAAACAAATCATGCACAGTAGACCAAGGGTAAAACAAAGAGACATTTGTATGTTGAGGTGCTGAAAAAATTCTTGCACAGCCCAAGGAAATAAAAAGGAATTCTTAAAGAGATAAAATTGCCCAACCCCCCTCCCTTCAAAATAAAATGGTCTATCCCTTATTTCTACCTTGTAATCAAGCGACACTGTTGATCGCGGGTATAAAGGAGTTTCACAGCCTTGCTAAATCAACCCTGAACAAGACACTACGGAGTGAAGTGTCGAAACATCAGGGCGCTACACATCAGCAAAAGTCACTTACACACGGCTTTTCCAGAACCGTAGGAAGTGAATAGTTCGCGATTTTTCTCTGAATTCGAGGTGAGTATTGGCAGAATGTTTACTGGGCTGCAAAGTTACGAGGTAAACATTTTTAAAGTCACTTTTCATCGACATCGAAGACAGCAATTGCTTTATTGTTTTAGCACGTACCGCTGAAGCAACCTCATGTCCGAGACATCTCTCGGGAAACAGCTGCCAAACGAGAATTAAAGACTGTCATGTTTTTGGGTTTAGCTCGGTGTAAAAACAAGTGAAGTTTTTCTTTCTTTTTTTTCACTATTATTTTCTAGTCTCTATTGTTTTTTTCTCCTTTGCTTTCTTTGTTCTACGTCGCTCCTAAACGTAATAGGTTTTTACACCGAGGATGAGCCATGTTTTTTTCTTCGACCACAACTCATTTGTACAAGGATTTGCCAGAAGTCTCTGCAGTAGACACCTTACAGAAGGTGAACACTGTTGGATATCCCAAGATATTGAGGTAATCAGATTATTCAAAATGGCAAGCTACGTTTGCTGAGTTGGTCTATACTAATAAATGTCTTAAATTTCTTCAATAATAGAAAACGTTAAAGGTTTACAAACCTCGCAAGGGATTGATGGGTCCCAAGCCAGAATAGTTGTACAATCTGAAGAACAAAAGTAATGCCATTATAAAAACGGGAATTATGGGATAAAAAATAATTTAGATGCAAACGTCATGATTGTTATAAAAAAACATAAATGGGAAAAGAAGGAAAAAAAAAGACGAAAATAGAAAAAGGTTATTCGAGATACTTAAATACATTTCATGATAAGATAAGAAGTTTTTGCTTGGGTGTGGTTGTCTGGTTTGCAGTCACCGTTTTCGCCAACTTAATAAACGAGATTTTAATTCTCAACCAAACAAATTTCAGTCGCCTAATTAACTGTGCTAGTTTTTTACCTTCCTTAATCTGTTTTCATCCAGTTTACTAAGTAAGAACCAATTTTGCAATTTTTCGTGTCCTTCAGTAGAATTGGTTGTCTTCTTAATTTTCAGCTGAATAAAATTCAGCTGTTTTCTCACCTGCTTTGTTTGTTTTCGAGAGTTTTTTTTCGTGCGATATTTCAAATGTTCTTCAGCCTCAATATTTATCCAAGTATATTTCACACGAATTTGTTTAGCAATATTTGATGTTTTTCAACCCATTTTGTATCAGGTAGAGTATCCAGCTAAATTAACTGAGCTGGCTAAATGGCCGGGAAGAAATCCTTTGTGAAAAAAGAAAGAAATGTTGTAGAATAGAGATCAATGTAACTCCTAGCAATATGAATATCGTTCTCAAAGAATTATAGCAAATTTTCAAGTTCACACCCTTATTCAGTGAGAACCATTAAATAACGCAACTTAACACTATAACGCAATATGTGTAAATTTTTTTATAACGTTCATGATCGTTGACGAGGAAATTCTTGAGGTCTCACGCAATGTTTTGATATCTTTTGTATCAACCGTGTTTGCAATATAGGTTATTTTGTACAAGAGACTGCCGTTGACTTAATGAAGTTTATCTGAGAATTTCAGGCAATAATTTGCTACATCCACATTTATCTATCTTGCATGCGGTTTCGCACATATTCCTCTCCAAACAAGCTGATCATATTGACCCTGGATGTCACCTTGTCGTGTAGACTATCACACTTCATAAACTAAAACAAACATTTTTTAACGTTTTACTTTTTAAATGGACAAAAACTCCCACTCAATATCTTCTTTCTATTAACACTATTTACATTCACTGCTAATTCTTCACTCGATAGATCATAACAATTACCTTTGATATTTTCGTAAATGGTCCTTCGTGGAGTATATGATCCTTCTTAAGATTTTAATTTCTTCGAGCAAACATAATTTGCCTATTAAGCGCAACGCGTTCTCTATTTATCATTAGTTCTTAAGCAAAAGTTTTTTTTCAGCTAGCTTTCTTATTGGACAAAAAACTCCCTTATAATATCTTCTCTCTATAAGCATACTTATTTACTTTGACATTAAAGTTTTCACTTCATATTATAACGATTAAAATTCAAGATTTTTATAAATGTTGCTCGTTTGAAGTAGAGATAATATTCTTGTTAAAGTTATACTTTTTTTTTCTGACGAGCATAACTTGCCAATGAAGTTCAATGTTTTTGTAATGCAATTATTGCTCTTCAGCAAACACCAAATTTTCATTTTTTCCCACACATTAACTTGTGACGTCATGATAGTGTGTAAAAACAATTGTTCGCAATGAACTTCCCTCGGGGCTTTTTGAATTGATAGTTTGAAACGTATCATAAACGAAGGAAGTAAAAGTTTTTAAGAATTAGACGTGTTTATTTAATCAGCTTGTTAACATTGCATAATTGTCGTTGACACATAAACATCTGATTTGCGAAATACTGTTATTTAACGATGACTCGGCCTAACACGTACAAAATTGCAAAATCGCATCTTATAATGACACAAAAAAACCCTTACACAATGACAAATTTTCTTCATTTTGTTTAATTCCTTTCTGATTTGTTCCAAATTGTGAGAGGACTCTGAACTTCATAAAACAAATGCTATGATTTTTCGTGATCTACGTGCCTGATTTCAGTTTTCTAAAATAAGTAATTTCTCGCCTGTACCTTTGGCTGAAATCACTTTCACAACTTTTTATAACTCTTAAAGATAGCCAGCAATCGTTGGAAGATCCCCAGCTTCCAATATGTGCAAACTTTTCATTGCTCATTATACACAATCGTCGTGACGGTTCCACGTCTCTACAGTAGATTTGCATTTCTTAACTCCTTTAGTTAAATAAGGTGTCAGACTTGAAAAAAGAAATAGCGCCAGGTTTTGTTCTGTCTCTCTCTAAAAACAACGCTCGATTAACGGTTTTATCTGTTGGCGCAGTTCATTTCTGGCCTCCTGCCTCTGAATAGGCTTTATTTTTAACGAACGTGTTCACTTTCGAAGTGAGGTTTATCAAGAAGCGTTTGAAATTGCCAGAAAGGACGAATGTCTCTCCAGTGTGTCACAAATAACACTCAGACGAAGAGCCCAGTAAATTTCCTGTTAAGGAAACCGTGCCTTATGAGACTTTGCGGGAAAGCTACTGAAAAATATTATACTTTGCTACTGTATATTGCGGTTGCAACGTTTTCATTAGTTAATGAATAAATAGTCAACCCTTCACTGTGACCATACCGTTAGGAAGCAGTGCTGTACTATGGTACTGTTTGTTTTACCATACAGTATGGTTCTAACATTTTCATTTTTGGATGACCATACAGTGCGACCATTTGGAAAGCTACTGAACAGTACTGTACTGTGGTACCGTTAACGTTAGTTTTACTATACGGTGTGTTTCTAACGTATAACTTTTTCATCTGTGGATCAAACCATGCAGTGTGACCATTCTTTGTAAAACTCCAACCTTTCGCGCAAACGCATGCAAGCGTGTACAATTTGTTTCTTGACTTTTGTAGGGCTAAGTGCTCAAATATGATCGTGCAAACAGTGGCAGCAGGAGCTTTACTTTACCTTTTTTCTAAGGCGTTCAAGCGTTGTTTGATATTCATAAGATCTGAGGTCGCATCATCTTCAACAGATCTCTTCTCTCTGGCGCTCAGCTCATTTTTGGCAGCGTGGTCATCGTTCGAATTTGCGATGTCTTGTTTGTCTGACTGCCGTAACACGTCAAGCGAGTCCTCCATCTCAGTCAAGCGCTCATTTAATTTATTCACGTGCACAAGCTGGAACACAAGCACAGCACCGACAAAAGTCAAAGAGACAAACAACAGGACGACATGAGCTGCAGACATGTTCTTCTTGGAATGAGTAGATATCTGATGCATGTCAGCACTTCGACAACTCTCCCTCTCCAGTGTGGATTGAACAGCGTCTTCAATGCTGCAAAGACATGGGATTCGAAAACAGCTTTATTTAACCTAGCTGCAATCTGATTGGGTAGGACAGCACCAATCAAACCACTTAACCTGTTGATAACGGAGATTGCCATTGATGAGCACGTTGCCTTTGATCTGATTGGTTGCTTGGAAACGTTGGTCAAACACGTGAACAACGGAAGATATTAATACGTACGCGATGACAATCACGTTTAAATGATATTCACTTGCTTTTTCTGGGGACGGTGAGAGAGGTCAAGCACGTGACCAGCTGATTCTGGACATTGCCACTGATGAGCAAGTTGCTTTTGATTTCATTGGTTGGTTAAAATGTCAGTCACACGCGTGCGCAAAAGAGGATATTGGTACATAAGTGAAGACGTTCATGTTTTAATTTCATATTCGCTTGGTTTTCTTGGGATTGTGAGGAACGTCCAGACCATGACAAACGACATTGCTCTTAGTTACCTTTGCTTCGATTGGCCAACTGAAGACAAAATCACTCATAGTCATCATCACTTTAATTTCTGATTTACTTGTCTGCTAAAGGATGTCATTGAAATTGACAAAAACATTTTTACCATTGAGGCCAGGCTAAAATGATATTACTCTTATGGAATACGGTAGAGTCTGCTAAGAAAGAAAAAGGCTCACGCTCGGTGTAAAAACCTGTTGCGTTCACGAGTGACAGGACAAAAAAAACAAAGGATACAAAACAATAGAGACAATGAAAATAATATTAAAAAAAAAAAAAAAAAAAACTTCACATGTTTTTACAACGAGGTAAACCCAAGAATAATGCCAAATGACTCTGTCGGAAACTAGGGAGATTGAATTAGATGATTGACAGTTGTGAATTGCGTGTAAGGAAATTACGTCACTAGAAATAGAATAAATAGCTAGATCATCTTTCGAGAAGAACTTGTGAAACGCGAATGAGTGAGTGCATGATTAAAGGCGATTTATTAGGAAACGTTTCGTTGTGCGTTTTCGAAAGACTCTACATGAATATTGATATGGCCTCCTCTGCAAGAAAAACACGTTTATCAGTTGCTCAAAGGCTTCAGAACTGTTAAGCTCATATGGCGCTGTTTGTATTACCACTCGATTCGTCTTTGACAGCCCAACCGTTTTCATCTGCAAATGGTATAAAATGACAGATATGTTCCGACCTGGGTTACATGTAGCTTTGTAACGCTTTTGCGACTTACCTAGACAGTAAAACAGTGGAGTCATAACAAACATCCAGAACAAATGGAGAGCAAAGCCTTTATTCAGATAGATATTGTTCTACGAAATAATCACTAGAATGACAGGATGTACCACGACATTTTTCGGCCTCAGTTACTATAAATGCCATACGCCGGCACACAACTTTTATATGCTGGGAAATGTTTACAATACAGAACCACAGATTTGAGTGATCCATGATATAGATACTGGGATGCTATAGAGGACGCTGGCAATGACACGCAGTTACCAGCGCAATGACATCTATTTTGTACAAAAGGCGCATGTCAGCTCACGACCGTCAACATACGGTAGACATGGCAAGGACCCGCAGTGGCCTTCTACCACGTACAACAGGGCGCCATTTTTATTCTCATGTGTGCCGGGAACATACTCTGCATTCACATCGACACAGATGTATTCGCTGGAATGCTTATGGTCGTAGTGGGCCGTCATTAAGTACCCATGATACTCTCTCGTCCAACCAGACGGACACATGTTTCTTGCGGGTATCATCAACTTAGCACCACGTGACTCGACGTAACACACAGCGCAAGGTGCCTCATGGTCATGGAGATTGTTCTTGAACCCGTTGAACCCGGATGTCTCGTACTCAGTGCCAAATATGATAGCCCCTTCCTGCCAGCCTTCCTTAAAAAATCCATATATGGGGTTTTTTGGAAGACAGAGGTAATTGCCACCACCACCTGGGTGGTTGTAATGATCACCCGCAGTGATACCTGAAAACAGTAAAGTGTGAAAAAGCTACTGCACATGAGCATTAACTCTTCTTTATCAAGCAATTAATGTGAAAGGTCATAAGAAACATGATCAAAAACCCATCACTAAGAGCGTTTCTCTGCCACAAGTGGCAGGCCAATGCTGCCAGCCGTCTTCGTAGCTTCCATTAATGGGATTTTGCGAAAAACAAAGATGATTCGACCGAATGGGTGTATCGATCGCCTCTCCCAATACCTGTCAAAGGCGTAGAAGCTTGAATTTTTAGGCGTGATTTTAGGTAGGGACAACTAGAGACACCTCATAAAGGTATTATTAATGCTCCTTACTTGAGGCATATGTCCTTAAGCATTCATAGTGAAGAAAGAATATGACGGTAGGACAGCTCTGAAGTGGGATAGCTCCAATTACGAATTAAAATTTCTTACCGCTGTACACAAGTGATGCTCCTTGTGAACAATTACTTCGTCCCCAGTGGACATATGTTACACCTGAAAGACTTTGCCCCTGTGGTCCTTTCTGTCCTCTGGGACCAGGAGGGCCCTGAGCTCCAGTTCCTCCCCTTTCACCGGTCACACCTAAAAGTCAATGGGACAGCCTTGGTTATGATGATGGTATTGGTGAGTGGTAATGTTTGTGCCGACATCTGTATGCTTGTTCTCACCTTTTGGTCCAGGAGGTCCTGATGGTCCAACGGGTCCTTCTCTCCCATCTCGACCATCTCGTCCTCCGTAAATAAATAAAAGCATGTCAAACAAACACGAATGTCATCTTAAAAACTCTAGGTAACATTTTCACACCTGCGTATATGAGCCTACCTTTAGCCAGCTCATAGCTTGAACTCGTCATTTCGGGGTTGAGCTAGAAAATGGGTCTAATTTTGCCTCAGATATATTTTGAGACTATTTTGGGGAGTGCCACTTTCAATCGATCGTTCGCTACAAATACCTTTACCTCGGTCAGTAAAAACGCATAAGGGACGGACCATTAGAAAAGTGATTGGGGGGGGGGGGGTGGGGAAAAAACAAAAAAAAAATTCATGCAAGGGAAAATGCGAAGAAAAAAATTCATGCAAAGAAGAAGGTAAAAAGAAAAAAATTCAGGCAGAAGGAAGGTCCAATTGTGACTTTTTCACACGTAGTAAAACAAATTCGTGATGAGGGGTTCACATGAAAAAAAAATTCCTGCACAAGCAGTGAGCGAAAAAAAAATTCGTGCAAGCTGAAAATTCACCAACCCCCCACCCCCCCCCAATCACTTTTCTAATGGTCCGTCCCTAAAAAGGAACGAAGCCAATAACCAGCCACCTTAACAGAAAAGTTCGGTTCATAAAGGATTTCTTATATGCCTAAGAGATAAAATTGGAACTCCGTTATTGGAGGGACAAAGCGGGCAAGATAGGCCAATCTCACCAGCTCGGGATCCGCCCTATCTTGCCTGGTCACGAATGCACGCATGAATTAGAAAGGGGAAGGTTTTTTTAACCTCTTATTATCAATTATTGCATAAAGGTTCCCTGCTTGCAACAGACCCATTGGCCGTTTATTCACCTATTAATGGTTTACTAACTCTCACCTTGTATGCCTTGTGGCCCTGGAGGGCCTTGGGCGCCATCTCTGCCATCTCGACCTAAATAAATGAATACGAATAGATAAGAGACGCACCATTAGAAAAGTGATGGGGGGTGGGGTGGGGGGGGGGAAAACAAAAAAAATCATGCAGGGAAAATGCCATGAAAAAAAATTCATGCAAAGAAGAAGGTAAAAAATATTCATGCAGAAGGAAGGTCCAATTGTGACTTTTTCACACGTAGTAAAAAAAAATTCGTGCAGAGGGGTTCACCTGAAAAACAAATTCCTGCACAAGCAGTGAGCGAAAAAAAAATTCGTGCAAGCTGAAAATTCCCCACCCCCCCCCCCCCCCCGCATCACTTTTCTAATGGTCCGTCCCTAAATACATGGGCTATTGTACACAAGTACCCTTTTTTTACATGAAACGCCCTGTTTACGTGTTCACTCACGTGCTCACCCACAAAATCACTGACTGACTCGCTCACTCACTGACTTACCTACTCACGCGCTCACTTAATTAACATAAATAAAGATCGCTTACTCACTCGTTCACTTACCCATTCGTTCATACCCTTACTCACGCAGTCACTCACCCACTCAGACGTAAAGTAAGATCAGTCGTTCAATCATACGCTGACTCACTTAGACTCACTAACGCACCTACTAACAAACTCGCTCGCTCACTCAGACCTAAATATAACTAGGTCTTTTACTCACTCACTCAGTCGTTCAATCACCTATTCTCTGACTCACTCGTTCACCAACTAACTAACGCACTCTCTCACGCACTCATTCTCGCACTCACTTTCGCACTCATCACGCAATGACTCACTCGCTCACTCAGGCGTAAATAAAGAACACTCACTCTTTTACACGTAAAATGTACTGGGAGAAGTATACAAACCTTGAAGGAAAGGATTCATGTGCCATAATGCAGTAGAGTTGTACACTCTGTAGATGAGAAAAAAAAGTCATGGAAAGTGAAGGTTTCTCTGTTATATCACTGATTACATTTGTTGCCTTCAGGACGATTAACACTAAGAAAGACTTCATTCTCATGTGATCAATGTATAACTTCTTCCTGTGTCGGAAATTGTAACATGTACACATATCAGTGATTGACATGATTCAGGGTGCAGTTAATTAGTGTTGACATAAGGATCAAAAGGGATAACATTTTAGAAGGATTCCCGCAATTTCGAAACAGTTTATAGTGAGATTGTGAGTGAGTTAGAAAGGTGAAATCAGCGACGAATAAAAGCTAATAAAGAGTCAACCAGTTCTGTTCACGACACCCTGCAATATCCATGAACAGAACAGAATCGATTCCAGGCCCTCCGACAATCTAGTTTTCACTTGAACATAAGGACCACAAAAAACGGAGTCAGATGTGATCAATGTATGACTTCTCCCTGCAATATCCATGAACAAAGCAGATAAGATTCCAGACCCTCCGACCGTCTAGCTTTGACTTGAACATAAGCAACGAAGTCGTATGTGGATTTGGAACGCTGTTTTCACTCAAACGTAATCGCTTGTACGACTCCGATTCCAGTTTCGTCGCTTGTGTAAACCAGCCTTTACTTTTTCTAGTTTCCTCTGGATCGTAAGCGTTAGAAGTGGAGTCAGAACCTCTTTTGCTATTCTGTCAGTTTGATTCAGTAATCACAGCCTGACAGGAGCCCATAACCTGATTATATCGTTCTGTTCTTCCGACATTTCTTGTTTCGATATTTCAAAGATTTGTAGTAGTTTTTATTTGTTATCCACCGAGCTAAATTTTGCTTCGTACGTAGCAAATATTCCAACTTATTATATGGATGGTTCAGCGAACGAACAAGATGAGGCGAATTGTGAGCTGGGATTGGCTACCCGAGAGGGTGCGATGGGCCTTTCTTGTCAGCTCGGGATTTCCCGCTTTGTCCCGCGAAACAAAACAGTACAAAATGGTTATATAATAAATCCTTAAGCGCATTCGGTCAAGTTGGCTGCATATTACAAATTGACCTCGTTTTTTTATTGAATTCGACTACAACTCGGTCAACAAAACAGAAAGAAAGAAGTCTGCTAACCTGCAATCATTTTGATCTCACGCTTGGTCAAAAGGCATATTTCTTAACTCTTTTAGTGAGAACAAGACGCTTGAGGAGCGTTCACTCGGGCTTCTTGTTGTACGTTTTACTTGAATATTTACCACGCCTAAAATGTGTACGCAACTACATGCCGGATCCGTGTGGGCAATTTTCGTTGGATCCAGTACCACTTTCTGACGATTATTTGTGCCACCAGTCGGTTCAATTACTCGAATGAAAATCATTATTTTATTGGCGTGTGTACAGCCGCTCACACAAATCACGAGCACAGTCATATATACATACATTGCAGAACGAGATCTGAATTGTAGTACTTTTATTGACATTGGAACATCATTATGTTCATGTACATTAGTCATACTGACAACGTTTTGTAGAAAATCACAGTCGTCAAGAGTATTCTTCATGTCTTTATTCTATCAAGCACATGCAATTCCGGGAAAAAGAGCAAACCAACATTTACGATCGCTTTACAAGTATTGAGCCCAATAAAAACCAATAACAGAAACAGGATATTTAACGGAAGAACTAAGCTTAGATATTTAACCCTACTATTCAAGTTGTTTCTGTCAGTATCCTTGTCCAATTCGCTGCTGTAAGCGCCAGCTTCGAATTTGTGTTCTCCAACATTCCTAAATTTTTCAGCAAGTGATGTGTTCGTCTCAGTGTCATAGTTTGTTGTTCAATCGGCTATCACAGTTTTGGCAGCTAACATATGGCTCATTTGTTATCTCGTAGAACTAGTATGAACTCTGCACGTTGGTCTAGCCTTCAAGCTAGTATTCGTGGATCGACAGCCCATTTCGACAACGCTAGACATCATTTAGTGTGGGCCTATCACGGACGGCGTGTGCGTTTGTATTTTTGCAAAACGGTCTTCACAAAAACGGCCATTCGGTAAATCATGTTGTTTACGTAAAGCGAGCACATGAAATTCGCCTTCTCATCCCCAGTTTCCGCAGTCCATGCAAGGAACGCCTGGGACCATGACCCCCCTTTTGGCGACCAAACCGCTAGCATTTTTAGACTCGGGCTCTCCTACGGAAGCCCGAGTAATTATGCTTTGACATTTCCTACAATAAACACTTTCCAAAGATACATAATCACAAAGTTTTTCTCTCGACTTCCCGGAATGCCCTGATTGTATTTCCATCCCTCGACTTCTCATTCAGTGAAGTCTTTCGCTGCTTCAGATTAATTCCAATTTCTTTTTAAACCATGCATGCCCTTTCCCCGGGGGGAAGTAGCTGCCATATATGTGCTATACAGGTATGTGCCGCGGGATAGGGTATGGTTTTTTGAGGTTCTCGATCCTTAAATAGGGTAACATATCATTTTTGCCCATGTTGGCGTAGTGTTTCCGGTGTGATCCTTAACTAGGGTGCCTAAATTGTATCAGCTAAAAAATGCCAGGGCGTAAATAACCAGTTAAGCGGAAAGCAAATGATCTCTTTAAGTTAGAGTATTAGCACGGCGATTTTCTAAAGCTTATGTTTTTCCGTGGCGGTTATTAAAGTAGGCTTAGTCTTCTATACTGCTAACTTCCAGTAATCCTTCAGAAACGAAATAAAGTTGATCTGTGCAAGCTATTTTAGTTTTTGTTTTTCCCTTGCATAGGGAATCAATTTTCGTTTCATCCTTCGATAGGGTCAGGGTTAAAGACCCTAATGGACAGGGATTCTTTTCACAAACGTTATTAAAACTTCTCAAGTTTTCTCGGTGATGAATTTTAGTCTTTGTTGATTTACTTCACAAAAACAACCCGTGGGTTTTATTCAATACTAAATTAATGTAATAGTCGGTATTCCTTACCGTTTTTCTAATACACACAATCGTTTTTCAACATCTGCAAGGTGAGAGGAAGTATGATCTCCTACTGATCTCTTATCTCTGCTACGCAGCTTATTTTTGTGGACTGGATCATCGCCAGAATTGCTGGTATTTCGTTTTTGTATTCGACGCAGTCGCTCTATTGCGTCCTCCATCTCAGCCAAACGACGATTTACTAAAGTGACGTGCACCAGCTGAAAGACAATAACAGCACAGACCAAAGCGAAACAAACAAACCACGCGGCGATGCGAGCCGAAGAGGTATTCCTAAAATGCACACGTTTCTGTTCCATCTTGCAGCTTGAGACTCGTTCGTTCGTTCGCACAGGAGCAAAACACCCATGAGGCAAATGGTGCTTCTGATATACAAGTCCTGATAGTGATCTTTGATCTCATTGGCTGCATAGAGACATCGACGTCAATCAAGTCGCAACTGCCAACAAATGCGTACATGTATATGTCATTTTTATTTAATAATCTTTATCGTGATTCGTCACTTCTCGTGGAGACACAATCGTTTGTCTTTGATCTTAGAGGTAGCTATAGGCCTTAACGTTTTGCAAGAAAGGTCGTCGATGACCCTTGCATTTCGAGCAATCTGATTGGTTCTCCACCTTGGCTTCTGGGTAATTCTTGTGCTAGCGAGTTTTGGCTCAAGATTAAGCAAAATGGCGTCGAGGCGAAATGCAAATGGTGCCGTCGGTTCTCGCTTTAGAGCTGTTTACGAGAGATGTCCGTAGGAAAATTAAGCAACACTACGACCACGATGAAACGTTGACGAGGCTAGGACCAAACAATAGCGCAAATGAACCACACAATGAAACTGCATGAGCAAAATAACGTCCGGTAAGTCGCTTTGTCGTACGAGTACTCTTGAAGAATTGTTTTTTGTAACGGCTGTGTTGTCTTCAGCGTCGTCGTCATGTTTGCTGAAGCTTCCTATTGAGGTTGCTTCATTGGTATATACTAAAACAATTATTCTCTTTAGACTCAGTGAATGGTCACCTTAGGAATACTCTGCTGCTATTCACCTCGATTTCTGAGGAATAATTGTTAATTATTTCATATTAAATCATTAGTTAAGCAAATTTTACTTCTTTAGCGATTTCTAAATGTAGAACTGGGAAAAAAGAGACATTTTTTAAAACCACATATTTCAATAGACCATTTTACAGTTGTGTACTTAGTACCCTGGCCTTTGAATAGAAGTGAGGCTGGAGGTGACCTTGTTTTGTTACAAACCTTCCTGTTCTTTATATGTAAATAATATGATTTGCACATGAAAGGCGGGGAGGTTTGTAACCAAGCAAGTTCACCCCCAGTCTCGCTTCTATTCAAAGGCTAGGTTCCTAAGGACAAAACTGTAAAATGGTCAGGAGCCCAATGGGCTCCTGAAATGGTCAAGCTGAATCTCAAAGTCAGGCCAAGTTTACTTTTCCTATTGTTGAGTTATCTTGGAACTCTCCAGGGTATAATTAAAAAGTCAGCTGAAGTTAAGGGAAGAATTTAGGCAGATTGGTGGAATATAATCACAGCGGCCATGGCTCGTTTAATCAGCTTGTTCAATTAGAGGTTTTCATAGGCATCGGAGGTCGGAGAATTCTCCGCCTTCTTCAACGAATTCTCCGGCCAAATTTAGATGGTAAGAGCTAGTTTTTAACTCAAACTTGTAGCCGTTACACAGTAGAATATTATTCTTGGCGAAAATGGTGTCATTTGTCCAAGGGGATATACACAGATTATGTTGAACAAAACATTCCTCATTCACATGTGTACGTCTTTATAGGGAACGAACTTAGCTCTTTCACAATTATTTTCTGTTTCTTAAAACAGTTCTCCCGCTTCTACATTTGTTATTGAAGACCCTGATTCCGTGGTAGAAATGCAAATATTGACAGTAATGGTTAGCCAGCCGATTTGCCAGACGCCTGATAATCAATTTTTAATTGGTAACCGAGCAATGGAACACGTTCTTTTACACAGTATTCAAATACAATGTGCCATGTTATTTTTGTGCAAAATTTGTAGCGGACAACATCAGTAAGAAGCTTTTAAAAAGGAAACAATTTTAAACCGTGCTTAACTAAACAGCATTTAAACATCTGTAACGTGTGAACGGGGTGTAAAAATGATCAAAAAGTAATTAAGAGGAAATCCATGAAGAAAGAAAAATTACGGTCTTCATATTTTTGCCCGTAGATATATAGAAATTTTGGCTGCACCTCGTAACTGATTCATTTTCAGTTTAATCTATTAATTCTTTTGATTTTTAAATGTTTTTTTTTGCCAGCAATGTAATATGCTTTGTCTTTGTTCAGAGCTTTGAAGTGGCCGTCATTTGTATGACCGTCTACTTCGGGCATACAAGGATCATGAGAGATTTGTTCTATCAATTGAGTTATAAAGTGGTTTTTGCAAGAGGACTAGAAAAACCGATCATTTCTTTTAGTCAGTGTCATCCAATGGTATGAAGTCATTAAGGTATTACAACCTCGTTCCCAGTGTCCCTCCTACTCACGTCCCCAGGAGCTCAATGGAGCAAGAAGAGGAGAGACCCTGGGAACGAGGTTGAAGGTATCAACGTTCATTTTTGTTGGGATTATTGATTAGAGGACGGCTTTTTTAGTCATCTTTATTGATACTTGACCAGCTTCGTCTACAATTTTAGCAATAATTGAATACGAGAAAATGAACAACACACACAGACATCACAAAATACGAACCCAGGGTAGAAACTTCTACTTCACTTAACAGAAGAAGAAAAAAATGACGAGAAGAAAGAAGGAGGCTAAACCACACAGAGAGTTAAAAATTGATAGGAATGGTCTCCATCTTCACTCTTAGGTCATGAAGCCTTCTGTTTTTAGAAGCAAATTTACCCCAGCGTTATGAGGGGAGGGAGAACTTGAATGGAGTGATGGCCATTTATTCTGAGGAGAATAAAGTGTCCCTCCGTCCAAGATGTTCGGCAAAGATTACGCTTCTTTGTCGTGTGCGTCTAAGATGGTTTCTGTCTTTTCTATATTCTTGGTCGTCTTCTTTTCGAACTTGGTAAGACCTAATGTGAACTTTCCCTTGCTTCTTAAAATGTGACCTCTGTTGGCCGGATTCTTACTGAATCTCCTGGGTTTGGATCTTCTAGTTCTTTAGCACCTTCGTTGTGATACAGTGCTTGTTTCGATTTTTGTTGTCTCAACTTGACCTATACGTAAGTACTAACAATCGTAGGGCTATCCATTTCAACAAGTTGAAGTTAAAAAATCTTTGTGTTGTGTTGCTTAAATCACTCTTTACCCATAACCTTGTTAGTCATCCAGTCTTTCTTGAATCCGAAATAGGAACAGTTGTAAGAACAAAGCCACTCTTAACAAGCACTCTTATCCAGAGGGTCAAATGGTGACCACGCCCCCGTTATTGCGTTGCCAGCGGTTTTACTTAAAATATTATTCTATAATTGTTCAGGGACTGATAACTTGCCACGTTATGGAGGGTGGTCGCTTAAATACGTAAATGTTCTACTATGGTAGTACAACAAATCAAACTGCGGTTAGAAGATAAAGCTATTATTTCCGGGTGTTAAGAGAAATATTTTACAACTCGAAAATCAAACGCATAGTTTCATGATGCTGTGTGATATCATCAAACTATTTGTCAGTTTTTGACTAGAGAGGGAACTGGTGACTTCAAACATGACGCGAGCTACAAAGACAGGTAATATAACTTCGTATCATTCATTATGGAAGAATTTTTAATATTTTAAAAACGAAAATATTTGTTACGAAGTCTGTTGAATTTGCAAAAGGATTTTAATTGATTACGAGACGAAAAAAATGCTGAAAATGATATGTGCAATGCCAAATAAATTATACTAAATATGACTTATTGAGCTTGACACGTTTGTTCACAACCAAACTCGATCTACTAGGGTTCGTCTAAAATAAAAAATAGTCCGTTTTTCTCTAGAAAGGGCACTGAAAATTTACCCATAACAAACATTACAAAAACGTCTTATTACACGAAAGAAAAAGGTGTAAATTTGTAATTTCTCTAGGCAAGAGGATTTTTGGCTTTTATCTTTTCTTACTTGGGCTCAACTAAAAATGGCAACCACGCGCATACAGTTCAAGTGAAAGGTGAAATTTGCTTTATAGCATCTCATTCTCAAATACGTTATCCAGCCATCGAAATAATGTTGAATAACTTCCTTTGAAGAAGCGGCTTAGTTTTCGTGACAAATTTTACGTCTTTTCTCATGCAATTTAAAAAAAAGAAGATTTTATTTAAGCAGCTTTTTCAAATAGCATTATTAACCACCTGGCGATTTTTTTTCTACAATTTCAGACTATTATATTTCTAGTAACTTAAGATATGTTTTTATGTCGTTTGATTGCTATTCAAGACATATTTTCATTATTATTATTGTTATAAATGTTCCGGTTTGTTTTATTTGTTTCCTGAAAAGTACCAAAAAATTTCACCGATGTTCTATATCACAAAACAACTTTCATTATGCGCAGAAAGCTCGATGATCTATGTATGTTTATTCAGATGTTAGCATTTTGAATTCACTAGCGAAGCCAATTTGTCGACTCGTTTATTCAAGTGTTAGCAAAAAATAGGAAACAGCCATTTCTCTCTTACTATTAATAGAACTTAATTAGTACAATTTAGGTAAAATCGAAACACTAGTTGCGCCGAAGGTGAACTAAAAAATATCCATCGGAGAGGAAGATGTCACTTCAATACCTGATAAAGGTGTTTCTCTTTTGTAGTAATTGAGTTTCAAATCCTACAAGAATGCTTTGTTCAGGCCATTGACTAGAGAGGATACATAGTATGTTGTCATAATTTATTTATTTACGATAATTTTAGCGGCAACACAAAGTCTGTATCGAAACTGTTTACATTAGTACATTCACTGACGAAACAATCAAACTTCAAGGCAAATCATGTCAGGACAAAGGGTGGGAAAATGCAATCTTGATAGCCATGTTTCGCGCAAGTCTGAGACCTTATTGGCTGAGACCGAGACTTGAGAGTTTTTACCCAATAGGCTATCGGTGTAATACAAAACCAAATCAATTAAGTAAATAATTAAATTGCGAGTCAAAACGTCTGTATTGAGTTCAAGGTAGTCATAGAACGAATACATTACAGGGTGTCAGCTTCAACTTTACATTCGTAGCAATAAACCGAGTGGTTTGAAGGTAAACGCTGATCGCGAAGACAAGGTTTGATCTCACCTAATTTGCGAGCATCTAATCCAGTGCGTTTCTTTTCATACCAGGGAAGCAAGGAAGAATCCTCTTCCATGTTATCCACGATGAAAGACAAAGTGTTCTTGCCTTTGATTGTCCTTCTCAAAGTCTCATTTTGCCAGGCCCAGTCAGGGTTCAGGATCTGTTTCAAAGAAATAGAGGGTACCTCGTAGTGTCAATCTGCCCGGTTCCATACCTGCAGTGGCTGGAGCTCGAACCCCAAGTGGACAGCCCCCTTCCGTGACGACACGGACAATCGAGGTAGCGGATGTAAGTACCAGTGGAGAGTACTGGAGGCACATCCTGAGCGAGTTGAAGAGAACAAGAAATACCGTCTCTGTTTTAGAGAGATAGAGGGAAGTTCACAGTGTCAAGGTACTCGCTCTTCTTGTACTGGTTGGAGTGACGGCCCTACTTGGACCAGCCCTTTCCGTGATGACACCGATAACAGAGGTGGTGGCTGTAAGTACCAATGGAAGATTGAATCCGCGGAAGCAAAGTACTTTGGAAAGATGGCGTGTAGCGTCTGCTTTAGAGAGACGGAGGGAAGTTCTCAGTGCCAAGGTCCCCGTCAAAGCTGCAGTGGATGGACCACGATGCAAGATCCGCAATGGACAATGCCATTTCGGGATGACACTGACAATAGAGGTGGAGGCTGCAAGTATCAGTGGTACTTGGACTGCAGATCATGCTTGATAGGCTGATGCCCATGATGCTCACTCAGCAGCCCATGCTCAATAAACAGGTATGATTTTTACCACAATTGCTACTAATCTCGCTATCTGATTGGCTAATTTGCCGTTGCAGATAAGAGTCTACACAACACTTCTGGTGTCAATGTGTCACGCAAAGCAATAGCCAATCCGAAACGCTCATTTTGGAGAATAAACCAATCAACGCTTGCTCTTTCCTTGTGTCACGATCTTGGTCACGCTCTGAAAAAAAAACATTTTCTTTGACGTTTTTTGAAGTTGATATTGTAGTAAAAAACAAATCGAATATTGTGGCCACAACATTTTGACCACTGTGATGACGCGTACTCGTTGTCGATAAGAGTACAGACAACGCTAAACCACATTCGATTTGTTAAATCGCTGCTGGGGAAGTCATATTATATTGTTAGCAGTCTCACTCAACGTTTTATTTGGCAGTAGCATTTCCCAGCCCACTTTTTTTTCGAAATCCAACTTCACAGTGCTCAAATCCCATTATCACTGGCATATTTGGAAAAATCTCCATTCCCCGTGACTTAAATACCATTTTCCCAGGGCAAAACCATTTTACCCCTTCAGGACCCCTCTAAAAATGCTTACAGAACTGGGACGACCTTTCAACTATTAAATCTTTCATCCACTGTTCATTTATATGAACTTTTCATATGTTCACACTCACGAAGTTCTATAAGGGCTAATTCTCACATGGCACTTGTATTAGCCAGGTGTTGGGTAAAAAATCTTGATGAAGTCTCTTCATTTTCTAGGCTAAATCCTATTAATTTCAATGTCAGTATCTGAGCAATTGTGCACTTACCCCTCCCCTCACCCAACAAGTTATAATTAGTTAAAAAATTAATGTGAATGTTGGGTTTGGGGAGGGGTAGGTCATCAGTTGTCCAGATACTGACATTGATCCTAATTGTAATTAAAAAATGGGTCAGACGTGCAAGGGACAGATTTTCAGACACTTTCATCTACAATACAAAAATAAATTTGTTTTATAGCTTCAAAATTTATTTGTACTTCTATTTCCTAACAATGGCGTGCATCCTTACCCACTTTTGGCCTGATGCCCGTGTACATCACTCCATTGCTTAGTTGCTAGAACAACTAACTCTTCCGGATTTTTTTACAATGAAACTAAAATGGTTCTAAAATGTTCTGTTTCTCATGAATGATCTCAAGGAAGGGCGAATTCGCCCTACCCTACCCTTCTAAGTAATTTGGCCCCTATCCCACCATACACTTCGGTTTAGTCGTGAAGACGTTATGGCGAGTAAGGTATGTTTTTGAGAATTTTCAAATTTCTTGTGAATTTTTTATTGCTTGTTGTTCTCGCTTGAACCTTCCTTTACAAAATGCTGAACTTTTTTCTTATTGCCTTTCCAGGTGCGTTTTTTCCGTGCGGAACGTTCGTTCCTAATGTGGCTGTATAAGTATGAGCGAGCAGTAAGGTCAAACATGTGCAACCTTGAAACCAACTCAATGCGGTATGTACATTGCCAAAGTTGTCAATTCTTGTTAGATACTAAGTAAGAAATACTCTTCAGTGGTTTTCTTTTCGCTGTGAAATTCAGTTCGGTCATTTTACAGCAGAAGAACAAATTGATATCTTGGCGGCAAATTCAAACAAATCGTACAGACGGGAACATTAATTATGCATGGTTAAAAATCTCATTAGAAAATATTTTCACCTTGGCAA